>JADAZR010000027.1:0-659138 GCA_014872995.1 Diaporthe citrichinensis
AAGATGATTAATAATAATATACTTTCCTTAATTAATTATATTACTAATACTAAAACTAAGACTTTATATATTATATATAATAGTAACTTATATACCTACTAACTTAACCTAATATATATTATGCTTATCATTAAGTATTCTAAGATTCACAATTATATAAATTATAATTAAGGTCATCAAAGCTCTTTTTACTCCATGCACCCAAGTTAATAAACAAAGCTTACTAATTATACCCTAATTAGTATATTAAGGATAAATGCTTATTATGATAAACTCATTAAGAAATATAAGATGAAAAGCATAATAAACCTCATTAAAGAGTAAAAGTCCCTTTCTTTATAATTATAAGCCCTTAAAGAAATTATATAATATATGATTAATAAAGCTATGCATAATTCTAATAATAAAGAATTAAGTATACTTAAGAATATAAATTTAAGTATAAATTAAGAATTACTTAATTTAAATATAAGTAAGCTTAATAATAATAAAAAATAAGTAATTATTTATAACTTAAATATTTTCTTATATAAATAAATAAATTATAATCTTTATTTAACCTTTATAATTAATAAGTAAAAAGTAATTATAAGTATATTTACTAAATAATAAATTTTAATTTTACTCTTATATATTATTTATTATTATATTTATTAATAAAATATTTTAATTAATATTAAAGTTAATATCATTTAATATATTAATATTTAAGGTTACTTTAAGTAATAAGGTATTTTAGGGGTAAAAAAAGAAGGTAAATAAGGAGGTATTATAAAGAAAATAAAGAAGTTTAAGGGTTACTTTTTATTTTTAATTATTAAATTAAGAATTAAGTTCCTTTCTTTTAATTTATTTATATATTTAATATAAGTAAAGTTATTAATAAGAATAAA
Source organism: Diaporthe citrichinensis (assembly GCA_014872995.1). NCBI lineage: Eukaryota > Fungi > Ascomycota > Sordariomycetes > Diaporthales > Diaporthaceae > Diaporthe > Diaporthe citrichinensis. The sequence goes on from JADAZR010000027.1 coordinate 894, forward strand.
TATTAATATATGCTTTTACTTAAGGCTAGTTATTAACCTTAAAAGTTATTATTAATATACTTAAAGCATAATAAATACTTAAAGTAATTATTAATTAAGAAAAAATACTTATAATTTATTATTAATAATTAAATTAATAAATATTATTATTATTATAAATTATATTATATAAATTTATAATATACAATAAATATTATTTAATATAATTACTTTTAAAAGTAATAAACTATTTCTTTAAACTTAATTATTTATAATTACCTTTATAATTACTAATTAGTGTTAATTAAGTTATATACTTAAATACATTAATTAGGTTAATATAGTAGTTTTACATTAGTGCAGAAGGGAAGGTAGCAGTAAATGCTGTAGCCTATCTTTGTTTAGCTATGAGCTATGAAATGGAGGCATGTGATTGGCCAGCATGGGCCACTTATACATCCCCATCTATCTATGTGCATACGGCTTATTCCCACACTTTCTGCCTTTCCATTTGTATATGCGAAGTCTGGGTTTCTCGATCTCTGGCGTCCAGTGCACCACAAGGCCACAAAGGACATGCCTAGTGCTTGGACCCAGCTGCTGAGCTTCAACCTGCCTCCAGAAAGTCGCAGCTGAACTGCTGCTAGGCTCATTTCTCTCCTTTTCTTATCTTATCAACGTTGCGAAATTGGGTTGGGATATCTTGCTCACCATCTCCTCGGGCAATCCGGGAAATGAACGATGCACATTCAGCATCAACTCTCCTTGTGTCCCCACCTTTACCTGAGCTGAATAGAACAACGCTCACATTTCTGAACTAGGAGTTCGTGCTTCCTCGGCGGCACCCGCCGGCGGTGTGTAATACAGAGACTGATAAGATACCCTCCATCAGGCACCAGAGCCAGGGCAGCCTCATGGATATCACATGAAGTCAGCCTTGTGGGTCAGACTACATCTTACGTGCGTCTGTGAAGGCAGCCATCGCGCTTCCAACCCCTCGGGTCACAACTCGCCGCGCTCACTGCCAATCAATTCATTTCTCAATGACGAGACTGCCTGTTGGGTCAGCATTGATTTCGGTCTGCCAGACCTGATTTGCTTCACCTGTGATGAGTGAGTGGCGTGATAGGGGATTGGAGGTCGACGGTCAGAGGTGAACGTCGTGGCAATGCCCAACTCTGGAAGAGCTAACCCACGATGGTCTCTGCCTGCTTATTGCTCAGCCGCGGCCCTAAATCTTGTTGGAGGCTTTCGACGCTGTTGGGAGGCTCAGTCTGCTGGCCCCCAGTTGTGACAGTGACCGAATCGTGCAGGACGACGAGGTGGAAGAGACAAAGATGCAGAGTATCCACAGAATGACGGTCTTCATGGCGCAAGATGGGTGTCGACGGCGAGGATATAAAAGGCCGGTGGATTTCAGGCACGAAGTTGGAGTCTGGGAGAACAGATCATTCCCTCACAAGCAGCCTCCTGAATTACAGCTCAACATATAGAGAATCGAATTTTGAGAACCCTAGAAAAGAATTGATCGCCTTACTTCTTCAAGATTTTCCTCAAAATCAAGATGAAGGTCAGTTATCTGTGTCTCAACCACTCGAGTCTCCTCTCTCTGCTGACAAGCGCACCAGTCCACCATCATTCTTGCCTTTGTGGCCACTCTGCTTCCTCACGGGGCCGTTTCAGCTCCTTTCCCTGTGTCCATCGCTGCTGCGGAGCTGGGACAGTCTGGTTACAACCACTACATTGGTGCTGCTGCTCGGGATGAGCTCTCCACTGCTAGCCGCTCTGGCTACAACTCGGTGGAGATAAATGCGCGGGACGCTACTACAGCCGCCGAGACTGACGGTCGCTCTGGGTACAACTCTATTGACGTTGCCACCCGGGCGGTATCCACTGGTTTTGACACTGACGGGCGGTCTGGCTACAACTCCGTAGAGGTCGCCGCTCGTGGCAACACGGCCGATGCTGAAACGAACGGGAGGTCTGGCTATAATTCCATCGACATCGCGGAGCGCGACAGCACCACGAACGCTGAGACGGACGGGCGGTCTGGTTACAACTCTGTGGAAGTCGTCGAGAGGGCATTGACTACCGACGCGGAGACAGACGGCCGATCAGGTTACAACTAGAACTGGAACCAGCGCTGCTTGCCGGTTTGAGGGATGGTCTGGAAGCGGCATCAATCCGAGGTGAAGTCGTGTGTACATTGAATTGATCCTTTGCAGTTGTTGGTTGTGGTGAGAAGGTGGATTTATTGATGCCATTGGCTCGCAGAGTCCTTCCTGTCACACGGGCAGCGGGTTCTGCGAGCGATAGCGCGTCTTTTAAACGCCATGCTGGGTGTGAATACACCAGCCGCCGGGATTTGCTTTCAGGGTGGGTGCCAGGGGTAGCGAGCAGAGTATAGAGTAGTCAGCAGCAATGCACAAACGGTTTCTTATCATCACGCCTGGTAGGAAGGGCGACTCGCCGCAGTTTGAAGGGGCAGATGTGACGTATGCACGCGACGACCACCAGGCATTTTCTGTCTTGTGAGCGACCCGTTGATGGGCAGGCTCCCAACAAGCCCAGCTATCTCCACCATACTGAAGCCAATGTTTGTTTCGCACGATCTCTATTGCACGGAATACGACCAGGTGAAAATGCCCTCGTACTATTTTGTCAGCCCCTCGGCACTTTCCCGAGTATAGGCAACAGCGTTCATCACATCACATCACGTACATAGTTCATCTGTCACGAATGCTGAGATGTATGCGCCTAGGAGGCCCCAAAACATGGGTCAGAGACCGATCCTGCATGCGACGTGACATCAAAATCACCAACAACGTCTTCAGCCCTACTCCGCCTGCAGGATCTCATGCACGAGCTGCATCATCGTGGTCGACTGTGCCTCGCCACTTGCTCAGCTCGGGATGCCGAGCGCTTCTGCATCCCGAGTCTTCGGGACGACGTGCCAATGGACAGCCGCTGCACGATGATCCTATGCGGCTGCGCCTGGAGTTTTTCAGCTCCATGTGTACGCCGCTGTGTTGGTTGCAAAAGAAGTTTGTGGCCACTCGAAAGGAGTGCTGCGGTGGCGCCAGACGCCGCAAACACACATTTGCTGTGTGCTTTCTTACCCCACAGGTTCTAACCCTTTTCCAGACTTCGAACGGGTCAGATGATGCTGTGTCGAAATGAACAGTGGTCATTCCACGCGAAGAGGGCTTAGATCCAATGATACTGATCACCTGGTGACATGTTGGCAATGACCTTCCGTCGGTATCAGTAGGATCCACCTTCTGCTGAATGTTGCCGTGAGATAATTGTTTCAATGAGCTAACACGACTGGAGATTTCCCACAGGGTGGTACTCCGAAGGAGCACTTGAGCTCAAGTTGTGTTATAGGAAACCTTTTCACATTCCTTCTGAATGCTTATGTTGGTTTACGATCATTGGCTGACAATCGTTTGTAACATGCTAGCATATCGCGGGGGTCTGACTATACATTGTCTGCCAAGTGCTTACATGTAAGTCTAGGTGAAGACGGTAAAGTCTGGATACGTTCTAAAAGCTTACGGTTGAATCACAATCTCGGGCGCTCTGAACTGCATCTTTAGCTGTATCGTATTGCCATTTCTGTCCGCGCAACTAATGTAACTCACTCCATTGAGCACCATCCGGAGACTTTGATCAGTCTTCAGTGCTTGTCATTCATAGTGGATAAGCCCTTGGTAGAGTATCCAAGTGGCATACCCACCAGGTACTTTTGCTTGCTTGTGACTTTGTCCTGATCGTCAACGCCTTGAGCCCCCAAAATCTGGATGTCCGCATCCTTCTGGAATACCAGCACGATATCAGAACCGCCAAACTCAAAGTGTGAGATCTCGTCACCCTTCTTGATATTCACATTCGGCTGGATGGGGTACTTCTCGCCCGGCTTGGGTTCCCAGGCCAGCTTGACGGAGGAGACCTGGGCCATCCCGATCGGCAGCACCGCAACGTAGCCGAGAAGCTCGTTCTTGATGATAACGCAGCCGCGGGCCTGGAGGAACTGATACCCTGCCTCGTCAGGGGCATCGAGGCTGTCGAAGAGCTGATTCTCATTGCTCTTCTTTTTCGGCTCCTTAGAGACGTAGCTGCGGTGTGGCTTCAGCTTGCCGGTTTCGGGATCCGCCACGACTTGCAGGTAGGCAAGGCCTTGGATGACATTGGCCTCGACAACCTTGCCGCCCACCGGTGCGTGCTGCCTGTGGTAGTCGAAGGTGTTGAGGAAGGCGTGCATCCAGGTCCCGCCCTTGAAGTGGCTTGCGTACTCGCTAGATTGCAGCAGGTCGCTGATGTTCCACTCCAGGTCCTTGATGTTGACCTGCTCGTTCTCATCGATCGGCCACGCGCCGTCAAAAGTGCTATCGGCAGGGTAGACCACGACGCGGTCGTAGTTGGCGTTGTTTGGGTCGCCCGCGCTGATGGGGCGCATTCCCTTCTTGAGGTATCGAGCGAAGAGCTGATTGAAGTTGTTCCAGCCATCTGACGGCACCACGGCTTCGCCGTAGTTGTACTTGGGTGAATTCTGGAAAGATTGGATGGCTTGTTCTGTGATGGATTCATTGGTGTTCATCCAGTCGCCGATCTTGTTTGCGAAGTCGACAGTCCACTGGCTCAGGGGAGCCAGAGGTTTGCCCACAGAATCTGGAGTAATCTGCGTTGAGTAGAGAGGGGCATTGAGCGGAGGTTGGTCCAGGATGAAGTAGAACAAGCATAGCGTGTTGTAGATCAATTTGCCGTCGCAAGTCTCAGACGGAACCCATTTCAGCATGCCACTTGCAAACAGCAAGAATTCATGGGCACAGAGCACACCCCAGTCATTCATCTGAGGGATGTCATGAGATTTTGCGGACTCGACAGCTTGATCCAGTGGATGGGTGTTGCCTTCGAAGATTTTCTCCACAAGACTGTCGGTAATCCATTGGTCAACTTCCGTGGGCAGGGGGAAGGGAGGGGGATCCGATGAAGTCTTAGGTTGTTGAGACATCATGGTGATGTTGTTCTTTGGGGCTTGAGATTTGGAAGTTCAAGTCAAAGTAGAAGTGGCCGTCAATTTGGAAGCCAATAGTTGAGATGGGAACTATACCGTCACAAGAGCTTTTATCAGCGCTGGGGTACCTTATATACACATTTATTAATGAGTGTGGAACAACGGATGGTGCTAGACTGAAGCTGCAGCACCGGCAGAGGCCTGAGATTGATGAATAAGGAAGCTGCATCACTTCGGTTTTGCAAAGGTGGCTCAGCTCTCTACTCTTGCATGCTCATCCCCTCTCATAGGTTCAGCGAGTTGTAAGACATCGTTTGTACGACCCTGCACCTCGAGGATCTCCGGGTGTGCAAGCATACTGCATGGGACTGGGGTGAGTTATTGGAAGGACTGCAGAGATTCACGAAAACGACCTCGAGTCTGTTAGGCATATCGAGAATCTTGCAGCCAGCCATGAGCGCCACCTTCTTTCAATCTCCCCACTTTGATGCGCTCGTTGTCACAATAGGCAAGGCGGCGTTTCCAAAATCTTGTCAAGACCATGGACGGTCGTGTATACACTGGTAATCACTCGGGTCGTTCCATGGGGTCTTCCAAGCCTGAAGGAGTTCGTCGTACACCAAGTACTGGCCGTGTGTCCCGGGCCAGAAGAGGTGCTCCAGTCCTTACCTGCAATGTGAGCTAATACTAGACACAATATTTCACTAAGGCGGAGCATTTGCAGTTCGTTATAACACTATCATTTGGCTGACAACTACCTCTAACGAGTAGTCAGGAGACACCAATTTAGTCATCAAACTCCCAGACACCTGTGTACCCATCCTAGCCGCGAGAGAGCTTTCCATCAACCGGACTTATTAGCACGTTCCGGACTTATTAGCACGCCCCGGACTTATTGGCACGTCACCAACAACGGCAGTCAGGCATTATTCGCCAGAGAAAAAAATGTTTTACTCATGTACTGACTTCCTAGACCAGCTAGAATGAATTTGACAATGAGCCGGGTTCAATCAAGAGCGAACTCTTACATTTCAACACCAACCCCAGCTCCAGGGCTGCCTTGGGAACTATGAGGTGCAGATCCGCTCCAGGATGCAGACTGTGGAAGCTTTGAACAGACGCCGCCATAGCTGGGCATCTCATAGTGTAGCTTTACTGATCAGCAAGTACAAATCAAACGCAGTCCAGAGCTGCAGGTTGTAAGTTACCAAAAACATAATCACCTTATCCTACATTTTGCGCCTATAGCTTGTTCCTCTGGACCTTCTTTCCTTCCTCCTTGTCCTGCAGACGCCTCTCCACAGCCTTCCGAGGACTCACGCCATCCACAAACCCGATAAACGGAGACCCGACCTGATACCCCATCATGTCAACAATCTGCTTTGGGATCTGCGGGAGCTTTTCCCAGTCCACAGCAATGAAATGGTTCTCGAGCTGGCGCAGCCACGGCTGGCAATACTGTACCGTCAACGCGCGCCGGGCCGCGTCAGACCTGTTGTGGCCCCCGCCGTGCCAAAGAGTCCCCAGGAAATACACGATACCCCCCCTGGGCATGACCACAGGCTTGGTCTCGGACGGCTGTGGTATAGGCTCGGCGCCCCAGGTGTGGGACCCAGGTACGACAACGGTCGCGCCGTTCGTCTCGGTGTATGGATCAAGCGCCACCATGATTGCCTGGAATAAGCTGTCAGCCACACGGCCCAACGCAACGGATTCTCTTAGGGGATTCTAGCGCTTACAGATGCCAGTGGTCGATGAGGTCGCGGTATTGTAATCTGGCCATCGTCGTGGTGCAAGGTCTGGGGGTTCTCTCCCGGCTGGATACTGATGCTGTGCATGACACTGAGGAGCCACCCCGGATCCATAAAGTAGTCGTTCAGGGCAACGACGCTGGGGTGCGCAGCAAACTTGTCGAAGACCCTGGACTTGTTGAGCAGGGAGTAAATACGGTGCGTCTTGAAACCCTCGAACGGGTTTCGACCGCCAGTGGCTGCCGGGCCGGCGTCGGGAGAGGCGGACAGGCGCTGGAGCTCCTCGAGTGCCTCGTCGACTTCCGTATCGGTGAATGCGTTTTTGATGACCACATACCCTTGGGCCACAACTTGGTCAATCAGCTTTTGGGTGTCGGGATCGACTTGCGCTGCGTCCCATTTCAATTTCTTCACAGAACCAACCTCGTTGTAGATGGGTTGGTTGTTGCCTGCGTCTTTATATTGATAGACCATCGTGCAGAATATTTCAAGTCTGAGGAAGAGATGAATTTGTCTGAATTTGTGTATACAACACCGCGTTCTGTGAACAGCTATATAATGTAGTGACACTGTTGTGTAGTGGTGGCCTGTAAGGTTGAGGAATGTCGGGAAAAGTGGGCCAGCCGAGGCAATATTCGCGCGTGCTATATCAACTTCATGCTTGTTACAGCGGATGAGGGGTGACCGCCATGCCGCTGAGGTGCAGTTGTTGCTGTGCTTCTCCCCAATGGGACGCGGCAAGCGGGAGGTACCCTCCCTGCATGGAGGCTAAGCAAACTCTATTGGTCACAGATATTTTGACTCCCGTCCGTCCGGATTCGTCCCATGTTGGGATGCCGTGGCTGTCTGGGCTGTCAGTCGATACATCTTGCGCAGCTCACTCAACCCGGCGATTAAAATGGCTTCAGGAACCTCAAGCTCGAGCTATTGCTCCTGGTGCAGCAAATTCTAATTTCTAGTATCTCTCGATCACCATGTTTGACAGTTCGTTGGAATCATGTTTGTACGTAAGGTAACATCACACCGTGGTCAGAGTTGGTAGAGGAACGATGCTGGACGTTGAGACAGCTGGTGCAGATATCACCTGCGCAGGCCAGCTAAGTCCTTCGTGCCACTCATCGTCGAGGAGACTCTCGATATGTTTCAGAAGCACGGCAGGCCAGCGTCGCAAGTGCCAAAGGCCTGCGTTCAGACTCATGAGGACACCATAGTGCGCCAAAATCACAAGAGCCACCCCGTGTCGTGCTGAGCACATGTCCAGAAATACGGAGTCCACCTCGTTTCCCCATCCCCAAATAAGCTTCATCTGCCGAGAATCCCCCGGGTTGTCCATAAGAAAGGCAATACTGGTAAATAGTGTTTCGATAGCATGGAGACATGCCTGCTTCTGCTGACTCTCGCAGTTGCGCTCTACCAGGTCGTGGAGTATAGCAAGCTGTGGAAACCGTTGTTCTAGGTCGTCGACAGGCTCACGTTGGATGGGATAGAATTTCGATACCACCATGGAATCCTCCCAGGGCTGTGATACAAGACTTTTTTGAACGAAGGCCATCGTACTTCTGCCAAGCTTGATTGCGTGTATGAGCTCTGCCACGGGGTCAAAGCCGGCTGGCTCACCATCCCGGCGGACCGGTCGGAGAATGGGCTCTGCAACAGCGTATAGCGTAGTGAAGGCAGCAAAGCCTAGGAGAGACTTTTGCTGACACTCCTCGATGTGCTGCAAGTGAGGGCCCGCTCGAGTTAGAGCGGCATGCTGGTGGGCGGTCGCCCGAATATACCATCTCGACCGGGACCGGTCTTGGTCAAAGAGCTGAAGTGCTGCAAGGGCGAGGATGCTGTTCAGCAAATAATGATGAGAAAAGCCCAGCCGGACGAAGTCGTATTGGAAAGCCCGAGCCCCATCCGAGTAGTCGGCCGTCACAGGATGCCGGTGCCAGAACTCCAGCAGCTCGAGATCGGCTAGGCTATCCTCGTTGAGCGGCGTTCTCGTCAAAGACGGGGAAGAGAAGCTGCATGCCAGGTTGTAGCGTTCGCAATTCCGACACTGTGGGTGGACTTCATTGCACTAAAGTGATGTGGCTCAGCCAGTTGATGCTATGGCTGTCGCGGCCGGAGATAACGGGACCAAGACGGCATGTCGCCTCCTTACCTTGATATGTCTGTCCTTGCACTGCTCGCAGCCCTCGTGAGACTTGCGATGGGGCTTGCGCTGCCTGCCCATGTTGATGATGATGTCGTTTCCACTTAGGAGGTGTTGTTGTCCAGGAAAGGTTCTCGCAGGCCGTTCCCATTCGCTTTCGTATAAATACGGCTCTTATTAGAGTTCTATGCACTGACCGAACCCTGCACGAGTGGGTTTCATCAGCCCTGTCCCAAATTGGCGGCTTGGCATAATTGGCTCCCCCGTATTTATACGACTACCTCCCTGGTATGTAGTCTAGTAAGTACCTGGATAGTCATGACACGCACTACTTCATTTACCTCGCTGGTGATGCTGCACCGTTATAGCCGAACACATGTGGTGGCTGATGTCTCTGCGGCCATGACGGCTACGGCCCTCGGACGTAATGGTATCACAGAAGCCGACAGGTGAAGCAATAAGTATTTTCCAGAGTATATTCTAAAGTAGATAAGTACGACTTACGCGTGGCTTTCTGTATCGACAAGATCTCAAGGTTTCTGTTGTCTGTCCTCTATCCCAATCGCTCGACCAACTAATCAATATGTCCCGAGCCGTTCTTGTAACCGGTGCAACTGGAAAGCAAGGAGGCGCAGTTGTGAAGAGTCTAGTACAAGCCAAAGCAGATTTCGCAATCCTCGCCATCACCCGCAACGCCGGCTCTCCAGCAGCACAAGAGCTCAAAGCTTTGGCGACAAATATCTCATTGGTTCAGGGTGACCTCAGTGACGCACAAGCTATCTTTACAAACGCCAAGAAGGTGGCACCTGGCGCAATCTGGGGCGTCTACAGTATACAAGTACGTCCACCAACCTGCATTGGGCTTTTCGTCTCAGTCGCTGACTCCAAATAATTAGAACCCAATGGAGAAAGGCCAAACAGTCGATATCGAACTTCAGCAAGGCAAAGCACTCATCGACGCGTCTCTGGTAAACGGAGTGAAACACTTCGTATACAGCTCGGTGGACCGAGGCGGCGAGAAAAGGTCGTTCGAAAACCCAACACCTGTTCCACACTTTGCCAGCAAACACAAGGTGGAGCAGTACCTGCTTGAGAAGACGTCTGGCGGCAGCATGGGCTGGACTATACTCCGGCCGGCCGGCTTCATGGACAACTACGTCCCCGGCTCGATGGCCAAGGTCTTCTTCACAGCCTGGAAGGTGGCCATTGACAAGGACCGGCCGCTGCAACTGATCGCCTGTGCCGACATTGGGCACTTTGCCGCCCAGGCTTTAATGAATCCGGACAAGTACAGGGGTCGAGCGATCTCTCTTGCAGGCGACGAGTTGACATTTGACCAAGCCGCTGCAGTGTTCAAGGACAAGATCGGCAGTGACATGCCGACAACCTACGGTGTGGTGGGTTCTCTTACACTATGGGCTATGAAGGACATCGGCACTATGTTCAAGTGGATGGACAGTGAAGGATTTGGGGCCAATGTTAAGGAGCTGAGAGGAGAATATCCTGGAATGATAGACTTTGGTACTTACTTGGAGAAGTACAGCGGCTACAGCCGTACATGATAAGATTTACTCCTATATACAAAATCTGATTACTGCAGTATATACAAGTTTGAGGGGTATCAGAGGGGAATGTAAGAGATACTGGTCATGAGCCCCTAGTGAATTCCGAACGAAAGCTTGCCCAGTAGAGAAAAAGTGAAAGTAATCAAGGTTCCCTCCATGATCCCCGCAAGGCCCACCACAACTCCATCACTTTGACTCTAGGATCTGGTCAGAACCATTTAGTCAACCTTAGCTGCATCACCCTTTGAATATTTCCCTTGGATTTACGACCCGTAAGCCATTGGTTATCTTCGTACTGAAAGGCTTGAGTGTCTGCTGGAAAGAAAGACACAACGAAATCAGGTGTTGTCCTCTCTGTCGTTCCCTTCATCAAGGCTCCCGATGAGTATAGGCCATACGCTGCCGTTGATATGCTTATGATCGACAATATCACTGATGTTTGTCAGTCTCAGAATACTTCGGGTCGATCAGAAGCCTGTGAGAGTGTGCTACTCACTGATTTGGCTTCCCCAGGCAATCGTCCAAAATTTTCAGTCGTTCTATCCCTGCCGGGTGGTTCCCAAACCGGATGAACTGAATCGACACCTGGCTCTTGTGAAGGTTGCGGCTCTGGAGCTCTGTGATGAGTTGGGTTATGGGATGCTCTGCACCGCAAGTGCCTTCTCTGGCTGCCATAGAAGAGTCCCAGACACCACTGGTCAAGACGTAGATGCTGATCGGGCGAACTCTGTCATTCTTGATCCAGGGTATCAGTCTTTTCTTCTCGCCTGGCCCAGAGGGCAGCTTGTCGATGACCTTATCAACCAGTGTCTTCAGCGCCCTCTCAATGAAGCAGGGGGCCGAAGCACCCTTGTCGAAGTTGCTTTCTACAAATTGAACGAGTCTATCTGTGACTTTGCTGTGCTGCATGTTCCCGGGGTCTGAAGTACATATTACATCAAGGCCATTTGGATCCGCGGCCTCAAGGATGTGGGCCAGATTAGCGAACGCTTCCAGGACCTGGCTCTTGAATTCTCGCATATGCTTCGAATTGTCGATGACGATAATCTATTCGAATATGTGTTAGTGGACTTGCGTTCGACGGTGGGCTACGGTTTTCTGTCAAGATATTGTTACTAGACTTACATGATCTCGTTGCTTCAAGAAGATCATCGCTTGGTCCTCGCCTGGCAGCAACCCACGGAGCTTTGGGGACTTGCCCTTTGCCCTTCGTGCACTCACTTCTTCCATCGTCAGTTCTGGAAACGTGGTCTTCTTGTGATCGCTGGGATGTGACTGAGTGATCATAGAATTCGGTCTGATCGTCCCACTCGTTGGCGCTCTCTGGATTGGCCACGACTGATCTGTGGATCGCGTGTGTCCAGCATGACGACTAATGTTGTTTTGACCGACCGTTCCCGCTGGTGCTCCTCTGAGAATATCAAAGTGAAACCCATCTACTGGAGATACCCCGGGGTTCGTGGGATGTATGTCATGCATTCCGTTCAGTTCCGGCAATGGAGTTGCCATTTGCCAGCTTTCCATTCTGTGCAATCCCTGAACTCCATCATTATGTTCCCATGGCTCCGTATGATGAGATTGGCTGTGAACACCGGTGCCTCTGTTGGGGAGCGCGCCCATCGCTGAGACCCTCTCCATGGATGACAGCCGATTCTGGCTCATCGCATCGGTAGTTGCGGAAGATGTGAGAGTCCCATATTGAGGTCTTGTAGATGTGCTTTGCGGAGCGTCGAACCCATAGTGCTGCGAATGACGAAATTCTTGGCTTGCGTGGCTCCGAGATGCGGATGATGCGGCGGAGATGCGGCGGGAAGGGTGGCCATCAGGAGAGCCAGTGGCAATGCGAATGATTTTACTCAACTCGGTAGAGAGGATTCGCGCGTCATACCGGGATTCTTCATCGACAAGAAGATGATCCAGTACAAGTTTGACGATTTTCGGGGTAAGTTCGTCAGACCTTCGGCCATCTCTCTGGACAAGGTCGAGGATTTCGCTGACTGCCTTCAGTCTTGTGGTGCCATTATGGAAACAGTCGCCGCGGCCAAGAGCACGCTGCCCCGGTGAAACCTCACCATTCTCCTCCCGGCGTCGATTCTGGAATTCAATGCGGCCGCGCCGGCCAAAGCAAACCCATACAGCAGCTTCAATGAGAACACATCCGAAGGACCACATGTCTTGAAGATCACCCACGATGAAGTCAACTTCGTGATTCCAGTAAAGTTCAGGTGGACCTGGATGATGTCAGCTGGTATCCAACGACAGAGAGGATGGCCATAGATCTACTCACAGTAGATTCGCGAACTCCCACTATCATAGCCAAGTCTTCCTGGATCGCAGGGCGCCGATTGTCTCGTATGGCTGTTCCCAAAGTCACCAATTTTGAAGGTCAAGTCGAAGTTAGCAGTAGAGTCATTTTCACGACCGAAAACGAATATGTTTGACGGTTTGACGTCTTGATGAACACTGGCGGGAGAAACTCATCAGTGAATCGTACGCGAGGACAAAAGTCAAGAACATACCAGCTCGCCCCAGTCAATTTCGGAATTTTGTTGTGTGCGGCCATGAGTCCCTTCGCTACCTGAAAGAGGCTTGACCAGAAAGCCTTTGTCTCTGCAAGTGCAAAAGGAGGATCGTTCTCGTCGTAGAGTTGCAGAAGGGAGCCCCGCTCGGCGTGCTCGAGCATGATCGTGTACTGCAATCCGCTTCCTGGAGCCAGTGGCTGCACATAGTAGCTTCCAATGTATTTCAGGATATGTTCGCAGGGCTTGCCGTTGACGAAAGCACTGTAGGCCTTGATCTCGTTTTGATAGCTGCTCTCGTATGGAGTATCATATGACTTGAGTACAAGATTGCCGCCGGCCTGCAGGGTTCTAGTATCAGCTAAATGCCTCCAGAACAGGACGGAGAATAAGTAGAAGGTTTACCGAATGCGTAGGCGCGAGCGTTTCTGAGGCATTAACCTTCGCAAGCCGGATCTTCGCTGGCCTGCCGATGTTTTGGGAGCCGATATCACCACAGATTGTGAATGGCAGTATTTGATGCGGGTGTAGATCTCTGTTGTGCATCACCAGGTGCCCAATTTGGACCGGGCAAAACCTCCATTGGTTTTCGAAGAACGTTGTCCAGAATGGTTCGCTGTCAGTGGTGTTCGGAATAAATGCTGGGCGTTCCCGAAGTGGCAAGATGTAATCCTCTTGGTTCTTTCGCACGAAGTGTTTCAGATACCGTACATATGATTGACCAGCCGTGGAGATCCATACAAGGATAGAGAATATGCGCAAATATCGTTTGAGGATATCTTCGATATGATAGTCCAACCCTCCCGTGCTGAATACAATCTCTTGGACATGGGCTGCAGTCCAGTAATGGGTCAAGCAGTGGACAGAGGCGAACTTTACGGTGGGTCCTTGGGCCTCAAGGCCGGTTTCAAAGTTTCTCTTGATGTGTTCTTTGAATCGGTCGTAGCTGCTCTCTCCATGGCATCCTTCTAGCGATTCCATGCCAGGGCAAGATGGGGCAAAGCCAAATCCAACACAAAGGTCGAGGTTCGATCGTAGACTCGTCCAGTATCAGCACGAGCTGGAATGATGACTGTTGGAGAACTACTAGGGAGTTGGGAGAAGAGAGGTGGCTGTGTGCTTCAGGGGAAACTTTTCGGTCACAAAGGGGCTGCCAGGTGTGCGCAGTCCAGATTTCACGATAGAGAGGGAGACGAAAGGGGTGCTGACAGACAACTGAAATGGCGGGCATCGGGCTCAACCCTCTATAAGTATTGTTACACAGCATGTGGTGACATGCATACATGCCACATCCGGTTCGATCGAGTCAGGAACTCGAAGGAGTGGCTGATAAATGTGAACCGAGTAGCCCCGAGTTCGCAGCATTCACAATGCTGAAGCAAGTGTCCGATGTTGTTGCAGATGTCCATCGAAGCTGGGAGGCACCAACAGTTGGCACCGGTCTGCCTTGATGCACAGTTGAACACGGTGGGCGGCCTCCAGAAGGGCTGTGCCAGTGATACCTGCATTCTCTGTGGAGGGTTGAAATATACATCCATTGGGTGCACGAGCAGTGCCATATGCGGCCCATCGGGGACCTATAGGCATCCCAAGCTCAGCCCCTGTAGGCATACCACCAGTAATGTAGTTCACAAATGGCCGAGTCAATGAGGGCAGATTTTGATGCGAGTTACGACCGGAACTGGACTCAGACGAGGCAGTCGAAACGCAGGGTTTGCCAGTTTGTCAACTTCGCCTTGCCCGGTTCTTGAGCCACGCTGCGATCGCAAGTCTTGAGCCTCGATACGGAGGGAATCATCGGAGAGATATGCCTTGCGTTAGATCCAGGAGTGCTCGCATGCAGACATGCATGCTCAAGCTTTGGCTCGCAAATCCTCTCCAAGGACAGCTCGAGAGCCCCGAGCCTTGCATATGGGCACCATTGTACTTTCGAAAACCATGGAATCATACTGACATCATAAGTAAACTCTCTACATTTCCATAAGGGACACGAGAAGTAATCATAGCTGAATTTGAGGGATGATAGTGTTACCATCACTCCGGACACAGGCACCGGACACCCACACAGTATTTTAGGCGCTGGCCCTTTGCACATGACGGCTCCATTGCAAATTATTTGATTTGCTCATTACAAAATATCCATTCTGAATCGATTTAGAAGATAAAGAAGCACGACCTATCAAATAAAATACGGACTAAGCGACCGATTCCATGTCCCGGGCGGGCATTTCCTATTCTATAAGTCTTGGCCATACCAAACATTCAACTGATTCCGAAAAACTAAATGAGGGTCCAGCTACCGATATATAGCGCACGGCGAAACATTCTCCTTCGAATTCTCAACTTGAAACCCAAAGAAGGTACAGAAATCAACAAATGCCTTGCCCCAAGGAGTTTCCCCTCCAAGGCCCCAGCCTCCTACGCCTAACAAATGCCATGTACACTGTCCATATCAGCATGACAAGAATTGTCATAGGCACACATATCTTAATGAACAGCATGAATGTGCCCCTGTTGATTTCCCATGATTGAGCATTGTTCTGGGGAGTATTGATGATTGGAGTACTGAAGAATGTCTGGTTAGATGTCAGAGAATCGGTCGACGACCTCATGCTTGAAGTCACCAGTCTTACCCCTAGGAAGGTGCCTGGCAGGAGAACTAGAGTAACAAATGTTATGACGCTCATGGATGCGGAATCCCTTGCCGTCGCGCGGGCGATTTCGAGCATGCTGTCTGTCACTTTCTCCATTCTCATGGCCGAGTCCTCCATTCTCTCAGAGATTCCGTGTCCACTGAGCGTGAAGAGTTTGTTTATTTCCATATTGTATGACTGGAGAATGGTATCATACTAAACTCTTGTCTCAGATTATTGCACTAAGCAGAAGCTTATTATAGGCAATATTACTCACTAAGCGTTTTCCATCTTCAATGAGAAGGATCAGGGCTTCGATCCTGGCAGTGTCTGCCTCAAGATCTTGCTCGAGGCTAGTGACGCGTTGGAAAAAATGCTCGAAGGATCCATTTGACTCTGAGAAATCCTTGATTGTAGATGGGAATTGAGCGGAATGATACCTTTGTCGGTAATAGTCTCGGGTGCTTCTCAACACACCGATGTTGAGGCTAATAGCCAATTTTGCTTCTTGCAATTTTCCCGTGAAAAAGTTGAGTCTCTGAAATTCAGCGAATGAAAAGTTCTTCAGCTTCTCCAGATGGTTCGATATTCTTTCCCGTTGGTCGGCTTGGGTATCCTGCGCGGTGTTCGTCTCCCGACTCTTCTCGACCTCGGCTTCTGGTACTAATATGACATTCATTGCTGTGCACAGTTTTGTGATCCCAGCCTTTGTCGCGTTGAAGGCTTGAATAGGGCCGTTTCGTGCTTGCAGAGTGTTCTGTCGCGATATCATGGAGCCTTCTCTGTCCCTGAGCGACGGCATAGTGGCGGCGGTGATCAGACGAGGAGTGAAGTTGAGCTCGTCACCAAGGGGCTCGAGCGGAGTGCTTTTCACTTTGACGAGTATATCCCGAACATCACTTTCGATGTCGCCCAAGTGCAATCTCCAGCCCTCGTTACACCAGTCAAAGGCGATAAGATGAGTAATTAGACAGGCCACGAAGGATGAACCAGGGCTGGAAGAGTTTGAGGCCCGCATGGCTTCGAGAGATTCAGTACCTTCCTTGATCCTGTCCCGGATCTCATTGTTGGCTTTCACAGTCAGCCACATTGCGCGACCATTTTCTATATCGAAAGTATGATAGATAGCAGTTTGGCGCATAGCCCATTTGGCCTTGGAGTTGGGGCTCGAAGTTTCTAAGCCATGTAACTTGTAGCAATGTCTCAGCTCCCAGCCTGATCTGCCGAACTCTGGAATCCCAACGAGGCCCGGTTGGCTTGGCTTCGTCAGATCATCCTGGCAGAAGGAGGCAGAGTGGAAGCCGAGAGGTGCCGTCTGCCTTCCAAATGAAGTTAACACATCTATGAGTATTGGCGAAACCTGCTCGTAGCTGCAGAGGTAGCGAAGCATTTGTGGTGTGCATCTCAGCGCCGCCCAGGAATGAGGAGCAGAAATAAATCTAGGACCGCATCAGCTACTCTTTCTGCTCGGGATACTGTATTTCCTCTCATCTTACACGTGACGACTGCGTGGATCCTTGACACGGTGATAGATGTGCTCGTGGAAGTGTTGAACAAGCTCCTCGATACTTTTGACAGATTTTCCCTGGAATCCTTTTCGGGCTGTCAGCAAGAACGCATCCGCAACACGCTAGGGTCAAGAACCTTACTTTCTGCACCAAACGGGGCTTCCCAGAACTCGACAGATGCTTGTTTTGTATCCAAGAGTCGGCTTTCGTCTGCATGTAGCCTCCGTTGGTAGTTGAAGAGGACACAGTTCAGTTGCTGCTTGCGCAATAGGTTCAGAGGCCATGTCTCGGCCTCGCGACAGGCTTCGACGAGCTGATCATACATATTGATGGCCATGTCTGGATTTTCTGGTAACTTCTAGTAGTAAAGGGTGTGTTCTAGCTCACATTGAGACTCACATCACTGGCATTCTCATCCTACTTATCATTCTTATTTGAGGCTCATCGATCTGCGCACCAAAACTCGGCCGGTCGAGCATACGGCCTTCAGGGGGCGAAATGGCATGGCTTAGAATCAGTGTAGCCATCCAAGTACGAAAGGCTTATTGCGGTGACCCTGAATGGCTCATGGAGTAGTAGGTGAGCATATGAAACGGTGGACACGAGGCTTGGACAGATGATCGTAAAATTGCCAATACCAGTTTCCAGGTGGTCAGTTACATGTATAAAAATAATAGGCCATAGCTCTAGACCGCGCGTGGGAGTCCGCATGTGCCCGCCACAACTCCGGTCAAGCTATTCTGCGGGTTGCTTGGTCAGGCCTCTGCAGTGAGACCTGACCCGTGTAACCACACCGAGTAGGAAATTTCCCGCAGAAAAGAGCCTGACAATGCCCCCGCAACACAGCCTTGACCGCGAATCCAGCCGATGTCAGCTGCTTCTTGCTCCGAGTTTCCAAGATAAGAAGGTAAATCAGGAATATAGGAATCATGGCCCATGGGACTTTTCCCACACTTGCCAAAGTGCCTCCAAGAACTGCGGGAATATTCAAAGCCCTGCAAGGCTCTCAGCCGCAGGGGAAGCTGAGGCTGTCTGTTGATAGAGGCTAGGCAGGGAGGGGACGAAACCCCTCCCCCCTAAGTCCGAAGCTTCTCGATCTCGTCTTGTTGGTCCTTCCAATTCTTAGCATGACCTCATGGACTGGATCTAGCACAGAGCATCAAGGATGAAGATGAACAAACCTGTGACAGCCGACTCGGAAGCTCCACCGCGTACGTGTCGTCATCTCGTTCCTTGATTGGGTTTCTGTTGGTACTACTGGGGCCAAGGCATACTGGAAGCTCAGCCGTCTCTACCTACCTGGACGTTGATGACAGTGGTGGGGAATTTCTCCTGGAGGTACCTCCTCAAGGCGTCTTGAGTGAGCCTGTAGCGGTAGATGATCTGGACAACCATTTTTAGGGTCCAGCGAGGCCAATAAGCGTTTCAGTATTGCAAGATCCGAATTGGTGTAGCGAGCTTCCAGGAAACTTGGGGGATGTCAAGCACAAGCGCGAGGCTCTGGCACAGTATGCCTTGCCCACGTATTTATTCTTCTGGGCTGTACTGTGTACCGTACCACAAGACTGCCTCTCAGTCAGAAAGAGGGGGGCACTTGAGCCTCAACTTCATTGCCTTCCTGCCGTCCTCGGCTGAGATGGGGGCCGCCAGATGACGCCCGGCAGCTGCAACTTCTGCTGGCTCTCTCCTGTTGAGGCCGGTGAGCCAGGATGATCGCCCGGGTGGTGAAGGGCATCGGGATTCTGCTGCTCACGACCTGCATTGCGGCAGGTTATGGCATTGGCTGAGTTCTTGTGCCACATCTCATAACATGAAATCATCAGGCATTTCGCGAACCGAACAGGAGGGTGGCCAAGAGATGGCACGCCTTCGACAAGCGAGGTGGTCAGGCTTGCCCATGGCCCTTCAGACCGGTCCTCCTGGCGTCGTGGCTGCTCATACAGATGGTTCGCAAATGGTTCGCAGGTGCCTGGTTGTACAAATCAGTCTACATGAAGGAATCAATGCCCATGAGTGGTCAGATTAGGGCGGCAAGCCTCGGCGGCTATAAGTTATGATACTGGGTGTAGTGCGTAGATGTTGTGAAGTCAAAGAACAACCCACATCCCTTGTGAGTGTTGGGGGTGGGAGGGGGGGCTCAGGCCGGATCTCTGCGGGGTTAGGACTTTAATAGGGGTCCAGGAGCTTTTATCGATAAGGGGTCTGGCGATGACCTCAGTTCGGTCGACTCGTCGACCCGTGGATTCGATCATTGCTGGCAATGCTCAAAATTGGCTGTATCTTGACACAAATTTCGACATTATACCATCATTAGATAAGCTCAATGTTATGACCACACAAGAATGAGCCACCAACGCTATGCCTCCCACGATCCTGTCAAGGAACCCCACTCCATCTCCTTGAAGGTTCTCCGGTAGGTAATCAATCCACCGGCACCCTCCAGTTCTCCTTGATGCCAGAGCTATACTGATACTCTCCAGACTCTCCCGCCCATCCCTGGTCGCCCAGCACCCCATACCTCTAAGCGCAGCACCGTCAACAACACCTCGCCAACCACCCGTCCCGGCCTCTCTCGCATACAGCACAACCCACGACACCAACCCCTCGCCCTTCCTCCTCAGCCCCATTCTCAACCTCCCGCCAAGCTTCGGGTCCGCATACGTGGGCGAGACATTTAGCTGCACGTTATGCGCCAACCACGAGGCGCCGCCAGCCCCCGAGCCGGCAGCCGCCGAGGCGGCCCCACAGCCACAGACGAAGTACATCCGCGACGTGCGCATAGAGGCGGAGATGAAGACCCCGAACTCGTCAGCCGTCACCAAGCTCGACCTATCGCCCAACAGCACGACAAACACCACCGCCGATGACCAGGGTAAGCCCGGGGGAGTGGACCTGGAACCGGGCCGGACATTGCAGCGGATCGTCAACTTCGACCTCAAGGAGGAGGGCAACCACGTCCTCGGCGTGACGGTGTCGTACTACGAGGCGACCGACACGTCCGGGCGGACGCGCACGTTCCGCAAGCTGTACCAGTTCATCTGCAAGCCCAGCCTGATCGTGCGGACCAAGGCGTCGCCGCTTGCCCCCGCGGTGCCCAAGGCATCAGCGGGCGCACCTCCAACGCCGCCACCGGAAAGTGTTGGCGAAGAGGTGCCAGCGGAAAGGGAGGAGAGGGGGAGAGGGAGGGACAAACGGAGGCGCTGGGTCCTCGAGGCGCAGCTGGAGAACTGCTCCGAGGACACGACCGAGCTGGAGCGCGTGGTCCTCCAACTCGAGCCCGGGCTGTCGTACCGCGACTGCAACTGGGAGGCGGGCGGGTCCCCGCGGCCGGTGCTGCACCCGGGCGAGGTGGAGCAGGTGTGCTTCGTGATCGAGGAGGAGGGGGAGTCGCCGGACGGCGGGCCCGCGGTGGAGGAGCAGGACGGCAAGATCCTGTTCGGCATCCTCGGCATCGGCTGGAGGACCGAGATGGGCCAGAGGGGCTATCTTGCTACGAACAAGCTGGGGACCAGGCATATCACATGACAGCCTTAGATGAGACCACGGGCAACTTCGCGCATGAGCGTGACACAGCCTGGTACTCTACCAATTGTATTGCTCGTTCCAGGTCAAAATGGGGTCACAACGCATAGCTGAAGCTCATGTGACAGAATGGCCGAACTCTCTCGGCTCTGATCATTGCCATACTACCAGAATCCAGCCTGCCTGAATGCATTTTATTCAACAGATGGCGATCTCCCTTTCCGGCCTTCCAAAGGCCACCTCCCTCTTTTAAAATATCCACCTACTTGTACATGGGCACTTCTTAAATGACAATGCCGTTCTCTTAGCCTGGCTCTGATCCAAACAACCCTCTCGTGCAAAGCAACTTGACGGGCTCGGCTCTTCCAAGACCGTGTCCCTTTTTTCAGTGACCATGAGACAGGTCTCTCCGAGGCTGGGCGTTGCCTCCCAGAAACCCCATTCATGAGGACGACACATCGATTGTCGTCTCCTTCCAATAGTTTACAGACGTTGCGAGTTGGTGCCGCAATCAATCAGCCCTTGTTGCTGCTCCCAATTGCCTTCCTTAAAAAGCCCTTGCCCCGCGGCTCAGGTTTCGGTGCACCGGCGATGGACCGCGGCTCCTTGATGAGAGTTGGGTCAAGCTTTTCAGGGATCCTGGTGATGATTGAACGGTAGTCGCCCTGAAATTTCGAGTTGGGAACAGGAACAGCTGCAGTCCTCCATATGTGGTCCGATGTGTCGGCCATGAACCCTGTAAGCTTGGGCTGTCGCGGGGGCGGTAAGCCACCAGAAGCACCGTGGCTCGCTCTGAGGGTCGAAAGTCTTGATAGGCCAGCCGATAACATCGGCCGCCCGCGAGCCTTTTTGGCAATCAAAATCTCATCGAAGAGTCGGTTGTCAGGGTGGCTCGCGGGTTGCCGCTCTCGCTCATGGATGAACTCATTGAAAGCTTTGTCCCGTTAGCATAACTGGCCATCGCCGTTAGGTTGATTCCCTGAGGTGCTTGCTTACCTTGCGTATCTTTCATCATCGTCGCGTACTCCTGTTGGTCATACGGCAAGCTCCTAATAAAGCCACTCATATCAAAGGCGTAAAGCTGGCCATTTTCCTTCTGCTGCTTGTTCGGTCGACTCATATACTTCCTATAGGTATATAGCAGGCTAGCAAGACAGCGGACAAAGGCAGCGCGAACACGGTCTGCGTGGAAGGCGACAGGGCAGACAAGGCAGACGAAGCCCAAACAACGATTGTGAGCGAGACAGGCACAACCCTTGCATTTGAATAGTCCATCGCCCTCGGACCGTTCGTCGCAGATGTCGCAAACTGAATCCCGCTCTGCAACATTCCATTCCATACAGTGCCCTTCTACCCATACCGTCGTGTCCGTATTTTCAACGGGTTGAACAAGCATGTTGGGCATCACAGTCGAGGCCGCAATTGTCGATTGTGCATACGAGGACGGTGCATAGCCAGTGTGGTATGACGACTGAGAGTCCCCAGAATTGGATGACACGGACAGATTTTGTGAGTGCCCATTGAGGACCGGAATGCTGGGCCTGTGAATTGGAGGGTGCTGTTCCACACCAAAGGACGAACTACGTCGCGATTTGGTATCGAAATGGCCAGAACGCTTCTCCTTTAGAGTGTTCGACGCCGCAAACCCTGAGTCAGTCCGTGATACTGGCGTGGTCGGCATCGGTGGGAACGTCATGGAGACTGGCGAGACAGAAGAATTGGGGCTCGTCTTTCCGGATCGAGCTGTCGCCGGCCTGTCAGACCTCGAGTGGTCAGGCTTGGCGTGACAAAAGGCATTGAAAATTGGTTTTCGGATGCTGCCGGGCTGTTCTGGTTCGCCGAATGTAGATGAGTTCTGGGATACCCATTTGCCCAGTGTGGCAGGCGCAGGTCTGGCGTTGAAAACGCCATCGTTCTCTGCCGAATAAGCATCATAGGGGAAAGCCTCGATGGCGTAAGGGGGGGCACCAGTAGTGACGCCATAGCGCAACTTGTGTGGCGCGGCGATTTGCAAAAGGGAGAAGAGCTTTCTGCGATGCTGCCGGGGTAGGCGATGGGGCTGCGACGTGGCGTCGATGGTGTCTCTGTCCAGATCCACAAGAACGTAGTCGTCCTCCGGGAGTTCGATATTGTCGTACCGCCTCTCAATACCCACGATGTATGGACACGGGGCATCGAGCGCGGAGAGCAGTCTTGCCGGTAACACCGGGATGAAAACGCTAGCCCATTTCAGTGGGTACAGCAAGTTGACAAGAGCATGGCATGCAAGGT
Organism: Diaporthe citrichinensis; assembly: GCA_014872995.1. Taxonomy (NCBI): domain Eukaryota; kingdom Fungi; phylum Ascomycota; class Sordariomycetes; order Diaporthales; family Diaporthaceae; genus Diaporthe; species Diaporthe citrichinensis. The sequence continues at coordinate 23,799 of JADAZR010000027.1, forward strand.
GCAGCATCGCCGTGTAAGATGATATAAAAATGATCCGCGATTCGGACATGGCATACTCGAACAAAGCCACAATGTTCTCAAGAGACAGGCATCTGAAAAGGGCGTAGATGTCGATATTGCGTGAGCCGGGTAGCTCGTTGACTGCCTCCTTACGGCAGTAAAGACGAAGCTCTCTGACGCCAAGCTCGACCTGGGTCTTGGAGCTGATGGGGCTGACGGCTTCGATGCAGAGGTTGACGACGTAGTGTTCAAGCGGCTGCCACCGCCCGACCTTCGGCGAGCTCGGCGGAACCCTCAATACCGCACCGTCGGTCATGGGCACGATGATGGACCGGAGCCAATCCTTCCAAAACGTTATCTTGGTCACATCCCGGCCCAAGATGCCATAAGCCCGTGGTGTCCACAATCCGGTGTCCCCTGCTGTGAGGCCATCGATTTTGGACGCGGCACCGTGCCTGAGCGGTCGCAACATCTCGGTCATGAGGCTGATCTTCTCCTCCACGGTGCTGATCTGATCGTCGAGCAGGTCCCTAGCGGGAGAACCAGACGGGATGGTGGGGAGTTTTGCGAGAAGCTGCGAGAGATGCGCACGCTCGGCCGCGAGGCGGGCTCCCAAACTAGCGGCCAGTTCTCTCTCCTCGTCTGACATATGTTTCTGCCTCCACGATTCGCACTTCTTCTCGACTTGATCAGCGACTTCAGAAGTCAACGGGGTCCACACTATCACGGTGATCCCGTAGAGCTTCGAGTTGTCGTCAGAGGTCATGGTGAAGCCGTGCCACGTGGCACGCGGGCGCTCGTCGGATGAGACAACCTGAATATCGTTGGGAAAGGCGAACATGGGCACGTAGTCCGGGAATCTGCCCCTTCGAGTCTTTTCATCTGATGAATCTTTGGGATATCGGTCCAACAATTTGGGCTCAAAACGTCTCTTGAGAGGGTGCATGTCTGGGTCCATATTCAGGGGTTCTGGGGGCGGAATGACTGAATTATAATTGCTCAACCGCTTCGTGGTCCGGACAGAGGCTGGAATAATATTAGCATATGGCCCCTCATCAATGACCAGTCGTGACAATTTTGGAGCGAGAGCCCTTACCTGGTCGTGCTCGAGGAGGAGCAGTCTGCCTCTTGACGCTGTTCATGTCCCTAAAACTGATCTTGCGTCGAATACTTCCCTTGATGCTCTTCAAGGGACTCATCCTCCCGCTGAGCTCGCCCTCCTCGGCCTTGATTCTCTCCGCGCGCGGGTTGTTCACCATTGGGGGCCGCGCTTGCAGCTTGGCCCCAGCGGTGAAACTCAGGTCATCCAAAAAGATCTCTCGCTCTGCGGCGAACTTCATAAGAGCCTTGTCGAAGTCGAAATCTGGCAGACCAGTGAAGCCCACGCCTTGTCCACCACCATTGGTCGCGGACGAGCCCTCGCCAGGGGTGGGCTCTATGGGACTGAAGGGGCTTTCGTCGGTGCCACTGCCACCGTTGATAGGCGGCACTGCCCTTATGGTGGCGCTGCTTCTATTACTCCTGGTGCCCTCATTTTCTTCCCCCAACGTCTGTATAGAAAAGCGATTGTTCTCGTTGGAGGGAATCCTGGATATTCGGTTGATTGAACTCCGTCGAGAATGGCGGGCAGTCTCCTTGGTGGGGGTCTGGGAAAGTAAATCGGAAGCCTCGTTCTCAGCATCCTCCCTGATGGTGTCGTTGAGCTGCAGGGAGCTCAGAGGTCGCGGATCGGGGTCATTGTCATGGTAGGATATGTCTTCTATGCCGGCGATCCAGAAGTAGTCGGCGAGGGGAGCTGAGGAAGCGTCCATGGCCGCTGGTCTGCTACTAGCTAGCTTGCACTTCTCTAAACCACTGCGCTCGCTCCTTCATGGGGTCATTGGTCGGCCAGAGGGTGCGTTCTGGTCAGGGCCCCGGATTGGGGCGGGACTTGCACGGCGAGACCAAGTCTTGGACGGGCGACGGTAGCTAGCAGGAGCGCTTGCGACACGCGGCTGCTTGGGCGGGGGCGTGGGCCTGGTGCCCCCTAAGAGAAGGGAGAAGGACCTTTGGCACGTACTGTGGCGGATGCAGGCCGAGCTGTAGGGGCTGGGAGACAGTCGTCGCAGGTGGTGTCTCAAGACTGGGAGCTGTGGAAAGCAGCTGGGCGTGGATGGAACGGTGGGCGAGGTGAAGGGATGTGTGAGGCGAGGTGGGGGTGGTGTGAGGTTGAGTGCGGGAGGGGAGGCCAGAGGAGACGAGCGCTGCTGAGGTTTCTCGCAGGTACGCCTCGGAACAATGCCCGGCGACAGGAGCTGTCCAAAGTAAGGGGTGCGCAGCAAACTAGGCGATACTGAGCTGACGGTCGATTGTGAGGGCGAGGGCGAGGACGAGGGTGAATGTGAGGGTCGGCAACAAGAGCAGCAGCAGCAGGGACAGGAGTCAGGGACTGGACTGGGCTGGGCTGGCACAGGCACGCCGTTCAAGAACAAACAACAACTGCTGTCAAATGAAGCGTGGAGAGGAAAAAGTAGCAGAGTGGGCGCCGGCTGTCCGTGTCGGGGGTCGAGGAAGGAAAATTCACGGCACGCAGTCCCGTCCGTATTCAGGTCTACCTACGGTCCTAGCAGGAGCAGGAGGAGTTGGACTCGTTGGTAAAGCCGGGCAAGCAAACTGAGGGCGCGCACCTTTTTCTCTGGGCAGTCTGGCAGTCTGGAAAGATGCAAGTCAACCGAGGAGCGTCGCCATTGGTGGCCAGCGGAGGAGACAGGCCAGTCCCAGGTCCCAGGCCAGTCCAGGGTTCAATGAAATCCCTGTGGGTCTGTTCTCTGGGCTTCGGTCCCTTGAACGGTCCCTGAGGGGCGGTGGGCAAATCGGAGAAGCAACGGTGGGGGTCGGGGGGGGGGGTCTGATGAATGCTCCACTCCACACTAGTCGTCCGTGTCTGCTGTGTGCCTGTGTCTGTCTGTCTATCTGTCTATGCGTCCATCCATCCAGAGCGCAGGTCTGGATGTGCAATGCAGTGTAGTGCAGTGCGGTGCGGTTGCGGTGCGGTTCAGTTGGACAATGCGCTGGATAATTGATTCGTACCGGCAACTTCCAGCCCCACCAAACACCACAGCCCGCCGCCGTTCCTGAATGCTTCCGTCCAGGCCACCCAAGGACTCAAGGATACCCGGGTAGGCAAAAAGCACGGTTGGAAAGACCTTCGCTGGAAGGCTCATCCTATACACACCAATTCATCCCACCTGCTTGCTTTGTTGAGGTGGTCTGCGCGGCGCAGTCTCGAAACCCAATTCGGTTTTCTCTCAGCAGGACCTCGTAGATAACAAGTACTCGGTACCTCCACACGTCAGATCCTACATGTACTTGTACTGTGTAGACTATGTATGGATGTATGGATGTGGCCCCAAGTGGGCATCTCAGTCTGCACACCACCAGCCTAATTACCCAGGTACCTGGGGCAGGTAATTACGTGTAGTTCTAGGGCAGCAGCTCAATTCAGGGGCAGCAGCGTATACTCCTCCAGAGTCTGCTAGACGAGGGATGCACCGCAGACCTTCAAAGGGGATGTAGTCTAGTCGCTCTCCTTCGCAGGTACAGTATACGCCCGCACGCACCTCCGTAGGGCAACAAAGGAAGGCAGGGGCAAGCTTCGTGGGCCGACCTCTCTCCTTCCCTCCTTCCCCCATCCCCCCTGCCTTGCAGTTCTGACAGCTGTTTGTTGTTGGCGATATTCCGTCTCATCCCATCTACGAGGAGCCATCAGAGCCATCAGAGCCATCAGAGCCATCAGAGCCATCAGAGCCATCAGAGCCATCAGAGCCATCGAGCCATCGAGCCAGCGAGATTGGCGTTCGTCCCGTCCCCTCCCTGCTTCTTTTTTTATGATGTGCATCTTGTTCTCATTTCGATCTCTCTCTCTCATTTGCATCTGGACGGTTCCCTTGTTGTGCAGAAGCAAGTACCCTGCTGTGACATGACGCTGGCACGAACCTAGATGTGGGTAGAGATCTTGTCAATGCCCAATTTTCGTGCCCAAGCGACCAGGTCCGGCTTGCTCCAACCTCCATGCATCTCCCCCGTGCTGCCGTGCTGCTGGGCCGTTCCATCTTCATTCTTTTTTCCCCCATTGACAGGGCGCCTCCTTTTGCCGATGACTCGAAGACACGAGACACCCAGTCCACTGTGCCCTGGTGGCATTCTTCCTCTGCATGTTTTGGTGCTGGGCCGTGTTTCGGGTGCCCACAATCTGGCCAACTTCGACCACTTCCGCGTACCGTGTATGCACGCCCTGGATCGTCGATCCATCCCAGCACCGCTCCTGCAGCACTCCAGGAATGGCAAGTGAGAGAATGTGATGGTGGGTCCAACACGCGCCCCAGGCTGCCCAGGTTGGCAACCGCCGCCCCAGAACGGCAGTCGGGCTTGCAGATCACGGTGAGATCTAACTGCAATGCTGCACAAACAAAGAAAGTCCTCAGCATCCTCCACACCCCGTCGGTCACTCAGTCAGCCAGCCCGCCAGCCAGTCATCCAGCCATCCCAGCCATCCCGAGCACCAAGCCGAGCCTTGGGGAAAGCCACTGTACATGGCTGCGATGCGTGGTGGTGATAGGCGTGGGGTGGGCCAAGGTCTCACATGCTAATCCATGCTCATCAATCGTCGCTGTCATCTGTCTGTGATGGCCTCCGGCACGGTACCGTTACAATGACAGCTTCTGCTCTGCTGCCCTTTTCAGTACAGCGGAGAGTAGCCTGTGCAGCGGTACGAGTCGCCCTGTTTCATCTGCACGCAACACGCCTTTCAACCTCCGATGGCACGCTGTGCAGCGCAGGTTGCGCGAGCTTGTCCAATTCAGATCATCAGATTGCTTCTCTTGCCCCCCACCCCCCATGTCCCCGGAGGCCATCTCCCGACACCGCGTCAACCTTCGCGCTAGCTCAGGGGCAACAAGAAGGGGATAAACGACGGGCGCAGGCTCCTGCGCAGGTGCCAGATGCTGCTCCATCACCCGTCAACCACACTTCGCGAACCAGACAATCACTCCATCGTGGCCTTCCTCTGCGCTTCTATTTTGGTCCCCTTTGCCGGTCACTTCTCATTTTCTCTCATTACAGGAATACGGGGGGTTGTCGCCTGCACTGGCCATTGTCACTGGGGAACCCTTGATATCGAGATTCCCTCCAAATCCCGGCTTGCCTTTCTCCCAAAGGCCAACCCCTGCCGGAGGTCACCCAATCTGGGTCGTATTGCTGTTATTCTCCGGGCTAGCAAGCCGAGGAAAAGGCACAGACTCGGAGAGGGAAAACGTCTGTGTGCAAATGCGGCTCTCGTGCCAAGGGGAACAGACGGCCATGACTTGCAGGTCTAACCCCTCCTCCGCCACAAGGAATCCTGCATCCGGATAAGGACTCAGTCTGGTCTACAGTACCAAGGTTTCCGTCCTCCCTCCGTTACATAAGACTATATCTGATATTTGTCCTATATGAACTAAGTTCAGCCTTGTGTCTTGGCAAGCACTTCTTAGTCTATAATCTCAGGATGCGAACGGCCCTAGACACCACGAGCGCGTACACCGCACAGCAAATGCCGACGCGTGTTCTGGCTAAACTTGCCCTGGGAGAGCAAAAAAACCATATAGTGTGATAGTAACTATAGGGATCACGTTCCGTCGAAAAGCCGCCCGCAGAACACGCGATGGGCATATGACAGCATGTCGCAACATTTCCTCACACATAGAGACATGCCCTTGGAGCTCCTAAGACAACACGGCACACAATCCGGTTTCCGGGACAGCAGAAGTCTCTGCTGCAGCATACTTGTTTGACCAGGCGAGTTGCGTGCCCGGGCAAGCTCTTCCGGTGCCACAACCTCTGCCGCCGGTTTCCCACTGTTGGTGTCACAGTTTCAGCTGCCCAAAAGATAATAGGTGAAGCTCATGTAAGTTGCCAGGCCGCCAGCGGCCGGTCAATGCCGTGCTACGACAGCTCTCCTTCTGTCCTCTGCCGCCAATATATCCCGGATGCTATAGGCCGAGAAGAATTTTTTCTTACCCTTCCCTCCCCATTTAGCCTTTGCGCGAGGCTGAGGGCCCGCATCGCACTGCATGAGGCTCATATACGACCTCGCAGGGAACGCCGGAAAGTTTAATACTCGCACCGATGCGACCCCCGACCCCCGACCCCCGGACCCTCTCCGACCTTTTCTGCTGAGAGGTGGTTCCCCTTCCCGGATCTCGCTTCCGGCTATTGGTAGCTTGACCAAGTTCACATGTTACTGGTGCCCTTTTTTTCCTTCTTTTTGTCTAGTGCGAGACCGGCCGCACGTGTTACACGGTACCGGACAGCCATGGAGACGTTTGTTGGTTGCAAAGTGACGCCACGAACAACCGCCCCGCGACGTTGTTCTCTTGCTTGTTTACCATCCGCGACGATTCCCCCACACCCCTCCCCCCTGACCGAGAATCCTCATGTTGCGCATTTCATCAGTACGACATAACAATCCATCGGGGCTCGGCTGCTGCCGGTCGTCGAAACCATACAATAATTATCTTGGGACGGACTACCCCCCTTGTGGTGGGGGAGTTGAATTATGAACTCTGCAACTCTGGGGTGTGCGTGGACGATAGACTGATCTAGACCCTTCTCTTCCTCACCTCCATTTCCCACTTCCTTCTATCTTGTCCGGGTTCAAGGCGCCAGACCGGGCGGTCGGGTCACCAACCGCAGCGTGCGCATACGGGGACGTATTTATATCACCGTGGCCGCCGGCGCAGGGTCAGGGGTTGGAACCGGTCCGGGCCTGGATTGGCAACTCCTAATAAAGCAGGCTGGGTTAAACCGTTCTGACCGACGCGACGCGTGACTCGCGCCGATCTCCCACGTGGAGGCGGCGACTCTTGTCTCTGTTTGTCATGGGTTGCCAAGGAGAGCAGAAGTTGGGGTCGCTGCTGCTCTTCTTCTTCAGCGGAGATCAGAATTAAAGCTTGTTTCATGGGTGCTTGTTGACTCATCTTTGACTCGTACTAGTGGGGAGCAAGACCTTGACGGATCGACGGCTTCATGTGCCACTTAGCCACGTTCGTCGCCAGCGTAGGCAACGGAAGATGCCACAGGTGGCACTCATGTGCCTGTAATGAGGCTCAGTGACGGAAGTAGCAGCCCGGATGCTTTGTTCATGGAGACTTCGCTGTAGTACCAAGTGATACGGGACTATTGTGAAATTGTACCACTTCATAAATCTCCTTTGCTCTTGTGTGTGAAGGCCGGCTTGATACTCTTGAGGATCTTGCCCCTTTGATACACATGCCGAGGTAGGCCTGAACGACTTCCTCTATTTCCGAAAATCTGTCAGCAGATCTTTCGTGACTCGAGACCTTCCAGCACTCTGGGCCGGTGGCCTGAGCGACAGTCATCTGGGTTTTGCCCGAAAACCCCAGATTGCCTGAGTAATGCATCTCATTCGTGGGTATCATCATCTTATCCTCACAGAAGGCTATGTCCTCTCTGTCCAAGTCGTGATCCTCGCTCACTACCCTGAATCCACACATCATCCCCTTCCCCAATTCCAAGCTCAACCCGTCCCGACTGGGCCCGAGCCACCAGGCCCGCCGTCCTTGGGTTTCGGCTTAGGCACCTTCTCGTACGCATTCGGGCTGGGCTTCCTCTTCCCCCGCCCATCGTCGCCTCTCCGCCGGCCGCGCCCGTGCTTATGCTTGTGCCCGCAGTCCTTGCCCGCCTGGTCGCCGTTCACCCGGCGGGAGGGGCCCTCGCCCGAGTCGGAGTCGGAGTCGTCGGACGAGGAGCTGGAAGAGTCAGACGAGGACTCGTCGCTCGACTCGTCCACCGCCTTAGGCGCATGATAGATGCAGCACACTGTTCTCTTTGGTCAGCAGGAGTGGAAGGCATAAAATTCGGGACGAGCTTTGCTTCTCACCCTTTGATGACTTCTTGCCCATGCCCTCGTTGTCCACCACGCTCTCCGCCCACTGCACCCGAGGGCCCCGGTTCCTCTGCGCGCCGCGCAGCCGTAGGATCGGTGATTGCGTCTGTGCCTGCGTCTGGGTCTGTGATGCTGTGCCTGGCCCTGCGCTCCTCGTCGCCTGTGAGGATCCGCCGGCGCCGCTGCCGGCGCCGGAGGTCTGTTGATCTGATGTACCCTGCGCCATGGTGGACTGTGGAAGGGAGCGTAGGTCGGTTAGGGAAGAATGAGCACCGCAGTCCACTATCGAGCTTCGAGGGCGAGAGGGAGAGCGTCAGCCAGAAGCAGGTCGACCTTGAGGATGCTGGTTTTGCACCTCGTCTGGAGGCCCTTTGTCGTTTGCTGGTGGAATGCCACCGAGAGCGATGGAGGGGTGGGTTAGGCGGTACGCGGCGGTTCTCAAACAAGGTGCTCGCTGTGCTTATTCACTAGGGATGGCGGGGATTGTTGGTGTAGATCGTTCGTGGTAGGAGGTGGCGATGGTTCCTAGGAAGCGGCTACTTTTCGGTGTGGTTCGTGCCTGGCGCGGATGTCAAATTACGTCGTGTGACCCTTGGGCTTGGGTGCGGTCTGCAACGCTTTGTCAACACCTGCAGTCAGTGAGGGGTGGCGCTGGACCGCTCGGACGTTTTCTGACCCCCGCGTCATCCCGCTCCCTAGGGCCGGCAGCTACCAGGTCGCTGTCTCGGTGGGGTAGCTAAGCTTGAGGCTCACCATAGGGCCGGTCGCCCGGCCGCTGGCCAGGTCGCATTCCAGTTTTCTACCATGTATGACTAGTGGTGGAGTGGTGGAGTGGTATATTGGCATGCTATATTCTATTTTTGTGATACGCCGTATCTATTATTCATTCGGGCCTACCACGCCTCAGCAGATCTGGCCCTCCCAGTGTCCCTGTCCCTTCTCTTAGCCCCCGTCATGCTCTTCCGCGGCCGCTTCTTGCTCGTCTCAGCAGTCTTGCGGACCTTGTTGTACAGCCATGCATTCAGGGGTGGTCGGCATCCGATGAAGCGGCCCTCTGGAGAGAAGACGTCCACGACTGGCCAGTTGGGCTCTGGTTCACCCGAGTCGGCATGCTGAGGATTCTCATCTTCCACGCCTGGATCCGACAGGTCCAATTCCTGGAGAATCTCTTCCCTGCCCGCCTTGATGGCTTTCTTGGAAGATGGCCTGGATTTCGGGAGAGTACTAGGCGGAGGTGCGAACAAGTTCTTCGTTCGGACCTGTGCAGTGATCTCGACCCAGCCACACCCCTCAATGAGGATATCAAGCGACAGGACACGGTATGGGAGACGGTCGACCTTGATTCCAGCAGCGTCTTTCCTGGTGATGGGGCCGGCGCGTTTCTTGGTGACATCCCATTGTAATTTGAACGATCCGGCATGCTTGATTTTGTCTCCAGTGCCTGGGACAGATATGTTTCCAGCATTGATACCAGACGTCTGTTGCTGTATCTCGATTGCTTTTTCCGTCGCCGTCAGATGTGGTTCGATAGGCGTAAACGCATAGCCAAGGAATATGAGGTCCGGCGTGCGCGGTGTAATCCTGATGAGGCCGCCGATCAGAAGCGACTGGCCAGGCTTGATGACATGTTGCTCGGGGCTTGCACGAGCCTTCATGACAAGTGAGGGCCGATGCTCTTCACGGACCCAAGTCTCCAGTTCGCTGCGTTCGAGCCCAGGTAGATCGATGAGCTCGCCCTTCCCACCGCCAAAGGGGACCCGAATGGGAGACGCAGTAGTCCCCGGCAATGCCGAAACTACTGGCATACGAGGAAAATTCGTCTCTTCTTGTGGTGGTGGCAACAAAGAATCATCGCCAAGGTCGTCAATATCCGGTAGCACAGCATGCCTGACATCCTCCTGGTCGTCGACTACTGGTTCGAGGGCGTGTTCTTTCCGAGGTTGGACAGCCACTGAGATATCGTGCTTGGATTCCTTCCAATCCATCCGGCCTTTCGGGAACACGGCGTCGAAGAGCTGGCTCTTGCCGACATTCACCTTGCCCACCATCCACCCAGCGCCTCCTCGCTTCCATATGTCCTCCTTGACCTCCTGGGTCCACCAGCTCCGCTTGGCACTCACGCACCTCACATTGCCCAACCTCACATGCCTCGATTCACGCGGGAGCGCATGTCTCAGGATGTCGACCAGAGTGGGCATCAGCCTGTCCACCTGTTCCTTCTTTGGCGCCAGCAGATCAGACCTGGTTATGATAAAGCTCATTTCGGTCTTCTTCCCCTTGAAGAACTTGCCGGATTGCGAGCGGCGGTTTTTGGTGCGTAGGGGCATCAGGTCGAGCAGCCGGTGAACCTGTGGTAGGAGCGACATGGGGAAATCGGCGGCGTCAAGGACGTGATAGACATGGTTGTACTTGTAAGGCGACTCTTGGATCGTCTCACGAATGGCCTCTATGGTGGGGTGGTAGATAGGAGTCCCGGTGTGGTGGTGGATGAGGTTATGGCAGCGGTCACAGAACGGCACATCAGGCGTGTCGTTGCCCTCGGCCTTGGGACGCTGTGGGAGAGCGGCATTCGCGAGGCCAAGGTGCTCCAGTAGATCACCACGGTTCTGCAGGGCGTCTTGGAGAATCTCATCTTCGCTACTTTGGCGCTGTTCTTCCTTCACAAGACCCAAGTAAGCCTTGACGGCTCTCCTATCTAGGCTGAAATATCCTGGTTCGTCTGGAACGGCCGTCTGCGAGAGAGCACCACAGCCAGCACACTGCACTGGCAATGTCCGGGCCGGAGCGGGTTGGATAGAGTCCTCATCTTGCTTTGGTCGGCTTGTTAAGTGCAGCTTTCTAGCCTGGCGCAGTGGCAGAAGTCGATGCCCTGGAGTACCTGTCGTTGTGGCATGGCCCGTCCTATACAAGGTTTGGCATCTAGCCGCGGCGGGACAAAGGTATAATGGTAAAGTAGAGCCTAGCGAGGTGCCATGGTCAATGTTGACAAAGCCCCGCAGCAGTCGCGAACACGATATCTGCTTGGACCCGGGTTTCATTGCGTCAAGGCATCACTGTTCGCAGCGGCGCATAGAGTTAGATGAAAGAGGTCTATCGCATTCTGGACGGGGGAGATCAATCTGGGGCATGATGCAAGCCTTCTAGACTTTTTTCGAACCCCTGAGCTGCGATAAGGCCTGCCAGCCGCGAGATAAGCCCTGAGCAGGGGTCCGCTGCCGCCGCGGCAGAACCTCAATTGGCCCTGGTCGCATTCGACGACATGAAAATTCGAGATCGACGACCAGCCCAAATCTGTTGACATATGACGGCGACGACGGTGACGACGGCGAAAGTAATCACACGGCGTTCGCCCAAAACCCTTCTCCTCCACTGTGACTTTTGAGCCTCACCAAGGCTCAGTTCCGCCGCCCAAGATGTCGAGAATAGGGATGCGAATGAACAAGCTGAAATCTGTAAGCCCTCACCTATACCGCGTGCTCATGCGTCCGACTGGATCAACTGACGCCCCTTACAGCAGGTAAAGAGCTCCCGAACTACGATGCCGCACTTTTTAGAGTCCAGCCGAATCCCCAATGATACTAACCACCATACGAACAACAGCTTGTCAGTGTGAGGAACGGGCCCGGCGCAGCAAAACTCCCCACAAACGTGACCAAGATACACCTAGAGTTCGCCCACAAGTGGAACGACGGACACATGGGCAGCCGCAAGTTCTGGAAGGAAAACCTGCCGCGGTTAAAGTACCACAACCCAGAGGTGCCGATGATCGTAAATCGGACGCACGAGCAGACGGGTCCCGCGACGCTGAGCATCTACATGAGCGGCGACGCGCCAGAGCAGCCGGCGCAAATAGAGGGCCCCACGGGGGCGGCGCCGAAACGCGCCGTCGCCACGACCGACGCATGGCGCACCATCGCGAGCTCGAGCACGGGGAACGCGAGGGCGCTGCTGGCTGCGGAGGGGGAGACGGTGGTCACGATCAACATGAAGAACGTGCGGTCGGCCGAGATATTGAAGCAGTTCCTGGAGAAGACGGGCGCGACCGAGGTGGAGCCGTCGCCCGAGGACCAGGAGGAGATGGCGAGGCTGCTGGAGCTGCAGGAGCGCGCCGTGTACGACAAGGAGGTGCAGAAGAGGTACCGCGAGAAGATCCAGTCCGAGAAGAGGTTACTGGAGAGGGCGAGGCAGGAGGCGGATGCGCTCAAGGCAGACAAGTGAGGGCCTCCCCCGGACTTTTCGGGTTGGACGACGACGGCAAGAGGACTCGGCTGGTCCATGATACGATAGGTGTCGTATGTAGTCAAAGCGCATGCCTACGCGCTAGAAACAATAATGGCTCTTACAAAGGCATCGCCACGAACCTCTCCTGCATGAAACATCATTCTTGTTCAGTGCTGTGTTCTGTATCATCTCAACAGGGTTCCTCCGTACTTGAATAGAATGCACAATGAATGAACTATGGCCCCCAACTGCTGCCTGGAAACCCTCACCGGCTAGTTGATTCATTCGAGTGATGTCCTTTTTCTATTTTTGTTCTTCTTTTTACTCAGTCCTTTCCTCTTTCAGGATGACAGATTCTGGGATTGGACGTCGGGCAAAGATCACTGCAGGCACATAACGGAATGTGAGTTTGATTGTAGGCATGTTGCAGCATGTCTGTCTATCTTGCATTTTGTGTCCTTATCCTTTGGGACAGCTAATACCCAAGAAGAGTTCGCCAAGTAATGCATTACAATCCCTGTCCCACAATGCTCTCTGAGGACAGCCCCGGCTCCTGTGATCCAAGAAAGTCATAATGGAATAATGCTCCTTCCCATGCATACGTGCCAGGCATTACTTTAGCCCAAAGCCCTCGCTCTCGTGCACAGAATCCCACAACAACTTCTCTAGCCTCTCCCTCGAATTATACCTCCACAGTTGTAGCGCATTGAAACATGTTCTAGCCGTTGGATATCTGCCACTATCATCACCAAGACACGAAATCCTGATGGTCAGCGATGCAGCGCCCATTGCTGGGATGCGGTCACTGCCTGTGATGAATGCCAATAGCCTTCTCTGGTCTCTTGGGTTCGCACGCTCGAACGACTCCCAGAACCACCGCAGCGTTGGTTCCGTCTGGTCCGGGTTGCTGGTTTTATTCCCCCAATTCTCATACTCCGCCGACACACGCAGCGATGTGATGTCCAACGGCTCGTCGGAGCCCCGGACCAGGAGTTCGATCTCCTCTGGTCGAAAGAGCGAGAGAGCATTGCCGCCGCAGACAGTAAAGAAGCCACGCTTGAACGGCTCGAATTGGCGGGTCACGGCAGCATCGAGAAGGTACTTGACATATAAGTCGACATACTCACGTCGGTTGGAATTAGTGACGGGCCGGGTGAGACCACCGGGGCAGAGTGGTACCCGCTCGGTGTAGCCGTACTTCTCGACGTCAATGACGAAGTCGAGACAGAAAGTAGACTCGACGTCACCATCAAAATCGAGTAGTTGGCGCAGCCCTTTGGCGAGGCGTGGACGGAACTCCGCCAGGTCGTCAAGGGTATATGCCATGACCGGCCTGGGCTGGGTCGAAAGACCCGGAGATGGCGGCGGGGCAGCTGTTAAAAGCTTGCGGAAGGCGAATGGTGGGAATGCAACATCGAGAATGGTAGAGTTGTAGATTGCAAGGCCGAAGACTACGCCCACCAGGAAGAACTGGTCTGACGTCTCGAAAGAGTTGGGGTTGAAGTAACAATACTGCGAGTCTTCGTCATATACGAACATCCCTTGCGCCACTCGTTAGCATTGTGAAGATATCCGACAGGGACAGCTTTGAACATACCATGGTCTGGGTTGAAGACTTCCCTGACAAGCAGCAGAAACCACTCTTTCTTCAAGCCTCCAGCGTCGACTCCCTCTTCGCCTTGGAATACGATACGCAGTCCCTTCTTGATATCCTCGCCGCCGCCGCCAATGACTTCGCTCACCCCTGTCAGGCTGTCCTCGACAAGACAATCGCGTCTCACGTTTAGTGTCAAGTACTGTTCGACGTTTCTCCGACTCAATATGCTATCAAAGAAGGCATCCCTCGCTTTGTTATGCATCTGTCGTTTGGCGTCGTGTTCCAAAATTTGTATCTTGGCGCCGATGCTGAGAAGGAACGGAAATTGGCAGAACGAGAACTTGCTCCTCTTGCGTTCCCAAGCCTCAAAGTCAGCGACGAGATCCGAGTCGTCCAGCAGGGTGATGTAGAAGTCGCTTGTAGGCACTACTTGGCCCCTCGCTTGAACCTGATCCCTAACGCTTGTGCTGTTCAAGACCTCGTCCTGTGAAGACGGAGTACCTGCGATGTGTCTTCGATGATGCGCGTTATTGTTCGCGGCGAAAAGGAGGCCAATGACACGAGCAGCAGCCTTGGTTTGCCAGTCGTCATGGTACACGATCTTGGGTTGCTCCTTAGGCTTCTTTGATCTGGATTGGCGCGGCTGGCCAACGGCAGCATGAAGGGTCGCTGGGGATCGTCCAGCAGCCATGTTCGGGATAAGACCGGCTGTCACGTCGACCTTGACCTCGTGCTTCTTGTCGTGTTGTCGAATTAACCTGTACGCTAAGAAACCCCCCGCAAAGTCCTTCAACTGGATGAAGCGAGACTCTGGCAGCCTTGCAAACCAGGAAATGAGGTGGTTGTGGCAGTCAGCCGGTGTGTTAGACAGGAGGCCAAGGATGCGTTTGATGATGGGCGAGTGCTGCCCAGAGACCGGTCCTGAACCGCGCAACGGCCCAGACGTGTAAGGGCCATTTGCTTGGCTGTTTTGCGCATGAGGTAAGCGCCCCGTGAAATTATGAAATGAGGCGTGCAAGAGCGGGTTTGCCGCTATTATGAGCAAGAAGCGGAGGTCTTCAGGGCTGCTGACTGGTCTTCCAGGTCGTTTGAGGATGTTTTCCGTGACTTTGAGGAGAGTCTTTCGCAGGTGCTCCTGTGCTTCAAGAATGTGCCCCTCGATTTGCTTCAGCTCCGGTTCCGTAGGCTCATCGAACACAAAAGTCTGTGTGAGCCCGTCATAAACATCCGTCCAACGCTCCCCCGCGTTTATGACAGTTTGGTACCAATTGTCTACCTCTGCCCAGTCGATATTAGGGTTCCTGCTTGTAACAGTCGAGTCCTCGTCACTGCGGTATGAAGGGGTCCGGTTGGGTGCCGCTTTCTCCTTTCGGCCAGTCCACCATGAACCATTTTCGGCAAAATCCCCAACCATCAGCATTTTGGGATCAAGTTCGGCTATAGACTGCTCCTGCGATGGAACTTCCTTTGGAGGCTCTGAGGGTCGTCGCCTAGACGGCTGAGGAGCTCGACGATTGGTGTAGCGTGGATGTCGCAGCATGAAAGAAGAGTTGACGCAGGTTAGTGGTGGAGAGAAGCAACTGATGAGATAGTCCTCAAGGGGCCTGAAAAGCCTTTTCCCATCCGGGTCCACACATCTGGCGTTCTGATCGATTGAGAGCCTCCCGAAACCTTCCATCTCCGGTCTTGTTTCTGGGTACGAGGAGGAATAGGACCTCTGTGCAAACATCGCCGGTCGTGAGAAATTCACGTGGGCGCTTCGGTCCTCGGTACTTCCATGAGCTGGATTCGATGCTCCAGCTTTCGGCATAGTTACTCCGTCCCTGCCAAATCCCTGCCGCCCAGCGGCTGTCGTATCGATATTACTTGCGGCTCCGGGCGGCCTGTACGTCTCCAGAGGACGGCTACCATCCCTCGAGTCCGTCGATGTGCGCCTAGCTGCCAGAGCTGCGACCAAGTAATTCTTCAGGCAGTCTCTCACCAGGTGTTTCGTGCCTTCAAGTGATATGGGCGCTAGCAACGATGATTTAGATCCCCTGAAACCTTTGAACATATGATGATGCATACACTCACACTTTGAGCTGGGGGTGGCGTCTTCTGATGCTCGCCTGTAACCTACAGTATGGTTGTTCGCCTCGACCACACTGTTAATGTCGACGAGGTCGTTAATGGTCATGCAAAGGGTGCACTTGAAGACCTTGAGCCCCTTAGGCCATCTCGACATTGCACCACATGTCATGCAGTTACCCGATGCGAAATCCTTGTCCGTGGAGGGCCTACCATTTACCTTTGACGGACCCGCAGGCTGCGTAGGCCTTCTCTGCTTGGACCCAGGCCCCAAACCCAGCATCTCGGCATCTGAGTCCGAGTCTGAGTCGAAATCATCAGGGGACGGGTTCTTTCGGGCCATCTTCCTCTTAGAGGAAAACAAAGACGGGAAGGGATGGCTCATGGAGCGACCATGGCTTGATGGCCGTGGGTTGGGCGCGGCACGATGCTCAGCAGGAAGAGTGGGTATCAAATCCGGAGGAACCTGGGAGGCATCCACGAGGTTCGGGTCGCTGGGTCGCGAGGAGCTTGCGACCGGTCTGCGCGCCGGCGGTCTAGATAGCTGCTGGCGAACATCCTCAAGCTCTGGCCGTGGCAGTGGTGGCAGTGGGGGCTCTCGCGAGGGCGGAAGCGGCAGAGGGTCGTTGAGTCGAGAGGGCCAGGGCGCCATATTCGTATTGGTGTGTGCGAGGGGGCGGACGTGGTGAAAGGGGGTATCTTGTGAGGCTTGGCATGGCACTGGCTGGCTTTTGAGAGAGCGAGACAGCGTCGACGAGCATCTAGTCTAGAAACTCGAGCTGCCGAAGTGTGCGACGCCTGCTTGGCCGGCTTATCAAGTGCAGGTGGGTAGCAGCTTCCAATGTGTCGACAGCCACACAAAAGTCACCACAATGACGTCGCAAATGGATGGGCCTGTCACAAGGACCCGGCGTGGGTGACACGGCACTCGAGTTGAGACGCGAAGGCCCAGTACAGCACACAGTACAGTACAGCACAGCACAGCCAGCACAGCCTTCGAAGTGGGACGGGCCGATCGGGACGTTGGTCAAGGGACAGGTTCGTGCGTGTACGTGTACGTGTGAGTGTGTACGGGTATGAGCAGAGCAGAGCAAAACAAAATAAGTCAGGGCGTCGACGAGAGGTGGTCGCTGTGCAGTGCTGGGCACAGATTATATCTCTGCCCGCTCAGGGGGTACGTGCAACTGCGAATTGCACTGCCCAGACCAGGGCTTGGAAGCTGAAGCTGCTGGAGACGAGGGCGCAGACGCCAGGTCCGAAGCCCTGCAGGTGGTCCGCCTCGAGGACGACGTGCAAGGAACTGACGAAGATGCGTGTGCGTGTTCTTGCAGGGCGAGTCGCATGCCTGGGGAGGTCTCGCCTGCTTTGCTCTGGTCCAGAGGCTTGAGCTGTCGTCGTCGACGTTGGGATGGGATGCAGGGGGACAAACGGACAGCCAGCCAGACTGTCGTTTGACACTGGCAGGTGCGAGCGGAATGGTAAGTGGTACGTGGTACCTGCCTTGAAACAAAGGGTCTCGTACCGAAATGCCGAGCGGCCTTGTAGTGCAGTAGCCCCCATGTCCCCCTTGTTCGACAAGCCTGCAGATCCCCATTGTGCGCTAGCCCAGCCTGGCAGTGGATCCAGATCGCCGGGTTATAAACATGCCCAGGGGCAGGGGACCTCTGCTGCGGTACTACACTCCCTCCACCTTGTGACTTGCTGTTAAATGAGATGGATGTGCCTGGCAGCATGTGTCTTGTGCATACATCTCGTCCACAAGAAGTTCTTGCATCGAAATTGCATTATTTGCATCACGGGCGTTGACCGTATGCTGTGGAGTTTAGCAAGCATTCCCTCCTGCTGTGCGGTCGTGGCGGCTATCAATCTAGCAGGCTCGACTTATAAATGTTCAATATAATGCAGCCTTGAGATACTAGGAGCGGGTCTCTTGCCGAGTTCCAATAGCCTCATCATCCCACTCGAGTGTCTGTCGTCATAGCTGTCCGCTCATCCGCCCATAACCTGCCCTAAGAAGCCAACCTGCATGTGATCAGGGGTCTGCAAATCAA
Organism: Diaporthe citrichinensis; assembly: GCA_014872995.1. Taxonomy (NCBI): domain Eukaryota; kingdom Fungi; phylum Ascomycota; class Sordariomycetes; order Diaporthales; family Diaporthaceae; genus Diaporthe; species Diaporthe citrichinensis. Next base: position 41,659 of record JADAZR010000027.1, read on the forward strand.
AAGTATGAGTTCCGCGTCTTTGGAAAGATAGTTGCAGCATTTCCCACTCACCTAGATGCATTCCTGGCCAGAGAGATCAGGGAGTCCTGGGATGGTCGAGTTGAGTGGCCAAATGTCGTTGGGGATACTCTTGCTCGCGTCAAGCAGTGAACATCCAACCAACGCAACAATTCAGCATAACCTCGGAACGAGTCCAGACTCAGCAACCTTGCCTGTCAAACTGCCCAAGGTGTGGGTAAATCGAGAAATGCTCCACCAAATGTCAAATATGCACCTACTCCAAATCGTCCGTCCCATTCAAATGTGGCGTTATACTTCGACCCGTCCCGGGATATGCTTTCAGTGCCACCAGCCGACAGTGAGACTAGGTGATCCAACCAACAGCATGCTCAAGACGTTTGTCGAGGCTGAAACAGAGTAATCTGTGCCAGCATCACCAAATAATTTCGAGCTTCGCAAAGACAGAACAAACTGTAAGACTGCACTCAGGTTTTCCTCTGCGACACCAGTTTATCCGTGGTGGGCGACAACTGCCTCATCCCCAAGCTGAAGCAGCCCGTCGTCCAGCGACCGCATGCTACGCTCCGGGAATCCACCCTGTGACCCAGCCGTGTCCAAAACAACGGTGGCGTCTCCGAGTAAGGCTTGGAGAATACGGTACCTAGGTAGCAGGCGACAAGATGAAGGGCTTGCCTATCATGTAGTTCGCATGTGTCGTCGACTAATTGCACGAGTTTGACAACGTCTAGGCAATAATGCATCGAATCCCGAGATTCTCTTTCCAATCGACCAATGAAATGAGTAACAGACCCAAACAGCCATTCGCTGGCTGCGGAACACGTAGAGAAGCGTTCGTGAGGAGATGGAGTTCTATGAGGGACGACTGAGGGGAAGGTAGACGGAAGTTTGGGGCTTTGGCATCGTGCACACGCTCAAAGAGAGCACAACGTTATTAAGGCCATCTCTATCCAAGAGATAAGAGAAAAGAAAGGTGTGAATAATATTGCTGATGTCAACGCAACAGACCAAGGGATATATGGAGACTACCCAGAAAAAGCTCGCTCACTTCCGCTCACTTGTCATCTAACACAGCGACTTGTTTCGTGCATCTAAAAACCAAAGACATCTTGCACCAGCTAGCCCGCAAGGAACGAAGAAAACTGGTCCTTGGCCTCGAACTCCGAATTGATGTACTTCAACGTGTCGTTCATCCACGAGTCCTTCTCCGTCCCCTTGCCCACGAGCCTCAGCTTCGTCCCCGGCGCAACTTTCTTTCCGGACTTGAACGTGATGCCCAGGGTGCTGTCGAAGTCGCCCCTCACTATGTTCAGCTGACCCTTCTCCTCAGCGACTACCTGGCCGTCGGCGTCGACGATGTCGAACATACTAACGCCGTGGTCGATCTCAAGCGGGCTAGGGTTGTAGACCTTCATGGTGTTCTTGTCGGCGGTGGTGTCGACGAGGCTGAGCTTGGGGCCCCTCATGCCCTTGATGATCAGCTTCTTCTTGTACGTCACGTTGCTCTTGAGCGGCCAGCCCATAACCTTGGCCGTGATGTGGCAGTCGCCGTTGTCCAGCACCAGCACGAGCTCCTCGTCCAGCATCAGCGCCTTGACGAACGCGCGGAACGACTCCTGGTTCGTGATTTTGACCTCCTGCTCCTGCACGATCACGTCCGTGCCGCCCGACTTGGTGTTCACCTCGGGCAGCTGGAGCTTGCCCCACGGCTGGTCGTTGAAGACCATGTCGACCATCATTGGCGACATTGTTGCGCCCATGGGCCCAGTGGCTGTTACGCGATTGACGAGGGACATTGTAAGGGTGCTGAAGGCGGGCCGGTTAGTAAAGTTACAATGTCTTACTTTACGTGGTGTTCTTTCAGGTGACTCTTGAGCACCGATTATTAGAGCAATGGGACTTACTCTGGTGTCGCCTGGGTAATCTTGATGTGCTCAACCGTCACTACGGACCGGTTCAGGATCAGGTTCACTATGGAATCCATGTTGAGTAGGAAGCGATGCCTTCTCAGGTGAAGAGTGCTATGGAAAATAAGGAAGTTTAGGGTTTTAGGAAAGAGGTCGGCGAGTATTCAGGAATTAGTTTGAGAGTTCTCACGAGGTTCTAGGGAAATGATGAATATGATTATCCACATGCTTAGGGGAGGACACAAGCTTGGTCTTATATCTGGATGCTTCGACCTGGGCGCGAAATCTTGAGACGACAGCTCGCTAGTCATTACCTCATTCTCCCAGCCCTGCCCACCTAATCGTTATGCTGAGGATGGAGAAAGCGCATTTCACATGTGGGCGCGTGGGTGTCATCAGGGTGCAGTACGGCTGGATGGCTAGCTTCCCAGAGGCATGTGCTCTGTGGCCAGGCCCGCTGCCTCGGTACAGGTGAATCGACCTGGTCTTGGCTTGTTGGAGGAAGTGGCTGCTCAAGGGAGAGGATGGCATTGACGAAGCATTGGACGCCTGCAGGGATGTCGGGGCTGGAGAGTCGAAGCTACCCCAGCCCCGAAACGAACCTGTTGCTACTTTCCCTTTTAGGAAACCGATGCTACGAAGATCCGAAGGTCCACGGGAAAACTGCCATGGCCACACTATTTGGGACGAGTCCCTACACACATCTCCGAGTTGCATCCCGAATTGGTCCCAAAGTGCTGCTGTCGGTAGACATATCTCGCAAATCCTATCACAAAACAGTCATGAGAGCAAACTAACTAGACACCCAGACATAGCTTTGACACGACGGAGAACACGCATTTTGCTCCGCACACACACGACGCACAAGGTACACGAGACAGAAAGTCTTGATTCAATTCCCAGTATCTTCCTTTTTTATTTTCTGGTATATCATTCCCGATCCAACCTGTCACTTTTCCATTGCCCATGTGCCCATACTTCGTCAATCATCGATGTGCCTCGAAGACACCTAGCAGTCGCTCAACTCCGCAGTTAGGCCCGCCCAGGCCTCTGATCAAACACCACGCCATGCCGTCTAGTCAAAGACAATAGAGAGTATCTAGTCAAAGACAATAGCAGCCTTGATTGCGCTCTTGTTCTTGATGGAGTCAAGAGCCTCCTGGAACTGCTCGAGCTTGAAGGTCTTGTTGACAATGCCTTTGGTCTTGATCTTTCCTGAGTCCAGGTACTCGATGGTAGCGGGGAACATGAACGTCTCGCTGAACGAACCAAGGATGCGGATTTCATCGCCGAAGATCTTGGCTGGTGGCCACGACACACGGGCCGAGCTGGCATACACTCCGTACACAACGAGGGTACCGCCGCGGCGGACGTAGTTGATGGCGTCCTCGAGCAGCTTAACCGAGCCGGTGGCCTCGACGACAACGTCGAAGCCGTATGGGTTGTTCTTCTTGAGCGCGTCGAACTGGGCTGATGGGTCAGTGCGGGAAAGCTCGACATAGTGGTCGGCGGCGTCGAGGCTCTTGGCGAGGTTCATCTTCAGACCGCCGGGGGCGGCAATAGTGACGGAGCAGCCGCCGTTCTGCCTGAGCAGCTGTGCAAGCATGAGGCCAGTGGGGCCGGCACCGAACATGAGGACAGACGATCCCAGACGGGGTCGGATCTTGTCGAGGCCGTGACATGCACATGAGGCAGGCTCGATGAGGGTTGCCTCCACGTCGGTCATGTTGTGGAACTTGAAGATCTGATGTTGAGGGTATGCGCAGTACTCAGCGAAGCCGCCCGGCAGGGTCGTTCCGTGGCCTGACCACTGTGATGAACTGTCAGTGATCAAGACACCAGGACCGTATTGTGGTGGCTCCCTCTTACGTTCTCACAGAGCAGTGGCTCGCCACGCTGGCAGTAGAAGCAGTGGCCGCAGAGCTCAGAGTTGTCCGCCGCTACGCGGTCACCAATCTGGAACTTCTTGACATTCTGCACAGTTTTCGTAAGTATATGCTTAACTTGCCCGAATTTTGGTCCTGGTAGGCACTCACCTTGCCCACGGCAGCAACAACACCGACGGTCTCGTGGCCAGGGATGAGAGGGAACTTAGCAATAAACTCGCCCTCGTGGATGTGCTACTCAAAGTTAGTTTGACAGCTTCAGGAGGCTACCTCGGAGCTTCTGCTGGTGGGTGCAGCCACATCAGCAAGAAGAGGAACTAGACAGGTTCTTACCAAGTCCGTTCCGCACACACCACAGGCCTTCACCTTCACGAGAATGTCATCGTCTCGAAGCTCGGGAAGAGGAATCTCCACAATAGAGAAGTTCTCGGGCTTTGAGTACCTGGACGCAATCTGGTCAGCATGAAACTGGGGCTTTCAAGGTCGCTATTGGAGATCGATGGCAGCTTGCATATCCGACCGAGTCCCGAGGGTCCCCAACCTATTTATGCACTTCTTCAACCGCAGAATGTATAAGGAAAAGGGCAAACGCACTGCAAAGCCTTCATGGTCTTCGGGAGGTTCGCCATCTTGACTGGTAGACTGGAGATGAGCTTATAGGTTGTGTGGGTAAACCCAAGAGGTGCTAACTAGAGGCTGGAATGTGATAGATATAGTTCCCGGAGCGGTTGAGGCAGGATGAGAAAAGGAAGGAAGGAAGACAAAATCAACAAATTGGACGGCCTCAACACGAGGAAAATATCTACAGTCTCATTCTTGATCCAGCCCCCCAGGTCCTTCCTCCTCCTCATAGCTCCTCACAGCTTGCCCCCATGCGAGCGGGATGCCGCCTGACCGCCCATTCCCGAGCATGATGCCTCCTCCGAAGCAACGAAAAAGTGTCGATGAGACTCTGCCCAGAGCGATCGCCTCACAAGAAAGGCGGGGTTGAACTTGACAGCTGCCCCTCGCTCGAACTATCCATCGCGGTAATTTGCGGGGCCACAGGGGGCCGGATCGTCGTCACGCTGCAGCATCCCAAGCTCCAGGTGGACTGTCGCCCCACCCTGGAGGGCAGTAAGCGTGGGCGCACCCCCAAGGCACGCCCAGGGTCAGCCCTGGTCTGGATTGAGTTTCTGCATTTCACGACCCCCCTCATGATGATCAGGCGTTCGCTCGACAGATGTCTGGGTGTTGGGGCGTTGTTGAGATGTACTTGGTAAAGGCTGTCAGATATGTCCAGGCACTATTGACCTGGGCCGGTGAGGCTTTTGAGACAAATCCGGAAATCGCCGGTCAAAGCCCGCACCGCGAGGCCCGTCCGAGGTGCCACGAACCCGGGGAGGTGGGCCGCGTGCAACAAACACACCACCCGGGTTGCTGTACACTACAGAATACCCAGGTGGCGTGGGCGGTTTCCCTCTGGTCACCTTCGTGTTAGAAACTCGCAAGTCGAGAAGCTGGGTCTCTGTGCTACCACACAAGTTCTCCAATTCTGTGTGCAGGCCCGTGAGGTCGTGGCTTGGGATTGCTCCGGCCTACTTGACTAGCCCGGAAGCTATACAGAGCTGAAGCTGCGAGAATTTGCCCAGAACCCACAATGGGAATGGGACATCTCAGCGCAGATCTTGGCATCCTTGCCAGCGGATCAGCTCATTCTACATGTTCGTTGTGTTTGCTCCAAGGCCAGCCCGCCCGGATTACATGATTACAGCTTCTTACCCCGTAAGTGTTAGTACAAGATCCCCACGGGGAACTATATATCACGCGGTCGGTGCGAAGTGGTCCGATAGACTGAATTTTGAACACCTTGAGCTTTCTCTCCGGCCCGAAATGGTCAATTGTCGCAGTGCTCCAGAGTCCGGTTGGGTCGAATTTGGGCAATGATAAAGGAGGCAGTGGAGAATTACTCTTCTTCTCTCAAAAAGCCAGAACGGCAGGCTTCCTGTTGGCAAGCGTCTCACTCTCAAAAAGGTCCACGGGCAGATTGGCGAGAATTAAGTTATTCAACTTTGGAGAGGACACCTGCATGTCTTCTACCCCCTGCGTAGCAACTGCGCCCAACCACCTCCACAGGTTGTTTTTCCGGATCCTGCTTGACCGTCGGCATCCGCAGTGCGGACATTGGTCGTCCACTCGAGTTGGAATCACGAGAACTTCCAGATGAGAGGCAATTGTGTTTCTGAACGTCGTGACCTTTTGATTCGTCCGTCACAGCATATCGCACCCGAAACCCAGTCGTGGTAGATGAATCCCTTGATGCTATGTTTTCCGAGGAGATCTAACCTCCTAACTCCAAAAGCAAACAGACTGCACGTCCACCCATCTGCGGGCCGGCGTGGCATTGATTCATTTTCGGCCCTTATGTCCTGATCCATAGAGAAACACCGGGGGCCGAGCGTCCATGCAAACTCCTTTCCCGGAGAACCGGGTCGACTTAAGATGGGGGAGCGGCACCGCGGCCACGGCCGAAACCACCACGGCTAGAATTAGGTTAGTAATTTGGTCCTTCAACATCGTTCGTTCGTCGGGCTCGGGGTGTTCTCACAATTGAGGGTTGAACTCGCCAGGGGCACCACCCTCCTTGCCCTCACCAGCGTCACGTCGTCGGTATCCACCCTCACGGTCACCACGGTCGCCACCACGGCCACGGCCACCGAAGGGTCGGCGGCGCTCCTCGTCACCGAGCATGCCACGGGGAGGGGCGTGCGATCGCTGCTGCTTGATGTGGGTGGCGGGGACGATCTCGGCGGGGAGGTGGAGCCACTCGCGGAGGTAGTCGAGACCCTCGGGGGTGAGGGTGTAGTAGTCTAAAGCGAAAAGAACCACGGTCAGTTCCATATTCTCATTGCGCCTCGTCGCGATCCCAAGACATCAAGAGCTCGCTCGCTCGGGATCACCCACAGTACTGCCAAGAGAACTGAGTCTTGACCAGGCCACGGCTGTTCAGGGACTGCATGGCCTTGATGACGTAGAGGTTCTTGACGGGGATCTCGGGGTGCTGCTCGAGGTTGAAGCTGTACAAGGCGTATGGTCAGTCCGGGTCCTGTGGTATTCGAGGTTTCCATGTGATGATCCTTACTCCTTCGCAGCCACGAGGACTCCCTCACGGAAGAGGGCCTATCGTAACAAAAAGTCAGCCATGAGTTCTTTCCCAGCGCGGCTGAATGTAGCATGACAGTGGCGGTGTCTCTTCAAATTCTCGGTATCATCGCAAAAGTTGGCGTGGCCGTGTGGACCAAGTTTTCGATATCGTTTCGTTGTTTTAAATTGCGGATCGCGGAATCGTTCTTCGGTGTTGAGGATTTGGGATGTCGTCTTACCTCGTGGATCGCCTTGCGGTCGGCCTTGGGAATAAGCATGATTGCGATTTATCTGCCGACGACGTGGGTGATGTGTTTGGGTCGGAGGATCGAGACTCAAGGCGAGGTGGGCAGTCGTTGTCGCGATGGGCGGGAATGATTTCTCTGGACGGGTATGGGATGCCAGGTCCCCAGTTGTGCGGCCCTTTTCGAGCAAGTACCCACTCTTTTTTTCGGCAGCGGGACGGCGCTACAAAACTCCGTACTGTGGAAATTTGGAGAGGGGGGGGGGTGCGGCAAGCCTGCTTAGGTAGGCTGCTAGGTGGCTGGATCCAGTTTGGCTCATAACCCGTACCCTTGGGTTCTGGCTTGGTCTCATCAATTCAATCAATTCTCTTATCGTTAGCGCTAGGCACGCAACCTAATCGCCCAGTCCGTCCTCTTTACGTACTCACTTTGCGCCGTCATGCGACCGAACATACACATCAAACGACAACTTTCCACTCAACCTGGTGTCCAACCTTCAACAATAACCAAAGCGCGCTCTGCTCGATAATATCCAAGATCGCCCACTCTCATTACACAAACACCTGATAGTACCGCAACCCGCATAGCACATCATGGCTACCAGTCATATCAATGTGCTCATCACAAGCTTCAGTGGTCTCGGCCTGCCGAAGACGCTGTGCTTGCCTCTGCCACCCTCGGCATCCGCCCATGACCTGTGGAGCGAGTTGGACGGTCGCATCTCACGGGACCTAGATGACGAAACATTTGGCTCCCTGGTGCTCACTACGAATGCGAATGTCGGCATTCCTCAGCTCGCCCGCCTTCCCATCTCCTCTTTCGCCACACCAGAAGATGACCTCCTTCCCCTCCGTCTCTCATATACCACCCTCGGCGGAAAGGGTGGCTTCGGCTCGCAACTCCGTGCCGCTGGAGGGCGCATGTCTTCCAAGCGCAAGAAGAACCGGGGTGACGAAAACGGCTCGAGCAGGAACCTCGACGGTCGGAGGCTGCGCACGGTGACAGAAGCGAAGGCGCTGGCTGAGTTCCTCGCCATTAAGCCTGAGATGGAGCAGAAGGAGAAAGAAAAGCGAAGAGAGCGGTGGACAGCCATTGTCGAGGCTGCTGAGCGGCGCGAGGAGGAGATCAAGAACGGCAACAAGGGCCGGCTGGACGGCAAGTGGGTGGAGGACAAGGAGGAGGCCGGCGAGCGGACACGAGATGCTGTCCTCGCTGCTATGAAGTCAGGAAGCTACAAGGACAATCTTCTCGGGACGTCGGAAGGATCCTCATCAGCCTCGGCTGAGGCGATGGAGGAAGATTCGGACGATGAGGAGGCAGATGCAGCAGAGGGAAGCTCTGGAGCAACGACACCAGTCTCGGAAAAGGGCAAGGGCAAGGAGCCCGCGAATTCCAAGAGCAGCGCCAAACCCAGGTCGTTCTTTGGTTTCGAGGAGGATGACGAGTTCATGAGTTCTGATGAGGAGGGTGAGGGCGTGGCTAAAAAGAAATAATTGCTGCCTTCCAAAGACCCCTCCCTGAATTCGGTCGCATCTTCAAGGCATTGGACGGAAAATAGCTGGCGTTCGAGGGGATTTTCATTATCACTGGCAAAGTGAGGAAGAGTGGCGTTGTTGGTTGAAATTACGAAACATTAATGGAGAGGTCCCAGGGATCCCTTCTGCGCATCGTCTTTGTTGTTGCGAGAAATCTGAAGCTATTTTAATCTTGTACATAACCCGGCAATCATAAATGATTGTCTGTGTTAACAATGGCATCTCTCTGGCTCGACTTAATTCGCCTGAGAACTACTGTCTAAGCTGTGCTCTTGACACTGATTTCCCATGTTTTCTACAGTCTCTGGCGTTTTGGGAGTACCAGCCTGGCGACCGGTGAGAACACTGAGTATGGCAGTCAAGACATACACAATGCAATCCGTTTTGAAATAGCCGGTCAACCATGGAATCACGGTATGGTCTGCTGGTGGCTGCGATCAAGGCCGAAGTGTTGCTCTAGTAAGCCAGCCCTGACAGCTCCGGATACACTTCCCTGGTGCAAACATTACAATGGTCCGAGTTTAGAGAAGTGGTTCGAAACAAACGATTTCTCCCGAAAGTTGCTGCATTACCACAGCCTTAACCTTTCCACCTGCTGGCGTTCAGCCGGGTACCAGATTGACCGCAAAGGATCCTTATATAGCAAGGACCACGTCAAGAGGAACACACAAGGACGGCATGGGTCATTATGACGGTGACTACTTCATAACGGAGATCACTGTCCGTCCTGCAGCAGTGCATCTGACATCTCTCATCGGGACCCGTGCAATGTGAATAAGTGTTCACTTGTGAACGCCTGGTACGGTCAGAGTCGAAATGTATGCGATTTCGGCTCTATGAATATCGTCTAGTAGAACAGCCGCAGCCGCCATTTCGAGAAACCCCAATTGTCTATCGTGTCGTGTGATCCGCCATATATCCAGCTCCCTTACTCCAAGCGCGCAGGGAAGTTTCCGGCCTCTTGAAAAGTTGTCAGCATGTGCCCTGACAGTAATCAACGGAGGACCTGTCATACCTCTCTGCTCATCCCATCGCTGGTACCATCCGCTGGGGCACAGGGATCGGTAGGCCAGCCAGAACTGACGGCAAGGAGCAAAGTCCTCACCCTTGGCGAGAATGCACTTGTGGTAGTCGACGTAGTTCTGCCAGCAGTGCTTGGTCTGGTTCATGTTGGGGAAACGGGCGTCGACACCTGCATGAAGGGGAACTCGTGTTAGGTCATGTCCATCCAGTCCACGCCGGCATGTGACAGTCGCATCGTCGCGGCGTGCATTCGTGGGGTTCAAAGGTTATATCATACCAGCTGGTGTCCACTGTTAGCCTTGCGGGAGAAAATCATACGATGGAGGTTGACGGGAGAGGGGCGGTTGACATACCAGTGACGAACTTGAAGGGCTTGGTCTCGCGATCGCTGTCCGACATTTTGGCTATCGTGTATGCTACGACTGGGTGGGAAAGGGTTTGGGGTGCTCAATGGCTGTCGGAGGATGGATTGGGAGTTCTTCGTGGGCAAGTGATGGAGCTGCGCGGTTCACCGGAACTGTGTCGATGATGATTGGGAAGTTGGCCGGCTCGGGTCAGTTACCTAAGCAAGGCGCTCGGCAGGCTTGCAAATTGAGTGATTTGACTGGCCGGGTGGAGCTCCAACCTGGGGAAGAAGCAACCGGCTCTGCATCTGACGGGCTTCAACAAGCATCAAAACTGGCCCTTTGACCGAACCGATCCACGAAGCTCCAGCATCCATTCCACGGACCGTACCCATCCAGATCAATCTCCACTCACTCAACCTTCCAGCCAACATGTATGCCACAAGAGCCATGCGATCTGCCTTCCAGCCCACGCGCCGCTTGATGCGCCCGGTGCCCGTAAGTTACTCCTCTCCAGCCGTACATGTGGCGTGACATCAGTGGCCTAATCAGCTAATGTGATAAATAGAACGAGGAGCAGGCTGGTACGTGATGACTCGAGCGCCGCGAGGCTGTCGCACCGCGTCGACAATGCGCACCTCCGCGGCCTCCCAGCCGAGGACAAGGCTAACACAACCGATCATTCACAGCTCACACCGTCTCGCAACGCCTCCGACGACTCCGCAAGATCCCCGCTGAGTTGATCCCTCTCGGTTCGTCATGATCATTGTTTATTGAGGCAGCATTACAAAGGCTCACGTATGTCCAGGTGTTGTCGTTGGCTTCGCCGTCCTCGCTGCCGGCTACTCGATCACTCGCCACTTGTTCGTCGACAAGACCATCCGCCTCAAGCGCCAGAACCGAGCTGCCGATGCCGCTGCTGAGCAGCACCACTAGAGCGTCTACGATCAGGAAAATCGGCGGGAGCAAAGCATGGTTGGCCGGGCAGACTGTACATTGGCGAGATATAGAGGTGACCAACGTCACCAGAACGCCCAGTATTCCGGCTCTGAAACAGCAATATCGTTTTGATGCAAAGTCCATTTTCAGTCCCCATTTCCCATGTTTCCGAACGCCTTCGCAGTGCAGTTATTGTACATTTGGGTATCTTCATGCCTTCCGCTATCCTAGGCCGGGCGAGGACCAGCGACGTCCAATCCCTCAAGGCCCTGCATTGGATCCTCAGCTCTCGTATCTCCAGAGCCTTGGGCTTGCTCTGCTGCCAGCCTATCTTCCTCGCTGACGGCATGTTTTGCAAGCCAGCTCTCCTGTTGAAGTGGTGATGGTCAGTCTCGTAATTAGTAAGGTCAAGGTGATGGGAAGGACAACGGACCTGCTCCCAGACTGCCTTTTTGCTCCCCAAGCCCTCGTCAGCGCTCTTGGGTATTTTGGCTGCCGTGACTTTGATAACCCGCCCAAAGAACTCGGACTGATCCATGTTATCTATTGCCTCTTTTGCGTCGTCTGCATTCTCAAACTCGACGTAAGCGAAGCCGCGATGTGGTTCTGTTGCGCTCGAGTTTGGGTTTTCATTCTTGGGAAGGGTGACGTCTGCGATGTCGCCGAAGGGCAGGAATGCGTCATGAAGTGTCGCAACTGTGGCTAATGTCGCAAGGCCGCTGACATGGACCGTGGCCTTCCAACGCGCTGTATCCGTCATGTTGAGAGCGGTGTGCTCCTCGCAAGTTCCAGGTCCCCGCGCAAGGCTGGTTCAGGTACGAGCTGCCTAATCCTTGTCTTCTTCCCTAGCGCTCAGGAACCGTGTGAAAGTGCCTCCTCCAAAGCAGCACGGGATTAGGAGGCGAGAGTTGTAGCGTTAATGTTCCGGCGAGGTTACGAGACCGGGTGGGAAACTGAGGGCGTGAAAGCAGAGGTTATCACGAAGAAACTGCAGACGCCGCATCTAGAGTGCTAGCCTAGGTACATTACCGCGACCAGAACTTGTACGACAGCTACGTAAGACCTTGGAATGTTTAGAGGGGCACACAGTTCCGAGTGGGCCAATCAGTAGCCGCTCTGTGCCAGCCAGGCCCCCTGTGAGTGCGCCCGCCCAGCGCGATCTGGCCTAACGATTGGTATCAGTGTTAGAGTGGCCTTTATTACGCCCGATGCAACAACCTCCCCCAAGGACACATGCCGATGCTACAACAATAAATCTCTGGCAGACTCTCTTCTGCACCCTCCATTGGCATACCGTCAAACAGTCCACACCATCATCTAATGCCCGCCCAGTAGTCTGGCTGAAAGATCAACAGACACCACATTGCGCCTCTGTGAAGAGGCCGCGGTCCCTCGAGTGTAGCGCCTCCTGGCCTCTTTGCCTCCTTCGAGTTATCCATTGCTACAAACATGGTACGACTTAGAGAAATCCCTCGCACGGCAGCCCTGGCCTGGTCCTCCGGGCCCGCCAAACCGCTTCTTGTCACTGGCACTCGTGCTGGAGCCGTTGACGATAGCTTCTCCGACGAGGTCAAGCTTGAGCTGTGGGACCTGAACCTGGACGACCAGGCGCAGGGACTCGAGCTACAGCCCATTGCTAGCATCGCCGCAGATTCAAAGTATGTGTTAACCCACAGTTCATTTGCCCGCAGCAGCTGACCTGGTAATGCTAGATTCCACGACCTGGCCTGGGGCCCACCAGACGACAAGTACCCTCGAGGCATCATCGCTGGAGGACTTGAGAATGGGTCATTGCATCTTTGGGATGCCGAGAAGCTGATTTCCGGAGCATCAGATGCCGAAATAGCACATACCTCGAAGCACAGCGGCGCGATCAAGTCCCTCCAATTCAACCCGCTGAAGCCCCAAATCATAGCTACCGCGGGCGACAAGGGCGAGCTATGGATTCACGACGTCAACGATATTGAGAACCCGCTGCGCCTGGGTAATGCTGCGGCCCGGTCCGACGATATCGAGTGTGTGGCATGGAACCGAAAAGTCTCGCATATTCTGGCAACCGGGGGCTCTGGAGGCTTCGTCACCGTGTGGGACTTGAAGACCAAGAAGGCGTCCCTGACGCTCAACAACAACCGCAAGCAAGTGAGCGCCATAGCATGGGATCCGCAGAACTCCACCAAGCTCCTGACGGCGACCCCTGACGACAGTGCGCCCGTCATTCTCCTCTGGGATCTGAGGAACTCCAATGCGCCGGAGCGGACGTTGCAGGGACATGAGCAGGGAGTGCTGTCTCTGTCGTGGTGTGAACAAGACAGCGATCTGTTGATCTCCTCTGGCAAGGACAACCGAACTGTTGTTTGGAACCCCCAGACTGGTGAGCGCTACGGAGAATTTCCAGAAGTTACAAACTGGACCTTTTTGACTCGGTTCAACCCTCATAACCCCTCGCTGTCGGCTACAGCGTCCTTTGACGGCAAGATTGCCATCCAAACGCTTCAGAACACCAATGCTTCGACAGCGCAGACTGCCGCACAAGACAATCTCGACGGCGAGGATTTCTTCACCAGCGCGCAAACACAGCCTCAGGGGTCATCGTTCTCCCTTCCCAAGGCTCCAGTGTGGATGCAGAGACCGGTCGGCGCTTCGTTTGGTTTCGGCGGCAAGGTCGTCGTTTTCAGGAAGAATACCGTTGCGAGTGGTCACCCTCGCTCATCAAAGATTTCGATCTCCCAGTTTTCCGTGGATTCCGAAGTTTCCGCCCAGGCCGAGAAGTTTGAGACCGCGGTCCAGAGCGGGGATCTCAAGCAGATCTGTCAGTCGCACTTGGAGCAGGCCAAGACCGATGATGAGAAGGCCGACTGGCTTGTCATGGACACACTTGTCGCGGAGGATCCTCGTCAGCAAGTCATAAGCCACCTCGGCTTTTCGAAGGACGAACAAGAGACCAATGGCGGCGAAGAGAAGGAGACACTGGAGGGTGAGGAAGCAGAAGCACCCAAAGAGAATGGCATCAAGAAGTCCTCGCACAAGAGGATGACGAGCATCTTCGATGGCGCGGATGGCGATGACTTCCTGTCAGGCTTGGCCGCCAACAAGGGCGCCAAGACAGAGGACCCATTCCATCTCCTTAGCGAAGGCAATACTGCTCTGGAGGATCAGGTCACCAAGGCTCTCATGCTCGGCAACTTTGCCAAAGCCGCGGACACCTGTCTGAAGGAAGACCGCATCGCAGATGCTTTCATCATCGCTAACTGTGGTGGAAAGGAGCTCGTGGATAAAGTGCAGGCAGCTTACCTCTCCAACAGGAAGGGTAGCCCCAGTTATCTTCGTCTCCTGAGCTCGGTCATTGCTGGCAACCTCTGGGATGTTGTATACAATGCGGATCTGACCAACTGGAAGGAGACCATGGCCACGCTGTGCACCTTTGCACAGCCAAACGAGTTCCCCGACCTCTGCGAGGCGCTCGGTGACCGTATTCTTGAGTCAGGCTCGCGTAAAGACGCCTCTTTCTGCTACCTGGTTGGCTCAAAACTGGAGAAGGTTGTTTCCATCTGGATCGAAGAGCTCTCGGAGACTGAACAGGCCGAGATGAAGGAGCCTAGCGAGGACTCAACTTTCTCGGTGCACGCCAGGTCTCTTCAGCAGTTCATTGAGAAGGTCACGATCTTCAGGCAGGTGACCAAGTTCCAGGACTCCGAGACTGGTCTCTCCTCGGACTGGAAGCTATCGGCATTATACGACAAGTATGTCGAGTATGCAGACATTGTTGCGGCCCACGGCCTCCTGCCTGTGGCTCAGAAGTATCTTGATCTTTTGCCGGCGAGCTATTCTGCAGCAGAGGTTGCCAGGAACCGCGTCAGACTGGCAACTCAGAGGAGCACTGCCCAAACAGCTGCTCGCCAACCAGCGACAGCGTCACGGACAGCTTCTCGGGCACAGCCTTCTCGGGCGCAGCCTTCTCGGGCACAGCCTGTCGGCTATCAGCCGCCACAACCTGCCGCCCCGGCTGCTGCGAACCCGTATGCTCCACCCGTACCGGTTCAGAGTCCATCTGCAAACCCGTACGCCCCGCCGGCACCAGTCCAGACGCCATCTGCGAACCCATATGCTCCGCCTTCGACGATACCCGCTGCGAATCCTTATGCGCCGCCTGGAGTCGCTCCAGCGGCCAACCCGTATGCGCCATCGCCATCCGCGACCTTTGGTCAACCTCAGCAAGCCTACGGGGCGTTTGGGCAACCGCCGATAGCACCACCACCAATGGCTGGCCCCCCGAGAGCGGGGACACCGGGCTCCAACGCGCCTCTTCTTCGGGCCAAGGACGTTGGTGACTGGAACGATGTGCCAATGGTCACGAAAGTGCCGCCCCGGAAGTCCACACCGCGGACGGCTCCCATCACAGCGCCATTCCCTGGCCAGCAGGGCTCTGGGGTGCCACCACCGCCTCAAAGTCCTTATGGGGCTCCACCTCGTGCCACGCCGACACCTCCTCCTCCGCCACCAAAGGCTGGTCAGGCTGGCCCTCCTCGTGTGACCTCACCTTTGGCAGGACCTCCGCAGGCGCGACCGCCACCCACAGCCTCGAATGCGTATGCCCCTGCACCAGGCGGAGCCGCGCCACGGACTGCGTCTCCGTACGGCGCACCCCCAGCTGGGCCACCGCAGTCAAGTCGATACGCCCCGGCACCAGCTGCCCAGCAGTTTTCTCAGCCGCCAGCTGCATCGATGCCTCCTCCTGCTGCCGCTAGCCGGCCGCCACCAGCCAACCCCTATGCGGCCCCCCCGGCCGGGCCAGGCCAGTTCGCGCCGTCACCGTACGCCCCGTCTGGCACACCAACAGGCCAGCCGCCCGTGGCGCCGCCACCATCATCATTCGGCCCTCCGCCAACTGCTCAATCAGCCGCGACGCCGCCGCCGCCAAGGTCCGCGCCGTCGCCGGCTGCTGCCCCACCCAAGGCCAGGCACCCGGCTGGTGACCGTTCACACATCCCAGCCAGTGCCCAAAACATGGTTGATGTGCTCAGCCGCGACATGCAAAGAGTCGCATCGAAGGCGCCGCAGAACTTTGCCCCTCAAGTGAAGGACACCCAGAAGCGGCTGAATCTGCTGTTCGACCATCTGAACAACGAGGAGCTGGTCAAGCCGGACACCATCGCACAGCTCGCCCAGCTGGCTAACGCACTCGAGTCCAAGGACTACAGCCAGGCTCACCAAATCCAGGTGAACATTCATGAGAACAAGACGGAGGAGTGTGGTAATTGGATGGTAAGTTTACATACACGCAATCCACATGACTGGGTCGGTGCGCTAACTACGTTGCAGGTCGGAATCAAGAGGCTGATCAGTATGAGCAAGGCCACTCCCTGAAGAGAGAGGGCATTGGTAATGCGTTTTTCATGAGTTTGGCCATAGTCAGGCGGGAAAAGTAGAATAGCCTAGAGAAGAATTGAAGAGACATTAGTATTTCGACAGGTAACACTCTGTAGTGGCCGTCGGCCGTCTTGAACTTTCCGCCGGGCATGCTGACTATAATGCACTGGTGGCTTCAAATAACTTCCAAAATATCCCAATATTACATTCGCTACTTGTGGTAGAAAAGTAATTCAAAAGTTACTCGTTTGCGAGGGCATCGGTGACCTACGTACTATGGCAGGACCAAACAGAGGCCAGCTCCGATAAGATAAGCCTTGTTCGCTCGGCTTCCAAAAAGCTCCAGCCAACGGTCACGTCAGTCCTTCGTCCCACAGCCCAAGCTTTGTCACTGAACACGCACACCACACGAACTGGTGGACCAGCATCACCACCTCCCCTGAACAATGACCGAGACAGCAGGACTGAGCCCTGATGAGGCTGCGGCCGCTGCGCGAGCAGCTGAGCAGGCCCGCTTGCGCAAGGAACGCCGCGAGGCAAAGATCAAGGCCGGCGGCAACGCTCGCTTGAACAGGATCACCGGGCTGGGAGGAGGTGTCCAGAGGGGTTCGTCTCTCTGCCAACCCCGTTAAATTCACTCACTGTTAGCTGACATTCCCGCCCACAGACCCAATACCAAGCAATTCCCAATCAGCAGCGTCCTCGCCTGCCCCTGCCGCGGCAGCCAACCCGGAGGCTGGCGAGGAGCAACAACACGGCGACCCGGATGAGGTCGACATATCTGAGCACTACTACGAACCGCAGAAGACGGACCGGATCCCCTCGCCATCTCCCGCCGGCAGGGGCAGCGGCGGCCCGAACAACGTGTCGGAGGACCAGCTGCGGCAGATGATGCTCGGCTTCGACCGCCCGGCCACTCCTGGCGCGAACGGCGCCGGGCCCGCGAACCCTCTCTTCGACCCGGCGGCCATGTTTGGCGGTGCGAATGGCGAGGAGGACCCCATGATGAAGATGCTGTCGCAGATGCTCGGTGGGGCCGGCGGGATGCCGCCCAACATGGGACAGGGCGGTGGCCCGGGCGCCCCCGGCAGCAACCCCTTCGCAGGTGGCAACCCCTTCGCGGGAGGCATGCAGCCACAGCAGCAGCAGCCAACCGCGGCATTCGACCCCTACTCCGCCTTCTGGCGCTTGGTGCACTTCCTCCTTGCGGCCGGGCTGGGGCTGTACATTGCGCTGGTGGCGGGCTTCACGGGCACCAAGATCGAGAGGGAGAGGGGCGCGTTCGCCGCCAGCACCGGCCACTCTTCCGACGACGACGGGCGCAGGTACTTCTTCTGGACGTTCGCCACCGCCGAGACGATCCTTCTCACGAGCCGGCTCCTCCTGGACCAGGGTCGGGCGCCACCACCGGGGATCTTGTGGACTATCTTGGGCTTCATACCGGATGGCAGGATGAAGGGGCTGGTGACTACGGGGCTCAAGTACTCTCGGATTTTCACCACTCTCCGTTCGGATATACTTGTCTGTGTCTTTGTGCTTGGTGTGACTTCTTGGCTGAACTCTTGAGCGGGATGTCGCGAACCCTCGACTTGATTAGGGACTGTTTAGCCCTCACTATCACATCACACAAAAGACTGAAGACATAATTAATACATATCTGAGCCCTAGGCAGGAATTGCCCCTTTCGCCTTCTCTGTGCTGCGTGATTGTCACAAGCTCAACATCGTTGGCTTCCAACTCGTAACCGCAGCACCTCTTAGGGCTGATGGATTTCAGTTGAACTTCCTCTGCTCTGTACTTGATCTCCATTCATCATGACCTTGGAACAAAATTGACCGTGCCGAGTTTTTGTAGATCACTCGCCCACAGCTCGAAGGTTTTGCGGGAAATTGTATTGCTAAGACATGATTAATATGATTTGAATTCTCATAACAGGATGATTTTCAAAGGTCATTGAGTTACGGCTTTGGCAATGTTTCCGGACCCGAGGAACAGGGAGAGCAGCCCAATTGTGAGATTTTGGCTTAGTCCATCAATGCTCCCAAACTTGCTTCTTTGGAGAACTGTGTTGAAACTCCCTTATTGTGAACGAGCAGGACTATTCCTAGCCTGTATTCCAGTTCAGGAAAGCTGACATGAAACTCTCACACATTGCTTCTGAGAACTTCAAGTTTCAAGTGTGCATACTCCTATCTGCTGAATTGGGTTGTAATATCTCTTCTAAAATAGCTGGTTAAGGCGCTCCAGAACTTAGCCGAATTGTTTGAAAAACTATTTCCTCTTCTAACATGCAATATAAAGATTTCTGTATCTCGCAGCTCATCTGTCCCAATTGTGATCTCATCCCGTATAAGAAAACGTCAAAGTCTTGAATACTGGTTGAGAATTGAATCAGTCTCCCAATTTTCTATTTGCTAAGATGCTCTCAAAGCTTTGATCGAATCAAACACTCTGTGAGTTCCATGCGACTGCCTTGAACGATGATTTCAATTGGTTAGGCGTATTTTTCCTCTCTTATGTTGAGCAGGAGGCCGCCGCTGTCCGACGTCCTCGTATACTTGACATTACCCAAAATGACCCAAATGTGATCCCATTCAAGGCCTGAGAAAAACTGCAATGTGCATTTAAACGGGCTTTGTGGAACAATATCGAGCCAAGAATCAGTAGATATGGTATCGAGGCCCGGAATAGAGTGGCAAACTTCATCAAGAAAATATTTGCAGAAGTAGATGGACTCCCGAGTCCTAAGGGATACATCACACTATAATTCACACCGGTGAGTCCTACGAAAATGAGCGACAAGTCTCGTGATGTGAAGGAAGGGGGTAGTTTGCGATCATGCAGTATTTGAGATCAAACAGGCTCGCATTAGATCTACTAGGTAACGGTAACCACGTGGGATCGTGACAGTGACACTTCAAAGGTAACATTCAGCTCCTTGGGAGGATTATCTGGCGTGCTTCTGGCGTTGCACAATTACAACAGGAGGTCCCTTGCAACTTTTGGTCCCAGTGTCACACACCGCGGGGACCCTTGGCTTCACGATGGAGTGTGTAACTGGCGATGCATAGTTCCCGGTCTTACAGCAGATGTCCGTCCGTGAATCTGGTAACCACCTGCCTAGCTAGGTCATTATTCTCAGGGTATGACAGGACGTTAAATTGCAGCGGTGGCATCAGGAATGCATGCCAATATTTATGCATTGTGAACGGAAAAGGGCCATGAGGCTGTAATTGGCCTCGGTGTTTATGCCGTGCCCGGCCTCAAGTCGCACCGCAGTGAAAAAAGTATCATCAATGCAACGGCTTTGAAAGGTGACCTGCAACTACAGGATTTGGTCCTCCCATGCAAGCGTATGTGACAAAGTGCATCCGCATCCGCAAACTCCGGGTCCTCTTCACAAAAGCCATCCATCCTGCCTTCGGAACATGTCCAATTTCCCCTTTCGGTTCTTCCAGGGGTTATTCAGTGTTGCCTCCATACCAAGTACTCAAAGTCTGAGTATGTTCGGCAAGCTTGAGGCACCGGCAGAACGGCCGACTGGGCCCGAGAACCAGCGATACTCAATTCCACATGAAGTCCTCTTGGTCAGTGAGGATCATTGCACCTATGTGACGCCAAAGCAGTACTTTTGTAGACAATTTCAAACAGATCTAAATCTATCCCGGAACATCCTACACATGCCGCACTTTGTCATACAAAGACAAGTCCAGTCAGTCGTCCCAAAATGAGCCGGCCACACTCTCTTGTAAGCCAAAATGAAGCTCAATAGTACATGACCAGACATAGATCTGCAGCAACAAGTACTGGTACTGATGTCAGTAAATTGTCTCTTTTGGAATAAATCCAGCTATCTACTACGTAACCACTCCAATGTTTCGACATGGCCAAGGTATGCCTTCGGAATCACGGTATCTAGTTGTGTCCTCCGCATGATCTACTATGCCCTCAACGCCAAAATATTCGCCATGTCTGCACATTGGCGAAGTCTGCGATGCATTACAGTCGGATGCACGATCCCTGGTCCCGCAGCCGCAGCCGCAGTCGTGCCTGCCGGGCGAGAGATCATCGCCCTGACTTCATCAGGGGTACTCATCCACGGTCTGCCGCATCGCCTCCTCCGGGCTGTTCGCGTACACCCTCCCTCCCCTCCCGTTGACGACGTGCGTGATCTCACTCCCGCTGGTGCCGTTCAGCCAGATGGTAGTCATGCGATGCACCCTCGCCGCCTCAGGCACCTCGATCGCGTTCTCAACCTTGACCGGCGCGTCGCGGAAGTACGAGTACACACCCAGGCCCCAGGCTTCATGGCTCCCTACCGAATCCGACACCTTGTACGATGCATACCCGTTGCGCGTGCCCTGCTCCGACTTGTATGCCTCCTGTCGGGGCGGGTCGTACGGGATCTCGCTCTGGTAGAAGTACACGCGGCCCTGTTCCCCGTTCCACAGCGTTTGGTATTCCTCATGGTGCTCGTTGAAAAGCCCGTACGCCGTGACGCGGTCCCCGTTGACGACCAGGCCGTTCTTGGTCGGATTGACGTCCCAGCCGGCGCAGGTCGCGGGCCCGTGGTCGGCGCGCCACAGCCAGAGCTGGTCGCACACGACGTCGTGGCTGTTGATGACGATGCCGGCGCTGTTCCTGCCGGGTTGCACACCACCCGTGCGAATTGTGAGGTCGTACAGAAACGTCGGATTGGAGGAGTGCCCGGCGGAGCTACCTGGGGGCCCTACCTCTAGGAGAGACGGCGAGTTGACAGGCCCCGCGTCGATGATCAAGCCTGCTATAGTGACACCGTCGACATCGTCCACAGAGATGGCTGATTTTCCATTAACTGGTACCAGAGAGGGATACCCTAGACCGAAGATGATTGTGTTTGGGTGAGACACTCTCAACGCATCATCGAGATTGTAGACGCCTGGTGTGAACAAGATGTGCTTGCCTGAGCTGAGTGCCGCGTTGACGGTTGTTGCATCCGCGCCAGCTTGGACCACGTAGAAAGCCTCAAGGGGAATTGATTCACCCTGGGTAGCACCACCCGTCCAGGTAGGCCCACTGGTATCCCTCTGTAAAGCTGGTTTGAACACAGCCAGCTTATCCTGCCCGTCGACGTAGAGGTACGGCTTCTCTCGGATAATAGGTGTCTGGTCCACCGTCGTATATGGCTCCTTGGGCCAGTTGGCCTGGCTGGGAGCATTATCGCAGCCGACAAAGACCATATTCCACACTCCATTAGCCCAGCTACCCCACTTGCTGTTCCTCGACAGCCACTGCTGTTGCGACCCAGGGAGGACCTGCCCGTCGACGACCGTGTCGGCCATGTACCCCCCGCTGGCCCAGCCACCCGCACCCGTGGCAGGGTCGACCTGGAACAGCCAGAGGCCGTTGGGGCTCCTGATATGCAGCCTCCGGAGGGGCGCAGCCTGCGACACGGCGATGGTGGTCGTCTTGTTGGTCGCATCGGACGCCTCGATGGCTAGATTCTCGAAAGACCTCCAGAAGTTGCACGTGGCGTTCCGATTAGGCATCCAGTAGGCCGGGACGTTGGCACCGCCCCGGATTAGGACATCGTCTGGGTTCCGGCCCAGCCCGCAGACGGAGGTGTAGAAGCCGACGTCGAAGAGGACGTCGTAAACGCCGGGCTTGAACAGCAGGGCGTAGCGCTCGGGGCCGAACTCGTTGGCCTCCATACGCTTGAAGATGTCTGTCGCTTGGGCCTGCACCGCGGGCGCGGGCATGCTCTGGTCGAAGACGAAGACATTGGGACCCAAGATGGTCGCGTTGGCGTTCATTGTCGCGGTGAGTTATGCCGAGATCATGGAGACAATTTGACCGCGGCCGAAAAATTGGCTCAAGTCCCCGTGTGAGCTGTACGACCGGAATGTTCCTCAAGTGCGAGTTCGGTGGTGCTGGTGTGATGTCATGAAACCTTCTGTAAAGTGGTGTTTAGACTGACGCACGAGAGCTCAGAGCTCCGGACTCGGGTGTCACTCACACGCATCAATCGGCTGCCCCATCTTATTTACTTGGACGCTGCGCCACCTTTTAGGTACAGAAACAACTGCTTGCCCGAGAACCTGATGCAATTAGCTTGAACCGCAAATTCAGGATTATTTCGATCTCTGTATCTACATGCATATGCTACGCTGTCCGTATCCACCCACAGTGTATGGAGCATTTCGAAGACGAGTCCAGTCAGATATGTCTACAGAGCACAACTCGAGGTTGTCCGGCACGAATACGAAGTAAAGCCACCCCAGACAGGTGGACAACCTTCTATATCCTGTTCTTGTATTTCATGTTCTAGGTCTAAGAGAACAGGTTACACCAATGAATCATTAGACTTGTCATTCTAAGCCGCAAGCACGGTCCTCAACAGACCCCCGACGACTCCTCTAACCCTCCTCTTGTTCTCCATTACACAAGTGAACACCACCGCCGTGCTGGCGGCGAAGACGAGCGTCTCCCTCCACTGCTTGTCCGCGTCGTACTTGCGCGGCAGCATCGTCGCCACAGCCCTTGGGGCGACGAACAAGGCCAGTTCCCTGCGCCTGCTGGATGGCTCAAGCAGCACGCTCCAGCCACACAGGAAACACCCTGTCCCGACGCACATCCCACCATCGATCTTCTGCCGCGCTTTGACGTCCTTTCCTACGATGTGCGGCCCGACGCGCGTCCGCGACAGGCACACACCGTAGTAGAACAGTGTGATGAACGATCCCAAGAACGCAGACGATCGAGACGCGGACAGGAAGGCGCGGACCACGTCACGCCTCAGAGTCTTGAACGACCGGAGCCTCAGGAGCAGCACCGCCATCTGGAGCGGCAGGTACGTCCTCATGCTCCACAGCCAGGCCCTGCGGAACCTGCTCAGGGCGTGCAGCTCGCAAGATGGTCCGACTCCCATGTGGACCATGTCACAAGGGAACGGTACGCTGACGGCAGGGTCTCCCCACTGCATGGGCCAGCGGTACTCCTCGCACATCTCCTGCAGGAGAGGAGCGTGTCCCGTGTCGTCGCCGTAGCGCATAATACCGTCCCTAACGCGTTGGAGGGCAATCACGAGGCGCCGGTCGACGCCGGCGGCGCTTGCAATCCACTTGTTGTAGGCGCGGGGAAGCGCGGAGGGGTTGTAGAACCAATTCCACATAATGAGGCTCGAAGAGGCGGCGAATATTAGGGGGTCGGCCAGGCTGGACGCGAAGTGGTCAAGGGCTTTTGTTGTTGTGCTAGCAGAAGGAGAGCGGATGGTCCGCCGCCGGGACCAGATCTCCCCTACTAGCACATCCAGAGCACGGGTCGCGGCGAAAAGTGTGAGATCCAGGGTGCGGCCAGCTTGGGGCTTCGGTCTCTGGTCTGGTCTGGGCGACCCTAGGGGAGTTGCAGCTGTGGCGAGCGTGGTGGTGGACGGGATGCTCTGTTTGGACTGGAGTAGTCGCAGGCTGAGCCATGCCGCGATGAACGAGGACAGCCATCTTGATAATCTAGGTACACCTTGTTTCAGTATGGACGGACAGGAGGGGAATGATCTGGCATATGCCGACACCGTTCAACTCACCTGATCCTGGTTGTTTGTGCTATACCGCGGAAGATGCGAGCAATTGCTTTGCGAAGGACGGGCTACCAAGTGTATGGTTAGCAGGCGGTCAATGAGTAATAATTGACATTCTCGTCTATGCGAGCCCGTACCTCCAGCAAGGTACTGCCGCCAACAAGAGCAGCACAGAAAGTAGGAAACCGTTGCCATTCAAGCCCGGCTCGCACCGTCTTGGTCAGAGACTCGAGCAGCTGAGGCTCAGGTTTGTCTTCGGCAGGGCCATCTGCAGCCTTGTGTCGCCTCCGGGCGAACTTCAAGGCGTGATGGAGGACCAAGGCCAACAGCCTTGGGCCGACGGAGAAAGCGTAGCCAAGTAGGTATGCACGAAGGAGAGGTCTGAATAAGGGCGGCACGCCCTTATCCCATCTTGCCGACCTGGTTCTAGGCCTGATAGAAACAGAACCATGGTGTGACGGTTGTGGTGAAGACATTGGCAGAGCAAAGGCAAAAAAAAAAAGTCACAGAAACCTTGAAAGGCTGGTGTGCGAGGGAGGTTCAGTGGGACGTGACATGTGATTGCGACGCGTGAGATCCCAGATTACGTGTTGCACTGTTGGGCCCCTGCGCTATCATCAGCTTCCCGAAGGTTCGGATCCGAAGAATACTGGATACAGTGAGGAGTTCCGAGGTGGTAGCAGATCTGTGTCTTGGACGATGATGATTCACTTGAGAATCGCCCAAGACGCCTAACGATGGAGGGACAGATACATCAATAGATGGTGGTCCATTGACTCGCTGGACCCTCTCGATGACCATTTGTGTGTCAAAGGTCAGTCAGTCGCACTTTCCAGCAATCTCGAGACCCGCGACGGATGTCGAAGGCATCGCAAGAGAGGGCAGACATGTTGGCTGTCACCTCTGGGCCTCGCAGGTAAAGCGGAGAATGGAATGTGCCCCGAGAGAATGCACTGGGCGAATGCGTGTGCACCGTCCATCGCGTCGCCGGCGGGAAACACACCGCGCGGCAGACATCATGACCAGGGCGGGAAGGAGGGTGAGGGGTATATAGGAAGACTGAGGAGGATATATGTGACTGTCGATGACGGATGCTAAGACTTTGACGGGACGGGTAAACACACAACGAGGCCGAGAGGGAACGTACGGTTGGCCGCAAAGTGTGGCAGTGGCCGTGGCCGTGGGCGCTATGTGAAATGATCGGACGGCCAGGCGAGGCCAAAGTCTAAAGGGTCCTGAAGTGATGCTCAAAGATGGGACTCAACAGCGTCGACGGGGTCGGTGGGCATCTGACACGGGCGAGGATCAAGGGGGACTGAGGCCGTCGTTCTCGCAACGATGCAGCCAGAAAGGGAACCAGGAGGACAAAATGCAACGTCGGGACGTTGAAACGGATGGACAAGGGGGGGTAGGGCGAAGCACAACATCCGGCAAGCATCGAAACATCAGCACCGCGCATGCAGTCTGCAGTCTGCGCTCTGCGCTCTGCACTCTGCGCTCTGTACTCTGCAGCATGCAGTCTGCAGTCAGTCGGTGGTCTGCAGCAGATGCGGCGTTTCCCGAAGTGCCGCCTCCTCTTCGTCCTGTTCTTCCTTCCCCTGCCTCCCTGTGCGCGTGGTCCCTTGTCCCTTCTCCCCCTTCTCTTCTCCCTCATACAGTTACAGCACATACGGTGTCAACATGCGCCCCAAACCTTGCCACGTTCGTCGGATTGGCCATCCATGCCATCCCAAGACCACAGTAGTTCGATGCGCCTGCTCGTCCGTAGATCTGCAAACAACCAAAGGGGGGGCTAGGAATCCGCAAGCGCTTGGCGTACAAGTTGCTAGCTCCCTGTCATGTTTTACTGCTGCAGTAGACCCGGCGGAGCATCAAACAACCCAGCTCCAGAGCTCATCTCGTCCCTCACCATCTCTCATGGGATTTCCCAATGCAGCCACCCATGCGGGCTCGGGACAGCACCGGGGACTTTGAACGGCATCGGGGACTTTGCCGTGGGCCTTGGACCTCGGGAGATGAGGGTGAAGGTGTTCCCTCTCTTCTTGTTGAGTGTTCTGGGCGCTGTTTAGCAGTGCTGTTTAGCAGCTGCTAGGGGTGTGATGCGATAATGCGAAGCGATGCGATACTCGAGGAATTTGTCAAGTTGCCGCCGAGGTGTGACTGACTGACTGACTGGGCCGAGATGCCCCCTGCCCTGGTCGAGTCGAGATCCAAAAGCCCATCAATGAGTGAACAGACAGCAGAATGGTCAGGGTCGGGATGATCTTGGCCTTGCCTGCCCACCCATTGTCAGACATGCAGACCAGCCCGCCCGCCGGTCCACCTCCCGCTCACAGTTAGTGCCCGCGGCCAAAGGAAATGAACCAAGAGCGTGCAGTGCAGTGCGGTGTGGTGCAGCACATCGCTGTACGGTGCAGCACTAGGTGACTGACTGAGTGAGCAGCTAACTGACTGAGGGTGCCTGACATGTGAAAGAGGACGTCATGTGGGATTGCTGCATGGCGGCAATGGGCACCTAGTTAAACGGTATAGACGCTTCCAATGGAGCCGAGACATCCCTGCTACGACCCTGCTACGACCCTGCTACGACCCAGGGCGTCCACCGTTTTGGTGAATACCTGCGGGCACATGACCCCGGTTTTGCCATAGTCGGGCCCCTCTGGCAGGCCCCTAGCTCCTTCCCGTTCCAAGGTTTGGGTGGTGCATGCAGCTTTCGAGTCAGGCGGGGGACACTTGCCCACCGGGGGCTAGGCAGTCTAGGTACCTGGGCCCTGGTCGATGTCGACTACCGCTCCTGCTTCTGCTTCTGGTACAGCACTGGTGTTGGTGCTGGTGCTAAAGGTGACTGCGCCTGCGCCAGTCTCATTCTCCAGTCCGGACGACTTCGATTCCCAAACCAGGTCCCTTCTTATCTCCTTCTTAGCAACGTTGTCACAGCGTTCTCAACCTTCTCAACGTTCTCAGGGTCCCCGTTTCTCAACGCTTGCTTCCCCCATGGAGAATGCAGGCCGGCACCCCTCGCCGTCTTGATATGCCCACTCGCTCAAGACGCACACAAACACCAACACCGCCGCCATAACCACCACTCCCACCGCGGAGACAGACAGTCAGACAGACCCTGGACCGAGCTTGCTCGAACAGCCACAGAAAAAGCAAAAGGGAGCAACGGCCATCTCGGACAGCTATCAGCCCACGCCTGGTGTCGAGGAAGCTCGCCCGTGTCACTCGGCCGAACAAAACCCACCCGAGCTCTATTTCTACGTCGCCGCACTTTGTGCGAGTGCGACTGCACTGTGCAACACCGCCATCCTTGACGGCAGTTTCCAGTCATAGCATACACAGCGCTGCATTGTTGCGACCTAGACCAGCCTTCCATCTTGGCAGCTACACCCTCACGACCCTCCGTGAACTGTGCTGCCCGGACAAGTCGTATTTCGCACCTTCTGTCATGCCACACGCCTCAGACGCCTGACACTACCTTGCACCATCTCCAGTCATCCGGCTCGAAAGTTCTGCTCTGGGTGAGACGGTGATAGGCCAGAGTTGGAACATTTGTCCACGCACATCCACAGATCCCTTCCGACTGTCCGTCAGACCACAGGTGCTGTTGGCCTGATCGAAAACGCACTCATGCTGGCCGTTCAGCGTCCCAGAATGGGTTCGTCGCAGCCGAATAACGGCAGCAGACTGCCATTTGGTTGTATGCGCCCCTCAACCCCTCCGAGTAGTCTTTCAATGCATTCGTCCCGCTAACACCACGACAGACTTGTCCGAGGACCCAAACTCAGACCCGTCCATCTTCGATTTCCTCCCAGACCCGCCGCCCGATCCTGCCCCCGGCAACCCCATCCTCACCACGGCGGAAGAGAATGGCCTGGCGAACATCTTGGCTGGAATCGTCTCAAATGGCTATGGCGAACAGAACTTTGGCGAGGGAGTAACCGGGGACGAGTGGATGATGCCTCCCAACTTGATGGGCACCGCTACGTCTTTCGGCCTCCACCCTCAAATATCCATGCAAGACCATCTTCTCAACAACGCCTTCTTTCAGACTACCACCCCTCAGACATTCGCGACGAACGATTCCCTGCTTGCGTCCGCTCCACCCGCAACAACGACATCAAATGGCTACGCCGCCGCTCCCGGTCCTTCACACTCGACCTCCTCACCCGTGACAGGCGCACCTCCAAATGCTTACGCAACGGCTGGCGCTCCTCTCACCGACGCTTCCCCCATACATCATCACCCGATTGATCAGCCACAGCCATCAGAGGACGTTCTGGCGGCAGCAAATGTTCTCCACAGCGGATCTCATGGCCGGTCGCACAGCATCCAACACGAGACCATGTTTTCAAACGCTTCCCAAAGGACGAGTACCATGGGGCCCCCAGTTGGCCACCTGAGGCACCAGCAATGGAGCGAGTTCAAGCAAGAAGGACGGCGCATGTCACAGTCTACTCACGCAGCTGAGCAAGAAGCAGCCTTTTCCAGCTGGATCTATGGCTCCGGGGCCCAGCCGAGCCAGAGAAACGATCCACCTCGGGCTCCGATAGACTTGCAATACGGCACGGATCAGAACTTCAACAACAACAACCAGCCCTTTGTACCCCCAAGCGAGAAGGACAGCTCAGAAGCAATACAAAAAGAACACATGCGGTACTTCAGCGCTATAGAACTGTCGAAGAGTGCAAATCCCACGCGGCCAGCGAGTCCGACCATGAACGCCGAGGCGCTCCCTTTCAACCTCAAAACCCGCGTGCCACCGCCGATCAAGATTGAGGCGAACGGTGACGGTGGGAAGAAATGGCGCAAGGGTAAGCGTGAAGAGGAAGAAGATGACGAGGAGCCTCAGTCCGCAGTGTCGAAAACATCGGCACGAAAACGGAAACAGAAAGGCGATCCTGCCCACTCTCCTGGTGGTCTCGCAGAGGGCGCAGGGTCCGGAAAGCGGAGGAAATCGTCTGCTGCAGCCAAGAGGGAAAACTTGACTGAGGATCAGAAACGCGAGAACCACATCAACAGCGAAAAGAAGCGAAGAAAGGTCATTCAGACCGGGTTTGAGAACCTGGCCGTCATGGTGCCTGCTATCAAGGGTGGCAACCCGAGCAAGAGCGCCATGCTGGAGGCCGCCGTCGCGTGGCTGGAGGAACTGTTGGACGGCAACGAGACCCTCAAGGCACAGCTGTCCCAACTCTAGTCACTTCGGGTGGCCCTAGTCTTCAACCAAAAGCGTATTTGTGAATTGTTGCATTACTCCCGGCCACGCGCGGTCGGCGGTCGACGGAAGTTGCATGGGGAAGGGAAGGCCACGGCTTGGGGTTGTAGCACAAGACTCGTGGGCGTATGCCTCGTTTACGTGGGTCCGTCGGTGGTCTCTCTTTGTGTGTTTTTTATGGCGTTCAGTGGGCCTCAGGAGTACAGGAATGCTCGGAGTGGTTTCCAGATTGGGTAGGGAGTCCTTCTATTAGGTGGCAGGGATGACTATGGTTGTTTCCCTCGGTTGATATCCAAGTGTTGGTTGGGCGGCCTTGAAATGCTGGAATGGCTGGGCAGTTGAGTGGGCAGGACGGGTCAGCCGAATGTCCATAATGACAACTGGACTGTCGGAACTTCTATATCAAATCCAGCAAGGATCCTTTGATCCATACCCAATTTCTTCCCACTATTTCTGTGCAATGCTCTGAAATTTGTGGTTTTCTCTGGCCGTCGTGATGCGATCCAGTCATCGCCACAATGTGTATTGCCAGGCTGGCTGGCAGTACTTATTGATATGGGCTGATTTCTTGAAACAAACTCAAAATTTCTCAACTGCCCTTCGGTCCTGCTTTTCTTTTTGGGCCGACCAAGGGGGGGGGGGTGCAGGACTGGCTGATTGGTTCTCGTTTACTGGTCCCAAGGGCATGAACGTCGCGAAAGCGTGGCTCAATGGGCAGCTGCTGAATTATTAGGCCATTCTTTATGACACTGGGCCAATTCCATCCATTCGGTGTTAAAGTATTAACCTACCCATATGTTCGCTCTTGGTGAGAGTATGCCAAAGATACCATCATAGCGTACTAGAGGGGCCGCAGGAAGACTTTCCTGTTTTTATTAGAGAATTAGTAGAAGAGCATATTCTTTGGCGACCAAAATGTCAATGGGCACCACATTCCGTGGTCTTCCTGTCTTGGGAATCGAGCGTGAACGAAGAGCCTCACAACTAGGTCCCTACAAGGGCAGCATTAATTGTGGGAAAGGGTAACCGGAATAGGGGAGAATCCTGCGCTAAGTATTATTGAGCTGGAAGTTTTTTCTTTTTCCGACTGATGAGACAATCATTGCACCCAGAGCCCAATTAGATGACTGGTACCCGGGAGGCTTTTGGGAGACGGAGGGGGTTGTTGTCATCCTTTTGTGCCTACCTGATTTCTCTGGATTTTGCCTCATTGCAATTAGGCATATTCCGCAGCTCTTAGAATGTTAAGTATTCCCTTATGCCTCAACGGATTGGGAATCGTGAGCAGACATGTTTCGCTTGTATATTGTTCTCATGGGAGACAACTAAGTGTCCCGCTAAAAACATCTGTCAAAATACTAGATTCCATATTTGTGCATTAGCATTACAGGCCTTTAATCAAGAGGTATCAAGGTGTAACAACATGGAATGGATAGCAGCATGAGTGCCATCTCTTGGGAAGACAGTGGCTATCAGTTCCACCAAAGGTAGACATCAAGAATATCTGAGAGAGTATCGACATATACTCTTATGAATTCCAAACGCTGAACATGGCCAGTCAACCATGATATAAACTCTGCCCCTCTCCACCTTACTTGCATAATATTGTCTGCTGAGCGACTGCATACCAAGGTGCGTGACTGGAAAGTATTACGCTGTTGTGTCCAAGAATTTAAAGAACGTATGCTTATCACGTCTTTTAAAATAAGAGGTATTATCACTCAATGATACGACACACGTATATTGTGCGAGGCTCCAAAGAAATTAAAATGTTCCATTATCAATACTTCATACAACTACGCATTACTTCTCATTACTGGCCATGCAACAATGAACCCGTTGTTTTTGTTTTAACCCCGTATGCCATAAATCAAAGCGATCAATTGACGAGAGAACACAAATGCCACGCCGTACCGAGAAGAAGAATAAAAAAAGGCAGAGAATATTCTCCGCTCATACCTCCGTCTCCACGTCAGGCTTCCGACCGCTCAGGGACCCGACCTTGGTGATCCGACGAACTGCGAAGGTAGCCTCGTTCTTGGCAAATTGAACATTTCGCATGGGTTTCCTGTCATACGTTCAGTCAGCCTCGGACATACATGAATAAGAATCAAAGGTGAGGACTCCTACCATTGCATCAGCCCCCGGTGCTGACGGTGCAGGTCCCTGCTCCGCGTGCTGTAGTCCTTCAGCGCCTTGATAGGGTTCTTGCTGCTGGAAGACCTGCCGCCACTGCTCTTGGTCGACTGAGGTGATGATAGCTGGCTGCCGTGCCCGCTGTCCACCGACTGGCGTGCATCCGTGCTGGACTGGGCGTCCCCACCACTGTAAATAGAAGGGTCGGTGGTGGCATCTGCGATGCCCAGATCGGGGTTGCTCGAGTCCTCGTCGTCGTACTCGTCCGTGTCCGAGCCCTCGTCGGCGCCGCCGCTCTTGCCCCTCGTCTCCATGGGGTCCTGCCCGAACGCTCCGCTCCAGTCAGTGCCGTCCCTGGCGAGCCACTTCTCTTTATCCTTCTCGTCCGCCTGGGCGAGGACGTCTCGGCCCTGCGTGAGGCTGGCATCGTGCAGTTTCTGAATGCTCGGTGGTACCTCTGCGACGACGAGCTCCTTCCTCACGCCCTCGGCGTAGCACGCTTCCCAGCTCTCGATCGTCTCGCGGGAGTCGTTGTCGCTCACGAACTTGAGGTGGTCGCGGTCAGTCCCCGGCTTGAACCTTCCCCGGAACCTGAGTCTTCCAATCTCCTGTATATTCAGATTGGGGACGTCCCGGTAGTTGGCCTCTGTGATGTAATTCTGGCTCAGACGTGTGCCGTTGTTGCATTTCCAGATAGGAATATCAAAATCCTTCTCTTCGAGATCAATCAGGTCTTGCAACCATACAGAAGCATAAGTGTCAGTGTGCCGTTTCCCAGTCGGATGAAATTCGAAAAAGACAGGCGATCGGTAGCGATATCGCACAGGAAGTCGAATGTGACCTTCCACGCTGGTAGTAGTTCCATCGTCGTTTTTCCTAGGCTGCGACTCGGTGATATCCCAGACGAGGCGGCCATCTTCGCCTTTGCTGCATTTCTCGCTCTTGATCGTGGCGGAACTTCCTCCGGTGCGGAGCTTTAGCTTTGTGCGAGGGTTTCCGTCATAATCAACAGCGCTGAGCGTGTCTGAGAGAAATTCGAAGGTTCCAATTTCGCCAAAGCCGAGCTGCTGAGGTGGCAACCTGAGATCGACGGAACGGAAAAGGAGCGAAATGCGGATCCGTCCGAAGCCGATACCGCCGTCGAGGGGATACCATCGTGTGCTCTGACTGGAAGTGAGGAGGACGTCGGACAGTTTCAGAGGGACCACCCCAATGATCGGGTCGTGCTGCCGGTTTCGCGAGTCTCGCACAGTGACAGTGATAATGGAAGCTCTCCAGTCTCGGATGAATCGCTCTGTTCCAGCTTCGAAGATGGGTTTCGATGACACCACCTTGGTGCGGGTCTTGTATGCGAGTTCATCATTGATCAGAATCGTGCAATACGAACTCGGCAGTTTCTTGCCTGTCTCCTCCTTGATATCTCCAGCTTCGGGCCTAGCAGGCTCGAACTCACGTCCCTTCCTCTTGCCCTGTGACCCCTTGACGTTCTCAAGCTCAAGATTGACGATCTGGTGGACCACGACGCTGACAATCCCGCTTGGCCATAGAGGGTCAGGGGGAGTATGGACTACGGCGTCTTCGTTTGCAGTGTCCAGAGTTCCAACATCCTGCTGCAGCTCCTTCTTATCCTGCAGTTCCTTCGGAAGATTGGGATCCTTGCCGTCAGTACGGAGGGCCTTGCGGTACTGGGTCTTGCCGAAGAAGCCAACTTCCCAAGACAACGTGCCCGGCATTGTACTTTCCGCTTTAGTGCCTCTGAGGGTTGATTTTTGGGGAAACATTTTGCCTGGGTGTTGGATGAGTTTCTGGATACTCAGCTCCACCTTCCCCACAACATCGTCCGCCGAGGACCTGTCGCTGTCCCAGAGCTCCAACGAAAGCTGCTCGTCGGCCGTGATAATATCGGGGGTGACAAGAAGAGCAGCGCACTCGGAAAAGATGGGGTCGAGGTTGTCCTGGATAACTCGCGTGCAGTACTGGGGCTTGCCGAACTTGGAAAAAGCGACGCAAATATAAGGGTCGGACCCACCCCCTTCGCTGCCTCTGCGATCCTGCTTTGAGAGACCAGTCGCCTTGTGGATACGGATGAAGAGAACACCAAGGGCCTGGGTCTCTTTGGTGATATCGTCGCCTGATAACATCTTGCCGATGTCAAGGGTTAGTGACTTGGGGGCAACGTACATGCCAGCCGCAGCTGCGATTGCCCAGTTCACGAAATTTGAGATAAGGGGAAGGTTGAGAACGTTTGCGCCCTTCTCGATCAGCGGTATGCAGCTGGCCTCGACCCTGGGCAGGCCCATAAGGGTCACGCTGAGTGTCTTGATGAACGGTGGGTTAGGGGCAAGGGCCACACGGATACGGGCGGTACAGACAAGCCCATTGAGTTCAACCCAGATGGGGAACGGTACTCCAAAGAGACCTTTCAAGCCCAGATAGAAGACCAGTTGCATGCCCATGTTCTTGGCCTTGGAAGACACGTCCGCCCCGGACGGCAGTGAATGGTAGGCGATGGTTGCCTCGAGGTTGTAGAAATCACCGCCCTCTTCGTCAGCTGCTAATTCTTGGGGATCCTTGGTCTTCTCATCCTGCTTCCGGATCTCGTCTTTCAGGTCCTGTACATGACTATCTGGGAGCGCGCGCAGGCTCAGAACTCTGATGGGGTTGCTTCCCTGCGAAATGTCGTTGACTTTGACGTTTTCAATAACACCCGGAACCGAAGCTTGCATCACATCCTCGACTACAGGCAGTCAGCTTCGAAGCGCAAAGAATAGTTATCATGCGTAAAAAGAACATACGGGTATCCGCAATAGCGGCAAACATATCTGGGTTAATCAACCCCCAGATGAGACCAATGGCGGTGTTCATCCACTCAACCGACTCGGGGATGAGGTTCACGACGGCAGTCTCGCCACGCTGCTGCTCGCTGGACCACTCGACATCGCGGCCCTGACGAATGAGATCCTTGACCCAGAGGAAGACACCCGAGGCTACGCAGAACCCCAGGGGAATAAGACCCCACAATGAGCCACCGAGGATCTTGCCGATGAAGGCGATGGAGAAGAAGATGGCGGCGCAGAGGACGTTTGCCCTGGACTCGAGGGCGGCGTACATGGGCTCGTAGCTGACGGACGGGGTCGGGTGGAAAAGCACGTTGGTCTTCTCGCCGTGGATGGGCACATCGCTCGTCGTGCCTGGTTCGACGGGATCCGGAGGTGCTGTGATGTCCTGGTTGCGCCGGTACTCCTCGCCAGACTGGGTAGGTTCTGTCTTGACGGTGGTCTCCTTGCCGAGATTGGCGTTTGGTACGAAGAGCTGAGCAGGTAATGAGCGGTGGTTCTCATTCAACACGAGCTGGTATAAGGTGATACGTGACTTACGTGGGGGTCATCAACAGCCTTCACCATCTCTGGGCCAATATCATCGATTTCGACGTCCTTGCCGGTGACTGGATCACGGACTGTCCTGCGGTTTCTTCCCTTGGGTTGTTCCGTGTGGTGAGCCTTGACCTCGCCGTCGCCGGTTTTGTGCTGCTTCTGTTCGGCGTCAATCTTGGCGTCTCGCTCCCTCTTATCCTTGTCCAGGCCCTCCATGAACTGCTTAATGTTGGGAATCCTGTTGTTGCCAGAATAGTGGCCCGTAGGCGCCTTGTGTTCTTGCTGCTCCATGTTGCGTATTTTTGCAACCGTGGACAACGTGAATTTTGGAAAAGAAATCTGGGAAAAGCACGAGGTCCAAGAGTCACGATCACGGCTGGACGTTGACGGTGCCCAGTGTCAAAGTCGGGCCGTTCTCAAAGTGGACGAAATATCCGCGAGCGTCCACGGCGATACTATTCAGAAGATGACCAACGGGAGGGCGCGGCAACACAAGGTTGCGAGACGTATGAGAAGAGGCCCAGGAACAAGTAGAAATAGGGAATAGGAGAGGTTGGGAGGAGGTCTGGACTCCAAGCTACTACGCACCGGTAGCAACTCACCAGGATGATGGAGGTCAAAAGATGAGGAACAAGATCAGGACCGGATGCTGTGCATGAGATTGATTTGCGCCATTGGGTCATTGACTTCCACTGACTGAGATCGGCAACTAGCCGTGCTCGATTGGACTTGTTTGACCTGATTCCAAGCTGAAGAAGCTAGCCTGGTGCGACTCGACCTGCTGGACGGGCTGACGGGCTGGCCCAGCTCTCGTCGCAAAGCAACAGCAGCTAGAAGGCGGCTCCTTGGTTTGGCGGGATATGACGTCTTGTCTCATTCTCCAAGCAGGCGGGAAGCAACGCCACCCACCTCATAGCACCCACTTGACCTGCCGGTGGGACGTGATGCTCGTCTGTCTTTCTGCCAGTTCCGCTGATTCTGTCAAAGACCCATATGCCGGTGGTATTGGCATTTAGTCTGTTAGTTTGCTGTTACTCTAGACAAAATATCCCGAAGAGGTGGATTCTCGCAGGGATCCCGACTATCCGCACTCAGTAGCCTCAAAACCCCAGCAGCTCCTCAGCTGCCCAATGGAATGACCTTTGGAAACCCCCCCCCCCCTATGGGATGACCTCACATGGGATAATCTGGCAGAGGATAAGCTTTACCCAAACAACCCTTTTAGTTTTGATGATATTCGGTGTATGGAGGAGAGCCTTGTGTGTAGAGGCAGATCTGTCTGTGCCTCTCGACAGCCTCGTAAGCTTCGCGAGGACAACTGGGACAGGCTCGATGCTCCGACCCTCACAGCACCTTACACAGTAGAAGTAACGACGTGGTAGAAGCTCAACTGGAGCTGGTGGTTCCCTTGGCTACCTAACTAGGTAGGTAAGAGACCACTGGGGGAGCTGGAGAAGGTGTTTTAGGCGGAATTGGGGCCGCAGGGTCGGCAAGGCTCCACCTCGTCAACCCTGGTCTGGTGATCCGAGCGGCTGATGTCACCCCTGCCCATCTCCCAAGCTTTGGGGTACCATGCAAATGACGATCCTCGGTACTGTACGTGTTCGGAAGACTTGTGGCAATTGCCGAACAGCTTTTCCGAACGAACACCAGAGAACGAAACTACACCGACGACTGCATCCTATCGAGCCAATTGACACACCAGCCCTGATACTGTTCGACCTCTAGCGCCCCAATCGTCCCTCTCACCCGCGGCTCATGTCCACGAAGTTCAGCCTCCCAGCCCTCGTCAAAGACACCCGCACCCGCACCAAGAAGTTCAGCAACAAGCGCGACGGGGAGGGCGGCCTCCTGCCGGGGGCATATGGCAGCTACGGCGTGTACAGCCCTTCATCGGCGGCGCCTAGCTTGTGGAGTCCTTATGCCCGACCGCCTAGGCGCTCCAAAAAGCTCGTCCTGCTCTGGCTGTTCACCTTCTTGATCATTGGCTTCTTCACCTGGTACATTTCAACACGGCGAGGCGCCATGGCAGAAACCTATGCAGAGGTCTTGACTGAGGCACCGCCCAAGGACATTGTGGTGGATGAATAGAGACTCCCAGGGCACAGAGGCAACAGAGATATGTATCCGCAATCGCTTCACCCAATCCCTGGGGCTATTCGGGCTACGAGAGAGAGGATCAGCATAACATCAAGGGGACACGGGGAGGACAACGCATATTCAGCGGACGATATGCCCTGGAAATCACAAACTCGCAGCAGGCTGGCACATCGACATTGCAACAAGCTTGTGGCCAAATCGTGAACCGGGGCATGCGAATAGGGGCAGACGTAACATATGAGAGCAGTCACAAGATGTCAGCGACTCCACGGCAAATATCTGTATTTCTCACCGCGAGTCGGAAGCTGGAAGAAGTAACGGAGTCGACTCAAGCATTACACTGCAGCCAGGTTCCCCAGGTTCCAGGGGATTCGCCGCCCATTGCCGTTGCGCCGAAACCTACCAGCCCAGGCAGAGTAGCACTGAACGCGTACGCCGACCCGCTCGTATATATGCGTGGCCCGGACCTTTAAAGTTACATGAGGACGCGTGTTGTATAAATTTTGCAAGTCAACCCAGGAGGCCAATCAACTTTCCATGTGCTTCAACCACGTCCCGATGCTACTATTCGGATTGTGGGCTGCATTACGAAGCAATGTTGGATTGGCTTCACTCGTGCCTACGCTTTGGCTTCAGGATCAACCCGCCTTGGCATGAGATGCGATGAACCCATTCACTACATGATAATATATCACCACTATGAAGTCGTTGTATATAAATATAGAGGTTGAAATATCCAATAGAAGACCAAATCTGCTCGTTCAATAGGCTTCCAGACATTCTTTACATTCATTCATTCGTTCATTCGTTTGCCCGAACGCGGTCTCCCAACCATGTCGCTCTCTTCTGTCCGCTCCGGCATCATCTGCCTTCTCGCACTTTGTTTTATGGCTGAGTCCTCTCCAGTGACTCCGAGACAGTCCAACACCACCTGTACAACACTCAACCAGAGGAAGTCCTGGTAGGAGAGATTCCCATTTTGCTGTCATCGCACCCAGAGCACAGTCTAACACATAACTCCCACAGGACCGCACTTACAGATGCCGAGAAAAAGGCATACATCGACGCAGAGCTCTGCCTGCAGTCCTCGGCGCCCAGGAGCGGCATCAAGAACGCCCAGACGCGCTGGGACGAGCTGCAGTACATCCACATAGCGCAGACCAACATGGTCCACGACGTCGGCTCCTTCCTCCCCTGGCACCGGCTATACATGCGCGTCCACGAGCAGCTTCTGCAGTCCGAGTGCGGCTACACGGGTGCCCAGCCCTACGTAAGCAGCTTCCGGATACAATTTTTACCCTCTCTGGAAAATCGATTTCCTATCTGTAGCCTGTACCTTAAAGGTATTGCTGGGCTGCAGGTTTTGAAACAAGCCACGGCCATACTGTGGCCTAGCCCTCCCTATATCCAGATGAAACTTCGTCCTCAGTTCTTTGTTAGCTGACTCCTTTTGCTGTAGTGGGACGAGCAGGCCGACTACGTCGCCATCGAGGCCGGGTCTATCGGCCTGGGCGGCTCTGCCGTCTTCGACCCGGACACGGGCTTCGGCGGGAATGGGACCGGGGCCGAATCCTGCGTCACGGACGGCCCGTTCGTGGACCTAGAGTTGCATATCAACCAGACGGGCTACGCGACTGAGTACTGCCTGAGCCGGGACCTGAAACAGAGTAGCTTCCTCAACCAGGCTAACACGTCCCTTCTCGAGACGTGTTTCGCGAGCGCAAATTACTCGGAGGCTTGGACGTGCTATAAGAAGGACCCTCACGGAGCCGGCCATTCAGGCATTGGCGGTGTTGTAAGTAAAGTTCGATCTTTGTTACGGCACGCGGATGCTGGTGTGCGGGTGTGTAGCATGAAATCTTGCTGACCAAGTCCCTAATCCAGATGTTGGACGTGACGCTCAGCCCGGGCGATCCCCTCTTCTACCTCCACCACACGTTCCTGGACTACCTCTGGTGGCAGTGGCAAGCCGTGGACCTCTCCAGCCGTCTTACCGACATGACCGGGCGCAATGTTCCTCTGGTCGATTACCTGCTTGTTGACGAGGACTACGTCTTCCCTATCTCCGTGCTCTTGGAGAACAATGGCGATCCTGGCAACGTGACGACTCTGAACCACAACCTGTGGATGGCAGGCCTGGTTCCTAATGCGACTATCGCCGAGGTCATGGACATTCGCGGTGACTTGATCTGTGCAGAGTACGTTTAGACTAGGACTTGCGGCGATACGGGTGAAGATGATACAGACTTGTAATCATTTCTCGCCACCGGCGAGGTAAATAATAGTTAATCAGAAATTAGTAGCAGTTTTGGTGCGACGGCATGCCTTACTTCCCTTAACTTGAGTTTCCTATACCTAGTGCCACCATGAAAGCCATCTTTCGAACCTCTCGGCATGCCCAGGAGTCGGCTCAAGCAAACCAGGCGCGTCAAGACTCTGGTGTGGGCAACTATCAGCTGAGCCTGTCTGTAGTCCCAGCCGCTGTTACCATTATCATCGGAGCTTGAAGACCTCAGAGACAAAGCCGAGTCGTGGCCAAAAAATGGCTTTGGTAGACCTGTCTTTGAGCACACCGCACCGCCGAGTCTATCTCTGCCGTCCCGACAGTGCCGATGGTGTTAGAGTCTCGGTACCTTTGGAACATACCAGCTGCTCCACAAAGTTGCATTGTCCTGTGAACAAGGACAGGGTGCAAGGACAATCGAGGACCAAAACTGTTACTTGAACGGTCGTCAGAGGGGGACTCGACAAAGGACACGGAAAATCTTGAATAGCATTATACAAGGCCCAAATCGTCTCATATAAGAAGGTTGATTAATT
This sequence comes from Diaporthe citrichinensis, assembly GCA_014872995.1. NCBI lineage: Eukaryota > Fungi > Ascomycota > Sordariomycetes > Diaporthales > Diaporthaceae > Diaporthe > Diaporthe citrichinensis. The sequence goes on from JADAZR010000027.1 coordinate 81,243, forward strand.
TCACCAACAACAACTCTCTCTTCCCCTCATCACAGCCAGTGGTTTAAATCCAGAATCTTCCCATCGATCCACACAGCTCTTTTCAGCCCGCTATCCAACTCATTATACAAGGTAAGCAATCAGTCACAGCAGAGAAGATGACTACCAACACGAACAAGCCCACCTCATCTGCTAAGGACGAAGTCGTTCTTGCTCGGCCTGAGGGCGTCTACACCGGTGAGAACGAGGGCAAGCGCCGCAAGAGCGACGCGGCCCGCAGAACCGCCCGGGAGTTTGACCTCAAGCAACAACAGCAGCGCGCATTGTCGCTCGCGCAAGCGTTTGATCACGACGGCAAGGTCAAGGCCCAAGTCAAAGACTGGCAGCCGGAAGCCCTGAGCGACGGCACGTATGGCAGCAACGCGATGAAGGACCTCTGTGATGAATTCGCCCAGCTTGCATCGGACATTGTCCAAGACTTCACAGGAGGTAAGTAAAGTGGGGCTCCGGGCTCTTGTCCACGGGTGGGCTTTTGATAGGAAAAATAATATAGACCTGGTTGTCTTCCAAATTGAGCCAAACCAAGCTAGAACGCGAATGTGACAATTAAAGAAAACGTGCAATGTAAAATATGAGGCATCACTTGATACGCGTGCCCTTGGTCTGGCAGAGCCGGCCGTGGGTATGCCGTGGGTATTTCTGTATGCAGAAGTCGAGCAGGTCTCACCTTAAGCTAGACTCTCGACGTTGTCAGCACACGTAGAATGCAAATTATTCGAGGTAGGGTAGAAGCACCTTCTGGATTCCAAATAACGTCTATTGTACTCGAGTCGTGAACACAGCCCCTGATTGTCAACCCATAATTAAGCCAGGCGTACACCAGCCTCCTTTCTCTTCTTTGTCTGTTGTGCAGTAGCGGACGATATACCTGCCTCCCCGCTGGCATCGAAAATGCTCTTGGCAATGCGACTCTTCTCCTGCTCGATCTTGGACAGCTTCTTGTCTGTCTTCCCCTTGCCGCTGGTCTTGCCGTGGAACTGGTGCGACAGCTCCTTGAATGCCTCCTTCTGGTTGAGGTGACGGCCCTGTTCATCCACGTACTTGAGCTCGACATTGAACTTGTGCTTCTTGAGCAGGTTCGCCCTGATGTTGGACAACTTGAACTCGCGCTCTGCATTTTGCCTGCGGGCATACTCTTCTCGGTCGCGGGCATTCATGCGGTCCAGGTGACCGCTCGCTCGGTCCCGCTCGCGCTGTCGCTTGGCATCCTCGTCGATTTGCGCAACCAGTCGTGCCTGTTCCGCAAGGAATAGCTCTCTCCGACGGAAGTGCTCGTTCTTCTCAGCGCCGGTGTTGTCTTCATCGATGATCTTGCGCTCTTTGAGGAGCGATAATGTTGCACCCAGACCTTGTGCGACATACTTTTCTTCATCAACACCAGTCGTTGCGAGTTCTTCCGGTGCTGCTGACACATCTCTTTCGACGGACTCATCCTTGATCTGCGGCGCATTCTCCATCTCCTCATCTGAAGCCTCATCATCCATTGCAGTGACAGGTTCTCTAGATTTGGACTTCTTCCTCGGCCGCGCATCCTCATCAGCTTCAGGCTTGTTGATAGCGCTCAAGAATTCGGACGTCTCGTCAAGGACAAGCCCTCCACTCTCCGCTCCTTGATCGTCATTCTGATCATCCTGCGCCGCCTCTGCTCTTAGCTGTTTGGCTAGATCCTCTGGCCGAACCCGCTTTTGCTTTTTCAAAGCCTGCCTGCGCTGGATCGACAGAGACGCCTGAAGATCTTCATCATCCACGAACGTGTCGTCAATGATCTTTCGCTTCTTGGTGATCGGCGCAGAATCAATGTCCATGGCCTCCTCAGCTGCCGGCGCCTGGTCCCCTGGAAATAACGCATCTTCATCGTCCCGCTGCCGTGTCGACTTCGCCTTCTTCTTCTTTTTAGGCTTCTTGACCTTGATTTCTGAGGGGTCGAGATAGTCGGAAACTGGGGCATCTTGCATAATGTCGACGTCAAGATTCTGCAGCATCCTCTTCCGCTGTGCTGGGGCTTCCAGTATGTCGGCGAGATCTGAGATCGTTCCCTTCCCATCCAGATTGAAAGTCTTTTTCTTTTTACCATTGATTTCTTCGTCGTATTGAGCAAGAATGCTATGGTCGCCCGTGTCGTCGATATCGTTGGGGTCGTACACTGGTCGCTTCTTCTTCAGGTTTAACCTTTCGTCGAGCTTCTCCTGCTCACGCAGGCTCAGATTCTCTAGCTCATCGCCCTCGTCGTCCTCGCCGAGCACGGCGCTGTCCTTGAGCGTAAGAATCTGGTCATCGCCATCAAGAAGGGTCGACATATCATGCCCGACCTTGACACCGGCAAGATCTTTGGAGGAGTAGCCGGCAGCCTTCCTCGCAGCTTCGGCCGCAGCGTCTGCCTCTTCTTGCTGCTTTCTAGACTCGGAAATCTTCTTCTGCTTCTTCTTCATGCCTTTGAGCCATGACTTTGCGTCTCCATCATCCTCGTCGTCGAGGTCGCCCAAGCCTTTGCCCTTCAGGGTGGCCAGCCGTTGGGCTCTGTCGCGCTCTTTCTTGATGGTTGCGATCTTTGCCTCGCGGTCCCGCTTGGCCTTCTCGGCTTCGAGGACCTTTCTGTAATTGTCACCCGCAGCCGCCTCGCGGGTCTCGATGGTGCTGGCAACCTCCTCTGTGTCGTCCGTGGACGACTGTTTGGGCTGAGCCGGGGCCGCATTCGGTACGGGCAAGGGCTTGAGGCCCATGGTCTTGCGGACCTCATTCAGCTCCTGGATTGTGTTCGCATCCATCTTTGCGGTATTGCAGTGATACTGAGTGACAATTTTCAAAGAGGATGGGCCTGCAAACGGAGGCAGGTGTGATATCCTTTACAGCGCAAGACAAAGTTGGACAGGATTAGGCGCCTTTGCGCCTGGGACGTAACTTGAAGTTCTGGGGATGGTCTGTGCATGCTTATGTAATAAATTGGTCGGGTCGCTTGCAGTACCGGCTGGACGCGCTGCAGACGCGCTCCTCGGCATAGTCGAAACTGGGGTGCATATTTGATGTGTGTTGGACCTCGTTCAGTGGCTCCGGCCTGCGGCTACAAATCTGCGGCCAGCAGCATCCTTATGATCTTGCAGTTCAAGATCGATTGCTGAAACCACTCAATTGGGACAGCCACGAGAAATAGAAACAAACAAACAGATCCAGATCATGATGTCAGTCTCTCAATCTCCAGGCTCCAGTGCCAGACGACGGCAGCGGCATCGGGCCACCGGGTGAGCTTGCACATAAACAGCACAGCATCTATCCTGAGCATCATATTCTTCTACACCTGTTTTGACCGTTCGCCGAGGCCGACAGATCAGATCAGCGCAGCTGGCCACAGCAATCACTATGCCAACGTGCCAGGCGTGACCATCAACCGAGGTGAATGGAGCGAGAATAATCGCGGCACCAAGGCGTCTCGAGATCATCGTCAGCCTAGACTGCTAGGTCGTGCCAACGTACAGTAGAGCGACACCACGGCCATTGCAAGGAACCGAACCATCGTCCCTCAAGCATGCCACGGTGCACAACTCTGCAGGCAACCGTTCGATCGTCATGTCTTCACACACCTCACCGTCGCTAGCCGCCTCTCGACCTGCTGTTGGGCCCCACCGCCCACGCACATTATCGTCTTCCTTTTCTTCCTGTTCCTGGTCACTTTGCCTGCAGGATATCTGTCACTCGAAAGATCCCCTGCTGCTCAGAAAATTCTGCTGCCGCGGCACCCTCCACCAGCCTCGGCCTGCGAGCTCTCGTGGGTGACATATCGCGTTTGTTCGACCCTATGCGATGCCCTTTTCATCTCGAATCGGCCCTTTACACGGCGCAGAATTGCATTGCTCCGGAGGCTTGCTGCCGTGGCTCTTGGTCCATGATGTGGTGTGGTCAGGGTGATGAGCGCCCCTCTGCAGAAGACATGAAAGAGCCTGGAAGCGAAGTCCTTTTTGAGATCCAGCGCCTTCCGGTGTCATCGGTATAATTGCCGTCTTGGTGATAGTGCCGGGAGCCCGAGTGGATTCGGCTCTCGCCGGACGATCTTTCCCCGCGCTCTCGATGGGCTGGGCTGATGTCTGCTTGGTTTTGAGAGTCTGGGGAATCGGGTATCCAGGCACCCAGGTTACTTGTGTAATGATGCGTGTGCCCGCCCGCGAACAGTAGTCCGTCTACGTGTGCACCCACCACACCGCTCGGCGTCGCAAAGCACAAGCCGCGAGGAACATGTCTTGCCCTGATCGCGCCATCTGAGACCGCAGACGGATGCCACGACGGGCCGATTCGATGCTTGGTCCTGCCGTCAGACAGTCCCCAAGCCGTGACATCGCCCGTGGCTCCGGCCTGTTCTCCATGATCACCTGCCCAGGCGCCAGAGGAAAGGGGCCGGCTCGATCACACCTACCCCACAAAATAGACGTCAATGGCACAACCTAGACCCCGTAGCCTCTCTTCCTGGGCACCTGCGCCCCCATGTTTCCCGGCGACTTGACTGCCTGAGTCGCGGCGGGAGCCCAGGCAAGTCCCACAATCACATGGGAAGTTCATCTCATCTCCGCCGTTGTCTTATTAGCACCCTTGGGCCACCGTATGGCCCCCCGTCCTCTTGCTTGGCCTAGTCTAAGAATGGAAACCCCCAACTCTGCCAGCGGTCGTGTAATTGGCGACACGTCGAGCTGTACCCCATCGCAGTGCTTCTTCTGGTCTTGCACCTCGATGCAGGAACTCTCGGCTGCGTCCCGGGAAAAAAGCCCTGCAAACCCCCCGGCACGACATCGGTGCTTCTTTTTCGACGCTGCCGCCTCGTGACAATCTCCCATGATGCTGGTTTGTGGAAAACTGCTACCCTGGAAACGCTATGCACGTGAAGTTACTTTGTGTAATTGCTCCTTGGCTGTCAACATCGGTACCGTCAACGCCACCGAGCAGGACTCGGAACCACGGATATAAATGGCCTACGATATCCAGCCCAGCGGCACGGCCAACATCACCGCCCTGCCAGTCAACAGCTCCAGCTTGGTTCAGCCCATCATGACCGGTCTCACTTCTCTCTTGCTCTTGGGCACATACGCCTTCCAGGCCGTCCTGGGCCGGCCAGATGCTGGCCTCGTCCGGAGCAACGGCGAGGTCATCAAGCGCTCGGTGGACTCGTTCGTTGCAACGGAGAGTCCCATCGCTCTGAGCCGCCTGCTTTGCAATATCGGAGCAACCGGCTGCTACTCACAAGGCGTAGCATCCGGCGCGGTCATTGCATCCCCTAGCAAAGCCAACCCGGACTACTGGTACACGTGGACGCGCGATGCAGGCCTGGTCCTGAAGGAACTCATTGACACCTTTGCCAATAATTACAATACTACCTTCCAATCCGACATCCAGAATTACATCAGTGCGCAGGCGACACTCCAAGGCGTGTCAAACCCGTCTGGCTCGCTGTCTAATGGTGCTGGCCTGGGAGAGCCCAAGTTCAACGTCGACCTCAGCCAATTCACGGGAAGCTGGGGTACGTACATAGCATTGTGACCCTTCTCTTGGCTCGACATATCTCACTAACAATCACCTCAGGGAGGCCACAAAGAGATGGTCCTGCTCTCAGGGCGATCGCACTTATCACCTATGCCAACTGGCTCGTCAGCAATGGCTACTCTTCAACTGCCTCAGACCTTGTCTGGCCCATCATCCGCAATGACTTGAGCTATGTGGCCCAGTACTGGAACCAAACTGGCTTTGATCTCTGGGAAGAGGTCCAAGGCAGCTCGTTCTTTACGACGGCCAGCCAGCACCGTGCACTCGTCCAGGGTGCTGCGCTTGCATCCTCGCTGGGCACTTCTTGTACAGCCTGCACTAGTGTCGCGCCTCAGATTCTCTGCTTCCTCCAGCGCTTCTGGTCGTCGTCCAGTGGGTATATTGTCGCCAACAGTAAGTGTCCTTGAGTGCGATTTCACTTCTGCATCCATCCTCTCTCTTCGTATACCCACGACCGTGTGTTCAGAGGAATGTTAACACGGCAGCAGTCAACGTGAACAATGGCCGTACTGGCAAGGACGCGAACACGCTTATTTCATCGATCGCTACTTTCGATCCCGCTGTGGCTTGCGATGCTGCAACCTTCCAGCCATGCAGTGACAAGGCCTTGTAAGTCTTGTTTTTGTCTCATTGTTATCCATACCAGCTAGCTGCCCAACACATTCCACCACATTGCCTTCCATATCTCACCGAGGCCGTCACAAGCGTCCTACCTTGACCTTCTGATGAATTTATTCCCGATCAATTTCTGCTATGGTAGTTCCGTCCAGCTTCTGAGCCGTGGCTTGTCAGCGAGGAGTGGACTAACCTGGAATATTGTATAGGGCCAACCACAAAGCTGTGACAGACTCTTTCCGTTCCGTTTACGGTATCAACTCTGGAATCCCGCAAGGCACTGCAGTCGCTGTCGGTAGATACTCCGAAGATGTCTACTACAACGGGAACCCCTGGTATTTGACCACACTTGCTGCAGCAGAGCAGCTCTACGATGCTCTGATTGTATGGAAGTCCCAGGGATCCATCCAAGTCACATCGACATCGCTGGCCTTCTTCAAGGATTTCGACTCTTCCATCACTGCTGGCACATACCAATCCGGCTCTTCGACGTACACAACATTGGTCAACGCCGTTACAGCGTATGCTGATGGTTACGTGAATGTCGTGGCAACCTACGCCGCACCCAACGGGTCGCTTTCCGAGCAATTCGAAAAGTCAAACGGCTCGCCTCTCTCGGCCTATGACCTGACATGGTCATACGCCGCGTTCCTGAGCGCGGCTGCCCGTCGGGCCGGCACCGTCCCCCCATCTTGGGTCGGAGCCTCTGGCAATGTCGTGCCCGGGACATGCTCTACTTCATCAGTGTCCGGCTCATACTCGTCCGTACCCGCACCCTCTTTCCCTGCTTCGCAGACCCCGCAGACTGGCTACACCCCTACCGCGACAACTACCGGACCTGCCCCAACCTCCACGGGTTGCACCATCGCCTCTTCGGTCCTGGTCACGTTCGACGAGCTCGTCACCACGACGTACGGGGAAACCATCAAGATCGTCGGCAACAACGCCGCCCTCGGCAACTGGGACACCAGCAAGGCCGTGGAGCTCAGCGCGAGCCAGTATACTTCGTCGAACCCGCTGTGGTCCGTCACCATTGAGTTGGCTCCTGGCACAGTGGTCTACAAGTACATTAGGGTTTCATCCAGCGGGACGGTCTCTTGGGAGGCCGACCCGAACCACACCCTCACGGTGGCGGCATCTTGCGCCACTGCTACCACTGTCTCTAACAAATGGCAGTGAAAAGGTTAGGAGATGACGAGATGGACGAGTGTTTCTCACATTGACTAGAAGAGAGGCGGGGTGTCTGGGAGGCTGCGTCTTATTCCTACGAAGATCTAGGACAAGCAAAGCTGTCGACTCACGTCTAGAGTTATCTCCTTGGTTTTCTTGCACTACCATACACTAGTAACAGATATAAAATAAAGCCAGTAATTATGTGCATCGCGTCCTTGTGTGTATAGGTGGTTTCAAAGCACTCCACCTCTATAGGAAAGACTGCAAAGACTACCTGTTCGGTCTGCTCCATTACAGTTTCCAAGGAGTCTAACCTCAAGATCTATCTAGTGACTGTCATATGAGACACGTGCTGAGAGACATACATAGGGCTTGGCTTGAACGGCCGAAAACAGGGACTTGCGCACTTCCCTAACAAAACTCCTATATGCTCATGGTGCCTGATCACCCCTTATGCCACCTCTCTAGCGCCGCCATGACCTCCCCCACAGTCCACTCCAGCGTCTCCTCAAAGTCGAGGTCCACGCCTCCCCCTGAGCCCGGCTGCCCGCGCTGTGCGAGCACCTGCTTCTCCCTCAGCACGTCCCAGTCCAGCTCCCCGCGCTCGACGTCCCCGCCGGCGAACAGCCACCGGTGCGCGTCGACGTAGTTGGGCCAGACGACCCTGTCCACGTACCCAGGCGGGTCCTTCCAGAACCCCTCGAGCGTGACGTACCCGTCGCGCGCCTCACGCCGCTGCGTGGCCCTGGCGCGCGACACCTGCAGGAACAGCTTGACGTCGATCGTGTCCATGACGGCCGAGAACTTGGGCGGCGAGTACAGCAGGAAGCCGTCCAGGAGACACATGCGTGGGGCGTCGCCGCCGGAGAATATCTCGTGGCCTGGCCCGCCCGGCTGCGTCCATCGGCGCACCCTCTCCTTCTCCGCCTCGATCTTGGCGTCCGAGGCGGGGCACTCTCCTACCGAGTTCTGGTCTTCCTTGGAGTCTACAAAGGGCTGCTCCGGGGGAGGCGAGTGGTGGTCTGGTAAGCGTTGCGAAGACGATGGTTTGGACAGGGTGGGGTGCGACACTGCATGGGAAGGCGCTGTGGCCACGCCATGGCTGCTGCGGTGGGCGCAGGCCAGGCCGGAGCTGTTGTTGCTTACCGGAAATGTCCCCTCGGAGCGGATGTGTGACAGTGCCCTCTCCATGTCCGGGATGTTGATGGACTCGGCGCAGTCCCAGTCCAGGAGGCCGTCTTTGTACGGCAGCCTGGAGACAAGGGGTCAGTCTCATGCATTCTGATCGACCCTTCCGGCTTGCGGTGGCTGGCTCGCTCACTCACTCGTCCTCGGGCCGGTAAAAGTCATCCTCGTGCAGCACGAAGCTGTTCGGGAATATGTCTCTGAGCAGCCTGGCGAGGGTTGTCTTGCCGCTCGAGGAGCAGCCGGACAGACCTACGATGATTGCTTTCTGGCCGCCCATCTTCAGGGAGGATTCAAAAGGGTATGTCGTCTCCTCGGCAAATTGCTGTTGTGTATTGTGGGGCTGGTCTGCCGGTGCGAGAAGACGAGTGAAGTCAAAAATCCCCGGGCCGTAAGACGGGAGGGGCCGCGCCGGCTCCGGAGACGCACAGATGCCCCGACCGAGTCCACAGCCGAGGCCGGGCGGACTGCCACACCGGCGTTGGACTTCCCTACTAGGAAATCTTATAGGCGGAGCAAGCTTGATAGTCTTGAAATACTTTCGACACCAGCACCATGTACGTCCCTTGTTAACATTAGCATTACATATAAAATATACATCTCTTGTTGTCCATCCGTCATAGACGTTTAATACTAATTATTCCATTTACAGTAACTCACAAGTTGGATACATCGTAAGCCATTTCTGGCTTGATTCTGAAGAGCATGTCTGAGATAACGTCACACAAGCAGACAGAGGCTGGCTGGTGGCTTATTCCCGGGGAACTGGAAACGTTCGAGAGCGTGTTAGAAGCCTTGGTCTCTTAGGCTTGCCGGCCTAGGCTCACTGTCAGGTAATTTGCGGAGGGCCCAAGTCAATCTGTGGATTGCATACAAAGTGCTGAGTTGGTCAATGGGGCGCAAACACGAATTCGAACAAGTAGGCATATGCGATCCTCCCCATGTGCTTGCACCCCTATAAATCTGTGCAGGCCGGCGTATCCGCTCGTCAAATTCATGTAGCACAATCTAGTCATGCAAGGAATCTCTACAGCCCCGCACGACGAACAATAACTTGATGAAGAGAAAAGTCACGGCCTCCTCTGTATTGTAGAAATGACTGTATCGTATTTCTGAAGTCTAAAATATTAGAATTGCTGCAGCGCTCTGTGCTTGTTGGGACTCTTGACTGTGCTGGTTCGCTCCGTTAGCAACCCTGGATCTGCCATCCTGTCTTTGAGCAGGGGGCCCCTGTTGATCGCTGCAGTGACGCAAGGCTGGGGACCTGACCAGGCAGGCCAGGCAAGAAAAAAGGAGCATCTGAATCCCACCGGCCGAAATCCCCCAATGACAAATCCCATCTTCGTCACGGCTTCCATTCATTAGACCCAACAAACCCTTCCACTGCACCGTATGCAGTTGTGGTGAGATCACTGAGATTCTCCTCGTCGACTTCAATCCCGGACCCTTTACTACAACACGAGTCCCGAAACCAATCCACCCGCCCGCCTGCGTCGAGTTACCATGCTCCTCATGCTCGAGGACACCACCTTCGTGGTGATATCCACGTCTGTCGTCGCCCTGCTCACCGGCTTCCTAATGGGAATCTACAGCATTCAGGGCTACATCATTACCCCCGAGTTCGCAAAGCAATCGCGCGCCAACTACGAGGACCCCGTCGACAGCGACGAGACCGACATCGACGAGGACGAAACTCATCTGGACCACGCGCCCAACTGGGCTAATGGCAAGGAGGCAGACAAGAGGCAAGGGCTGCGCTACACCGGGAAGGAAAAGTCCAAGACAGACAGTAAGAAATCGAAGGCAGACCTTGTGCCCTCGGTCGAGGACACCGGGGAGGAGTGCAAGCTGATCCTGGTCGTCAGGACAGACCTGGGCATGACAAAGGGTAAGCCCGCCCGACCCACCAACCTCTACTCAAGAGACCAGGCCGATGCTAACCCCATCCAATCGTCTCCAGGCAAGATCGCAGCGCAGTGCGGCCACGCGACCCTCGCGTGCTTCAAGTCCATCTCCAAGGCGGCGCGCGCCTCCGGGCCCAGCAGCCCCGCAGCGAGGCTCCTGCAGCGCTGGGAGCGATACGGCCAGGCCAAGGTCGCCCTGCAGACCAAGAGCGCAGACGAGATGCACGAGCTCATGGCCAAGGCGCGCTCGCTGGGCATCACCGCCGAGGTCATCGCCGACGCCGGCCGCACCCAGATCGACCCGGGCAGCCTGACCGTCCTCGGTGTTGGGCCGGCGCCCAAGAGCGCCGTGGATCAGGTCACGGGCCACCTGAAGCTGCTGTAGGACCTTGAGGGTGGTCTAGCTTCCGCGTGTTATGGGTTCGGGCCGGGGTTCGTGCCCCGATTTGTTAGGGAATATATGCATTGCTCGGCGTTGGGGGCTGGCAAAAGAGATCGAATAGGGGCTCTGATAGACAGGTCAACATAGGATGGATCAACACAGTACATGATGGTAACACGACATCGTGAAGCCCGGATCAAGTTCATAGCATCTAGGGAATTTCACCTCGGAAACCAGGCTTTTACAGGGCCAAGGCCACCTGGCAGCTATCCAAATGATTATGCAGAGCCAGAGCACCAAAATATTGCAAGAACTTGGATCGCCACTCATCAACCTGCAGTGATCGGGCCGCGGACGGCCAAATGACTTGAGCATTCTTCTCGCGTACCCTGTTTCTACACTTATCTGTGCCACAGTACGCCGCCACGCACGCTCCACAATATGACGGATACTTTCAACTATAGCTGAGAAGACCGAGAAGTCATCTTGGCCTAGAAACAGATTATTCATCCGCGACGCAAGAGAACAAGCATCGCCAGTGATGATCGGGGTGTAGACTCATGCAAGCCTATTGCGGATTCAGTAACTCCCAGTCATCTGGAATTCATGGCAAGGGCAGTGAATAAGTCCCATTATCTGCCTGCTCGGGTATCTGCTCAGCCTCTCACTTCTCCTTCCTCGCGAACCGCCCCAGCGCCGGCCCCAGCTCCTCCTTCTGCTGCTCGTGCTGGGCCTTGCTCTTGTTCTGCAGCTCCTCCCAGATCTCGTCCGCGCGCACCCTCTTCTCGTCGATGATGTTGCGCTTCCGCTGCTTGCGGATGTACTTCTTGAGCGCGCCGCTGCGCCCGCGCGCCTTGTGCCTGATCTCTTCCTCGACGTTCACGGCCGGCGCGTCGAGGTCCTTCTCGGCCTGCCGCTGCTTCTCCGACCGCAGGTCCAGGTTGCCGATGAAGTTGGGGTCCAGCGCGATCATCTCTGGTGGCAGCTTGTTGAGCAGCTGCTTCACCTCGGCCTCTTGCCGCTGCTTGGCCGTCTCGTACGGGTTGACCTCGAGCGCGTCGAAGTTGGCCTCGCCAGCGCCTGGTACCAGGATCGATGAGAAGCCCTGATCGTGACTGATGCCCAGCACATCTTCGAAGGGGCACCACCGCACCCGCTCCACCGCCTTGCCCTCTTTGCCCCAGGTGAGGTATGGGCTTTGCACCTTTTCTTGGACAGATTGGTGTTTGGAGAAGAGGCCCTTCCATATCGTCGTGCTCGTGCCCCATCCCACTGCGGTTAATCCGGAATCTGATATCGCAACAGAGGATGCAGGAGTCCTTGTGAAATAAGAGTTGACCTCCTTGAACATCCGTATGTCCCAAACTGCCATCTTCAGATCCTGTCCCGTTGAGACCATGTATCGTCCTTCTCGGTCGACTGCTAGTGAGCGCACCGGGCCTTTATGTGCGAGGAGTTTGACAAGTGCTTCTGAGGAATTTGGCGACCATAATGAGACTGTGCCGTTCTGGTGGCCGATGTGACATATCGCGTTCCATGGGTTCTGTGTGAAGGAGCAAGGGGCGCCGCCCTTGGTGTGAATTTCGGATACCAGCTGTCCGGTCGAAACGTCCTGGTATTTCAAATTGCTAGACATTCCGAGGGTTGCGAGGAGCATGTGATATGGTAGGAACTCCATGTGTGAGACCTCGACGTGTTTCTTCAGGCAATGTAGCTCGACGCCATTCCTGTCATAGATGTAGACGTATTTCTTTTGCGCGACAGCGAAATATTGGTTGTTGTGAAGCCACCGTATGTCTGCATTAAAAACACAAAATCAGTACTCATATCACAGGTGACATTGTCGAGTGTGAGCCTACCTCTGATGGTCTCTCCCAACTGAAGCTCACACCCCAGTTTCCCTTCGCGGAAGTCCATCGTCGCAACATGGCCCTTGCGACCCGCCAACAGCAGCTCCTTGCCATTTCTCGTATATTCACAGTGGTATGGACCAAGATCGTCGAGTTTCAAGTCGAAACGCTTTTGCGCCGTGCCCACGGCCGTCTCGCTTGTGATTTCGTCTTGACGGACCCTGTACGTTCGCTCGAGTTCGTGTTCCGGCTCTAGAAAGCCGGGTGCGTTTTCCAACAGAATCTCGGCATCTTTAGCTTTTGAAATGGCATTCTGGTATTTCTCCTCTTGCTTCTTCATGTTGGTGCGCAACTTCTTGTCGCGAACACCGCGCACGTCGACGCCCTTGCCCCGGCCATAGTCCCGGTTGGCTAGTTTTTGCCGACGCCGTTTTGCTTGTTCTTCTTTTGAGAGTAGTGATGTCCTGGCACTTTCAACCGTCAAAGCGCCATTTGGCTGCGTCTTCGTCTCGTCGGCCATGGTTGGTTGTGGAATGTGTCAGCCCTCGGTTGGCTCTCAAGATTCAAGAACATCGGTGGAGAGTTGATTCGCGGTCTAGGAACTTTTTCAGAGGGTCGTCGACCGATAAGCTGATAAGAATTGATAAACCGATAAGCAGGGATGCTGGGGGCAGTTTCCACAAGAAATTTCAAAATATGGCGGGGCAAAGTTCAACTTAGCGAGGCGCTGGCGGGCGGTACCTTCATTCGCTAGTGACAGTTGAGAGAAATCAAGGTCCCTTCCTATTCTCACTTCGCATTGTCCAAAACTCACACTTCCTCATATCTCTAGACATCTGGACGTTCTTTCCCAATCTGGCGTCTTCATCTCTACCATTTAGGTTCAAGGCAGGCGGTGACGGAGGAAAGATGCCGGCCGCTGTCACGAGCCACTCGCACCGGGCGACGACCAAGGTCAACAACAAGGCCTTCAAGTCCCGGAAGGCCACTAAGGGAGCCATGCGAGATCAACTCAAAGGTAGGATGAGTCACCCCGAGCAGGAATCACCGGAAGTGCAAATTGGGAGTTATGTGCCCTACACTTGCATATATAATACCATGATCCCTATGCAGCAGTATGAATACTTAAGACCCCATTAGCTAACTTTGGCATCGCTGCCTTTTCTCAGGCAAAGTACCCAACGAGCGCCGAAAGACAGCTCATCAGCAAGTCATGTCTAAACTCGACCGAAGAAATCAGGCCAAGCAGAAGCAGGCCCAGAAGCATAAGGCTCATCAGCAGGAGACCGTTGTCTTCGCCGGCAAGGACGGGGCTCCCCGAAACGTCGCTGTCATCCCTCTCTGCCCGGATGGCGACTCGACTGCTGCCGTTCGCGCCCTGAACCAGAGTCTCGATATCGACCAAGAAATACCCCTTGGCACAGCTCGCGTACCTGTCGATCGATTCAAGCAGAAGATTCAATACGTTGCACTGCCACGCGACCTCACAGCCTGCTCGGATGCTGCCAGAGTCGCTGACTTCGTGGTGCTTATTCTGTCCGCAGATGTCGATGTTGACGACCTTGGCGAGTTAATCCTTCGAAGTGTGGAAAGCCAAGGGTTGTCCACTCTGTTCACCGTCGTTCAGGGTCTGAACAAGACCGAGCCCGCCAAACTTAGGAACTCAGTCCTTGACTCTCTGCGGTCATATATTACACATTTCCACCCGGAGCAGCACAAGATTTACAACCTCGACAACAGGCAGGAGTGCTCAAACTTGATGCGATCACTCTGCAATTCGACACCAAAGGGCATCAAGTGGCGGGACGAGCGAAGCTGGATGTTGGTGGAGGACGTCAGGTTTGCAGACTCGGAGGAGGACTCGACCATTGTCACGGGTGTTGTGAGGGGCAGAGGCTTACAGGCGGACCGACTGGTGCAAGTTGGCGACTGGGGGTCGTTCAAGATCGAGAAGATCACCGCTGCACCCCTGTCAAAGAGAGGCAAGAAGTCAGATGAGGGGATGAACGTGGACGATCAAACGGAACAGCCGCTCGCAATTCCTACCGAGGATCAAGACGACCTTGATGACCTGGCGCCAGAGGTCGCAGCCATGCATGATGCGGATGACGACATCGAATTGGACGATGCCACGTCCGTGGCGCCGTCGACCAAGAAGGGAGTTTTGCTGGACGACCATCACTATTTCTCCGAAGATGAGGACAATGCCCAAGTCAAACACCTGAGGGTGCCCAAGGGAACATCAAAGTATCAGTCGGCTTGGTACCTCGAGGACAACGTATCTGACGACGGATCTGATATGACTGACATGGACATGGACGACGAAGAAGGGTCTGAGGCTTCTGTGGCACCGGAGGACGGCATGGAAGGACTTGCCGCGGATCGTATGACTGAGGCTGGCCCATCGGAGTATCCGCAATCAGAGAAATTCGAAGAACTGGATGAGAACGACGATGCTGCGCAGCTGGCGCAGTACCGAGCTAAGAAGAAGGACGAAGCTGAAGAGGATCTGGAATTCCCCGACGAGATCGAACTACACCCCAACGTTCTCGCACGTGAGCGACTGGCACGATACCGAGGACTGAAGAGCCTGCGTAGCAGCCCCTGGGAACAGGACGAGGATCGAGCTCACGAGCCTGAGGAGTGGCGTCGGCTTCTGCAAGTCCAGAACTACCAAGCCTCTCGGAACAGCGCGCGTAATGAGGCCCTTGTGGGAGGTGTGCAACCTGGCACTCGCGTCCATGTTCATATCAAAGGTGTCCCTGCTGAGTCTCGAACAACGTATCACCCAGCCAAGCCTGTGACTCTGTTCTCCTTGCTGAGACACGAACAAAAGCGGACGGCGGTCAATTTCCTCATCAACTTGAGCTCGGACTATTCCAGACCAATCAAGTCTAAGGAGGAGATCATCATGCAGTGTGGCCCTCGGCGGTTCATCATCAACCCTCTGTTCTCGCAGGGTGGCACTACGCCGAACGACGTGCACAAGTATTGCCGTTACCTGCACCCAGGTCAATCTGCAGTGGCGACCTTCACAGCTCCTGTGACTTGGGGCGCCGTGCCAGCTCTCTTCTACAGGAGATCAAAGCCGGGCGAGGAGAAGGCGGAGGGCGAGCCTGACCTGCCTCTGACCTTGATCGGCACGGGTACTGCCATTTCTCCGTCCACGAACCGAGTCATCGCCAAACGGGTAATCCTGACGGGTCACCCGTACCACATTCACAAGAGGATCGTGACCATCCGGTACATGTTCTTCAACAGGGAAGACGTGGAATGGTTCAAGGCCCTGCCCTTGTGGACCAAGCGAGGACGAAGTGGCCATGTCAAGGAGCCGCTCGGAACCCATGGATACTTCAAGGCAACATTCGACGCGCACATCAACCCGCAGGACACCATTGGTGTCAGTCTTTACAAGAGGGTCTGGCCTCGCAATGCGATACCATTGCAAGGCCCGCTGCTAGACCACGCAGAAGAGGCTACAGTGTCAGGCGAGGTGATGGAGGAGTAGGAGGACCTCCTCGGACAATTGCAAATATCATGAAACGGAGTTGAGGTACAGGGCATCAAGCTGCTCCAGAATAGGGTATCAAGTCTTTCTTTTTTAGATTATGATTACGATGAATACCAATAACCAGCGGCCTAGTCAACGGCAAGCGCTTCCGATACAGGGTCCACATTTGGGGCCTATAATGTCTATCTACTTGAGCGCGTCTAGGCCAGGCGTTGCTGATGGCCCTCCTCGTGACTTCTGTACTTCCTCAGCACCACTTGCCCTCCACGCGCTGAGGATCAGGTTGACAATATGATCCACACCGACGTCCTTCTTGACCTGTGCAAACACCGTCGGCCCACCTTCCCGCATCTTCCTGGCATCCCTCTCCATGACGCCCAGGTCGGCCCCGACGGCCTCGGCAAGGTCAGTCTTGTTGACGACCAGCAGGTCGCTCTGGGTGATGCCGGGCCCGCCCTTGCGTGGGATCTTGTCGCCGCCGGAGACATCAATGACGTAGATGATGTAGTCGGCCAGCTCCCTGCTGTAATTGGCGGCGAGGTTGTCGCCGCCGCTCTCGATGAGCAGCAGGTCGGTGTTGAACTCGGCGTGGAGGTCCTCGAGCGCGGCGAGGTTGGCGCTGATGTCCTCGCGCACGGCGGCGTGCGGGCAGCCGCCCGTCTCGATGGCGCGGATGCGCTCGGCGGGGAGGGCGCGGTTGCGCGTCAGGAACTCGGCGTCCTCGCGCGTGAAGATGTCGTTGGTGACGGCGGCGATGTTGTGCCGCGACCGCAGCGCCAGGCACAGCGCCAGCATCAGCGCCGTCTTGCCCGAGCCCACGGGGCCGCCGATCCCGACCGTGAAGGCCCGTGAGGCCCACTGCCGGCCCTCGATTATTGGCATCTCGCGCCCGATGTAGGAGCCCGGACCGTCGAGGATCTCGTGCGAGTGCCCGTGCTCCTGGGCGTTGAAGCCGCCGTCGTGCGAGTGTGAGTGCGGGGCGGACCCGTCGTGCGAGTGCGTTGCCATTTTGGGCGGGAGAAGCTGTGGCCACAGATCTTGTGTTCAGTCTGTGCTATAGTGATTAGAGAGATCAATGGTCGGAAAAATAGTCTGTGATACAGCAGTACTCGATCTCAAGGGGCCGAGGTGATGGAGGGGCGATTGAGATCTGGGCGCGGGGTCACAATATGAAGGGTCCTCCAGCTTGGAGCTCTGGTGGGTCCATTGATTGAGACCCTTGTGTGGATTACATAACCACTTGCTCTTATCTACGACTTCATTAACTTCCAAGGTTCAATTGCAACGCGTTCAACCTTGCGGCGCATACTTCCATGACCTGCTCACAGCCCTGAAGGAGGCTGCTCAGCCGTCACTTATCACGTTGACTCGAATCTTTATTTGGAATCGACAAGCATGAAACAATCCATCCATTTTCTTACCAACTGGGACCAGGACGGGTGTTATCGTCTTCTTCGAAAGTCATTGGTCTCTGAGCGTCTCCTGAGCGCGCTGGGCTCAGTCGAGACTGTCGTAGTGACGGAGCTCTTCATAGTCTTATGATGCGAAGGGCGGCTTGAGCAGAGAACATGAGCGAGTATTGGCGTGACGCGCCTATCACGAGCTCAGCAGCTGTTTTGTCCACTCAAGTACACCCTATGAGCAGTGTAATGCCCCCCTCCCACCCCCTTCTCCCCGCCCTTCTGATCGATGTCAAATGTGTATTAAAGCTCTGAGGGCGAGCCTGACAAGCGTCCAGGACGGCCTGTTTGAAATTGTAAACCCTATCACACTTATGTCAGCCGTTCTTTGGCATAGTTTCGCTAGCTCGAGACTGTAACGTGTTGTTGTTCTCACTGGACAGAGCCCCGATACAAGTCATGCGGCGTTAGCGCTACCCAAGTCGGAGGAGCAATTTCGCCGGATTTTATTTGAGGAGAAGGGTCAAGCAGGCGAAATCGTTGCAGGTGTGACGGGGTGGATCTGCTGAACATGGTAGCTCTTTTGTCGTGAACGGGATTCGAGTGTGGTGTCTGTCCTCTCTTGCTCGGTATGAAAATCACTGTTGGGGACGTTGATGGATGATGGCTGTTGCTTATTTGGTACAGCGAGTGTGCTCAAGCTGGTTCTGGCAGCGGCTCAAGTGGGCACGTCAGGTGAATAAGGACCCCTCAAGGAAGGGCTGGTGTTGGGACGCATGGAGAAGCAGGTGTCGTCTTCTCTCACTGTGGACTGCTACCTCACGGGGATGGTGCCTTGCCGCTGGCAGCGCTCGCAATGATTCCAGTCTTCAGATGGAGGGAGCTTTATAAGCCCTGGGAACCTGCTGCCAACAACGGAGTTCAGGTCAACGTTCAAGCGCCCTGGCGCAGTGGTCGAGAACCGGTTAATCGTTCATTCACTGCCTGCTATGACGAGACGACGCAACTGAGGGGGCCTGGCTTCGCACCACCTGGGGTGCACCTTTTTCTTTGCCTTTTTGCTAATTGCCCATTGACTTGCTGCTCATCCCAGGCGATCATCCTCCACTCCCGTCATTGATTGATTGATGAGGGCTCTCGCTGGAGTCTCTTGATTGAGGGAAGGAGTGGCAGGCAGGCTCTGGTCATACTGACGCGTCACAATCACAGTCCAGCTTTCAGGCATGACCTCCAGTTTTGTTCGGTCGTGCAGGACCAGCCTTACTCGCCAGGTAAGCTGCTCGGTTGGGACAGTGGAGCGTCTGAAGAAGTGTCTGGAGACGCCGATTGAAGAACACACCGCGAGTTCTTCTGAATTATTCAATGCTGAGGCTGGAATTCAAAGGCCAAGTCGGCTCAGAGGCAACTTATGGAGAGCGGCACAGGGCCGGACATAATAGGGAACACCGGATTTAACTCCGTCAGCAGCGCTTTGGGTCTAACCTCCATTCGTATTCTTCTCTCAACTGAGAGCTTTGGGTGGGGTGTCTTTACTCCATCGCCGGTCACCTGCATCGAGATGCTCCTTGAGCCCAGGCTTCGAATTCAAAAGGGATGGTATATGAATTGCAATATAAATATCAACCTCATCGTGTGCAGAATGGGACATCTCACCATCGCATTCACTTCATCAATACCGCGAGTATTACTTCCAGACTAATATCATCCCCTGCTTTAGAATTTTTCCAATCATTATGCCTCCTATCAAAGGGCAGTCAGTTGTCATTATAGGTGGCTCCTCTGGCATAGGTGCTGCTGCAGCTAAGCTCGCCTGTGTTGAAGGCCTCAAGGTGGCCATTGCTTCATCCAACCAGAGCCGCGTCGACCAAGCCATCAAGAAGATACAGGACGTAGTGCCTGATACCCAGATCTCAGGCTTCACTGTCGACATCAGCGGGGACGACATGGAGTCACATCTGGAGAAGCTGTTCACCGATGTCACGGAGGCCAATGGAGAGCAGATCGACCACATCATCCTGACAGCTGGCGTTGCCAACATCAAACCTATCTCGGAGTTTACCGCTGAGTATTTCAAAGAAGTTGCTCCGCTGTAAGACTCCCATCAGCCCATGGACAGCAGTGCTCCTCTTCTGTCGTTGTCGATGCTGACGCAGGTCACTACAAGCCGCCTCGTCGCCCCGATACTCATCGCAAAGCTAGCCCCACGTTTTCTCAAGCCAGACTGGACGTCCTCCATCATCTTCACTGGCGGTCAGGTCGGTGAGAAACCTGTCAAGGGGTACGCCGTGGGTGCCGGGTGGGCTGCTTCACTCTACGGAACCGTCCGCGCCCTCGCCCTCGAGATGGCGCCGATCCGGGTTAACGCAGTCAGTCCTGGCGCAACGGCCACAGAGCTCTGGGGGCCGCCGGGGGAGGCGCGTGAGAGGCTGGAGACTGCCGTCTCTGCTGGGGCGCTGCTGGGCAAACCTGGGCTGCCCGAGGAGGTTGGCGAGGCTTATATCTATTTGATGAGGGACACTAATAACACTGGGAGCGTGATCAGCTCTAGTGGAGGCTCTTTGCTTCAGTGATAGAAGCACCCGATTTAAGGGTGGCCCTTTGGTATTGCTCACCTACTCTCAGTGGCTAGTCACAATATGCAGCCTGTTAATTCTAGGTGAATTTCAGTCTCAAATTGAGCCCGTCTTACATACTTAGAGTCCTACCTGAAGCAGCTAAACATGACCTGCTTCTTCTTTTTTAAGGATAGTGTGCTCGCTTACCTGCTGTGTAACATAATTCAAGCGCAGGCAATTGGCAGGGCAGATTCCAGGCGTTATATCAGCTGCAGTGCCTCTCACAGATGACTGCACAGTATGAACTCACTCATCCGAGTTTCCCCGCCTTGGAGGCCCCAATGTGATCTTTTTTCAGTCTACTGTCCCTGCGCTACTATTCACGTAACAGAACAGACCTTCCGACCTCGAGCCTCCTTGGTGTTCCGTTAACGGCATTTCAAGAAAAAGGACTTACAGGAGTCTAGGACGAGAAGTCAAGATGAGTGAAGCAGTTGCAGGGCTGGCCTTAGCGGCTAGTGTTCTACAAGTGCTGGACTACGGTCGACAATTCGTCACTACGGCATGGAAACTCTACGATTCTGGAGCGGACAAGGTCGAAAGCTTAAGAATTCTCCAACGTCTCTCAAAAGATCTGGATTCCACACTGCAGTCTGCCAAACAGGACTCTTCGGCTATTAGTGCCGAGGTCGATAAAGAAATATCTACCCTCGCCACCGAAAGCCGTGCAGTCTCGGTCAAAATTCAGGAGTTGCTGAGTCGGGCCAGTGTCACCCAGGGTGCCAGACGCACCAAAAGAAAAGCCCTCCGAGCGGCTTTCATCACCTTGTGGAACCGCGACGAGATCAGATCCTTGGAGATCGAGCTAGAGGGAATCAACAAGCGGTTGACTCTAGCTCTCCTTGCGTCCCTCAGGTAATGACATATTTCAGATCCAATGTTTCAAGTCTCTCGCTTACAAAGGCAGGAAATATACCATGTCGTCACTTTCCGAGCAGCGAGTACTTCTGAAACAGATTGTCGAGAAGACTCACGATAGTAAAGAGAGTGTTGAGGACCAGAAACTCGACGACTTGGACATAGGGTCCGAGGTTGTCTCTTATGTTTCTCGCATGGCTGGACGGTCAGATCCATGGACGCTCACGAACTCTATCGGAGAAGAAATCCGCAGCATCGAACACGACAATGACCAAGTCATCCCTGACTTTGATCCTTGCAGTATGCAAATCAGTGGTCATGACAAACGGAGATTGCAAGACGAATTCCTCAAAGGGCTATACTACGACGGAATGTACGATCGTGAGACCTCGATTGCTCCTGCCCATGCAAAGACCTTCAGGTGGATATTCGAGAAAGAAACAGAGCTTCAAAGACACTGCGAAGACTTTGGTAAATGGCTAGAATCAGAGCGCCAACTTTACTGGATCACCGGGAAAGCAGGCTCCGGGAAGTCGACCTTGATGAAATTCATTTCCGCGCCTCAATCGGGCCGGTTGGCCCTTACTGAGGGTGTGAAAGCCACAAATCCTCTGAAATTATCTGACCTCCGATGCACAGAATACTTGAAGAAATGGTCTGGAGACAAACAATTACTGATCGGGTCGTTCTATTTCTGGGCTGCTGGCTCTCAGATACAGACTTCAACCGAGGGTTTATTCCGGACACTTCTCCACGAAGTCCTTGTGCGGAACAAACATATCGTCCCCAATGTTTCGCCAAGAAAATGGGAAAAGCTATTTTTCTTTGGTCGACATAGTCTGGAGTTTAACGTTTCCGAGCTGCAGATCCTTTTGTCTCGCGCCATCAGTTATCTCAGCCCCACGACGGGTATCTGTTTGTTCATAGACGGTCTGGACGAATTCAAAGGGCACCACCAAGACCTTATCTCCTACTTCAAAGATCTGATTGCTGCGCATCCGGTCAAGATCTGCTTCGCCAGTCGCCCGTGGGTTGTGTTCGAGGGCGCCTTTCGGGAACAGCCAAGTCTCATGTTGGAACACCTCACACACCATGACCGAATGGCTTACGTCAAGTCCCACTTCGAGGGGGATAGCAACTTCAAGCGGGTTGAGACCCTCGACCCGGGGTTTTCTAGCAGTCTCTTCGACAAGATTGTCAACAATTCAGAAGGGGTGTTCCTTTGGGTTCGTCTAGTTGTAGAGTCTCTTCTCGATGGTATGCGCGAAGGTGATCGCGTGTCAGATTTACAGAAGCGATTGGACGCCATTCCTAAAGACCTGGAAGACCTTTTTCAGTGGATGCTCGACGACCTGAGCCCTGATTATAGGGACCATGCCGCGCAGTACTTTCAGTTGGTCACTAGCGGTCCGACACCCCTGCCGACAATACTTCTCTCCTTTGCCGATGAAGAGGGCGACTACGCTGTGGGACTCCCAGTAAAGGAGATGGAACCCAGTGTGTACGAGGCACGTATAGAGACAATGAGGATACGACTCAACAGCCGATGCAAAGGGCTTTTAGAGACGACCGCACCTTGCCAGCCAAAAGAAAGCATGGTTCGAGGGTGGGGAACAATCCACCCACAAACAGTCCGTTACCTACACCGCACGGTAAAAGACTTCCTTGAAACCCCGGAACGGAGGGAAAAGATGATGAAAGTGGTTGACCCTTCGTTCGACCCTCATGTAAGGCTTTGTTCAGGTTACTTGTCCGTGTACAAATCATGCCACTACCGAGAACCCGTGGAAACGCTGGACGACGAATCACGGAAAATGGCACTGGGATGCATGATGCAAATGTCGAATGTCCCGACAGCTACGGCATTGAGAATGTTTCCCATTCTGGAGCAGCTGAAACGACTTATGCCAGCGTTGGCAGGATTCTCCAGCGGCGAGTTGAGGAAGCTCTGGGCTCTCCGGATGATAATGAGTGCGGATGAAGAGGCAAGTTCGTCATTTGAGTTCGCTCCCACCACCCGAGCCCTGCTACTCGACAAGGTGACGTCGGCCGGGGACACAGTATTCCTATGTATTGCGACCTATTGCGGAGCCACCCCATTTGTTATTTCAAAGATCAGTAAGGGGTTGAATGGGGCTTCAAGTGTCCTAAGAGGTCATCGAGCTAAACCCACCACTTCTTCTTCCAAGCTGTCTCAAATACGACTTACCCTTGCGACCACTTTCAGGGACTATGGCCAGAGGAAACGGAAATTCACATGGCTACTATACCATGCCGTAGTCGGTGGCATCTCCGAATCACACCTGGTATCGGTTCCACTTATACAGCTATTGCTGCACAAAGGAGCCAACCCAAACTTTGAGGTGCCGACGACTATGTGGAAAAAGCACACAAGTGAATACAGCCCTTGGGTGATTGCAGTTGCTATCGCCGTCAGGGTATCCTCTGATGATCAAAAGGACCTACGCGCAGCTGAAACTTGGGGCCGTGTCATCAAATTGATGCTGTCGTTTGGTGCATCTGTCGACAGAGCCACCGTTTCGCAGTCCCTACACATGCTGGGTGCTGAGGATGAAGTGATTGCTGTGGTTGGGGAGGACATGGTAGACAGAGTTTTGCAAGCCCTTCGGGCGGCGCAGAGGAAAAGGACTAGCTTCAGAATCTCAGGTTACAGTCTAGCAGGTATCAAAAAAAGACTTATATAGTCAAAGCTCTAATGGCGTAGAATGGCATTTCGAGTCGTTTCAGAGAAGCAAGAGTCGCTCACAGGTGCTGTACACCTTTATATTGCAGGCATTAATTGCCTGGTCTAGAAGACAATTCAATCCCTAGACGCAAAATCCTCATTCAATTACGAGATCGATTCTGTCGTGAGCCGAGACGAGGGTGGATAAATAATGTAATTAAGTATTGAATAAAATCTTACTACCGTAAAATTGTGAAAGCTAGCCATTAATGTAGATCTTATAGAACTGATAGGAAGTGAATAATACCCATCGGTTACTGGGTATATGAAAGTGTAATATTGCGTCAGAAAAGTCTTACGGAGGACTCTCTGCTGGAGAGAAGCCCTTGTATTATCAAGCCCTCGCGTTCGACCAAAGCCGTTGAGATGCCCATTTCCCGTCGCTCAAGTTATCTTACACTGCCTAGACAAGATTTATATCTTCTGCCTCCAATCCCAGCTCCTGAATCTCACCGTTCATCATCCCATGAATATACGCTGCAGCCACCAGTTTGTACGTCCCATCGTCCCCGTTCACTTTACGCAGGACATGTGGTGTTACTGCACCGTTGAAAATACATACCACATCACCTTCCTGAATACCCACGTTTCCGAATCCAAACCGTCCATCGGCGGTGCTGAACAATTGCCTGCCGACTTGGACTTCACCCATGTTTCTCGTGAAGGCCAGCGGCGGCGAATGTTGTCGAAGGGCCAGGGTCTCCCTGTATTCTTCGGTCGAAGCGTAGCCGCCCTCGCTGAATGCTGCATCGTAACTGCCATACCTGCCAGAAATGAGATTAGTCTTCTCAAAAACCCACAGACAGGAATAAAGGCCCTCTCCATTTCTTACCTGTCTTTCAGTTCTTCGAGTTTTGTCTTCAACCTTGTCATCCGGACATGGAAGTCTCTGAGGGCATATAGTGTCTCATACGTGAATTCTGAGTCGCCCGCCGAAAGAGCAATCCGGTTCCCAACCAAAGTGCGCCAGTAGGTATCCAGGCTCACAGCCCCATCGTTTCTAGCTCCGCCGTCTCGAGAGCCGAGCACTTTGGTGGCGACCTCCTTTTCCCATTGTCCTATTTTTGCATGCACTTTCACATTTCCCACCTCATCGAGGTCCAAGCGCAGACCGAGTTCAGGAAACGCCGGGTAGACCACTTTCAGACGACCGAACACTCTCCCCTTTACCACGATCACGTTCTGACTCCCTCCTCTTCTTATATCCACCACCCCCGCGTCAGCTGCGTAAAAGTAATCATGTGAGCCGAAACCCATTGCGTTATTTTCATTTTCCGCGGAAAATCCAGTCTTAGCCAACAGTGAAAGCCCGTACGGTGTGCTTGGTCCACGCTGGACCCGAAGGTCTGGACACCAACTAGGAAGCCCGTCGGCCTTGTCCGGCAAGCATGCGTAGCTGAATAATTCCCATAAAAACCTGTGGCTGGGGCCTTGTATGGGAGGGCCACGGCGCTCAAATACGTAGCCCATGAATACCGTGTACAACTCCGCGAGCTGCGCTTTATCCTGCCTGTCCTTCAACCTTAGCGCTGTGATTTCAGCCCTGTCCTCGGCAAAACCAAGAACTCCGAAGACGCGGTCTTGTGGTACGCTACACTGCTGTGACATTGTGGTCAGATAGACGCCGTTCACAAGTTGATCCTCTTGGTGGGAGACAAAGGTCTGCGGCGCTGAGGAAGGAGTAGTCGTGGGATTGGACGAGCTCGGAGACAGTACATCGCTGATTCCTGCGAGCCATCTCGGAGCCGAGACTGCCTTCCAATTTTTATAGCGATCGATTAGGCCAGCCCCACGCCGCCTCCATACTCTGCGCGGAGCAGCTGTGGTAGCAGGCAGTTCTTGCAATGGCGAGGTTTGCTGAAGCGCCGTATCAGGGACATCGCTGAGGATGCCGCGGATGCTGATGAATTTGGCGGTATCTATCAACCTCGCGTGGTCAACGTTACGCCTGATGCTTTCCTCTCTCAAGGCTTTGACACCCGGTCCCAAATTGTTAAACATGCTCCTGAGAACACCCAACATGAAACCCATCGAATTCTCAAGCATTTCGAAATCAAGTGTACTATCACCGATAAGAGCCACCGCAGACTGTGCCATCGCGAGCTCCTGGACTACCCACAGTCTAGTATACCAGTCGTTGAACATGATATCGCTGAGAACTTTCCAGATGGGCGAGGAGGCCTCCGGTATGGCAATGTCTGAGAAGTCCGGTTGGGGCTGGCGGGAGTCCATCAAGTACTTGAGTGAGGACTCGCCGACCAGGGTGAGCAAAGGAAGAAAGGCAACGGCCGCATCATTATGATGTTTCCCGCAGCCAGGTCCGAGCCACACGACGACCTGTCTTGCGAAGCGGTAGACCTCAGCCATGCGGCCGATCTGTTCCGACTTCTCATCTTCGTCCGACTGGTTGATGCAGACGGCATCGATCCAGATCCAGCGTGGCGTAGAGCCCGCCTGGCGGAGTCGCTTGGCCAGGAAGGGAAGGGCGCTGTACAAGTTCTTCCAAACCATGAAGGCCTTGCCGTTGCAGCTGATTTCAAATTCTCCCTCCTCACGCTTGCCCCAGGTGTATGAGAGGGCGTCATAATCGCAAGGGGCTCCAGCCGCGCCGTCTCCGTCGCCGTTCAGTAGCGGTACTGACTCTAGCTCCCACTTTAACCCACTAGAATCGTCAGACTGGGGTTTTAAAAGCCGGACATGGCCGCTTTTGAGCTTAGAGTATTCAAAACGTGGTTGTTTGGTCGACATGACAGAGATCGGTAAATAGAACAAGGTGGGGATAAAGGGCCTCTCGGCAAAAGTCTATGAAGGAGGAAAGCTCTGGGACTTCGTTGTGCCCGTGCACAGCAATCCATCTTCCTATAAGGGTATCAATTTGCGGCTCTGTTTAATTAGTTGTGATAAGCGCATACAGCTAGAGATGAGTTGGCAGGCCTCTCGCCCAATGCTGGCAGGTCCCCAAGGCGCTTACGCAGGCGCACTGCTGCGCCGCCGCGTATTACTGGTTGTCACATGTATACTGGCTGCATATTCTGCTTGAAACCATGTTTTGATCCTGGACGATGTCGTGTGGGCACAAAACACTTCCTTTGTGGCGCAAGGCAGCAGCTCGGAAAATATTGCACTGAGGGGGTGGGCTAATTGTTTGAGTCCATTGCTGCGGCTGCCACTGTGTTAGATTCAGCCGACATCCTGTACCGAGCATTTGCTGAGCTCTTGAGAGGTTGCCCCAGGTGCTAATAGCTGGCAAAAGGTAGCGGGGAAAGTATACCCAAAGAATAAGTCTCTATGAAACGTAATGAGTCTTTTGATACACAGCGTGGCATGTTCTTTCCGAGTCCCTTCCAAGAATCCCGAACCTCTGTTCGCTGACCGGGCACGTAAGTAGAATATGTTGCATGAAGAAGACTCGTCGACCCTTTATGAGGGTCATTGACCCTTTATGAGGTGTCGAGAACTTCTTGATTGTAGGTTAGTGCTTCTAGACACAAAACTGATGAGGCTCATGAGATTTGCACTGCTGTGCTCATCTGGCGACGTATGGCCGATTTCCTCGCGCGAGGAATTAGTGATTGATCACATAAATATAGGCTTCAGAATGTACAATTGTATAACTTTTATGCTACCCTTTGACCACTTGCTGGTCTTTTAGTTATCAATTCTTATTTGATAACCCACATTTACTCTTTGCTATATATTAATAGCCTGTGCAGATCTAGCTTTACCTGATAACATGATGGATATTAGGGTTCCTTGAGTCTCTTTACACACTCTTGTCAGCACATGATTAAAAAGCGGAACCCGCCAAACATTCAATGTCTTTTCATCTTTAACACCCAAGTAGCCTCCTTCCTGAGCAAGATTTCACTGCGCGGACTTCCATATGGCTTTCTAAAATATTAAGACCTTGAAATCACCAACTTTGAACCACAACGCTCCCGCAGATATCTAGCGACACGTAGCCAGGCGGTCTGGCTTTGATGACGGTCCTCATCGGCACATGCCCCGAAAGCACGAGGAGGTGAGACGAATCTATTACTGCTGGGCAAATAGATACCGCTCGGCCAAAAGACCAGTAATTTCCAAACGCAATTGGAAATACCCAGCAGCATATAAGCGCCGTGCCGTCACTCGAGGATTCTCACACTGGGAGACCGCGTCCGAAAATACTGATCGCTTCGATCCGTAGCAGGAGAGCGCCACGGAAATGGCAGGATAGGTATCTCAGCCAGTATCGTGATGGCCCCAGCTCCAACGCTGAGACAGCAAGACTGGTGTTATATGCCACCAGCAATCCACGATACCTGCCCATAGGTGGCCGGTAGAAGACATGCGTGCCTCGCCTGGGATCATGGAACGATTTCTTTTGTGGAGATGCTGGATCAACTGGAATAGTTCGCTTCGTCGGCAGTGTTGGACCGCCTATCCTGGGAACCACGGACAAGAGCAACTGTGGCACTGCAGCGGCTTCCGCTCCTAGGCCGATGTCGATGAACAGCTCCAAATCCGCCGCATTGTACCATGGAATCGAAAATCTCCAGCACAATTGTGCGAGTTGTCCGGTGTGACGCAATCTCGAGATCGAGTTCAGGATGGCAAAAGTACGGGGGCGAGCTTAACTGCTGCCTGTCTCTTCATCCGTTCTCTTGACAGGAACCCCACTCCGCAGTTATTGCCGGTACCACGAATAGGCCATCTCATGAAGGCATTCGTGTAGAACTCCCCTACTTTGAGTCAACTAGTAGACTCGCCCTGTTTAGACATCTGTCAGGCGGCACTGCAGTGCTCATCGGAGCTGACAGTTGCGTCGCCCTAGGGGAGGAACTGTCGGCACCGATGCCACGAAAGGGGCTGGTAACCATGCAAGCCTGCATGCAGTGAGCTTTCCAACAACTCGTGGCCGTAGATCAACGTTTTGATCTGATAGAAAATTACCCAGCAACGACAAACAAGGCTTTTGATATTATCAAATGGCCTCTCAAAACATGGCTGAACCGTCTCAACCCATCACACTGATAGCTGAGAGTCGCCTTAGACAAGAGCCGTCAGCAGTTCGATGCGAATTGTCGGGAATTACCTACCATGCTCCTTAGGACCGACAGACGTTAACAGTAAGCAGGATTCCATGTACCACCAAGAGATGCTTGTCTGAGGATGGCGAACGTAGATCTCGTATTGCCTCCCCTCAGCGGAGGGAAACCCCAGGATCAAATCCTCGGCGGTGATCAATCCTGAGCTGTGTTGTCACCGCAATGACTACGTTGCGTGGACCGGGGACACGAAAAGCCACTGTCGGTCGAAGAGTTGAGCATCATAGATTGGCATGTTGCATATACGCTGCGGGGTGTCGTCTTGGGTATGCATGAAGCGGCCATGTTGGCAGGCAGCGACGCGTAGCCTTCCGCTGTCCCGAGATGGACCGTCGAGTTGGTTAATGAGCTCATGCGGTAATTGGCTGGATGCTTAAAAACCGGGCCATGGACAATGTCCGTGACGTCTTTTCGGGAAGCCCTGGCTCTGGTACCATCCTGTTGATTCGACAGACAGATGTGGCCCAGTTAAAAGAAAATAGGGGTGGTGCTGTGAGGCTGAAAAGAAGGTTACGGCATGGGCTGTCAAGGTGGTGAAGAAGCAAGTGTCATGTCATGGCTGCAGTAGCACTCCGCCAGCGGGAGCCAGCAGTGTAGGGCGCGGCAAGTCGGGTCTGCAGGGTCCCACAAATCTGAACGCTGGGCATGTCAAAAGTGGCTCCGGAGGGTAAGGGATGAGGCAATCTGGTCTGACACTATGAGTTGTTACCGGCATAGGCGGAGGCTGGCCGTGGAGGCGAGCGAGGAAGTTCGATCCGGACCCCGATTTAGCACAGATGGCCATCAAGTATGGAAATGGCATGAGCGCATGGTTCGACGTGTGTTTCCAGCACGTGTTTGGACCAGGCTGAGTTGCGTGACGGGGGAAAAGTTTTCATGGTCCGATTCGTAGGCCCAAAGCTTGGCCGCAAGGACCGCAGGTAGCAGGGGCCGCAATGTGGAATCTGGGCTCTGAAAACATGGACAAACAGGTCGAGGCTGAAGATAGCCATTGTGGTGATACGTGTGATGCTTGTGCGGCCACTCGGCTGATTACAGCGAGAATAATGCCAACGCCGGGGACCGAAATCGCCAAGGCTAGTCTGGCCGACTCGTCACCCATCTGGTTCCTCCGGACAGGACAAGGTGGCAACGGTCGAACTGTCAAGGTCGATTTCTCATCTGGGGGCAGCGGCGTACGGAGCTGGACAAAGGCCATCAGGGTGTGAAGGGCGCGCCGGCCATACTCATGCTGACTCCAGCGCTATTTGAGCACCATCTGAGTCAGGCATGTCGAAGCAAGCTTCTATTGGAATGCTTGGATGTTTGGATGGTGCAGCTCAATGCCCGGCCGAGACAAGCTGGAGTGTCTCAGACAGAACGACCGTTGCGCGGTGAGATCAAATTAGCAGCAGTCATGGTCTGCTATGTTCTGTCATCGGTCCGCCTTTCGGGCATGGGAGTGAGCAGGCCGTGGTACTGTGCCTCGTACAGTAGCTATGATGGCGTGGATGAGCGATTTTCGGGACGACAGCCCGGAGTCCACGGCATATTCAAGGTACAGCCAGTCGAAGCTACGCCTTGTCCGATACAGGGGCGAAGTAAAGATGACTTGTGCGACAGCCGCCAAGCTCATATTTTGTTTTGCCATGGATGTTTGGATTCCATCGTGCTCGAACCTAGGTTAATGCTGATCAGGTTAACCGGGCTCCGCGACATCTCCCGCTGGCTACCGGGAAGAGGTGGAGGTTGCAGCCGAGCAGTGGATGGATTGGAAGCTGGCTGGCTGCCAAATGGCGTGGCGTGCAGATACTGTGTAGCTTCGAGCAGGATCCGGAAGAGCACCAGAGACTGAGGCGGGCGGGACGGACAAGCTCGGGCCAGCAGAGGCAGGGGGAGCTCTCTGTGGGTGCTTGGCCGTGGTGGGATGATTTCAGAAAGCAAGGTGGGGGCCCATGTCGTCCCAGCATCGAGGCCCCTACCGACGTTGTTAGCAGGGACGGGTCAGGGGGGGCCTGGGAGTCAGGGAGCACTGCTGCCCCTCCAACTCCCCCTCCCCCTCCATGGACCTGTGGTGTATGTGGTGTATGTACAAAGTACCTGCACGGAGGAGCATCGTCACCAGATTGTTGACATCGCACCGAGCCGTCAGCTATCTCACCGTAGTCGTAGACAACCCACACCAGATAGCTGAAGAGAGATATTTTCGAGATAGTCACCTGTCTGCCCACTCATGTAAGGGGGGCCGGCCTCCATCATCAGTCGTCAGTTGCGTGCGTGAGCCTCCTTCATCAAAAAAATTGCCCCGCCAACGCCTCGCAAGGCCCCGTCCTGAGTCGGAGCTCTCCAGAGCAGAGGCCCAAGAGGCCCAGACGCTGCTCGAGCTTGCGGGCGTAGGAGTGTGGTTTTGCTGGGTACCTGCCCAGATGTGAGCTGTTACGCCCAGCCAATTGCCGTCGTCCCTTTCCCCTCCTGCGACTGACGTTGAGCCTTTAAATCTCTGCCCACTCCCTCCTCCTCAACATCCTTTTCTGTCCCTTCTCTCCTCTCTCCATTCCTCAACGAAGCATCACCAAGCAATCCTAAGATCCTACCATCTCACTGCCCAACGACAACTCCAGCCCACCCCCCAAGAACAATCAGTCAAGATGGTCGTCAAGGTTGGCATCAACGGATTTGGCCGTATCGGCCGTATCGTCTTCCGCAACGCGGTCGAGCACAATGACGTCGACGTCGTTGCTGTCAACGACCCCTTCATTGAGCCCACCTACGCTGTGAGTAGACCTGCGACCTGCCCCCTCCTTAGCTCTGCCGCCACCTCCTCTATCGCGGCCATACCGCGGTATATGGGGATAGTATCGAGCAAACAAGACTGACAATGTTACCCCTCACCCCACCAGGCCTACATGCTCAAGTACGACTCCTCCCACGGAAACTTCAAGGGTGAGGTCAAGGTCAGCGGCTCTGACCTGATCGTCAACGGCAAGACCGTCAAGTTCTACACCGAGCGTGACCCCGCCGCCATCCCCTGGAGCGAGACCGGCGCCACCTACGTCGTCGAGTCCACCGGTGTCTTCACCACCACCGAGAAGGCCAAGGCCCACTTGAAGGGTGGTGCCAAGAAGGTCATCATCTCTGCCCCCTCCGCCGATGCCCCCATGTACGTGATGGGTGTCAATGAGGACTCCTACGACGGCAGCGCCGACGTCATCTCCAACGCCTCCTGCACCACCAACTGCCTGGCCCCTCTGGCCAAGGTTGTCAACGACAAGTTCGGCATCGTTGAGGGTCTCATGACCACCGTCCACTCCTACACTGCCACCCAGAAGACCGTCGACGGTCCCTCGGCCAAGGACTGGCGCGGAGGCCGTGGCGCCGCCCAGAACATCATCCCCTCCTCCACCGGCGCCGCCAAGGCCGTCGGCAAGGTCATCCCCTCGCTCAACGGCAAGCTCACCGGCATGTCCATGCGTGTGCCCACCGCCAACGTCTCCGTTGTCGACTTGACCGTCCGTATCGAGAAGGGTGCTTCCTACGACGAGATCAAGCAGGCCATCAAGGAGGCCGCTGAGGGTCCCCTGAAGGGTAAGTTCTTCCCCGCCGACACGGGTTGTTGGCACCTGGTCTGAAACGAGGAACACTGCTAACATGGTATAAATCCAGGCTACCTCGCCTACACTGAGGACGACGTCGTCTCCTCCGACCTGAACGGTCACCCCGCCTCGTCCATCTTCGACGCCAAGGCCGGTATCTCCCTCAACAACAACTTCGTCAAGCTGGTCTCCTGGTACGACAACGAGTGGGGATACTCCCGCCGTGTCCTGGACCTCATCGTCCACGCCGCCAAGGTTGACGGCTCCAAGTAAATTGGCCAGCCCGTCAGCTCCGTGCAAGTTGGTGTGAAAAATTAGAGTCGACCACATGCAGGATGCGGTCAGAGCCGCGCAAGAAGGGAAGTCCCGCACCGGACGTGCAGGATGATCTCGAACCGGAACCAAAAAGAGCCTGATATGATTTGGAAGCATTAAAGTCGGTAACGTCCAACGGCTGCTGCGGTCATTGGAAGGGTAACAGAGTCGGACCATTAGACAGTGGTAGTGGTTTAGTAGCTACGCAACTGCAGAAAATGAAAAGCAAAAAATACGATCAAGTCAAAGACCTTACGAATAATGTGACGTTCACTTGCTGGCATGTGTTACTTCCGGAATGCTTTCCATTACTACGGTCTATGAGGTGCATAATGACCGTTTCTCCCCGATCCTGCCTCCCAACGAATTTCGAAGCCAATGGTTGCTTGCCTCTGCAATCAAGCCAGGCGAGAGATATCCCTCTCATATTGGTCCACCGGACCAAATAAGCCAGGTCTCGCCGGTCTTCATCGTCTCAAGCTTCCATTTTGAGTCATTGCCCTCAAGTTGGTCGAAAAGCCGAATGTGATATAGCGCTAGAGGCGGCGTAGGTGAGATAGAACAGGCAGGTTGGCGGGCGAGCAGGTCAAGGGTGTAAGTAATCGTATCGTAACATATCGTACAGCGAGCGCGAAGCAGGCAGTCCTTCCTCCTGTATGTAATCTCCGTACTCCGTATGTGTCCACGTGAGAGGGCGCTCAGGCTGAAAGAAGAGGTGCAAAGAGGCCGAATTCGCGTAAAACTGCTCCATCCAGTCTCGAGTTCGGCAAGTCCTCGCCTGCAAATGGCAACCTGGGAAGGGACTGCCCGGGCTTGCAGAGGTGATTCCTTCATCCTTCGTCGGGAGACCCATTTTACTAGAACGCAGCACCGCCCACGCCTTCCCCGGCGATGGTCCTGAGAGAGTTCTCACTCAGGTCGCTCTTGAGCTCGAAACTCTTGGACTCGCGCTCGAGCTTTTCCCACATGCGAAGGCTCTTGCGTAGCTTCTCGTCCTTGACCTTCAGCTCCTCACGGATGCGCTCTTCCTCCTCCTTCAGGCGGCGGTGGTGGGCCTCGAGGTCCTTGGTCACACCGGTCATCAGAGGCGTTGAGGCCGGGTCGAGCTTGCCGCCAGGGACTATGTGCGGCATCGAAGAAATGAGGTTCTGCGCGAGGGTCTGACGCTGACCTCCTTGAGCAGCAGGGCCAGTCGGTGGGTTGAAGGGTTTCGAGGCGATGGAAGGAGACGGCGCGGGCGTGTCCCTAGATGAGAATGATGCGCGCGGGCCAGTGGGGACACTGCTGGGACCAGTAGGAGGGGTCGCTGGTGACGCGGCCGGCGCCGGTGCGAAGTGCGGTCGGGAGGCTGGAGTGCCCCATCCTCCTCCTCGGCCGCGAGAGCTGAAGCTGTTGCCCCTTGGGGGGCCATAGCCACGAGGACCTGAGGGAGGGACCGTTGGGCTGGGGGTATCTGCGCGCGAGGAGTACGACGGGGCCGGCGTAGATCTCAAGGCAGCAGGCGTCGCATGGGGCGTGCTGAAGTTCCTGGTGGCGCTGGGACCAGTAGGAGGGGCCCTCAGGGCTGCTGGTCCACGAGGCGGCGACTTGGCGCGCTGTGGTGACTTGAGGGGCGTCTGAAAGGGCTCTGCCGCGGCTCTGGGTGTCGACGTCCGAGCAGGCACCGGGATAGAATTGGCGCCACTCAGGCCAGCTGGGGACCGTGAAACGGGCGAACGTGGTCGAGAACGGATGTCAAGGCCGCGCGAGCCAGGGCGAGGCGATGAGATGCGTGAGCGGGAGTTTGAGCGCGATGTGATGGCTGAGGGGATGACGACCTCTCGCTCTCTGACAGGGGAGCGCTGCCTGTAACTCGAGCTTGGGCCATATCGATCATCGCGACGATCTGGGCGATCTGGGGAACGCGATCGAGGTCGGTACGATCTGTCGCCGCGAGGTCCAGCTGGAGGAGAGCGCCGAAAAGGAGATCTGGGGCGGTCGCGGCGGTCGCGATCAAACGGGGATCGTGACCTTCTTCTGTGAGATGGCCGCCATTGTAAGTATCTGTCGTAGTCCCGTTCGTCGTACCGGCCGTAGTACGAATCGTTGTTCCTCCTGCGCCGTGACATGATGATTGTCGTCGGGGTTGGTGATGATGTGGAACGAAGTGGATTGAAGGAGGGGAGGGGGGACAGATGGTGGAGCTCACCTAGCGTCTCTGTTGTCAAAGTCACGGCGTGGGGACCGTGCTCTGTCTGGAAACCTATCATCCCGCCTCGGTGCAGGCGAGTAGCGTGGTGGAGACCGCCGGGGGCTCCTTCGAGGTGAAGGGCGCCTGACTGGACTCCTGGGCCGGCCGCGGCTGCTGTCCCGTCGTCGCCAACTCTCACCACCGCCAACAGCGTCACGCCCTCGGTCTGGCCCCCTGTACCGATCGGCACTTCTGGAACGGCGCCGCGGGGACCTGCCTGGGACGTAACTATCGCTTGTGACCGGGGGTGGCGTTCTCGGCCGGAGGTCTCTGTCCCTATCTCTGTCTCTGTCTCTGTCTCGATCCCGATCCCTATCTCTCAGTGGGCTCCGGCCCCTTCGCGGTGACCGGTCTCTGGTGTTGCTGCTGCCGCTGTTAAAGGGCCTGTATGATTCCCCGGCCCCATATCGGACCACCTCTCCGTCATCGTATCTGGGTGCAATAGTATCAGTCTCATGACGGGTAGGAGGCGTCTCGATGTTCGGAAAGAGGAGTAGCGGGCTTGATGGCGCGTAAATAGGAGACGAGCGAGGCGGAGTTGGTGTCCCCCGGAGACGAGTGCCAGTTGGGGTGTGAGTGGGTAGAGGAGGAGAGTAGGTGAGGTCAGGCGGACCCCAAATGGGTGAGTCGTCAACCGCCAACGGTCCCGACGGCTCGTACTTCAGAGCGGAGGGAATAATGGCCTCCTCCTCCTCGTTGTCGTCCTCCTCGTCGTCACCTGACCCAAACGCGTTCACCGTAATCTCCGCATCGTCGTTGGCGGTTGGGGGGTCGAGGGGCGCAGCCAGCAAAGTCATCGGCATAGAGCCGTTGGTAAAAGGAGGGTGAGGCTGGGGCTGAGGCTGAGGAGAAGGGGACGGGTGAGAGGATGAAGGGGAGAGAAGGTTGCTGATGCGCGTACGCGCACGAATGCTCTCGGCGGAAGCCATTTCGACGATAGTCTCCTCGTCGAGTATGTCGTTCGTAGAAAGGCGAACACGATGCGAAGGGCTCACTATGCCACTCGAAGAAAGAACTCGAGACTACCTCGAGTCCAGTGTGCGCGTGGGTTTATATCCCCGAGGCCATTTCTCCCAATTTCTCATGGTCCGCGCCAATGCCTATTCCCCTAGGAAATATTGCATTGTTCCATCCCATTCCAACTTTGGGTGAGAGGGCCCTATTGTCCGTCACGAGGCACTATAGACAGCGAGAGCCCGAGAGCCCGCAGGCTAGGGCAGGGCAGAGGCCATGAAAATTGAAAACAATACATCGCAAATAAAAACCACAATAGCACTTTTACTAACCTTCTGCTTGGGGCTGGCCGGTCCCGATCCATAATGGTCACCTAGCTTCCCGCAGAGTCGTCCAGTTGCTTGAGGTGAGTCCAACAGAGGTTCCAGTCCGGCCGGCAAACCGGTCAGTACATGCACGGTAGGCCCAGAGGCTATGCGTTTCGAAAGGGTAGGTCTCAAGTGTGATGGACGAGTACTGGGAGGATGGACGGGTGGGGCGTCACGTTGGGTACATTGCTCTTGGGCGGTCCTGGTTGAATGATCAATCTGCGAAACTGAGCAACGATGGTTGGTAGTCAGTCAGGCTAGCAGCCGCCTGCCCATGGAAATTTGGCCCCTGGCGGCGGGCTTATCTTATCGATAAGAATGTTTTCGATAAGCATCTTCCTTGCCCAGCATCACCAAGCCCCAAGGGTGTGCTTTTGCAAATCAATGTAAACCTGCCTGCAGTGCCTACAATACTTACTTGTTCATGTCAGTTTCTGTTCACGGCCCAAGCAGCGCCCAATGAACACAGAATATTCCGGCGGGGCTGAACAAGAGCCCAGAAGTAATCGACTGCATTTCCTCCCTCGCACAACCCTCCAAATTACCACACTGCCCAGCTGAGAATCTCGTGGGCTTGTCTGCCAAAGGCCCAACGCAACGGTATCTACTAATCGGAAAGGTCAAACATGTCCTCACCATCGAGCGGGTCATCCGAATCCGCAATCACTTCCTTCTCCCGAACCTTGCCCTTCTGTTTCTGCGGCTGCGGCTGTGGCTGCCGCAACCCACGTCTTACGGGCGTCAGAGGACCAGAGCCGCCAGCCTTCTAAACCAGCTTGTTGGCCTCGTCCTCCGTGCTGTCACCTCCGGTACCCGGGCGTGGCAACTCGAAGCTCCGGGCTGCGATCCAATCCTGCACCTCCTTGGCGTGCCCCTTCATCATGCCGTTGAGCGATCCCGCCGGGCTGTGGAGCACCGTGCCGAAGCGCTTTTTCCTTACCTTGCCCTGCAGCTTGGGATCCGTCCAGCACGAGTGATCCTTTGATACGTACACCCTCGAGTTTTCCTTGTACCACGCTGACAGGCGTTCGTCCGTGTCAGACCGGATGGGTCGCAGTGAACCCGTGACGAAGTTGACCACGCCCGAGACTTTCATCTTGCAGTCTGTGGGTTCGTCCGTGTTAGTCGAACTTCTGGGCAACATAAATCGTCCAAGACCGGGCAGGTATCTCGATACTTACCTCTATTTAAAAGGAGCATCTTAACTCCAAGATACGCATAACCAACCCCCATGATGAAGACTTCATCCGCGTTCTCGTACAGCTGTATGTAATTGTCCCAGAGGTAGCAGATCAGCTCCTTGATCTCGGCCTCGAGCTGTTTCTCCTCTACATCGGGTGTATAAGGCATGTTGCCCTAGAACTGTCTTAGTGTCATCCAGAATAGTGACCAGGTGAGATATACGTACCGAAGGGTTGCGAGGAACGTTGATGTCCATGATGCCGAATTTCTTCGACACTGCCCAGTCGACATACTGTGTGACGCCATCGACCTACGAGCGGGTCAGTACACGGGAGCAAGGAACTGTTGGGCTTCAAGATCAACCACTTACCACCCAAGCATTGCCGGGTTCCAGTGACTTGGTCAAGGGGTCAGGCTGTGCCATAACCTCAGGCCTGAAGCAATTAGTATTTAGTTTCAGATACCCTGGGAACGAGGACAGACTCACGGATCGTGAATGATAACCAGAATGTGTCTGGCCATGTCTATGTCCGGCGTTACCAACACCTGGTTCTCATATGTCCTGAAGAGCGCGTCCCGTTGGATATATAGCGGGCACATGCCATGGTTCTGCGAGAAGTTCTGGCGTTGGTAGCCCCTAAGGACCTCGTTCAGCCTCTTCCCGTCATTATTCACGATGTCGGGGACGCTCATGATGCTGCGGCGCATGCATTCCCAGTACGGAGCCTGGTATGCCTGGACATAAGACAAGACCTTTGCAGCGTCCTTGTCGATCTTGGGAAGATTGATCCTTGGCGGCGGCTCGCCCATCAGGGTCCGTGCCACGGCCAGAGCAGATTTGGATATGGCGTCCAGGTTGTAGCCGCCCTCGAGGCAGACAGCCAATTTCCCGCCGGCGAGAGACATAAGCATGTGCGTCATGTGGGCGTAGCATTGCGGCGTGACGAAGCACCCGCCCAGCTCGTCGCCGGCTGCAGCATCGAAGCCGGCAGAAATGATGACCAAGTCGGGATCGAACTCCTGTGCAATGGGCATGACGATCTTCTGGAACGCTGCCAGGTACTCCCCGTCGCCCATGCCCTGATCGTGCCAGCCAATGTTGACATTCTTCCCTATGCCTGCATCTGCGCCGCACTTGTCCAGCCCGCCATCGGCAATGTTTTCGTTTTCAGGCGGTCCAGGGTAGAAACGTCCGTCCTGGTAGACGTGTAGAGAAATGTACAGCACGTTGGGGTTGTCGTAAAAGATGTTCTGAATGCCGTTGCCGTGGTGGACATCCCAGTCGAGGATCAGTATCTTGCGGCAGATATCTGGGTACTCGATCTGGCAGCATCGTGCCGCGATGGGAACGTTGTTGAACATACAGAAACCCATGGGCATGTCATACTCTGCGTGATGTCCAGGTGGGCGAATGATTGCGAAGGCATTTTTGACGCTACCAGCAACCACACTCTTGCATGTTTCGATGGCGCCACCGGCAGAAACCAGGGAGGCTTCAAAAGTCATACTGCCGACATAAATAGACTCTCTTCCAAGGTCCATCAACTTAGTGATTTGTCGGAGTTCCTCCGTAGACTTGTGAGACAGGGCTCGAACCCAGGAATAATGCTGTGGCAGGTGCACATTGCATATTTCTGACTCCTGAGCCTCCCGTGCTGGGATCCTCCACATGTACTTTGTGGGATTTGTTCTCAGGACCTCGACGTAGTCAGAATCACTTCCCATGAAGATCAAGCCTGCCTTCTTGAACTTCATCATGATGGCCTCGATGCGCCCGGGGTCTTCCGGATGGTGCGGTTTGGCGCCGAAGTCAGCATTTGCATGCAGTTTCATCCTGTCGTCGTAGCAACATCCTGTAGGCAGTTGCCGCCGTTCCAGACCCATGAAGTCCGCATCCCCTGAGTCCAGCGGCGTGTCCGATTCAGCCCCTTCATCAATGCCGTCTGACGATGTGCTGTTCTGGAAGCCTGCAGAAGGATTACCAAAGTCTTCAAAGACGAAGGTGGTGGGGTCGTCTTGATTGTCGACCTCCATGGCAACGTCATTGTCCGCTTCCTCCATCGTGGTCGTCAGGACCATTGTCCAGGGACGTGGCCCCAAACGACCACCTGCCTCTCAGCTGTTCCAGGGCGCAACAGAATCCCAATATTAATTAGCAAGTAACCTGAGAGGGGTCAGCGAGGTGCGGTCAAGAGGTGCAGCAAAGATACCGTGAGATGTAACGAGCCGACTTTGGGAGTGTGGTCCGTTGAGCGAGAGCGCGCTTTGTCTTCGATCTCAAGGTCCAATCAAGGCATGTAGGCAATTATCCACAGACCCTGGCGGGCGTCTCGATGTCCTTCCATTCATGACGGAGAGAGGCGCGGTGGGTTGTGGTCTCACCGGTCTCACCGGTGAAGCACATGATCGCTTGATCTCTTCTCCAGAACGGGACGCCTGTGCTCTGGGACCCCCAAATCCACGAGACAGCGTTTGCGCTCGTCTCAGACGCTTGAAGTCCCTGGTGCCTTCGAATCTGGTAGGAAACATAGAAAATCAGCTTACAGAGCAGCGTGGTGTCGTTTGGCGGAGGCGTCCTGCAGCAGGTGTAAGGCTGCTTAAGGAAGGCACAGGGCTATCCACGGGTGCAGTCGATGCGCGTCACCGACTGGCGCCTCGAGCGCGGGGCTGAAACAAATGCTGCCTTGTCCGGCGCGAATTTCAGAGGCCTCTTCCACCGTGGTAGCCCAGTGATATGCTTCAGAGGGGCGCTGCACGCCGTGGTGGTCGATGTAAGTCGAGGTGGTTGTGAGGGATAAGGATGAATTTCCCGACTTGTGACGCGGCTGGTCGCAGTCCCAAAGCCGGCCTGGCCAGCCCACGCTAGGGCCATAACACCACTCACCCAGAGTAGGACCCGGCTGCTCTGCTCACCCACGCACATGCAGTGATTTGGCTGCAGTCGATTATATTTGTGTCTAAATAGAAAGAATAATTTACATGATGTCCTATGCTCATTTCTTCCAAGAAAATCCGAACGTTGCTGTCTGCGTCTGGGCCACTTGTGGCTTGGGCCTGCTTGCGCTGCTCTCAGCGCTCCTTGGCCGTGTCCCAAAGGAGTTGTACATCTAGGCAACAAAGAAAATTCCACACGGTATAAGAGAGCACGCATCAACAGATTACAGTGACAGACTTTTGTATCCAGGGACACTGGCTCGCCCTCATTTACTCGTTCTTTCCGCGCGCCAACACGCAGGTCAGGTGAATTCAAACCCTCTACGGTTCCAGCCGACCTCTGTTCATCACAACACGAATCCCGAGGTCTGGCTCCTCCTGAACAGACCAGCTAAGTGCCCTCTGGCCTTCCAGAGACCAATCCCCACGTATCTCCTTATCCCAGAGACGGAAGTCTAAAATCCCACCGCTGTCGCCGTTCTTCACGTCTTTGAAAGCCTTATGGCAACTCGCCGACGGTCTAGCGTCGGTTTCTTCAATTCGCTCGTCCTTCACAACAGAAAGCGCATGCCCAAGGCTCTGTCGGTCGAGGAGGATGCTTGGGTGAGCAAGGCAAACCTCTCGGACCAACCTATCCCTAGTGTATGTAGACCTGTTGGTAGCGAAACTCAGAATCTCAGCAGGCGACAGCTTGAGAAAGGTGTCCACAATTGCGGAATTGACATTCGTGTCAAAGTCCACAAAAGTCGAGTCGCTCCAGCTGAACGCAGCCCGCACAAGGCTCAGCCTGGACGTGCCGAAGCCGATCCGCTCTGCCTCCTCTCTCGAGATGGAATAGTCCTGGTTCTGATTAGTATCTGTTCTGAATGTGGATAAGGTAGACCAACAACCTACCATTTCTTTCAACACTGCCTCTGTAGATGGGCATATTTCCCCTCTTACCATGCATTGAACGGTCTCCCACAGATCGTCCAGCTCATGGAGCTCATGGTCCGATAGCAGACGGAGCCGCTTGCATCGGATGTCTGTGGAACCTTGCTGAGGCACGAA
This sequence comes from Diaporthe citrichinensis, assembly GCA_014872995.1. Taxonomy (NCBI): domain Eukaryota; kingdom Fungi; phylum Ascomycota; class Sordariomycetes; order Diaporthales; family Diaporthaceae; genus Diaporthe; species Diaporthe citrichinensis. The sequence continues at coordinate 122,736 of JADAZR010000027.1, forward strand.
GTTGTTGGGCCGCCGGAGATCACCGTGAAAGAATTGGGCGTAAGACATCCAACGATATAGAGCTGCTCGGAGCCTCTTCGACTCGCAAGGATGCAGCTCTCGACAGTCCGACGCGGGCTGAAACCGATGGCGAGGAAATAGCTGCTCCCATGCTTTGACGGTCTCAAAGAGGCGGAGAAGTCGGTCGAAATGCTCCTCATCAAGCACAGCAGGCGGAAGTAAGACATGATCGTCCTCCCCTGCCTGGAGGCTCTCCCCCTCGCAAACCAGTCTGTTCTTGTGGTATATCCTCCGGCGCAAGCAAGGGCCTAGAGGCACATCAATGTCCTCGGGCTTGAAGGTAACGATTTGCAGGGCTTCACCGAATGGGCTCAACTCTGTCTCCAAGATGGATAAGAGAATGTGCCCTCGATTGCCATCGTAAATCTCCTTGAATCTCTTATTTGCTCGGATAAGACTCAACACACTGCGGAAGTCCATAAGCTCAATAATCTTCATAATGAGCTCCACTGGTATTCTTAGGATGCCCGGCTCGAACCGCTCTGCCTCGCGAGAGGTGGACAGCTGTGAGCCCCACGGAGATTCTTTGAGAATCTGGAAAGCCATAATACCGACTTCGACCGTGAAATAACCTTGACATTCGTTAGCATTGTTATCACACGCTCATGGAGTTAGTGACACGTACGGTGCGCGACAACTCTTCAGTGAATATTGTGGGACAAAGTGCAGCCTGTCTGCTGATTCAACGAGGCTCTTCTGAGAAAGGAACTCGCCAGAACAGACTTGCCTCGACCAAGAGCGAGTTGGAAACTACTGAATCCAAGATGCGCCCCAGTAGCCGAGGATGTGATCCCAATGGGGCTCACAGGCAAGCAACCCCGACGTTGGGGCTATCAAGCAGGGAGGTCAAGTCTCCAGGCATCATTGCTTTACGCGAAATCATCCTCGTGGTGAGCACGTAGAGATGCACGTTGAGCTTAGGACTGATGAGAGTGTGATGGCAGGACCGTGTTGTTGTCCTGACTCTAGCCCGCGACACTCGAGGTCATAACACTGGTTGGGCTAACAGCAGGGTTCGTACCTCAGGCCGTTTATCATTGGCCTGCATGATGACATACCTACCTAGGTAGGTACCTAGGCAGTCTACCAAGGAGCAACTCTCTATCATCCCTGGAAGTCTTCCGTACCGAGTACCTAACAGCGTTGGGTCTGCACGTATTGAGCCCTGTGGACCCCATCCCTTTTCACATGCAGGTCGCGTGCCCCGATGAGAAGAACGACGCAGACACTTCGACGTGGATATCAATTACAAAAACAATGCTTTCAAGATTCTAGACTTTCGTAATCTCGAATGAGGTCAGTGCAGCTCAGTAGCAACAAAGTGTCTCCTGGGACCACTGTCCATCTTTCGGGGGTGCAGTATGAGTCTGCACGTCTACCGTCACATTTTGAATGAATGCATCTACAATTTGCCGGTCGTCGGTCCGGGCAGTACGTTGCAGGAATCACTCTATTAGGGTATAGCAAACACGCCCTTTCATTTTCCAGATCCCAACGCCATTACCGAGATGGATCCTCCCGCTCTAAGAAAAGACGGCTTTAGTCGACAAAGCGTCTGTCTTTTTGTTTCCCCCATCCGTCCTCAGACCGAGCTGGCCCTTCCTGCCCATACTCTCCGTGGCCTGTTCCGCCCTGACGTTCCGTCGCCCGGCCTTCTTTCTCCTCAGCTCCGAGCGCACCTGGTTGGGTGACACGAACTGCTTGTTCTCGTAAATAATGGGGCCTCCGAACGAGCCCTCCTGTATGATGATCGGCGTGCAGACGAAACGAGGGCCGATTTCCACCAGCTTGATGTCGGTGTCTTTACTCCGCCCGCCGAACGCCTTCTTCTTTGACGCCTTTTCCGCCTCCTCATCGTCTTCACCGTCGGCAGTGGCACCCGTCTTTTCCACCTCGTTGATCTGGTAGTTGCGCACCCAGATCTTGCCATCCGCCACCGTGAAGCCCATGACGTGGTCGATGAAGGGCTTGGATTTCCTCGCGCCCTGGGGCACGCCGAATATGTGTGTGAAAAGCTCCTTGATAACCAAGAGGTGGGGGTCCTTCTCGAATGCGGCGTCGAACGACAACACCGGCCGTGAGCCCTTCAGGCAGTTTCCTGTGAAATGTAGCTCCTCCATTGTGTGCACTAATTCCTCATGTCAGCCTGCGACGCAGTCCAAACCGTTCCCATCCTCATGCATGGCTGGCCTTACTGTTCTGGACGTGCATCTTGACGGTCGGACCATTGGGCACCTTGCTCGCCCACAGGTACAAGTCCTGGCCCTTCCGCGCCTCAAAAAAGAGGACATTGTTGCAGTTGTACAGCTCCGCCAGTTCGTTGAGCTGGTAAAGCTTGGATTTCGAGTCGAACTTGGCATCTTTTCGCGCGTGGGGCATCATGGCTGAAAGGTCATTGAGGAGATGTCGATGTCTGTTGATATCGATCCGTTCGGTCAGTACACGTGAATATACATTGTAAAGGGCGCATCTCAGGCGCAATGCCGTCTCACCTGTACGTGACACCTCTCGACGAGAGAGCCAGCACTCTCTGCTTGTTCTTCCTTGGGCCATGGCTCGACGACTCGTCATCCTTGGAGCCGTTGGATTTGGAGAGGGACTTGTATACTGTCGCCATTGTCTCGGTGGGGATCAAGGCCGCTCTGGAAATACAAATTCAAGTTGAGATGTCGATGGCAAGACCAAACTCACTGCGCCCGGTCGCATTTCGATTTGGCTGCCGGCCAAAATTTCTGGCAGGTGCTTATCGATAAGCAGGGATGGCCTGGCCAGAGCCGGGACCTGGCTTTGTCGAGGTGCCCGTTCTAGCGCGGGGGGACCTCCTGTCCGGACCCACCATGGCGGGCAACTTCGATGTCGCAACTTGGCGGTGGGCTGGAGAGGTGGGCCACACACCTCAGCCAAACGGGCGTGTTTCGTGGACCTGATCGTCCCAACATTGTCGAAACCATCGGGGTGTCCGTGACCAAGGCGGAACAACGTTTGTTGGCCCTCTCCACGTGTCAGTGTTCTCACTTCGATGAGGGGGGAGGCCATCTTCGGGGTGCCGTCTGCTAGCTGGCTGCCCAGGTGGTCTAGAGCCGCCCTCGAGTCCAGCAGCAACAAAGGACACGAGCACGCGGGTCCTTGGAGGGTCGGTGCTGTCTCAATATCATTACTTGGGTTTCTCATTCAACTCAACACCCGCCAGACTACGACAGCGAACTCACAGCCCGCGTACAAGAGGCACAAAGTTACACAGAGAAAACAGCAGTTAAACGAGTAGCATGACTCCCTGATTAGAAAAATCGTCAAAAACCTCCCATTGAGAACCGCAGATCCGTAATCCCATCATCACACCATCGCAGTAATGGCTCTCTTCTCCTACCGACATGTTCCCCATAGAATATGTGACGCCATGTATCATCAGTTCGTTTCCATGAGCTGGTTCCGTGAGGGCTCCTCCCGAGTGGTGGCTTAACAGCACTTGCCGGCCTGCTTTGAGCCGTCGTCGGCTGGCTTGCTCAGAGAGATGTTGGTTCCTGCCCCGATGGTGGCCTGAGCACCGTCGCCGCTGTCAAGTGCCTTGCTCGATACGATTCGGTAGATCTCTGTGGGACACGTGGTTAGCGATGATTCAGGAGTGATTCGGGCCAGGGGGAGAGGGAGGAGCGGGATCAAGTACCGGTCAAGATGTTCTGGAATGCAAGCTCAACGTTGCTGGCATCGAGAGCAGACGTCTCGATGAAAGACAGGTGGTTCTCGCCTATTCAAATAATCAATACCTGAGTCGCTTTGCCTTCGTTCCTCGCACCGCATCGGGCGGCGGGTAGGGCAGACTCACTCGCAAACGCCTTGGCCTCCTCTGTCGGCACAGCCCGTAGATGCCGCAAATCGCTCTTGTTACCCACCAGCATGATGACAATGTTCGCGTCGGCGTGGTCCCGCAGCTCCTTGAGCCACCGCGTGACGTTCTCGTATGTCTGGTGCTTGCTAATATCGTAGACGAGCAGGGCGCCGACGGCGCCTCGGTAGTACGCAGACGTGATGGCGCGGTACCGTTCTTGGCCGGCGGTGTCCCAGATCTGTGCCTTGATGGTCTTGGAGTCGACCTGGATGGAGCGGGTGGCGAACTCGACGCCGATGGTGGACTTGGAGTCTATGTTGAACTCATTCCGAGTGAAACGACTGAGCAGGTTGGACTTTCCGACGCCAGAGTCTCCAATCAGCACAACTGCGGGAACGCGGCGTTAGCTTGCATCGCGAGGAGAGGCCGCTGGAGCAGCGGATGCTTGGAGGTGAGCGTTACCCTTGAAAAGAAACTGCAGGGAGATCCAAGGTCAGCACAGCGTCAGGACAGAAGAGGAGGAGCGGTGGAGGTGGAGGACTAACATCGTACTCGTCGTTGGCCATGGTTGCGACAAGCTCGGCTGACGTAGTTCAAAGGCGGATGAGTCTCAAGCAGCAGTGTTGGGCTGATATGTCGTGGGCGATAGTTGCGCGGGTGTTGCGTCAAGTAATGCGTCAATGGTCAGGGCCGGGCAGTCTCGAAGTTGTGTTTAGTTCAAGTGATGCCAGCTAGCGACGGGAAAAGGAGGTGTAGATGCAAGGCAGCGGGTTGACAGTGACAGGGACGGTTTAGGTTGGGAGAGATACCCAGCGGTCATCCACACTAAAAATTGAGCCGCAGGCTGGCTGGAAAGGGGCTCGGTACAGTCAAGCGGGGGCCACAATGCTGTCTTTCCCCGTTCGTAGGCTGCCGGGTCTGCTGGATCTAGGGGTCTGTCCAAGGGTCCTCACGGGTCGCAGAGCAATGAGTATGGTTGAGGATGACTGTACGTGTCACTATCACCGACCGTTTCCCAGACAAAAGGGAGGGATTGATTGCAAGGCCATTCACTCGGAGTCAAAGCAACCAGTGCTACCTATCTGCGGTCCATCCATACCCCCCCTTGTGTGACTCGGGAAGTCGCCCAACCGCAAGCTGGAAATGTTTCACCATCGCGCTTTCAGCGGCCGGGACAGGTACCTAGGAACTCTGGGTAGCTGTACTCACCCCTCATTTTCTATGCGATTTGAGCAGACCACACGTCGCCTCCGATGTACCCCAGCCACGGGCTGCAACGCCACACCCTGCTGTTTGATAACGGCTCCTGATGATCAACCCTCCCTTCTTGTCAGTGGTTTCTGACAAGAGCAGAGTTTTGCCTCGAGGCCCTGGTCTGACAGTTGAAACGCACCTGTGGCCCAGGCGAAGACCCCAAAGGTCGCGTGGCCATCAGCAGGGCTGCCTGCCTAGGTCACTCGAAGGAAGCTTTGACTCTATGTTTATCGCCCACCCGCGTGGCTGTGTGTGTCCGACCGAGACACCGGCCGCGATCTATTGGGGTCGATGACGGCGTCGACTTCTCTAATCACCCATCTGTACTGTTGCACACATTAGGAGAGTGATCAAAACAGCGTGCAGCGTGCAGCAGGCAGTCTGTCCGCATGGGGCTGACAGGACGGCTTCCAGGGTAGCTCATCCTGGTCGTGTGCTGGGTAAGGTGAGCCTCGGTTTCTCTGGGGGCGGGCTCTAGTACATCCTGGGTAGTCAAAATTGTATGTGCTGCTGTGGGCTGGCCTGAGAGACTGTCCGCACGCCAATTGTAATCCCCAAGTATTGTAGCTTGTTTTCTTTTGTCCCCGTCTTCTATTTTCTGTATTTTCAGTTATGTATCGTATCGACAGGACTCAATACCCTTTCCATGCTTGCCTTCCAGATGTATCTACTTACCGCTCGTAGTACCTGATACCTAGGTAGATACCAAATCAAATCTGAGAGGTCGCAACTGCCTTCCTCGACTGAACATCTTAGATCCCTGCACCACCGACACCCAAATCAAGCTGCTTTTCCATGCAGCTGCCACACAGCTTCTGCGTCTCTCTGGGCCACTACACACAATTACACTTCTGCTTCGCCCCAGATATCCTGACCGCGCGTGATTTCATAATCGGCTTCTTGATATCAGGAATGCACCAGCCCTCAGCAGGTTGCACGCGAGCAACCGGATGTTTTTTCTGCGGTCCCACCCCGCAATCGACTCTGGGACCCATTCTCTCAATCGTACACAAGCGCGCTGGCATTAGCTGAGGGATCAGTCTCGTCAGTGCAACTCGACCTTCTCCTTGCCCTGGTGTCTGTGATCTTGGTCAACATCGATTTTTTTTCATTCGAAATCAAGTAGTGAGCCAAATCCTCTCCCCGATTGAATTTTGAGGGCTTGGTGACTGTTCGTCGTCGGGACCCCAAGATTGTAAGTTGTCTCGCTTGGCCACGCCTCTGGTCTGACACCCTGACACAAGAAACAGCTGAGCAGTGTGAGCTTGAGTTCCCCGCCGGTGCTTTCGTCACACTGACTCTGAAGAAGTTGGCTACAGATGACTGTAATCTGACCTGAATTTGACCGCATATGTCTGGTTTGGCGGATCTCTTACGCCAAACAAATACGGAAGCATGCCTCAACGTTCAGATCCCTCCGAAATGGTGGATGATGATTCAGACAGTATCTCACTGACATCTGTTGATGACGAGGTTTATGATCCCGACACAGAGTTTGTTGTCGAGGACATTCACTGCGAGCGTGTCGACCCAGCAGATGGCATCCTAAAGTATCTTGTGGAGTGGTCCAACTTTCCACTTGATGAATGTACCTGGGAACCCGAGTCTGAAATCTCAGAGGTCTTGAAACAGTCATGGGAAGATAAAAAGGCTTTGCAGGACCCTCGCGTGGCTGAGGAATTCGAGCAGAAATACGAAGCGGCGTTCAACAGGGTCATGAACGAGCGGCGCGAAATGCATCGACGAAGAAACGCGAAGCGAAGGAGGCTAGGTCTGAAAGAAACCAAATTCTGCTTCCGGAGACACATCTACGCAGATTCAGACGACGATACTGAAATTGTGGACGGGGCAAACAACGACTCGTACAGCGATTCTGGCGCAGCCGCTGATCCTGATTCTGATTCTGAAGAGGCTCAAGAGGATAGCACGATCGATCACAAAGCTGAGAGTGTTGTGCAAACAAGGAAACCTTCATCTCAAACCAAGACTCAGGCGTCCACTCGGCCCAACAGGATCTTCTCCGTCGACCCGTCAGCAACTCGAGCAAAGTCAGGTGCAGGGAATGACAAGAATCTCTCGCGCCAGAGACCACCAGCCACAGCCCCGACGGGCACTTCCATGTTCCCGCCGAAGGCTCGATCCAACTCGAGTGCCTCAAGCCGACAGCGCGACCAGCAACCCACTACAGGTTACCAAGGCTCTGCTCGTAGAGCCAGTACTGGAGCTACGCAAACCAAATCTGCTCCAATTCGCGCGGGATCATCTAGCAGTGCTTCAGTCAAGCCACCGACGAGCACTTCCACCCTCGCGAAGAAGGGTCTCACTGCTAAGAAGAGTGGGAAAGCGCCAATCGCTGCAACCAACATATTCATTGGCGGAAAGAAAAGACAGCCAAGGCAGGACCTCGCAAGTGCAATGGTCGATCCCAACAAAGATCCAAAGTTCTTCAAGTTGCACAGGTTTCGGCGTAAGGCCGAGTTAAGGTCTAGAGATCATGACGACCAGGCACCAGATGTCAGCAAAGTGGCGGGTCAACTATTCAACATTAATCAAATCCCACCTCCTAGGCAAACGTCGGCACAGAACACCAAGCAGTCTGGGGACGGTGACGCTGATGCTGACGGCATGTCTTTCGACCTGACCGACGGGGTCCGGACGGCTGGTGTTCGGCGAAGTAGCATCTCAGCCAGCGAGCCAAAATCCGCGCTCTCGAAGAGAAGCTCATTCGACTTTGATCCCGAACGCTCCAAAAAGAGAGCCAAGACCGTCCGTTTTACTGGGGAGGACGGTGACCCTTTCGTGAGCGAGCCGGTGGATATCGAGGACCGTCCGGCACACACAAGCAGAATACGTTCGCCGCCTCCTCCGCCTGGCTCCCCGTCGCCACCGCCTGAACCAAAGACAAAGGTGTCACTAGCTACATATCACTCGAGGATTGTGCAGAATGTTGAAAAGAAAATAATTCTTGCTACTGGAAATCGATCACTCTGCGTCACCTTCCACGACATTCCGAAGGACAATTCCCGCGAGACGGGCCAACAATGGCTGCGGGAATTCTGCGGCGCAGACTGCCTTCAGTTCGGACATACAGTTCTTGCCGAGTCAATCATTGCGCAGCTGAACCAACTACGCGGCCAGGATCCCTACAGTCGCCACGCGCATGATATTCTCTGTCATGGAAAAATCACGTCCGTAAGTGGTGAGAGTCTGGAGGTCCTCGCTGAGCATTTGAGGGTCAGCCACTCTGGGCTTTTTATGTCGCGCGAGAATTTCAATCTCGTGATCTACCCAACAAGATGCGACGGATTCCAGATGAGTGCTCTCGGTATAGAATCGCCAAATGCCCCTGATGTGGCTTTGAAGCACTTCGTCTTCAGGTCATCGCACAACATCTTCCGATTGATGAGACCACCCTCGGCCGTGCCCGATGAACTGGCAAAAGCTGCCGTCGGAAAGGGACAAAAGGCTGTTTTTCGCAGTCTTCTTGGAATGCGGTACGGGAAGCTCATTGCAGGGCCCCGCGAGAAGAAAGACCACCATTTCTTCCTTGTGTTCCCCGATGCTGCGGTCGACTGGTACAGGTCCATCAGCTGTTGGCTGTACATATGCAACCCACATTGCAGAATTTACACAAGTTTTGATCCTGGCAGTTGGTCCGCGTTCTTGGAGAAAGCCAACAGCCAGTGTGGCGTTGTTGTGATACACGAGACAGCTGTGGATTTTGTGCGGCGGTTTCCATCCATTGCTGAAATCCTGCAGACTGACAATAACTACAACTTCTGGCGCTTCTCCGCGACTATGGGTCTGCGGCAAGCACAGTCTTTCGAAGGGTCTGCAACGCGATTGACTCCGGACGTCTTCTCGCGGATTTTCCCCATGGGCAAGGCCATACTATTAACCCCGAGCTTCCTTGTGTGCGAGCCCCAGAAAACATTACAGTTTTTTGAATGGTTCTTTGGAAATCAGACCATGTATTCCTCCAACAAGCTCGTGACTGCGTACAACATCGTCGATTTCCTCCGAGATCTGGCAAGCGAGGCAAGCCAACTTCAGGCAAAATTGAAACAACAACGATGGATGTACATGAGTGAACTGGAAGCCGCTGATGAGAGAAATGCTCTTGGTCTGAGTGACCAGGATTTGATTGCGAGGGGAAAGGCTTGGACCATGGCCGAAGATTGGCTGTCTGTCAGTATGGAGAGAAATGGTGTCTTTTCCGAGGAGAACCATGTGATCTTCGCTGATAGATGCATCGATCCGAACGATGAGCAGAGCCTTGTCAACTGGTTTGGCTGGTGGTCTTTGGTAAAAGTCGACCAGTACCGCAAGTTCTACGTCCTTGGTTCCGGCCCGGCGGTCAAGCAGACGAGACAGCCTGGGGCCGAACAACTTTCGAGGGCCTGCCGTTCCGTTCCTGTCCCAATTTACGATCGATCTGTCGTCAATGACCCAAACGAAGCCTTGCGCATCGTGTTGAAGGAGGATAATGGCCCAGCGGGACGTGCGCCTGCCGGCGATGATGACAAACAGATCGTGGGGGTGCCAACTGTGTCTTTTCAGAGTCAAAGATTCGGAAACAACGACCGCAACATTCAATATTTCCTACGTGAGAAAGATGGAGGTGGATCCGTCAGAATTTACGGATTCCCTGTATCCTGGGCCGACTTCGACATGGCAGACCACTTTGGCGATCCTACGATGGAATTTACGACGCTCAAGCAATGGTTTGCCTGGCCTTACCCTTGGCTTGGAGACTTGCGTCAGTCATTCAATACGTACATTGCTTGGTTCTACACAATCCGAGAAGATTGGGACCCTAGCAAGTTCCCAAGAGGGCTCAAGCCGAAACGGCACCCGTGGCTTGCGATATACCGCCCGTGGGAGCCTCATGTCAAATGGGAGAAGTACAAGCACGGCAAAATGGAGCTCATCTTCTGGGATGTCCGTGCAGGAAACGAGCTTGAGGCGAACCACTCGCTGCGGTTATCCGATTTGAATTGGATGCAGCGAGAAGTAGTCAAGTTCGTACAGGCACATGGAGCAGAGAAGAATCCAGGCTCCAGGGTGGACAGAGTGTGGTTGGGTGGCTTCCGAGCTCACCAGCAGCACCTACGCTCTACTCTGCCGGCTGACATGACGGCGGAATTCCTCGAGTCCCTGTCCATAATGCAGCAACTTAAGTGGAAGTTGCCCTCTTCGGATGGCTTCATGCGGCAAAACGGGTGGCGAGAGGTTTCCTTGGTCGAGACGCCGGTAGGGCCAAGGGCGGGATTGGCCAACACAAGTGCCTCTAGTCGAGACGGCACAGACGACCAAGACAGCAACGAGTGGAATGAAGACACCCGTATCGTGTTCCACCCACCACGCGGCTCCACGGCGATTGGGCCCCCGCGATCGTCCAGGTGCACCAACGAGCTCTTCGAACAGGCGCGGTTGGCGCGGTTGCGCAACGGGAAAATCACTTCCATGAGCTTCACCTACAAGCCGACCATGGAATGGTACGCGGACCTTGTGTCTGAGGGCCGTCAGTATGAGCACATCTACGTGGACCGCTGGGAGAAGGTGTTCGATCAGCTGAGGGTTGGCCAGAAAAAGTCGAAGCAGGCCGGGGCCGCGTCCCGGATGAGCTCCGTGTCTAGTAATCACAGCAGCCCCATGGACATGAGCTCCGGCTAGTCTTTTCGGCAAGGTTCAGGCGGTCTACAGGCTCACGATGGAGTCTAATGGGAGAAGACGTGAGGGTGAGCAATACTGTGGCTACGCATATTGTGAAGTATGGAGGTGGGCCGCATAGCGTTTTGTGGGCAGTTGATTGACTGTCATCACGTCGTGACCAGGCGTTGAGAGCTTTACAATGTGTTTCATTTGACGGGACATGGACGCTGAGGCAATCAGCCATGTTCTCATGTTGGATGAGGAAACTAGGAGCATGTGGCTCTTGTCTTTATCGAGAGCGAATTTGTACGACCGTCGGATCAGGACGGACAGGTGGAAAGGAAAAGAAGAAATTGGTGACGCCGCCCGGGCCCGGGTTGTCATGGCATTGAAGTGTTGTGTCTGCCCACCTTTTCGCTAGATACTACTCAGGTGTGAAAAGTTGCGGTTGACAGCCGACTCCAGTCTTTCTACTGCTGCAAGACAATGTGTGGACGTTGTTCATGCGTGACAGGATATGCGTGCCCAATCCACTTTGTAGGGCAGACTTAACGTGCAACTGAAAGGGTATCATTGGGTACAGTATTTTCATCACTCATCTACAATCGTCGGCCACTTTGTGGCTTGTTACATACGGGTTGCCCCCTGATCACCTTCCACCGAGGGTTCCTCTCCCTCTTAAGCCTCCTGTGCTGTGTCCCTGACAGGCAGATTTCGGCCTGTTGGGAAGACTCACGAAGTGACGAACCATCCGCCTCCCAAGATCTCCAGCGCCTAGTTCCCATCTCACCTCGTCGGGGCCGCGAAGCTCCTCGTGCTGAGCAGGACCCCCTTGACGCTCCTGATGTTGTTCTTGACTTTCTTGATCTCGTCCTCGGGCTCGTTCCGCGCCGCGCCGTACAGGTAGCCGCTGCCGACGCCGAAGGACTCGGGCGGGTACGTCAGGGCGTGCAGGTCGCGGCCGAAGTCGTCCAGGGCGCTCTTGGCCTCGCCGAAGCCGTCGGCCTGCGAGGCGAGGTCGGCGCTGAGGTCGCGGATGGACGTGATGAGCCGGCCCATCTTGTCGGCCTGCTGCTGCGTCGCGACCGCGGAGCTGTGCTTGGCAGATGCGGCGGTGCCGCCCGTGGTGGGATAGGACAAGCCGCCCGGCGTCGGGGGCGGCGAGGTCTGCACGCCGACGTCCCGGTGGAAGAGCTCGGTCGGGTCGTCGTAGCTGCTGGCGTCGTCGTCCGCTGCGTCTGTGTACTCGGCGGAGGCGGCGTGTGTGCTGCCCGCGAGGGCCGCCCTCTTCCCTGCGGTGTGGTACGACTCGGGGATCTCGGACACGGCGTGCTCCAGCTTCTCGACGAGCTGCGACAGGTTCTTGTTCGCGTTCTCGTGGAAGTCGACGCGGGCCTCGGTGAGAGACTCGACCATGGGGCTGACGAGGTACTTTGTGGCGCCGTAGACGAAAGTGGAGAGGCCGGCAACTATGCCGAGGGAGTTGAGGAGGCCGGAAGCGGTGATCAGAGGTGGGGGTTTGGCAGGCTTCGTGAGGAACTCCGGATAGGTGACTATCGGAGCCTGATCTGTCTTGATGTCTGGGTTTGAGAGCACCCTGGCACCTTCATAGGTTGGTTCGGTTCGAGGTTCTAGACTGGGCGCGTGCTGTGTGCCTGTAGTAGTAGTTGTTGTTGTTGTTGTGGTTGTTGCTGCTGTGCCGGCGTCTGTCTCGTCCAGCAAGGTGTTGATATCAGCTTCGCCTAAGCCCTTGGACTTGAGGAATTCCACCTTCTTTTCCCTGCTTGACTCCCTGACCGAATCATCTTGCAGGAATTTTCTGGCTTGCTCCAATGTGGTGGCACCCGAGTCGCTGCTTGTGGAGGCTGCTTGCTGCCATGAAGGTATTGAGCCTCCTTCCTCCTTGTCCTGCTCTCCCATGGTCTGGCCGGGTGGCGATATGCCCGAAATGGCCGGTAATAGGTTTCGGTCAGGAATAAGATTCAAATTTAGCTATCAGGCAGTGGTGCATTACTTGGGGAGGGATGGAGGATAGTAGAGGCAGCCTCATGTTGGAGCTGGAGCAGAGCAACGAGTCGAGGTCATCCGAGTCCGGCTGTGGCAGCACAATGGACCTCGGCTCGGCGCTGACTGGGCTGGGTTGGCCGGTGGTGGTGCGCACAGACCGTTTGTCTGCCTCGCGCCTGCGCGCCGGCTTGCCTGCTTCTGGCCGCTGGGAAGGATGTGAGGACCTGGACCTGCCCAGGGTGCGCATCTGGACTGGCCTGAAAACGCAGGCAGTGCTGGCAGTCCAAACCTCTTTCCCTGGTCGACACTCAACAGCCACAACGCATTTCCATTCAGCTGGGCCTTGGTTGCAAAGAGCATTGGAGGTCCTTGTTATCCATATATGACTGTCTCTCTCAATTCAGACTAATTCAGACTGTGCTTATCCGAGTGGCCCGCCTGTTCGACCCTCCGAAATCTCAGCCTTTGTCAAGACCCCCGGCTCTCACTCGGTAAAGCGACCTCATTTATCGTTGTAGGCCCGACTCAGAAATCGCATGCCCACCGCCGGATCTGCTTGTCAAGGGATCATCTCCACAATAGGCCGACAGCCAAGAAGAAGGGCCTGACGGACCTTGACCTGTTGGTGACACAGGCCCGCTCGACGTAAAGTACCGTGCAGTGCAATCATCCGGTACAGCCAGTGTGTGCCTTTGAAAGAGAGAGTGGGCAAAGCAGTAAGTAGCCAGCCAGCCAGCCTTGTTGCTTGTGTTTGCCAGACGTGGGACGCTGGCCCGGCATGAGAAAGGCAGGAATGGGGAATGAATGTCTGACAAGACACAAAGCGATAGATCGATCTTTATCCGCCATTGCCTCCTCGCCCTGCGTCCCAGGTGACAAACAGGGGCTTGGCCAGCCAGCCACAATCCATCGGCCGCAGAGATCTTCGCGTCTCACTGAGTTCAGGCACAGCTGAGTGTATTATATCATATCATAGACATCAGACCACACACACCTCACCAGCAACTGTAAGTCAAGAGGCGTTTCCTTGCTGTCATTGCGTGTTGTGTGCTCTCATTCCGTCATAACGTCCTTGTACAAGACCACATCACATGCCTGCTGGCCTCTGTCTCTCTCTCTCTCTTTCGGAGCCTTGTCCGCACTTGATTGTTTTGGAGATCGATGCAACACGGCGGTCGGGCACGGCGAGTACGGCACAGCGTCGTACCTGGCTGCACATCTGCCACTCATCTTGACCGAAATTGCGGTTCCTGCTTCTCTTCTGCCAATTGACATGCAAGTGACACCGTCGCCACCAAGTGGGTCGATCATACTGCTGTTGCGGCAGGGGGCCACAATCAGTGCACAAAGCACAAGCAACCGCTTGATTGGGGACGGCTTCACCTCCCCAAAGGAGAGTAAGGCTGGACCCAAGGTTGGCGCTATCTGGCTGGGACGAGCCCGGCAAGAAGCAACGGCTGCTAGTCGCTGGGAATTGCGAGTGAGTTGCATCACATCGCACCGCTTCGCCTCGCGCCGCAGCGCAGTGCATTGCAGTGTAGTGCAGGTGCAATTCATTTCGGAGCGGTTGCGGTTGCGGACAAGGGGCACGGGGGGCGTATGAATTTGGTGTTGGCTGCTCGGGCTCCGTCATGTCTAATTGAGACGACCCGATCCAACCATCATCAACAAGGTCCTCCTCACCGTGGCGAGTCCTCGTCGTGCCTCCACGTGGAAATTGGCCCGGCCGATCCTGCAAGTCATCAAGACTCCAGCAAAATATAGTCTCGCAAGGCTAGTCAGCGTCAGCTGGGCGCCTCATCCACCAGTGATAATTCACCTACCCATCTCCCTGCACCATCACGGCCAGCTGCATGGGCCTTCGCCTGATCTCGACCGCCTCTGTGTTCACTCCTTCAGGGTGGTGACAGACCGCGGGGGTCGGAAGGCTTCTAGCGCGAGCGAGTGGCTGTTGGCGTGGCATCTCGGAGCCTCCCTTGATAGGGTGGGCTTGGCCTCCTTGCTATTCCACAATCCCTCCCGCAGGTTGTGTCCGGCATCTACAGTTCTGTGTCACTGCGTCTCACCCGCGTTGGGTCGCACATGACAGCAAGCACCTCGGACCGGAGCTTAATTGAACCTCAAACACAACCGGCCAGCCCGCTCGTCAATCAGCCTGGGCCCCCACTGCTTACCGATCCAATCAATCCAACGCCAACCCTTCTTTATTGCCTCCCTCTCAACGACATCTCATCATTTCTCATCAACCCATCATCACATTTCATCAACAAGGCTTGCCACCTTGCCCCAACCCAATTGGCAGCAGCCCCTACACATCAAGAAGCTCCCCTTCATTCGCTTGTTATCACCAGCGTGCCACCAGCGTGCCGCCATCATGGCTTCCAGACCGCGCCGTTCGGCCGCCCAGAAGGCATCCGTCGCAATCACTGACATGGCCGACAGAGACAATATGTCCTCATCTCGCTCAAGGCGGTCCGGTGACGGTCTCGCCTCTGTCTCAAGAGGATCACAGGGGGGTAAGGACCACACCTACTTGACTGTCAAGCTGCCTTCCAGTAAGCTACGCCAGGCAACGAGCAGCAAGCAAGGCTCCAGCATCTCGGTCAACAACGACTCTACTCCCAAGCGGTCTACTCGGGGCGGAAAGAAGAGCTACGTGGTCGAGTCCGAGAGCGATGAGGAGGACGACGAGGAGGAGGGCGAGGATGAGATCCAGGTCGGCGCGCCTGCTGTAGTGGCAGACGACGATGATGAGGACGAGGAAATGAACGACGTCGACGAGGATGCCGAGGGTGAGGAAATCGAGGAGGAAATGGACCTTGACGCAGAGGGCGAAGACGACGAGGACGCAGAAGGCGAGGAAGATGTCGACATGGCCACACCAGCCCCGGCACCTATCATCAAGATCCAAAAGCCGAGCAAGAGGTCACCCGAGAGCAAGAAGACCAAGGACGTCACCCCCAAGAAGGCCAGCGCACAGGCCTCCGCGCTCAATGACTCGGACGATGACGAGCTCAGCGAGTTGGAGAGTGACGAAGAGCTGGAGGGGGAAGAGGACGCCGAAGGAGAGGAAGACGACGAAGATATGGACGCCGAGGGCGAAGAGATCGAGGAGGACCAAGATGCCGAGGGCGAGCCGGAGCCGAGCGCAGAGGCCGGTCAGGAGGTAGAGGAGATGGACAGTGACGACGAGAGTGCCGCACCTAACAAGACGCGCATGACTGTGCGTCAAAGGGCGCGGTTCGAGGACCTCGACGAGAGCCACTACCAAGCTCTGTCGAACGGTATGTGTTCTCTCCAGGATATTGAAAGCGCTCTACTAATCACAGTTCATTTGCAGAGGTTCAAGCAAAGAAGGTCTTCACGGTGGAGGAAAAGGCTATGCGGCGGGCCGAGATGGCTCGAAGGCGGCGCAATCTAAGCGAGAAGCGCAATGAGGAAGTCAAGGTATGCTGACCCCAAGCAGCTCACGCAATTGCAGGAAGATCCACTGACACAGTACTCGTCTATAGCAAGAAACAATCAACAAGCTTCTCAAGAAGCAAGCCAGCAAGACCAACCGTAAGGGTGGCCAGATCCTCGCTGATGATCTCCTGGGTGACGGCGAGTCGAGAAGACCCAACCCCATCTTCATCCGGTGGGTCAGCACCAAGGATGGCGAGCGTGTATCTGTGCCAGAGGAGATGCTGGAGGGCCCTGCCGGCCGTCTGTTTGTGAACGGCGTCCGTCCCGGAGGCGCTGGCCCTACTGGCTTGGCCGGCCCGAGAAAGATGGTCGAGGAGGTCTCGTAGGAGGGGCCAGAGGACGAGTCCCAAGAAGGCGAGAGCAAGGCGAGAGCGCCAAAGAAATGATGTGACTGTGGCTGGGAGCTTACTGCGAACGCCGTCAGCGAGGTTGCCGAGTCGAGACTTCGCAATTTTCTGGTCGCGTTTGCAAGTAGGGTCGCACAAAGTCATGTCATACCCAAGTCCTTGAGTAAAATGGGACGCTGAGGTTGCCCACGAGCGTCGTGGTCGTTCTGAGCACATGAATGAAGGCACCAGATGGTTCTGCGCAGGAGACGCATGTTGCGCTACAGGTATTTTAGAAGCATAATACGCAGGTGTTTGGGCTACTGTACCTATTGAACTTGCCTAGGTCTCTACCAAGCAGGTAGCGGTGCCAAAAAGTGCCCTAGTCGCCATCGCAAGCGTTTGATAATAGAATGGTTTGATGGCAAACCCAATGGATTCTGAATTAGACAGTATCGTCGATACTACTTGAAAAGCGTGACAAGGCCTTTCCCACCACACACACATACACACACACAACAATTACTACTACCACTACGGAGAAATGAAGCAACACTCCTGGCGTATTCAATAACTTAAGATATTCTACTCGACCAAATGTCATGGAATAATATCCGAGTTTCACAGCTGGGCATGGTATACCCAAAGGCGATACATGCTACTCAAGTATTTCCTGCTCTCTTCCACGTCTTCTATACGTCCAAGTGTGAAATCACAGACAGCCTTGAGCACCCAATCATCTCCAGCCACCCGTTATAGTCCGGCCGGAATAAGTATACAAGGCCCAATTTACCTAGGTAGCTGCTATCATGCCAAACCTGACAAAACGTTGGGGGCCAGGAGGTAGAAGAATACCCTATTATAAAAAACAGCTACAGCTCCTCCTTGAAGGCGCTTGACTTGATCCCCGGCCCAGATTCAGCAGCAGGGGCATGCAACTTTAGGAACGGGTTCACGATGAGCACTATGGGCACTATGATTAGCCATAGGAGGGCTGAATACTTGATAGCCTAAGGGAGAAGGCACCAGCCGCATTGAAGACAAGTTCTCCCTGAACCTTGTCCTCTTGGTTTGGGTCTTGTGTAATTAATTCAACAGCCTGGTCACTGAAGGGAATACTTTGCTTCACGGAAGGCGCAGAATTTAATTCATGAATAATTAGGGGCTGGAAAGTGAGCATACAGTGCTCAGCCAAAAGGGCAGCATCGGACACTCCCTTTCTGAATATCAAGCTGGCAAGCTGCGGTCAAAGTCTTCTGACAATGAATAGCAAAATACAGGCTGCTCATGAAACTGATCAAGCCGGAACTAATGCTCCTGCCTAGTTCCGGGAAGTGATCGTTTACCAGCCCCCTGTATTATTCGTCTGAATCCCCATCATGGATGAGCACAAGGCGTCTAAGACAGCCGCTGATCCATGCGGGGAAAACATCGTCCTCGATGTGTTCGCGTGCGTGAGACGTCATTTTCGAGATTAAGAGGCTGCAGGGTGCAGGTCTACCGGAATTCCTTGACAGTCAAGTTTGTCTGTGCCGCGTATGCAGGCATGGTGGTAGTAGTGGTGTTCGTGGTGGGGTGGGGCTCGCACAGGAATTACAAGTCGTTGATGGGAAAGTGACGTCGCGATGTTCCCTCTCAAGGAGGCCGCGTTATAAGATGCGCTGGTTCCTGTAGGTTACTGTAGACGATGAGCTCGAGCTATGAGGGTGAAACCACTTGTAATTATTGGAAGAGTAATTCTTGTAGCATCATACAATCACTCCAGCCGGGAGAGAAAGCAAGAAAGTCAACAATCCCTGCGAGGCAACCAATATCCATCCAGACGCCTCTCTCTCTCTTTTTATCCTTCCTTTACAAGATCCATTCCCAGAGGCACAGCCGCAGAGGGACAGAAGAAGGAAAAGAGAAAGGGCTACAGTCTGTACCAAAGATGCCACCGCCGAGCCCGACGCTGGTGGATGGCGCCACGAGGGTGCTGCACGCCCGCCAGTCGACCGTCACCGTCACCGCCCCCGCCGACACCTCGGACCAGTCGGCGTCGAGCACGAACCTGAGCGGCGGGGCGATCGCGGGGATCGTCATCGGCTCGATCGCGGGGCTCCTCCTGCTGCTGTGGATCTTCCGCTCGTGCTCGAACCTCGGCGGCCCGCCGCAGGACGAGAAGCGCGAGCCCGCGTGGTACGACGACGTGGGCGCCGCCGGCCGGGGGAGGAGGAAGAGATCGCACTCGCGGGCGCACAGCCGGGGCCGGAGGGGCTCGCACTACGCGCGGGAGGTGCATGCGCCGCGGCGGTCCGGGAGCAGGGAGGTCAGGACGGTGCAGCCGGTCGTGTACGCGGCCGAGCCGAGGAGGCCCGGCAGGACGCACGACAAGCACCGGAGGCGGTCGAGGAGCGAGGGCAGGTCGTACTACGTGGGCTAGGTTGTCATGTGTGGGTCAATGGATAATACCGAAACAGTCAAGAGGCGGTTCGTTGGCTGGGAGGTTCCATCAGGGCGATGCTATGTATCTCGATCTGATGCAGGTACATGTACATGCACACGGAGATCAAGTGGCTTTCAGGAACCAGTGGGGGAAAAAGTATCATTCAATGGCTCAGGGGTGTGTTGCGAGCCAAGGGGCAAATAATTTACCATGTTACTCCTTTATGTCACACCCTATGGGAGATATCATCGACTGATCGAGCAAGGTACAGATATTTATTATTCTAGAGATGAGCTAAACAACATTCTTGCTTTCTCTATACTCCTAAATAAAAATCTGTAGACGGCCGCGAGTACCCAACCGTCTTTGGCCACCCGCTGTAGTCTGGTCGGAACAAGATAGCGTCCTCGCACGCGCTCCCAAGCGACGTGTTGTTCAGCCACGCCGGCTCCCAGTACCACACGCCGCGGCCCAGCCCATGCGGCACCTCCCTCACCACGCTGACGACCTCGCGCATCCACTCGATCTGGCCGTCGACGTTGTACGGGATCTCGGGCTCGGACGACTCCGGGATCGGATTGTACTGGCCGTTGCAGATGGCAGGGTAGTCCGTCTCGGCGACGTGCACCTGCTTGCCGTACTCGCCCGCCAGCCAGCCGAGCGTGTCGCGCAGGTTGGCGAGGGTGGCAGACGTTCCATAGAAGGGGTAGAAGCTGACGCCAAACAGATCCCAGGCGCTCCTGGGCACGCCGTTGGCCTCGAGGGCTCCGTACCACCGCTGCTGCAGCGTCAGGTTCCAGCCGTTGTCGACGTGGATCATGATCTGCGGGCGGTGGGCGTGGCCTTTCCTCCTCCCGTGCCCTCCCGCCGCGACCGCGTCGTCTACCCCTTCGCGCGCCGCCGTGTACAGCGTCGCGAGGTTGGTGAAGTTGGCCGCGAGGTCGGCGTCGTCCGTGTCGACGTCGACGTAGCCCAGGGGCCACAGGATGCCGTGGCGCACCTCGTTCCCGAGCGCGACGATGTCGAAGTGGACGCCGGCCTCGGAAAAGGCCACGAGGGTGTCGTTGACATAGGACCTCAGCGTCTCGGCCAGGGCCTCCAAACCCTGGTCCGGCGTGGGCCACGCCGCGGGAACGGGCTGCTTCTGCGGGTCTGCCCAGCTGTCTGCGAAGTGGAAGTCGAGGTAGAGCCGCTGGCCTTTGGCCTGGAAGCGCTGTGCGAGCGCGAGCGTGTACTCGAAGCCGTTAGTGCCTCCTTCCGGGTCGACCCAGAGTCGCAGCCGCACACCGTTCATGCCGCCGTCCGCCAAGATGTCGTCTGCCGGGCGGGTGCGGTTGCCCCGGGCCGTGTCGACGTAGAAGTTATCTGAGGCCTCCATCGTGCCGAGGGACGACAGGTCGTGGCCCTTGTAGAAGAAGTCATGTGGGGACGATGAGCTGTTGTGTCTGGGTCAGTGAAGGGGGACGCGATGGCCGTGGGTGTTTGGGTGCGCTCACTTTGTCTTCCTGGCGGACGCCGTCAGGGCCGCCAGCGCGGCTGCGCAACACAATGAAAGCTTCATCCTGGCACTCGTCGGCTTGGGAAATCGAGAGGACTGGTCACACCCTCGGTGGGCGACTCGGCCTCATTGGCGACATCACCGCCCTTAAGTAGCCAGTCGACGGCGATGAGGTCCCCGCTGCCTCGGAAGCCCAGACCGACGCCAATTCATTTCCACCGCGTCGAACGAGCGCCACCGTCCCACTCGTCATAGAACTGGTAGAGAATGTTGCCAGCGACATGGGTCGGCTCGGGACATCACGTTGCGGAGAACCCACACCTCGACTGGCTTGGTGCTTGTGCGGGGACTCCGGCGAGGACTTGGATGACTTGGGAGGACCGGGGGAGGCGGACTAGTCGGTCACGATGCCTGCAGAGACCGTCTTAGCCGACCGGCCCAGCACTCAGGCCCGGAACGCACGATTGGCGCGTTTACTCCTCCCGGGGATTTTTGGGGACTTCAATAGGCCTCTTGGGCTTGTGGAGTCTCGGCGCCATGTCCCTACTTGGGCACATGGCTGCCGACTATTTCATTACTCTGGTCCTGTGTCCTTTATTATGGCACTTAGACTGTTTCTTGTTTCCACAAAACATGGGCCAATTTCCGTCCTTACTCCAGACGACAAATCAACTTCCACTGGATCATGCTTAGAGGAAAGACATGCTCAATCTAAGCCAGCGCCGCCCAGATTAAGCAGAGCTGCAAAAAGTAGTAATATGTCGCTAATTGGCATCCTGGGACTACTCGTTGAAACAAAACTAGGACGGACTCACGATCCAGCCAGTTGTGGCCCTTGTTCCATTACTGACCTGGCTATCCGTAATGGTAGAAGAGCGTAAATTGCTTGCCCATCGTTCATGCCCAGAGATCTCCGCAGACAGGAAACCTGAACATCGGTCGTGTTCTACATGCTTGATGATTTTGAATTGAGAGAACCGGCTTGAGCTTCAACCAAATGTAGCAAGCGGCAAGGAGATTTCGCTGATCCTGGACTTCATGGGGTCAAATATGATGAAGGTCTTTTCTCTATAAGCTCAAACTATATTCTAGTTCTACGTTTGCAAGAACTTCTGACTGATGAGTCCAAGCACAGTGTCCCAACGTAAAGGACAGCAATTTCGTCGTCGTTGAAAGGTAAAACACAGGGCTACATACTCAACCATTGGGTGCATAACCGGTATTTATGTACGTCCTGTGGCCGAGATTCTGAACAGCGAAGCCTTGTCACATCGAAGGGCAGCTCAGCCGTTTCAATGGCTTGTTGAACCAGACGAGGATCAACTCTTTGGCTTGGTAAGCCAATATTCTCAAGTGGCTGTTAACAAATGAGCAGCGCCTTGTCCAAGAACGATGCGACTCACTGGAACCCCAAGACCCTCACAAATCTCTTCTTGGTGATGTAGTCACTCGGTCTCCTTCCTCGGAATGGCAGTCAATTCGATACGCAAGACCCTCAAGCTCGTCACGGGAAGTCAAGATTGCGCCTGACAATCCATCCTCCACCTTTCTCTCGCATAAACACCCTCGTCCTGTTCGGCAAACGTTTCCTGTTGAGACCAGTCAATACACATGACCCATGTACATTGCCTCCTATTTTCTTTCACTCCAGTTATCTTTACGCGGCCAGGAGTAGTGCCAAGAAGCCAGAGCACGTTGCAAGGGATGTCCATTCGAACAGCAATACCTCAGTAGCTCCACCAGCTCTTGGAGCAGCTGAAAGTATCACGCGGGAGGGAACAAGAAACCACAGTCCATACCCTTTCATGAGCTTGAGCATGGCTCGAGCAGCGAGGAGACACATTTCGATGCCCATACATACCTAGGTAAGTGAGGCCGGTGCTAGTGCGCCCCTGCACACAAGTTCATTTGGAACAGAAATTGGGACTGAAGTATCCTACCATGTGGTCCAAGCAGGCTGACCTCCGAAGGCAGTCTGTACTATGGCCGAGAATCTTTAGCTCTAGCCATCCCATGCTCTATCTTCTGGGTGTCGTTCGTCCCGTTTGTTCTGCTTCAGTGGATGCAACCTGGGCTCGAAACTCGTCAGCCGGTCCTGATGGCCCCCGGGCAGGAGGACCCATATGTAGCATACATAGTGATACTCTTGCCAAGCAGAAAATTCATGTGGTTCCCCCAAGACTGCAGTGCCAACCTTGTTGTGGTCCGCGAAATAGGAACGTTCGTAGATTTCTTTTAAGCCTAGGCCTATTATCCAGATAGTCTTCCCAACAGGATGCTTTCAACCTGTACGCCCTTGGATTCGTCTTCACACGCCGCGGTAGAAGGGAAAGAGGCGAGGGGGCATATCTCGATTTCCCCAGGTCCAAAGTCAGGATATCTCGAGAGGCATCACGTGGTGCCTTGCCCTCACGAAGTTTCATTTACGCATGGGGACAGCCAATAAGCCGGCGCAAGCGCTCTCCCGGTGACGAAAACTCAAGGCAAACGAGTGTTGCAGGGGTGGGAAGGACTGCTCATGCCTCGGTGTTAGTGCTCAATATGAAGCCCACCTAATTTAGGCTGTGCAAGTATATCGTGAGCTCAACCTCCCATGCGTGCCCTTTCACCCTCGACTTCAAGTTTTCATCTCAACTTTCAGCACCAGCCCCCTTATTTTTGAATAGGAATGAAGCCATTGACTGTGCCTTCGACTGACTTTTTTCGACTTGCCCTTCGACTGACTTCCTCGACTCTCCTCCAGACCGACCTTTCCCTCAACCTCTGCAGCAACTGCAAACTCTTCTCATCACCCTCACTTCGTACACTTGCACAGCGACATCGTCAGAACGGTGAGATACTCGTTTCTGACCTCAATCCGAGAGCTTCAGTACTTCGACGCTCTTCCTCAACTTGTGCCACTCGTACGCTCAACCGCCAGGGCTGCAAGCCAGCTTCTGGCACCCAAAACCCTCACCACCAGAGCTTCAGCGATTTTGACGCTCCTCATCGACAACCAGTACACTTGTACAACGGATCGCCAGGACTGCAAAGGCAGCTTCTGACACCAATCAGAGAGGTAAAGACACATCCCGCACCCTCACACCTCACCGACGCCGCCCAGCTTTGGAACGGCAAGTCCTCCTTCACCATCGCAGCAATCGCAGCTGGAGCACTCGTTTTTCCCTTGCAAAACCACTCCCACCCCCTTCTTCCCTCGGGCACTCTTCGTCTGTCACAT
This sequence comes from Diaporthe citrichinensis, assembly GCA_014872995.1. Lineage (NCBI taxonomy): Eukaryota > Fungi > Ascomycota > Sordariomycetes > Diaporthales > Diaporthaceae > Diaporthe > Diaporthe citrichinensis. The sequence continues at coordinate 146,472 of JADAZR010000027.1, forward strand.
CACCAGTCAGACCTCCTGTGGTGGCCCGTCTGGATCTTGCGTGCTCCCAGTGGGAAAACGACGACGAGACTTGCCTTTCAGCGGCAAATCTGGTGGGTACCCTTCCCCTTGCAAAACCACCTCACTTCCATCGCCTCGCCATCTACACTTTCCCACTGCCTTCCGCCCAATTTGCTCTTTCACGGCAGTCAATCGGGTTGGACGCATTCCCAGTGGGAAAACGGTGACAAGACTTCCCATTCTTCCACACTTGTGGTGAGTATCTTTCACTACAACGACACCTTTTTACTGCCTTCTGCTCAATTGGCGCTCTCGAAACTGTCAATCTGGGTTTTGCGCTCTCCCAGTGGGGAATGGCGAGAAGACTCATCCCTTGTCCCATCCTGGTTTGCAAATTTCCCCCAGCAAAGCACACTTTTCCCCCTGGCCGAGCGATTTGACGACAATTATTCCCACCCTGAACTCACTGAGTTCGAGAATGGGGCCGGAATACACTTTCCTCACTTTTTTGCCCTGCTCTCTATCGATCACTCCGCATCTGCCTCAACTTTGAAGCCACTGCCACAGCATTTGCAGAACTTTCAGCTGACCTCTTCTCTTCAGAGCAAGCATCAAGCGCGAGACGACTTGACGGCTTGTACCATACCGCCACGACCCGACAAAGACTCGATTGACGACCGTGACGATACTCATACCCACCTCGATCTCCTTGCCTTGTCCTCCATCTTGAAGACGGCGGCAAGGTATCCTCCGAAACCTGTACCACCCTTCTCACGACCGTAACGACGAGACGACACTTCTCACCAAGAGGAAACGAAGAAAGGTACCTTCAGGCGCAAAGCTTTCTTTCACCTCAGATTGGAAGACCATCGATCCAAATAATCCTTCCAATCGGACAAATCAACGAGTTCGACCAAGATGTCGGACCACATTTCCAAGAACAACCAGGCCAAGGCTGGCCACGCCAATACTACTGGCATCAAACTCAAGCCCGTCACTGGCGCCAACAAGCTCATTATTGAGTCCGCCATGGCCGCCGTTGCCGATTTCGACGTGAACGACAAGGTCCCCGATACTGATAGCGAGATGGACCTGACTTTCTACGACGCCAACGGCGATGTTGAGACTGCCGACCCCGACGGCGACATCAGCATGGAGGACGATACCACCATGCAGTCAATTGAGAATGACGAGGACGCCTCCAGCTCCATCGATGAGTCCGTCTCGGCTAACACCAGCATCACCTCTGCCTTCGACGGCGCGGCCGACTTTGAGTGCGACGACATCATGCAGTCAACCGAGCAGAACGATGATGCTTCCGCCTCCATTGACGACCTCTTCTCGTCTGACGACGACATGACCAATGCCAGCGGCGGTCTGGACGAGGACAGCGCCGCTAAGTCGGACTGCGAGGCCCTTGTCGCCTCCTCTGCCCCGAAGCTGCTCAATAGAGACGTCCGCGGACACTCAGTTTCCTTCACCAAAGACAGCGAGAACTCGGTCTCTGCTGAGGATCGCGCCTATTACTCCGAGGACGATGGTGAGGACTATGAGTACGAGAAGTACGCCTTTCGACAGAAGAGACTTCGCCTAAAGAACAAGGCGCAGCGCTCCAAGAAGCGTCCTTCCAGACTCCCCAAGGGTGGCAAGGGCGTCCGCATGAAGGATGGCAGCATGGTCGCATTCAATGCTGCGAACCAGCGGTGCGACGACCAGGCCTGCGATGGAGACTCCGAGATGCCTTAGGATGGCAATGAGGACGACGCATCTGGCCAGGCAGGTGATGAGATTGAAGAGTGGGAGACCGACGACGAGCCGGAGCCGATCGTTCCGATTGATGAGGCCCTTGCCTTGGAGAGAATCGAGGAGGAATCTTCGAAAGTCGTCCAAGCGACGCGCGCCTTGTACAGATTCACCGCGAACGCAATGCGCCTGCGCCAGTTCAAGAAACTCAAGGAGAGCAAGATGACGATTCGACAACAGCTGTCCCGCCTCGGCATTAGGACCTTGCGCACCGAGGACATCGCCTGGAACTATGTCGTCCTGTACAACGAGGAGATTCGGGAGCTCTGGGTTGGTTGCAACCAGCTGGACCCTTACGAGAAGGACCGTGTGATGAGGCAGATTGATGATCTCAATCACAAGCGCCAGCAACGACTCGCAGAAGTCAACCAGGACGACTGCCCCATCAAAGTCTGGGAGTTCAAGGCAGGCTGGGTCCAGCCCGAGTACCGCCAACCTCTTCCGCCCCTGGAGCCAGAGCCTGTTCAGCAGCCAGAGACCGTTCAGCAGCCAGAGACTGTTCAGCAGCCAGAGACTGTTCAGCAGCTAGAGACTGTTCAGCATCTAGAGACTTTGGAGCAGCCCGAGCTGGTGGCCACGCAAGTTTTTTTCACGGACTTCGCTTCTATCGGCTCCTTCAACAACAGCAACCCGAAGGGCAACTATGACCTTCCCGAGGCGGATATTGACCACATGGGTTCATTCAAATTGGACGACCACGAGAGCCACTTTGACACCGCATTCGAGGCCACCACTTCCAGCCAGAGATATGAGGCTGATCTCCCCGGTCTCGATGCCTTCGTGGACAGCCTCTGGACTATTCCGAACGACGACACTGCCAGCACCCCGCTAGATGTCGCTGAGGTGGCGCATATGCAGGAGCAGTTGCAAATTTCCGCGCCGAATGGGCTGGTGCCTATCCAGAGTCAATTCGAACCTGGTGAGGATATCAACAACGACAAGAGCTCTCTCTTCAGCGATGACGACGACGATGAGGTCGATCCCGCTCCGGTTTCTTGCCAGGCAGTTGAGGAGCCTCAGATCCTCGACGACGCTCCCCACGTTCTCCCCAACACCCAGCAGTCTTCATTCGAGGAGCAAGTCATCGAGAGCAACGACTGCGACTCTCTCTTCGGCGATGCTAACGAAGACTGTCAGCCCGAGTCTGCCGAGATAACTGGCCAGGTTGTCGAGGAGCCCCTGATGTCTGAGAACAACACGACCGCCGACGCTCCTCCCGCCAACCCGCAGGTTTCCGAGGAGCAGCATGGCGGCGAGGGCTACGTTGGTGACGATGATGATGACTCTCTAGGCGTCGAGTTTGAGGATGTCGATTTTGACATCGCTCCCAGCTCCAACCAGAACGCAGATGAGCCGCAATCCAGCACCAACACTGGCAGTGACGTGTGCGATGCCAAGGATTTGACAAACTCTGAACCCATCGCGCAGCCCGACCATGGCCCCGAGACACAGCTCAACCCAGTCTCCAAAGCACAGCCCACGCAGGAGCTCGTTACACCATCCGATCAGGAACTCGAGGAAGAGCTCCAGATTATCGAGCAGCCTGCGCCGGAGAACCAAGCAGGCCCAGATGCGGCGCCCGTCGAGCAGGTTGCCCTTGGTCCCCAAGAGGGCCAGCTAGCAACCGACCAGAGCCAGGCTACCGGCGGTGAAGAAACGGAAGCGCCTTTCATGTCGCAAGAGTCCCTCCCGGACTGGCACGAATTGCGCCAGTATGCGTCGGGTCTAGATGCTGTGCGCGAGTGGACTCGCGTTGAGCTTCGACGTTTCTGGCCCAACGGCGAACAAGTATGCTCGGATTTGCAGCTGGAACTTTTCGGCACCGGAACCGACGAGTTTAGGGAGTCAGAGCTGTTGAGATACGAAATGTGCGCTCGAACTAACCAACACTACATTGTTGAGTTTGTGGAGGAATACCCCGAGATCCCGCCCAATATGGTGGTCACACCCATCGACAATGGAAAGTACGCCTTTCGTTGCCTTGTTGCCCAGGCGCCTCCTGGCATCGTCGACCTGACTGGAGACGGTTCGACTTCTTCCGCCACGGTTTCTCCTTCTGACGTGCTGGAGGCTATCCTCGCCGCTCCAGCGGAAATTGTCGCCGCCAGTGCGCCGGTGTTCGCCACAGCGGGTGATGATTCTGTTGCCAATGGTTTTGCAATGCCCGAGGAGGAGGAGGAGGTGGCGAGGAGGGTACCCAAGATCCCCACTCCACCGCCCGTCGACGAAGCCACCTTTGCGCAAGGACCGGTGTCTCTCACCAACAACGCTGAGCCAACGACGCCCGTGCAGAACGGTTTTGACGGAGACAATGGCCCCTGGAGCAGTGACTGGTCTGGACGGGCCTTTTCCGATGGTGGCTCCCCTCCCAGGTCGCCTTCGAACCGGGAGATTCATGTCATGGAGCATTCTGTTGAGACTGACAAGTATGACCGCGAGACCAATCCCGCGGACGAGGCTAAGGGCAGCAAGAAAGCTCGTGGCAAAGCACGCACTGGTACTGCCACAGGTTCGCTCAGCTCTGTGCACAACGCACACAACACTCTCAACCAGCAGTTGTTCCCGAATACCCAGGCCGCTGGCAACGTCCATGGACCTCCCCCGGCCGCCCCAGGCACAGTTGCAGGTCCTTCCAATGCCGCACAGCCCGTTCAGCAACAGCCGGCTTCACAAGGCGCGACAGGAAAGCGCCATGTCGGACGCCCTCACAAGGACGACAGCGAGTTGGCCAGCCCCCGCAAACGCCAGCTCAAGAATCCCAATTCTCCTTGCGCCAAGCCCAGCGAGGGAGGCAACAAGCGCCGCAAGAAGAACGCACCGGCGGCCGCGGAAACGACCAACGTCTCCCAGGGACAGCAGCCAGGCACGTCGGAGGAGAGCCAGCCGGCGCAGTACTACGGACCTTCGCCCGATCGGAGCCTGGGTGCCAAGGAATGGGTCGAGGAACACACACAGGGCGGAAAGGGCAAGAAGCGGAAGGCTCCTGCGCCCAAGAAGACACCCGCTCCCCGCAAGGCGCGGAAGACCAAGGAGGCCACTCCCGTTGCACACAGAACCTACCGGCCTATTGCCCCGGCCCCGTCGCGCAACCCAGATGATGCCAATGGCATGCAGATGCAGTCTCGTGCGAGCACCCCGATGGGCCACGGTGGCGCCGCAGGCCCTTCGCCCAATGTTCAGATGAATGGCAATGGCACCCAGATGCACTCGGCTGCACCTCACATGCAGAACGGTCGGTCTCAGCAGATGGGCCAGCAGTCTTCCCAACAGGTTGCGCAACAGCCGGGTTCTCAGCATGCCGTGGGCCAACAGAATGGTTCCACCAACCATGTGCAGCAGCAGCAGCCTTGCGAGGTACCGGACCAGGATGACTTGAACAACAAAGAAGCATGGTTGACAGAGAAACTGCGTGAGGTTCAGCAACAGCGAAGCATCTTAGCTCAGCAGGAACAACAACAGGGTCAGCAGAATCCCGATGTGTCGTCCCAGATGATGTCCGAGCCTTCCACCCAGCAGGGCTTCCAGGAGCCACAGCAGCAGCACTTCCAGCAGCACTTCCAGCAGGCAACCCAGCAAGCACCCCAGCTATCAATGCAGCAGCCGATGCAGCAGCGATTCCAACCGGGTTTCCAGCAGCCAATGCAGCAACCGATCCATCCGGGTTTCCAGCACCCGCAGCACGGCTTTCCCCAGCACCAGCAGCAGGGCAATTGGCAGCCACAGAGTCTTGGCATGGCCAGCGGCCAAGTAGACCTCCACCAGGAGTTCCAAGAGTCCGAAGACTACCAAGACTTCGAAGAACCCGATGATTACGACGAGTTCCTGCAGTGGAAAGTTTGGCAGAAAGAGAGGAAGAAGAGAGCCGCTCTGCAGAAGAGGTCCCAGCGTGCCATGGCTATGCCACGAACGATGTCCAACCAGGGCATGCCATCGAATGGTTTTGCACCCTACCCGACGAACATGCAAGAGAGCCACCGGCAGGCGTCTCCAGCCGTTGGATACCCGACGGCCGCGGCCTTCCCTCAGAACGGATACCCGGCGCCCATGAACTTCAATCAGGGCATCGAGGGGATGAACGTTCAGGGCATGTTTGGTGGCTTCGATGGGGGCGTCAACGGAGCCTACATGGCTCAGGAGGGCATGCCCGACTTCAGTGGTTGAGTTCCAGCACAGAGCAGGGGCGAGTCTTGAGTGAATTTGACATGGCACATGCCACAAAAGCTGCCCGAGGCTTCTGGAGCCACAGTGTTGGGTCTTTGGCAGGATGATGGATGGTTCTAGGGGTTTGAGTCTTGGACAACCGTTGAGGGAGTTGGCGAAGGCTTTTCTGCTTGTCTCAATTCGGAGACAAAAGGCAGGTCGCGAGGTGTTTGGACAAGTTCTTCTGCTTATGTCTTGAGTCGGAGACAAAAGGCAGGATTGAGCTGATGAAGGCTGAGTGGGCGGGGTGAGGGCTGGAGATCAGGCTTGATCAGTTTCAGGGTATGTTGTCTCCCTGGAGAGATCGAGACGACTTTGACGATGACCATGACGAGGTTTTGCACCTTGTAAAGGGCAGGAACCGGAACCATGAATCGAGTGTCATCCTGGAAACAGAAAACAGAAAATAATCACAAAAAAATGGAGTATCATTAGAAAATCTGCCTCATTCCGCTTGTGACCATGCGATTCTGGGATTGTGATTGCTGACGTGACGCCGGTCGAATGCCGGAGGACTCCAGGATCGCAAGAAGGTACTGGACTAACACATGAAGCTCGCTCATATCGGTCGTCTTCCAGACGTGGTGTTTCCAATAGTGGTTTTTCTCCAGAGATCAACACGTCGAATTGTCCACGAGAGGCCAAGCGAAGGGGGAGGGGGCAGGAGCCATACGGGGACTCTGACTGATGGTGATCACGGCCGAAGAACAGCAGGGAGTGATGCCGCACAACCACGGGACAGGAAGGGAGGGAGGGCTTAAATACTGTAGATATATAAGAGCTGCCAGAATTTATTGTTTATGGTCGTGATGGCGAGCGAGTAGAGGGTACGCAGCCTGTGGGCAAAGAGCGGACGGCCATATTGTTCCTTCGAGACAATGCAAGTGCCCCGAATGGACGACATACATATTCTGCACACGGAGTGGACATTTCGCTGCTGCACGATGTATTGTCTATTGTCGGTGGTGTTGATACATCGGATGCTTGCGACGTGACATTATTGGTGTTCTCGAGGCAGTTGCCAACTGCTGCGTAGGTGGTCCTTCCCTTTGCAAAGTTCGAGCCGCGGATCCGAAAAGGGATTAGACCGGGCCGTTGCTTCCAACATGTGAGTGAGCCTCAGCAATGTTGGGCTCGGGCGGGACGGAACGGAATTGGACTGAACTGAATCATGGGATCCCTCAACGGTCAGAATCTTCACACGTGCAAGGCGTCTCCCGTCTCTGCTGCACAACAGACTCTGCCCCAGCCTGCCGTGCCTCTTTTCGGAGTGCTCTCAGCACCGTGGACGTTCCTTCCTGTGCTTTATCGCAAAGGCTCAGTTGCTCTCATCGCTACCAGAAGAATCTGTAGTGAGCGGCAGCACCGACGGCAGCAGCGGCGGGAACGATGGAAATCGAGACAAGAATGGATGGAGAAGAGAAGGACGGGAGGCTTGAAGATGAGGACTGTGGCCAGGCTCATCACGGAGGTATGTCCGCATTGCTCTCTCACGTCTAAGCTGTCAGGTGTTCATCCTCGTGTTGCCTCCGGAAGTCCACCTTCATCAATGCATCCGTTATTATCCGTCACCTATCAAGCTACCCACAAGAGACTCTATTATAAGCTCCTCGGCGATTGCCCGCCCGGCAGTCTGCCAACCCGCCACGAGTCTGGTCATGTCTTGGAGCTTGTCCTGTCCTGTCTTGCCTCCCAGGGTTGCACTTGGACCTGTGCGTCCTCGCACCGAGTCGCACCTCGCCCAAGTCTCCTGCGGGGGGATGACACGAGTACTTGTACAGTACGGTACAGTGCTGTCCGTACGAGTTGTACCCGTCTTGTGTGTGCTTGTATGCCTCACAGCCCGGCCCAGCCCAGCCCAGCCCACTTTGTTTTTTGCCTTTGCATATTCCCGATTATGCTTCACCTTCCAAGCTTTGCATCCTGGCATCTGATCACCAAAGCCACCACCCGGGCATCCGCACTGCATAGTCCCCTGTGCCCTTACGAAGATCCATGTTTCTCCGCGCCCTCACCCTCGGGTGGTGCCGTTGTCCCTCCCTCCCTGCGTCCAACACATCTACCTAGACTGCCCACTAGGTCGGTAGGCCGGTAGGCCGGTACAATCTACGGGGTACATAGACTACCTACATACTAGGTATATAGGCAGGCGGTATATAGGCCACCTGGATTGCCTGCCAGCCAGCCTGGGTACTCTATCCTGTGTCGCGTGAGGCGAGCATGAGCTGCTAGTGTGGTTCATGTTGAGGACTGCCCCTGCTGCATCTGCGCAGAAGCCCAGGCTCAGACTCAGAATCCAGACCTTTGATTCTTGGGGGAAATAGCACCACCTGAAGATGCTTCAGCGGGTACTCCGTTCCCATCATACCACTTTTCCCCCTTCCCTCCGCCTCCTTCCCCGGCCTGCAGCCAGGCGACCTGCATTGTCACGAGCACCCCTCGCACTCTCCTCCCCTGCCTTGCTACGTACAGTTACGCAGACACATGGTCCATGTACATACATAATCACACGCGCCGACACTCACTCACGCACCCACCCACACACACCCACACATGCACACATACGGACATAATCTACAGCACATACCCATCACAACACTGCAATTTCCCTGCCGTCGCATCAGCTCAGACAAGAATCGCAGGCTTTGCACCACACTCGCAGCGGCAGAAGCAGCGGCAGAAGCTGAGCCTGCACCCGCACCCGCTCTCCACACCCACTACGACCGCTGTCGTTAAAACTCTGGACGGCCTGGGGCACACAGATACCATCCCCGGTGCCATCCTTGCCTCCCCGCTCCCCGCACCATCCTCTATCCAGCCCGGATCTGCAGCATCGGGTGAGCATCGCCCTGCAAGGACTGCCAGGACCGCCAGGCCTGCCTCGCCTACGGCCTATAGCTCCAACCTCAACCGCAAATATTTGCCCGGGGGTCTCTCCTCCCCAACTGTCCCAGACGCCCCAGCCGGCAACCGCACCTTCTATCAGCCTCAGCCTGGGTCTCACTCTCCGCCTCACTCCCAGTCTCACTCTCAGTCCCTGACCCGGTCACATCTTCCTGCTCAGCTCCGACCTCGAGGACCGGCTCAGGCGTCTCCGAATGCACAAGGAGACACCAACGACAAGCACTACAACATGATCTTCACAGACTTGTATAAGTCGCCCAAGTCGCCCTTAGCCCGATTACGTCACTCGCATAACACCCAACTCTCCGTGCTTTCTGCGGACTATGACCCCGACTTGACCAGCAAGGACAAGACCAAGCAGAAGGAGGCCGTCAAGAAGCACCTGCAGTCCAAGGTCCGCAACGACTGGTCTTTCACTTGGCCACCGGTGGAGCACGCCGGCTCCTCACCCGCCGAGGACGAGCCAGAGCCGCCGGGAGCCACCGAGGACGCACCGGCGGTTGAGGACCTCGAAGGCTTCCTCGAGGTCGCTTCAGATGGCCCTGACCCTGACGGCCAGGCAGAGGATGGCCAGGATACTGACAGGGACTCGGACGAGGACTCAGATTCCGACACAGATTCTGTCTACAGCACCATAATAGAAGACCCCATCCACTGGCGACCGAGGTTGGAATGGGCGTCGGAGCTCTCTGAAGACGAGTTGCCCCATAGCTCTTCGTCACCCTTCAAGTTTGATACCCCGGATTCAATCGGCCAAGCCGTTAATGCGTCCAACATCGCCGGCAAAACCCGCAGGCGCAGAGAGATTCGGAAGGAGGCAACATGGAATGATGGCCTCGCATGCTTCGAGGCCAGGAGGAACGCGTGGACCCAGGCGAAGGTGGCCCGAGCCCGCCCGAAGCCGCCGTCTCCAGTATCGCCGTCCTCGCCGAGAAAGGGCCTTTTCTGGCGGACGCATACCCACACGTCGTCTAATGCCGGCCAGACAGCCGCTTCGCCGGCCTCTGTGACTTCGCCCCTGACGCCAGTCACGACGACAAACTCACACCCAGACACCGCCCAGGCACATCCTGGCAGCGGAGGCAGCGGCAACTCCACGCCCAACGACAACCTGTCACCAAAAACATCGCGCAGCGATCACCTCCACAACGAGCCATTGCAACCCGAGCAATTGCCTGTCGAGACGCTGCTCCCAATCGCCCCACCCCTCCTGCCACCCGCAAATCCGATGCGCGCCAGCATAACCCCGGCCCTGTACGCCTCGATCTACGAAAAGGTTGTGGTGCACAGCCTGCAGCCATCGTGTCCCATAAATCTAGGAGACATGGTGCGTGCGTGCGTGTCAGGGTGGAAGCGCGACGGTGAGTGGCCACCCCGGGTCACGGGCCCCGAGCCCGCCGCCCTGGTTGCAGTCAAGAGGAGGAAGTCAGCAACGACCGCGACAGCCGTGCCGCCGAGCCCGGCCGGGTTTGCTGCCATCAATGGTTCTGGCGCGTCCGGGCGGAAGCTGAGCTTCTCCTTATTAGGCGGGCATGGGCATGGTGGCGAGAAGGGGAGAAGGGAGAGTCTGGCCGAGGAAGGGAGCGGCGGGTCAGCAACGGGCAAGGCCCTCAGGAGGAGCCTTCAGAAGGTCCTCGGGATCGGGCATGGACAGCATCCTAATCAGCCTGTCGATGGCAGTGCCATTGTCCAGGAGCACTAACGGTGCCACTCAATAATGATGAAACGATTCGTATTCAAAACATGTTGCCAATGTGCCAGTGCCGCAAGGGAACCAGCAAATCCTCCAACCGGTTGGTCACTCATGGATGGGGTCTCGGTGATGTGAGACAAGGCGAGATCGAGAGTGTCTCTCCTTACTTGATTGACAGCTTGCACGTGCAGCTACACACCATCAGCTCGGGTTTTCAGGCCGAGAAGCGTGGATAGGGCCATCCCTTCTCTGCCCCCCCCCCCAAAAGAGAAAGACATGAGCTGAATGTGTACAGTAGACTGGAGACTAATAAACCGCTGACAGGTTGGTCACCAACCAACTGGCACTGGTCGATCCTATGGGATGGAGATCTCTGGTGTGCTTGGCGATGTATTAGTCTAGGCCAATAGCCGTATATGCAAGTCGTGATGCAGCGAACATTTTTTTTTTCTTCCTGAATGCGCACCAAGCCGTAGTGCCAGGGCCTGAACGAATTTGGGACGTTGGGATGACTACCTGCATCGGCACGGCTGCAGCTCGACGTGCACATGAGTCGATATTTGAGTCTGGCGATTACACGAGATGCCCTCATGACTGACCTCAAGGCGGGCTTGTGAAAACATAGACTGCATGTGCAGCCCACTGAACGGTACATACATACATGCCTGTGTGGGATATCCAGCCAGTCGTAGCGGTCTGTGCAGGAGGGCGTGGGGGATTACGGTTCTCTGCTTGGCGGGATCATCCAGCTAGCGGTGACGCCACTAGGCCAAGGCCCACCAGTCAGTTCCTAGACCGAGTCGCAATGAGGCAATCAGACTGCCGGCGCGCCCACACTTGTCCCATTGACGATGGCCCTGTAGCTGGACTAATTAATCGCCCGATTTTGTACATATTATCAGGCCGCTGCTCTTTCTACCCTCTCTATCCCGACCAATGTGCGGCCAATACAGGTAGCTTCAGCCACCATTCCACCCTCCGATTCAGCCCGGAAACATCCCTCCTCCTCTGCCCAAGCAACGAGAACCACCGACACCGATCATATCAGGCCGCTTGCGCATGCTCCGGCAGCAGCAGCAGCGATAGGGGACCAATCCGCAGCAACGGCCTTGCCCGCGGCCTTGATAGGTACCTCGACAGGAGGAGGGAGTACACCAACACAACCAACTGCCACACAGGAGCAGTACGAGCTTTCCGACTACTCACACATCCGGGCGCGCCAGGAGCTCCAGGAGAAAGAGGCGAGGCGAGCTACAAAGTACACCGCGAAACTCGCTGAGCTCGAGGAGGCATTCGAGATGAAGTAGGCTCCCTGGGCGGCTCCCTGTGAGGCCTTCGGCTGGAATAAAGGGGCCAGCCGGACGAACGGATAAAAAAGACCATCACACTGACAGTCATGTTGTAGATTCGCTCATTCTATCCAGTTCAATGCTGTCCCGGACTGGACCAGCCACTACATCGCATACAGCAACCTCAAGAAGCTGTGCGTTCTCCCTCTCACCTTTACCCTTTCGACAACATCGCCATGCCAGACCCGACTGACTCGTACGCACGTCATACAGGATCTACCAGCTCGAGAAGACCGTTCACCAGTCTAGCGCACATAATGGCGACGCCGAATCGAGACCTCTAATACAGTCAGAGGACCCGGACGCCGTGTTCAAGCGCGCTCTGGACGTCGAGCTCGAGAAGATCAGCTCCTTCTACCAGCTCAAGGAGGGCGAGCTCGTCGACGACGTGAACGCCCTCCTGCGCGACATCGGCGACTTCGAGTCGGAGGAGGACGAGGAGGACAATGGCAGGCCCGTGACGCGGAGTAACGGCGGGCCAAGCCGGCAGATGGATCGGACCCGACCTGGCCGCCGCGGGAGTGCGCACAGCCAGCCCTCCACGGAGGACGGCGTCGAAGACAGTGACGACGACGAGGACGGCGACGAGACCACGGCGCTCACTGCGCCCACCTCTCGGAAACGCCGCGTGAGCTTGCTCGGCGGACGGCGGAGGTCATTGGCCGGGCCTGCGACCGACATGACGGCGTCCACGGAACTGACCAAGTCGAGGCGGCTGAGTTTAGGCTACGACGACTACGAGCAGGCTGTCGTCTATTCGGGCGGTATCATGCTGAAGAAGCGCATCATCTCCCTCTACGTGCAGCTGTGCGAGCTCAAGAGCTACGTCCAGCTGAACAAGACGGGCTTCAGGAAGGTGCTCAAGAAGTTCGACAAGATCCTCGACCGCAATTACAGACCGGTATACATGGACAAGTACGTCGAGCCGGCGTACCCTTTCCAGCACGCCACGATGAGGGGGCTCGAGGAGACCATCTCCAAGATGGAAAAGGCCTATACGGATATCGTGACGAACGGTGACTGGGAGGCCGCCAAGAAGGATCTGCGGTCGCACCTTAGGGAGCACGTCGTGTGGGAGCGGAATACGGTGTGGAGAGATCTCATCGGCATAGAAAGGCGGGCCGAGGCGGCCAGTCTGGGCCAGACTTTGCTGGGCACCGGCGGCAAGCCGCTCAAGACGCGACTGCAGGGAGACGATGAGCAGTTCCCTGATACTAAGGAGATCTCGACGCCCATCGGCAGGTTCACGTGTCCTGTATGGCTATTCAGCTCGGGCATGTTCTTCCTGCTATCTGCCCTGATCGTCTTCTTCGTCATGCTGTTCATACCGATCATGTCCAAACCCGAGCAGCAGAATTGCCTGGCCATGTTGGTGTTTGTTAGTTTACTGTGGGCCACAGAGGTATGTTGTATCCCCCGCCTTGGGCAGAGACCATGATCACAGACAGCTGACTCTTGATTGCAGGCGATACCCCTATTTGTGACGTCCCTAATGATCCCGTTCCTTTGCGTCGTCCTCAATGTGGTCGTGTCAGAGGGTCGGCCGAAAGAGAGGCTTAGTTCCAAGGAGGCCACAGCGTACATTTTCGCTGCAATGTGGACTCCGGTCATCATGCTGTTGATTGGCGGCTTCACGCTCGCCGCGGCCCTGTCCAAATGCAAGATCGACAAGCGTATTGCGACGTTTGTCCTCAGCAAGGCGGGCACGAAGCCGAGCACGGTCATCCTCGCGAACATGTTAGTCGCTGCATTCGCCAGCATGCTGGTCAGCAACGTTGCAGCTCCTGTTCTGTGCATCTCTATCATCGAGGTTTGTCTCACGTTCCTCCCCCCGAAGACTTATATGCCATTTAGAGAACTGACGGAAACACACCCCAGCCCATGCTACGGAATCTTCCCTCAGACTCCAATATGTGCAAGGCCCTACTCATGGGCATCGCCCTTGCATCCAACATCGGCGGCATGCTCAGCCCTATCGCATCCCCACAGAACGTCGTGGCCATGGGAATCATGGTACCGGAGCCGGGGTGGGGCCAGTGGTTCTTCATCGTGATCCCCGTCGGCATCATCTCAATTGTGCTCATCTGGATCTTGCTGCTGGTGACCTTCCACCCCGGCCGAGGGACCACAATCGTGCCCATTCGCGAGCACAAGGAACAGTTCACAGGTGTCCAGTGGTTTGTGACCATCGTTACGATCGCCACTATAGCGTTGTGGTGCGCGAGTCACCAGCTCGAGGGTGTCTTTGGCGACATGGGTGTCATTGCGATCATACCTATTGTGTTATTCTTCGGAGTCGGCATCCTGACAAAGGAGGACTTCAACAATTTCCCATGGACCATCATCATTCTCGCCGCCGGTGGCCTGTCCCTTGGCAAGGCGGTCAAGTCATCTGGCCTGCTTGACACAGTCGCAATAGCCATCTCCCACCGCGTTGACGGCATGAGTTTGTACGGCGTGTTGGTCGTGTTTTCGTGCCTCATCCTGGTCATCGCCACATTTATTTCGCACACCGTGGCAGCGTTGATCATCCTGCCTCTGGTGTATGACGTGGGCGCGAGCATGGAGGAGCCGCATCCGAACCTACTGGTTATGGCTGGCGTGCTAATGTGCTCTGCGGCGATGGCTCTGCCGACGAGCGGGTTCCCCAATATGAGTGAGTGTCTCCCTAATCGATCTTTTTGTCATGTGGATCGTCCGCTAACCAAACACCTTCTATGTAGCTGCCATAATGAAAGAGGACGCCACGGGCCAGAGATATCTCCAGGTGAAGCACTTCATCAGCAGGGGCGTGCCGAGCAGTCTAATCACGCTTGTCGTGGTGGTGACGCTTGGGTACGGGGCGATGAGAGTCAGTGGCATGTGAGCTTGCTTGTTTGTGCGGGGCCTTCGCGTAGATTTGTTCGTACGGTTTTACGAAACATAGCACTTCCAGGTTGTGGTGCTGCTGAGATGAATGGCATTGAGACGGCGCATGGGCTGAGTTTGAATATCGGATTGTTGGTTGCATATATCAACAGCGATGTAGCGTTTGGTGTGGATATTATTGAAAGTATAGAATGCGAACATGCTCTGAAGAGTATTCCCGGAGGTGGTTCAAGTATTGTTTGTACCTAGGTAGTGTTGAGGGCAACGGCTCGAATATGGAAGGGGCCATTCTCAGTTGTTTTGGTTGTTCTAAGAGGGCGGCCAATCGGCAAGACCCGCTCGATGCACGTAGACTAAATACTCCGTCGGCCCCCATGCGATGCGGTCATATGCGCGAACCGGAGCTCTCTTTCGCTGCCTACAGGGGTCACGAAGCTCCACGAACAGCTGTACATACAGCCCTTGCGACTCAACCCAGCAATATCGTGTCCAGTTGGCAACAGCATCGACATACCTGCTGGCCCCAACCAGTCCGACTCAACTTCAAAGCCCTGATGTTCCCATAGCGTCCCAAGTCCCTGCTGCACGGCCAGCGGCGCACCCGTCGCAGCCATGCTCTCCGCATTTACAGCTCGGTCCATCATCGAGCTCAAGCAGAGGGACAAGTCCAAGATAGAGACGATACTTGCTTATGGTATTTGTGCACCCCTGATCTGAGCCGTGGGTGACACCCCTTCCTCACACTCCACTCTAGGCGACCGCGTCCTCGTCGGCCTCAACACCGGCAGTCTACGTGTCTACCGACTCAACGATCTCGAACCTCCATCACAACTACAAGTCCAATCTACGAACGGATCAACCGCTTCCCAGGCCGATTCTGCTCCCCATGGATCCGATGCCGCGTCCCAGCAGGCGCCAGCCCCCAGCAAGCCCGCCGCGAAGAAGCCTACAGACCTCCTCCGAGAGGTCGAGAAGTTCTCCAACCGGGCGATCGAGCAGCTCGCGATCATCAAGGAGGCCAACACGCTGGTTTCGCTGTCCAACTACGCCATATCGCTGCACGACTTGCAGTCCTACGAGCCCGTCGACGGGTGCGCCCCGCTGCCCCGCACCAAGAACGCGTCATGCTTCGCCGTCACGAGCAACATCGTGCGGGACTCGGAGACGGGCATCCCGGAGATCATCAGCCGGATGGCCGTGGCGGTGAAGAGGAGGCTGCTCCTGTGGCGCTGGCACGAGAGCGAGCTGGCGCCCGACGTTGGCGAGGTGGTGCTGGCCGAGGCGATCCGCACGGTGACGTGGGCCAGCGCCACCAAGGTGGTCTGCGGCATGAACTCTGGCTACGTCCTCGTGGACGTGGTGTCGCACGAGGTAGAGGATGTGGTCGCGCCAGGCGCAATCGCCGGCGGGCAGGGCAACCGCTTCGGGGCCATGAGCAGCGCGGGCATGGGCTACATGGGCCTCGGCGGCTACGTGCCGAGGCCGCTCGCCACCAAGCTCGCCGACGGCCAGATGCTGCTGGCCAAGGACATCAACACGCTGTTCATCACCGACGAGGGCAAGCCACTGCCCAATAAGCGGCAAATTCCCTGGCAGAGTGCCCCCGAGAGCGTCGGGTATAGCTACCCCTACATCCTGGCCCTGCAACCGCCGGCCAAGGGCACCTTGGAGGTGCGAAACCCCGACACGCTGAGCCTCCTGCAGAACATCAGCCTCCCCGGCGCCGCCAGCCTGCATTTCCCTCCGCCGACAGTCAGCCTCGCGCATGCGGGCAAGGGGTTCCATATCAGCAGCGAAAGGGCGGTGTGGAAGATGGACGCGACGGACTACGACAGCCAGATCGAGGAGCTCGTCAGCTCCGAGAAGTACGACGAGGCCATCAGTGTGCTGGGCATGCTTGAGGATGCGCTGCTGAAGGACAAGACCCAGACGATGAGGGAGGTCAAAATGCAGAAGGCCGAGGTGCTGTTCCGGCAGAAGAAGTACCGCGAGTCCATGGATCTATTCAACGAGGATGCAGTGCACGCACCCCCCGAGAGAGTACTGCGGCTCTTCCCAAAGTCAATTGCCGGAGAGTTGTCCGCACACAGTGAGGACAAGGACAGTGACAGCGAGTCGGAGCCGGACGAGACCAACGAGAAGTCATCTGAGCCGCATGATGGCGAGCATACTCGTAAGGATACCGATGCGGCTTCTTCGGCTGCCGAGGAGACACTGTCCCCGGCAACGATGGGGGCAGGTTTCGCCAGAATGCTACTAGGGCATCGTAGCAAACCCAAGGACCCAGATACAGCATCGCTTGACTCGTCTGCGAAGCGAGGAGTGGACAATGACGACGCAGTAAGCGTCAAGAGCAAGTCATCTAAAGCAGGTGACGACGGCAATACGCTAGAAGGCAAGGACCTGAAGGAAGCCGTTCTTGAGCTTCGCGGCTTCCTCGCCGGGACTCGCGCACGTCTGCAGCGCGTGTTGGACCCTGTCAGCGGTAAGCTCAAGACCAAGATGTCACAATCTGGCTCGAGCGAGGAAGCCCTCAAGAGCCTCATCAGCACAACCGGCGGCAGGGACGAGTCGGACGATGTGCTGGAGCAGCAGCTCCAGGAGACGTTCAAGGTTGTCGATACATGCCTATTCCGTGCGTACATGTTCTCTGCGCCTACGCTAGCCAGCTCGCTGTTCCGCATCCCCAACTTCTGCGACCCGGACGTGGTCAACGAGAAGCTGGTGGAGCACGATCGGTACAATGAGCTTGTAGACTTCTTCTACGGCAAGCGGCTGCACCGACAGGCGCTGGAGCTGCTCAAGCGATTCGGCGAGGGCGAGGAGCCCGATGAGCGTGCGCCGTCACTGCATGGCCCGGCCAGGACGGTTGGATACCTACAAAATCTGCCGCCCGAGATGATCGACCTGATCCTCGAGTTCAGCGAGTGGGCGCTGCGCCGCGCGCCCGACATGGCCATGGAGATATTCCTGGGCGACACCGAAAACGCCGAGACGCTGCCGCGCGAGAGGGTCGTGCGCTTCCTGGACGCTATAGATACGCGCCTCGAGGTCACATACCTGGAGCACATCATCAACGAGCTGAACGACCTCACACCCGAGTACCATGAGCGCCTAGTCGACCTTCTGGTGAAGCAGCTCAAGGCCGCCGACATGCGGGACGGGCGGGACGCGGAGTGGGAGAGGAACATGAGCAGGCTGCTTGGGTTCCTCAAGGAGTCGAGGCAGTATAGCCTGACGAGGGCCTTTACTTTACTCAAAGGTGATGGTGAGTTTCGCGAGCACCTTGCACGTACTGTTGGCCACAGATTCTGACTAGTATTCCCTCACAGATCCAGCTTTCTATGAAGCCCAGGCCATTGTCCTGAGCAACATGGGCGAGGACAGGCAGGCGCTCATGATCTACGTCTTCAAATTGCAGGACTATCACAAAGCAGAAGAGTATGTTGAGCCGTTCTATCGCTTGTTCTCATTTGCATGTCTGACACTGGCGATCTAGATACTGCAATCACGTCCACTTATCCAAAGAGACACCGACAACAAGGCCGCCGTCCTCAGGGGCGACAGGCCCCGCGGGCACATTCAGAACACAGAGGCCTTCCCCTGTGAACGAAGAGAAGAATGAGGACTCAGGCCCATCCATCTACCAGACCCTGCTGTCACTGTATCTCAATCCCCCGCCACCACACAAGCCAAACCTCCCGCCGGCGCTCAGCCTGCTATCCAAGCACGGCTCGAGGCTCCCCGCGACGTCGACTTTGTCGCTGATCCCGGACATGCTGCCGGTGTCGGATCTGGAGTCATACTTCCAGGGTCGGATCCGCTCGGCCAACTCGGCCGTCAACGCGAGCCGGATCATTGCGGGGCTGCGGCAGACGGAGCTGGTGGCTAGCCAGGCGCTGCTGCTCCTGGGCGACGGGGTGCCGGGCGGTCAGGGCGGGCGCAACCGCAGGGTGATCATCAGCGACGAGAGGGTGTGCGGTGTGTGCCACAAGCGCCTGGGCGGCAGCGTCGTCGCCGCGCTGCCCGACAACTCGGTCGTGCACTACGGGTGTCTGAACCGGAGCCAGAGGGCCTTCTCGTCGGCAGCCGGGAGCGTGGGGTCCGGGTCCGGCGAGGGCGTGGGCATGAGCGAGAGCGTGCGTAAGGCGTCGACCTGGTCTAACGCGCCCGTGAGCACGACGACGGGGCCGTGGAAGACCGGGAGGAGCGGTGGAGGCTGGGGGACCAGTCCGCGGGCAGGATTTGACGGCTGATGGACGGACGGTATGTATGGCATGTAGTATCCGGTGGCGCATAGCATGGTCGAGGAGCATTATAGCAATACCCATCGTGCTTCTTTTCTTTCCTTCCATCCTCTTCGGTATGAGCAACATTGATGCTTCAGTCCTCTTGTACCTCCTCCTCGCCATAATTCTGCTCCTCCTTTGCGTCGTCGACCGCAGGCTTGCCGTTCTTGCCGGCCTCCTTGGCCTTGTCCTCCTCCATCCGCTGAGTGAGCTCCTTGTTGACCTGATCCTGCATGGTTGCCACAGCCTTTCGCAGGTCGCTCAGGTACTTGGTCTTGTCTGGGACGGTCGGGTTCACGGTGCCGGACGGGGGCGCTTGCAGCTCTTGGGTGGTGGTGAAGGGGGCGTTGGTGGGGGATGAGTAGGTCCCGGTGAGGGATAGCTTCGGGCTGTTGCCGGCCATAGTTGTTGGTCCAAGGAAGATAAAGGGAGATGAGCGAGAGGTGAGTTGTCGCGTGATCACACAGTCGTCTGAGCGTTGCAGCTTGTTGCGTGACAAGGTCAGGGAAGAATATAGTAATGAGGGCAATAACAAACCTTGCGAAGATCTTCAGTGGGCGCCTGGGGAGGTACCTTGGAATGTTTTCAACGAAGCTTTCCGAGGCTGAATAGTGGGGTCCTGTTAAGAGCAGCAGCGGCAGAGCAGGGGTCCTGGTGTGAACACCAAGGAATGGGGGATGCGGTCATCGGCGGGATCCCTTGCCATCTGCCTCGACAAGGGGTTAAATGGGCGAGGATCGTTGATGGATTTCGCGGGTGGTCGCAGCCCCAAGGCCACACGGACGGGCTGCCCGCCTCCCACTAAGACTCCAACCACCGCATCTAAACAAGCCTAGACAAGACGACTAAGAACAGAGCCTCACCTCTTCACAAGTCGCACGAGTCTCTTCTTCTTTCTCTCTTTCTCTGATCAGCCCGGAGAGCGATCATCAAACGGCCCCATCGATCGATCTGCACCCGCCGGCATCCTGCGCCCAATGCACCGAGGCATAAATCAAGACATCGAGTCGAGACGCTGGTGATCTGGGACGAACGGCGCACCCCGTGCCTGGCATCTGATACCCGAC
Source organism: Diaporthe citrichinensis (assembly GCA_014872995.1). NCBI lineage: Eukaryota > Fungi > Ascomycota > Sordariomycetes > Diaporthales > Diaporthaceae > Diaporthe > Diaporthe citrichinensis. Next base: position 166,645 of record JADAZR010000027.1, read on the forward strand.
ACCTCGCCTGCCTGCCCACCGGCCAAGATGTAACAGCTTTCTCGCCTGTACTGGTCCCGAACACCGTCCCACGAGAACAAAAATGCAGCCAGCACGACCCCAGCTGGGGGGTGGCAGGGCCCCTGGGAGCTTTGCGCCCCTGCCTCGAAACGAGCCGAGCCAGGGCAACAACACATTCAACAGCAACCCAAACGCCAACGCAACCAGCAACAACACCAGTGCCAACAACAATAATAACAGGATTCAGGGCGACTCGCAATCCTATTACTCCTCCGGTGTTAATGCTGTTGCTGCCGCCGCCGCCGCCGCTTCTGCAGACCTGCCACCACCTCAGCGGCCGCGAGTGCGACGGGTCGAATCATCCTCGAGCGAAGACTCCATCTCCATACATATCGCCAAAGCACGCAGTCCTACGTCACAGTACAACCCACAGTTCCCACAACAGGCACCATCGCCTGCACCTAGCTCGTCCGCAACCTCCTACACACAGTTCACGACCGCCCATTCCAATTCCAGTGCCGCCAGCCTGCAAAACTTCTCCCGCCCGACCCCCTCGCCCCTCGCCAACGCCGCCGCTGCCGCCGTCGCAGCGAGGTCAGTGGCCGGTAGCCATGACCCACAACTCCGCAACGCTTCGCCTCTGACCCTGCCTCCATCCACCGCAAGTAGCACCGGCATGAGCAGACCTCTAGGCCATTCGCGCAAACACTCGCAGAACGCCGGTGTCTTCGAGCCGTCCTTGCCGTCTATTTCCACCTCGAATCTATCCTCCTACGGCGGTATGTCTCAACAATCACCCAGCCAGCGCGACCTTCCCGCGAGCCACATCGCGGCACAGGCCGCCGTCCTGAGCCACCAGCAGTCGCAGCAGATGCTGCAACATTCAAGACAGCGTTCGCAGACAGTGCCTACGCCAGGCGATCACTACGAAGCCCCACAGTCGACGGGCAAGAGAGGTAGCGGTCAGCTGAACCCCCCGGTGCTGAGCTTGACGGAGGCGAGCGCGCCGAGGGAAACAGGATTTGGCAGCCAGGGATATCACAACGGGCTGCTCGGGAGCAACGCTGCCACCACGGCGGCCAACGTTGTCTTCCCTCGGTCTGGACAGACATCACCAATATCGAGCCAACTACCACCCCAGCCTCCACCGCCTCCGCCGCCCCTGCCGGAGAAAAAGCCAGAGAAGTCGTCCAAGGTGAAACTGTTCTCTCGGCCCGGCAAGATCGGCACCAAGGGCGAGTCGAAGGACAAGCCGCTGCCCAGTCCGAGCAAGATCGGGTCCGCCCTTTCTGCCTTGCAGAGGGCCAACTTCAGCACTACCAGTCTGGACTCTACGGGCCAGTCTTTCTACAACATGGCGAATGCCTCCTCGGCGACGATACGACCCGTCGACCCGCCCGCTGAGAAAGAGGCGAAGGAGAAGAAACACCACTTTTTGTCCAGGCAAAGGATCAAGCCCAAGGACAAAGATGACTACCACCTGCAGCTGTCGTCTGCAGCGAGCAACTCGCGACCATCAGACCCAAGCGCCCCGAGTAGCATTTATAATTTCAACGTACCATCTAGCCCCGGCCCGAGCACGAGCGCGTTCAACTCGGGCACATTCAAGAATATCAGTGGACTGGACCTACGACATGGTGGGCGAGCACTGAGGCACGGCCGCAAGGAGGAAAAGGCCGAAGTAAATGAATCCATCAGCAACCCGAACGAATGGGCCGGGCCGGGAAGCTTGGGTTCCATGAACGCACACCCCATGTACCAAGAGCCGATTGACTCGGCCAAGTATGGCCTTAACAGCATGTCAATGGACGATGCCTGGCCGTACCTGAGAGCAAAACTCCTCGTTATCTTCGAGGCTGAAGAGCTGAAGTTGCCAATCGAGGACTTCAACCGCGTGGTGATATTGCACCTCCAGTACTGCATACAACGGCGGTCTCCAAATATGGTCCTGGAAGACCTTCGTGGCCTGCTGCAGACGGGGTTCCTCAGTCTGGACCGAAATCTTCTCAAGGGCGCTGAAGACCGCATGATACCCGCCCTGGTAGATGCCTGGATGGCCGTCTTCACACACATCACGCCTTACCTACAGGCGGTATTCCTGCCTCTGGACCAGGAATTCGCCGGCAACGGCACGCTCATGACGCCGGACCAGGCCCGCGACTTCTGGGGCGGTGTGATAGCCAGCTCGCCGGCAGCCGACGGCAACATCAACCTTGCCCCAGCGTCGGCGGTACTCGACATACGCACCCTAGTGCTCACGAGCTTCCGTGACGTGGTGATCCTGCCGCGAAACGAGAAACTCAAGACCATGTTCTCGCGGCTGTCGCTCGAGTTCCTGCCGGGCATGGCGCTCGCGAGCCCGATGCAGGCCGACACCTTCATGTCCACCTCCCCCGGCGCGGAGTCGGCACCGGGGCTCCCATTCGTGCCGCAACAGAGACCGGGCACGGCCATGTCCCTGGACCCCTCTACGGCAAGCTACAACTCGACGTCGACGACGCTTCTGGGCGACCTGGCCGCGGGCGGGCGCAGCCGGGGCCTGTCCAACGTCTCGTTCGCGTCGAGCGGGGCGCACAGCAACGGCGGGTCGGACTCGCTGAACATGTCCTCGGCGCACTCGCTGCGGCCCCCGAAGCTGACGCCCGGGAATAGCAGCCTCAGCCTGGGCGGGGGCCCAGGGCCAGGGCCAGGGCCAGGGTCCTCGTCGACGTCGCTGCTCGGGCTGTCGCTCCGCGAGCAGAACGTCGAGGACAGCAAGCAGGTCACCGAGATGGTCGGGCGGATGCTGCAGTGCATGAGCGTGCTGGCGGGGACGGGCCAGGGCGATGACGACGGCACGAAGGCGGTGCAGGAGCTGAGCCGGCTGCTGAAGCTCAACTGGCTCGGCAGGGGCCGTACGGGCAGGAACAGGAGGGGCATCGTCGGCGGACGAGTCGCGAGAGGCAACAGCAACCGTGAGGAGATCAGCGTTGCTTAGAAGACCAATGACTGAATATGCCTCTGTGGCTGTTGCGAGGTTCGTGCGGGCCATGCCCGTTGTATGATTACATTTGGAGTGGGTCACGTCGGGTGTGCTTTCATGGTTTTTACGAAGAACAAAAAGAAAGGGCAGGACGGAATCTGTCTTTGCTGCAAGGCGCACAGGAATACACACTTGGGGACGGGGACATACCCTCCGGTTGGAAGGCTGCTTTAGGTTGGGGGAAAGACACAATGTGATTATTTGATCAAGTCGTATTGATTCATGTCTGCATAGCTATATAAGAATGAGTGAAGCCAAGCCATTACTAGGCTGGAGAGTTTCAATCTCCATGCATCGCCGCATCCCTTCACAATGGCAAGAAATGTATACCACAGCCCAGCGGCCTAGTGGAACCTAGAAAACTGTGAACCCGGTCAGCACTCGTGTTGACAATGGTGACGGTTTCAAAAAAGAAGAATTTTGTTGATCAATCAGACATCCAAGGAAGAAATGACCTCTCATCTGTTCACCTATAGGCTTGAATGGGAACTCGAGTGGAAACTGCGAACGTTGATGGAAATTTCATCATGCGATCAGGGAAGGGGAGGAGGCGGTAAAAGAGACGACGTAGTACGAACCTTGGCATATGGTAGGTCGTGAGGTGCTGGTCAGGTTAGCATTTCAGCATGTCGGGTATAGCAAGTGTCGAGTATTCCTGCGATTTGTGAGGTCAGCAAATGTGCCATCACATAGTCGCGTCGTTAAACGCTCGTGCTGAGTGGTTGTGTGCAATAAAACAAGGGGTCCTTCATAGATTCAGACAGAAAATACTGGCAAGTAACAGGTATCGTCAATGCAGCTTGCGAAGGCGCACGCGAGGGAACCCGAACAGACTAGATTTCTTCATGGTCGATTCAGTTGGGAAAAGAAGACGTTTGCTTAAAGTTGTCATCAAATGAAGGTTTGGGGGGAGTGGTCGTCACTGTTATGTGTGCTCGGTGTTGTTAAAAAAAAATTGAGAAAGACGCGAGCCTACCTGTACTGCTGACGTCCCGACTCTCAAATTTAGCGAACCAGGCGCGTCGGGGTCGAAAAGCATGCTGATGCTCGCCCACTGTGCGCGTACTGGATGCTTCTGAGAGGCGGGACGTCGCGTGGTGTCGAGGAGAACGAAGGGAGTGGAAGGAAGGTTGGTGGTTGACGAGAAGGTGAACAGAGGTGGTGAAGGTTTGCTGCGATGAGGCTGAAATTTTTATAGCATTCGGCGGCCGGGTGGGACCTTTATGGAAGTTGAGGGAAAATCTTAGCCGGTGTCTAGCGCTGCGAGATTGTCATACCCACCTGCTGATCTCGGCCGGCATTGGCTGGGCCGGAACCCTGTCGGGCCGGGTCGCAAAAAATTGGAGACTATATGGTCTAGTTGCCTACGCGGTGGTGAGTGCATATCAGGAGACGGCAGCAACTAGCGTGGCCTGGTCAGGAGCCCAAACGGATCCATTCATGTCCAGGGTTCCCGGGCGGTCTGGTCCGGCCCATCTAGGAGCTGTCGAGGAGAACTAGACTGGATGAGAATTGCCGCGGTCAGCAGTAAGCTCCAACCCACCACCTGTTCGGGCGGGATAAGGCTCCCAAGCGTTCTGCGGCTACTCGTAGGTAGGTGCATTACGAGATGAGGCAGATTGCCCGGTTGAGTAGACAGGCAGACTGTCAGAAAAGTCTGCGTCGACTCGACTCGACGGGGGCAAAGGGGCGTGGCTATTTCAACAATCTGACTGTCAGAGGGCCGGCATCACGCGCCCGTGCCCTGCTCTGCGGGGAGTCCCGTGCTCTATGAGTGGACAGCTCAGGGACTTCTGAGACGGCATACGGAGAGGTCTGGCCCCCTTTTCCTGCATAATAAACTCTGCCAGCCCTTCTGCCCGGTACCCGTATCATCATCATCATCACGATATGCGACGTTTGAAGGGTCATGTTGTTGCTGTTAGCTGTCGCTGCTCGCTGCTGGGACTTGGTCAGAGAAGGCGGGATTCCAGATCGGAAGACCTTTTTATTTATTGGGATCAGAGTCTGATGCTTTTCTCTCTGCCCGCTGCCCTCGGTCTGGGGTGTTCTGTTCTTCTGCTCTCTGTACGTAGTATGCTGATTATATTTTTAGCCATCCAAAGACAAGGACCTATCGTGGGTGGTATTTTTTTTCCTTCCCCTTCTCTTCTCGCAAGGCTATGAGGAAGGAAGTCTGCAGAAGAGCTGAGCAACAATCTGACCGGCCCACTCACCCACCACCACCCGCCTTCGCGCTGTCAGCCAGCCCGCCCGCCAGTGTCCCCTCCCCCCTTAGCCACATATTCGATTGGGCTATTGTCGGCCATCCGCGCATCGGCTTTGGGCTTGGCCTTTCCCCATCCCATCGCCTTTTTTGGAGCACCCACGTTGTGCAGCTGCACCGCATCTCCCTCTACCTTGCCATAGAGGGTCCCCCCCCCAATCTTGTCCCCGTCCCTCCTTGCTCTTGCCCGTGGTCCCCTGGCAGCTCTGCTGTCTCCAGTCCCAGTCCAGTCCAGTCCCGGCCCAGTCCAGTCCCAGACACGTCGATCCGCTGCACCAGCCTCGACCGTCGACATCCTGCACCTGAACCTGCACTGCACCTTGGAAATCCCACCACCCCCCCCGACTGCTGCCACCTCTGCTGCCCACCGCCGCCCACCCACTCTCCCACTTCACGACCGGCTTCAAAACAGCCTTGCTCTGTCGTGCTGTCGTGTCGCTCGGCCACCGCTGCTCCTCGTCCCCACTTGCTGTACCGGCCACGGCAATTGCAAATCACACACGCACACTTTGGGTGCAGCACGGCACGCCCTATTGCTCCCCAGACATCAATCAACCTGGTCCCAACGTCCGTCAGCCACCCGCCGTCCGTTTGAACTCCCGCCGTGGTGCCTTAATCATCCGTCCTTCCTTGTTCGGTTTGGACCCAGCCCTGCCAACCCGCATCCCGTCCTTGTTCGATATAATCCACGGCGATCACTCGCTCCTCGCGCCGCCGTCCTCTGCTTCGCGATTGTGCCGACGATCCTCCGCGACCGCCTCCAGAGTCCCCGTCGCATCGACGCGACCCGCCGCCGCACGCCCCCGACCGTCCGCCATTGGTGTTGGTGTTGGTGACTGCGCCTGCTGCGAAAAAAGTCGGCCCCGGTCCATCAATCGCCCGCCCTCTGCCCCCTTCCCTCTTGCAAGAGCCAGCGCATGCGACTCTGAGAGCAACAGGATAGGCCACGACGTACATAGCCACGCCGCGGAGGGTCGAAGATGATGGCAAGCATGCAGGTGCCGCAGAACTTCCCACATCCTGGTGGCATGCAGCACCCCGGTGTCCCTCCGAGCCATCATATGGCTCCAGGCATGGCTCACAACCCCAGCCAGCCCGGCTCCCAGCCCGGAATTCCACACCACCTCGCTCACCAGATGGCCGTCTCCGGCGCTGGCGGTCAGGTAAACCCAGCCCTCATGGGCGCGGGAATGCCCCCCGGTGCAAACGCTCACGCCATGCAGCATTTAAACCCCAACGTCCAGCACATGTTCCCCCAGCAGCCCGTGACCCAGATGAACTGTGAGTGGCCTTGTGCGCGACGAGCCTCGCCTCCCCCCCCTTCCTCCTCCCCCCCCCTTCAGATTGCGTCTGGGCTGACCTCAATAACCTCAGATGCAGCCGCACAACAGCACATGCAACAACAGCGCCTCCAGGCACTGCAACAGCAGCAGAGACAGATGATGGCGCAGCAGATGTACGGTAACATGCCAGGAGGTATGCAGATGATGGGCAATATGCAGATCAATCCCGCGCAGATGGCACAGTTCCAAGCGATGCAGCAGAGGCAGATGGCAGCTCGCCAGCAACAGGCGCCAAACCCACAACAACAGGTAAGCTTGCACCCCTATCGGCAGCACTCGGTCGCCACTCTCTACACGTCGCAGGCGATCTGACCTCGGCATTCACAGGCCCTCCTGGCGGCGCAGCAGCAGCAGCTGATACAGGCACAACACCATCAACAACAGCAGGCGGCAAACCAGCAGATGGCTCAGGGGCAGCACCCGAACCAGCCCGGCCAGATGAACACCCAGCAGATCAATCTCGCCCAACTCCAGGCAATGCACCAAGCCCAGCAGGCTCAGCAGCAACAGGCTCAGCAGCAGCAACAGCAACAGCAGCAGCAGCAGCAGCAGCAGCAACAGCAACAGGCTCAGCAGCAGCAGCAGCAGCAACAACAAGCCCAGCAGCAGCAGCAGCAGCAACAACAACAAGCCCAGCAGCAGCAACAGGCTCAGCAGCAGCAGCAGCAGCAGCAACAAGCCCAGCAGCAGGCCTCTCACCAGACTCCTCCTCAACAGCAGCCACAACAGCCGCAAGCCCAGCCTGGGCCACCTCAGCCAGCACCTCAGCAGCAGATGGGACAGGGCGGACCTGCGCAAGCTAATGGCCCTCAGCCAAACCAGGGCCAGCCACAAGGTCCGAACCAGGCCCAGCCGAGCCAGCAGCAGCCTTCGCAGCCTCCGCAGCCAGCCCAGCAGCCGCCTCAGGCGCAAGCTCAACCAAACCAGCCACAGGCCGCACAGCTGGTCGCTGCGCAACACCAGGCTAGTATGATGGCCCAGGCGCAGAAGCGCGAGGGTATGAAGGGGCACTGTTTGCTTCGGCTTATGAACTTCCAAGAGCATCTTAGTGGCTACTCATCCGTAAGTCCTGGTGTGTTGTGATTCACCAATTTCGGCATGAAGGCTAACTCTTCGGTTACAGCAAGCCAAAGATAAAGACATTGCACACTGGCAAGAATTTGTGAATCGTTTCTTTTCTCCTAGGGGCATATACCGAACCAATGTCCGCAACAAAGCGGACACGGAGGCTTCAGGCGACAAGCAGGTAGAGATGAACTTCCCGGCCATTCCGCACTACTTCCAGGCCAGCGGCGCGTCCAAGATAGAATTGCAGCTCGGTGTGGGGACGACAGACAAGCCGTTACCGGGTGACTGCCATTTCATCGAGAACAGCAACGCCAGTGTCACCATGTGGTTCGAGACATCACACGTAGGTTTCTCTGGCTCTCCAATCTTGAATCGCTTGCTTAACATGTCTTTAATCAGGTGGTACACATTGGCAACCTCCGTCTCCAGTTTGACGCCGAGTCGAAAATCGATCTGTTCGAGTTTGTGTCATCAGATCATGATGAGTACGTCTCGAGGACTGTGGTCGTTGATGGCGCGAAGCCCAACCACCAGTGGATCAAGGAGTGGCGCACGGTCAACTCGGAAAACTCACAAGCGTCCCCTGAAATGAGCAAGAAGAGCAAGCCCCGACCGAAGAAAAGCCCTCAGAATCCGCCCCCAGACCTCGACATCCCCCATTCCGCCGTCAAGCATGGTGTGGGGATCACGGAGCAGCAGTTTCAATTCCTAGAGGTACTGAATAATCCAACATCTACTTTGTAGCTTGGATCGACACTAACGTAGGGGCCGACAGATTGTCGAGGTCATGGGCACGATGAACCCCCTATTTCAAGCCGCCCATCAGCATCCGACTATGAGCGCCTACCAGGTCTTGGACGATTATGTTTCAAACCAGATCCCCCAGCCTGGTGCACCGGCCATGAACGGCCAGGTCATGCCAAACGGTCCGCGGACCCCAAGTTTCGGCCAGTTCCCAATGGGCGCGAGCCCTCACGCCGCGCATCTCCAGCTGCCAGGCTCACCGCATGTTGGCAGCCCGGCAGCGGGTGCAATGCAGGCACCCGCCATGGCGATGCAACACAGCCAGCAGGGGAGCAGCTCGAACGCTAGCGCCACCACGTCACCAGCCGGTCAGAAGAGGAGACGCCCCTCCGGTGTAAAGGTTGAGGAAGACGCCCCCGGAAATGCGCCCACGCCATCAGCTGCCGGTGGCGTTCCGCAGGTCAACGGAGTTGCCGGCAACAAGACGAAGCCTCCGACGCCCAGGATGCAGAAGAGGATGAAAGGCAACCCAGCATAGAACGAACTGCTGGCAAGCCCATTGCAAGTTGCTCGAGACGGGAGGCGGGGCGCAGTGTAGAACGGGCGAAGCGGCGCCCTAACAGGCGTCGGGGACCTTGGGTTCTTGGGCATCCTCTTCGGCCGGCGTTTAAATCCTTACCAAGCATGGCGGCGGCATCTCCAATATCATGACCGGCGTTCGGTATTACCACGTCTTTTATTTAATCAGCCGTTTCCTCCGCCAGGACCCGATTCGAAGCCTCGTGGGGCACAACACAGCCGTTGACTCACGCGTTGGCCTCGTCAATCGAAACATCGGCTCAAGATTTGAGGCAGCCTCAAAGATGACTTATCTGATAACCATTGTGGCGCCCCATGAACTGCCTTCAACCTCCACGCAACGACGCAGAGCTTACAACGGAGTTAGCAAAGGCGGTTGCGGACCTCAAAGGTCGCAAAACTTGCTGCTTTCCCTCGAATTGGTCGGCAGGACGTTTATGCAACCCATTGAAAGGCAGCAACAGCGCAATATATCACGATAACAGCAACGTTGCTGTCGACCCTTGAAGAACGACACAAAACACAAGGGCGCCAATGCAACACGAATGATAATGAGAACCCAGTGCTCTTCAACCGAGAGAGCCTTGGTACGCTGCTACTTGTACGATAATTCCTGGGGAGGTTTACTGCTTTTGTGGCGTTCATTGGTGACATACAACCCCAATTATTTGTTCGCGCTGCATAATCATCAACTGGGAGAAAATAATCTTTTTCTATTTTTTTGGACAGTTGGTCATGTTTTCAAACTGGGGACGACGCGAGGCTGGGATGTGCAGCAGGGCGGTGGCCATCAGGTCCCCGGAGAAAAGCAAATCACGGTCGCTGGTGTTAACGGGAATTCTGGGTATCTTAATGGGTATCGTGGGGTATTTTTATTGTTTTCATATTTGGTTGATCTCTACTTGTTCAGGGCTCGGCGTCGGTGTGGGCTTTTGGTAGCAATGATGTCTTCAGTAGTAGCCGCTTGGACGAGGTTCGTTCTGATCAGAGCCATGGAAAGAAAGTCAATCATACCCAAATTCAACATAACAAGCTTGCTGGTCTTTTCTGCTTCGTGTGTGGTCGTCTCGGCCAGCTGCCCACCCAAGCAAGGGAGAGTAAGTCCATCTGCTTCACTTCAAGCCCGGAAGACCGGAGCAGAGTGTGTTCCCAAGCGCTCCCGCTGAGACTGCATGCGATATTTCTAGAAATCATCAAGCCCCCTCAGGTCACCTTGGCAATCCATAGACCTGCCACGGGGTTTAAACAGTCTGCTCAAGCGATGTCCCCGTACGGTTGAGCTGCTATGTCTGCTAGTGTTTTACACGATGGATATCTTCTGTGTTCCGAAGAGCCATAATCAACCATCGGGTGCGGGCACAAAGAAAATTCGCTCCAGTCACCTTTGGAGCTTTACTAGGACTGATTGGATTCTCATCCGAGTAGTAGTCGAGCCCGTCTTGTCTGTCGGCCACATCTGCGGTACCATCATAATGTAGTCAACTTCGCAGAATAATCCTGATAAGTAGAAGCGAGCTTTCATGGGAGGCCAACGATGTCAATTTTTAAACGATTCATTCGATTTTCAAGTCCGTATTCTTTGATCCTTGGGCAGGATACAGTACACCATGGCCTCTGTAAGAGTGACACAACTGTATTACTAGATATCTAGTTGAGGACGGGCTAATGTCTTGTACTGTTTACAAATACATCTGTGACGGTAGGGTATATTCAATAATTCCTTTCACCGCATGATGAACATATGGCAGCATGTTCTCGAATGGGAAACAGCTCCTGTATCAACGATGCTGACCAGATGCTCGATAGCAACTGTGTGATGTTTACAACTACAGACCAGTCGCTTCGCAACCTCGAGAAGACATAAGGAATGCTTTCATCGTCTCTGCCTATCTGACGGGAAAAACTGATGCAGGAGATCTGTCCTTGCCACAACGAGAGGAATATGGCTTACTCTCAATGTGTAAACGGATTGCCATGCGATCCCGAAGTGCTTGAGTTAACGCCACAGCCGCACCACACGTCTTGTGAGGTGCCGGATTAGCCTATTTCCTGATAGCAGACGCATGTTCAAGCTGTTAAGAGTAGACCGGCATCTGCTGGGTGGATGAAATTGATATGGACACTGTCACCTGCCCAGACATGTTCCCTCGCCTCATTGAATTGTTGAATAAAGTAAGAGAATACATTGTGAGTTTATTGGACTACAGACATCAATCAAATACATAGTAAGACTCGGTATTTGTCCAGTACTTCGATTTCCACATATAGTATGCTGAGTGCAAGGGAAATCTCTAACCTTTAGTGATATTCCCTGAAGCGTGGATATGATCTTGAAGATTGAGGCTATGATTTCTATCTGTCTTGTTCATAGCTTTTCATAGAGAGCTTAGCTTTCTCTACATACTAGCACATAAGTAGTCGTGCTTCAAATTGTGCTCATGCCCCCAGCCTTTTCCTCATGAAGCTAGGTGCTGTTGCTTTCGTTGAGAGACATTGCGAAAGTTATGTGAATACCCTTTTGAGTCCCTAGATGAATGTAACTGTATCATTTAACCTAGAGAGCTCTCGAGGTCAAGATGAAGCTTCTCTGAAACTGATACAGTACGCTACATAGGTGTAAACCACGGTAATGCTCTCAACATTACAATGTCCTTTTTTGTTGGTGTTTTGGCGCAATAGGCTTTCTTGTGCTGTGACAAAAACATAACAGTATTTGCCGCATGTCAGCTTGTACTGCGTGTAAATAGAACTGGGCCGCTGAATGCTAGAACACCTGAAATCAACCGAATAGCCAATACTTCTTATTGCCACCCCCGGAGCCAAACCACAGCCGGGCCGTCTCGTCGCTGTCTCATACGAGCATTTGTTAGCAACATTGGAAACAGTGTGTGTGATCCTCCTGAAAGTGAATGTATTGCTTGCTCTCTGGAGCTCGGTGCTGGTCTGGCATGAAATGGTATAGTTGATGAATCTCGAGGCCCTAAGACGTAACCAGAGCAGCATACAGATGAGCTCGGTGAGTGGAAGAGAAAATATATCCAATAGCAGATGAAACTCATCATTAACAACTGATAATACAACTTCGAACCTGACCTTTCTTACTGGACCTCAGATGCAAGGCATTTCCTTTAGGCGGTGACTCGCGTACATACCCGAAGGGCTACACCATTCCTGCGTACGTCGATTAAGTTGCCAAGCCATCTTCTCGATACGATGATTTCTCTATCCTTCCAGAAAGCTTCCCAACACAAGACGCCGTACATTGTGTCCACCAAAACCTATAACCCACACGACATGCCAGGCGTAGCAACACAAACCGTAGGGCAGCCCTTGCGAGCAGTTGAGCCCCAGTTATTGTTCCGACAAAGAAATTATGCACAGTGCGTCGCAATGTGTGAGACTACACGCTGCAGACTTCATTGTGATACTCAAACAGTCCACCTGACATCAGACAGAATGAGGCAGCATAAGGCAAATAAAGGGCTTCTTGGGATGGGGATCCGAGGTTCATCGCACGTCCCTGGGCTTTGAAGCACCATTTCCCTAGTTATGTAACCGGGAATAATCATCAAATGCAGTAAACGCACTTGGTTGCAATACACCTGAGCACCAAACAGTTCTTGATGTGCGTTCAACTACTCGGCAATAGCAGAGAAGCCCGGGAGCTGCAAAGCAAGCGAGACTTTGATTCTAGAGCGTCATGAGGGAGAGCAACAGCAAAGCAAAACCATGTCGTCAAAGCGATCAAATTCGGAAAAATACCAGTTAAGTAGTGAGACCGGGAGGACGGGACCGTACGCGGTTAACTATCAGAGGGGGCACAGAACACATGTCCATCGCCTCTGCCGGCCGTCTAAACCCTTCCCCTTGGGAATCTCGGACTTCCACGAGCTCCTCAGCTGCCAGATAATAACACTCTGCGTAAATCCATCCAGTCCCTTACTGATCGATCCCAACCCGAAACGCCCCAGAGTCGCCTGAAAAGTCATGTCAAGGTATCATTCTGCCGAATGCAGGTGCGAGGCTGCTCCAGCAGTATCAGATCGACTCGAAGCCTCCGAATGTGTTCTCGCCGGAATACGTGATGTATAGGAACCTGCATTTGGGGGCATATCTTGTCAGCTCGGTCCGTGACGTCGCAAAAGGGGCGGGAATTAACAAAAGGGGGGCGCGTACCCGTCCTCGTCCTTGTGCTCTTCGTAGATAGAGGACATGAGCGCGGCTGTTGGTGGGAGGACCTCGTCGACAAAGATGAAGATGGCCTTGTCGGGGGACAGCTTGATGCGCTTGCGGATGACGTAGACGAACTGGCCGACTGTCAAGTCTGCTGGCACGAGATACTTCTTCTTGTCGATGGTAGCAATGTCACTCTTCTCGACCTTTTCGCAGATAACCTGGAAGAAGAAGGTCAGCTGTTGCTCGGTGGGTAGTGAGGGCGGGAACAGGCAGCAGCGGCGGCGGCGGCGGCGAGCATCTCGGGGGACGCCGATGCTGGTTCGTGGCCGAGGCGAGGATGTTGCAGGAAGTACTTACTGGGATACGGTCAAGATACTTCTGGCGAATACGCTCGGCCTCAGCCTTGCGCTTCTCGAAGGGGTGCTCGTCCTTGAACTTGGATCGCATTTTGGTGGGAGTCGGTGAGGTTGTCGCGCGGATGCGGTGTGATGGTGCTGGTTGTAGTGACTGCGTCTGTCTGTCTGTGCGGCGGGCGGGGTCAGCACTTTTGAAGCGATCTGGAGTGCAGGCAGGGAGTATGACGAGGGCTTACGCTTAAGGAGAATGCTGCGATGGCGTTGGTGATGGAAGAATGAAGGTGTAAGTTCTAGGATGGGTTGCGTGAGTACGTTGACGGGCTGGCGCCTGTGACCAAGGCGCCCCAGGTTGCCGGAATGGATGAATGGTCAGCCAGCTAAGGCGTGACGGAAGAGGCGGGGCTGGGATCAATGACTAAAAGGGATGGCGGTCCTCACTATCTGGACGTCGCGTTGGCTCCCGCTGCGTGCTGTTAGCGGCTTCGGGCTTGGAAGCTGCAGCTTGTACCTCGCAGCTCTGGGGCAGGCGGTGTCCCTTATCAGTTGACCGACGAGACGGAGGCACCTGCAGCCTGGGGCGGACATGGGGGCCCCTCAAAGGGACCAAGGGGCAAGAATGCCCGCCTCCTGCCTCCTTCCCCATGCCACGTGAACACAGTCATTCGGGAGACCTGACCGGAAGCAGGGTGGCACCTGGAACGCTTTTGTTCTCGTGGGGTCGGTCATTACATTAGTACTGGACAGAAAGAAGTGTGCTTGTTCTCCCCCGCGCTCCCTCCAACCACGGCCACCGACCGAGGGGAGAGCAAAGAAGGCAGACAATGTCCACGCAGATCTCGGATGACGACATGTCCCTGTCTCCCCTTATCGCCCGTCCCAGTCTCTTATCAGAATCTGGGTGAAGCCTGATGCTTGTTTCTTTGCAGCACGTAGTGCAGCGGGTAGTTTGGAGAGGTATCTACACTATATCTGTAGACTATAGTCTAGAGGATCGCGAGCCCTCTACTCCTTATGTCCGCCTCATCCTTGGCTGATGAGTCCCGGCCCCTGATGACTGATGACCCGTGAATCGGATCAAGCCGGCCCCCTTCGAGTCTGCTGTCGAGGAGAAAAGTCACCCCACAGAATACCGTGCATCTCCCCGGAACCAGGCGGATTGACGGGGATGGAGCTGTACCTCGTTCTGCCCTGGGTGGTTACTCCAATGCACCTCGGGTTCGCCCATCCCTCGAACCATGATCATCGTTGGCGGGTTGCTCACAGAGGCCGCGAACCAGCCAATCACGACTGACTCGGAGCTACAGGGTGAGCTGAGCTCATGCGGCGGCGTAGCACCACATCTGCCCATCGCAAATAAGCCCCGGCCAACATCTGATTTAACCACGCCGGCCATTCTTCCTAGCCCGCCCTAGACCTGTCGTTGTCGACAAAAAACTTCCAGCTACTCCGCCAGTGGCCTCACAATTGTCGTTGCCGTGCTGACCGGGCCCCATCCCCCGAAACCCTCTCGGCATCTGGGCTCAGCAGTATAATTGCCCCTTCCAGCCGCCATGGCCTCGAGAAGTAGAGCCCTCCGCGCGACAGCGGAGGGCTTCTTCACTTCTAGAGTCACCTGTGCCAAACGCATATCTCCGAGCTTCTTCACGGCTACGACACGGCGAGCTTCTTCCGACTCATTCGCTGCCCAATTGACCAGCCCGGCCGCTTCCAGGTACTCGTACTGGGCAGCGTTCTCAGGCGTGGCCCTCGTCTCCACGGCCCTCATCACAGCAGTACGGAGTCCCCCATGAATTGATCCAGCACCTGCGACTTTGAGGAACACCGGCTCACTATCTCGCGGATGCAGCTTGCCAGGGAACCCACACAGCTCGACACCATGACCCTCCCTGAGCGCGATGCACTCGCCAAGCGCGAATCCGGCGTAACAGACCAGTCGCCCATGCGCCTTCGCATGGAGAAGTTCATCAAGGAACAACAGCAGGAGATCATCAAGGGTCTGGGCGAGGTCGACGGCTGCAGGTTCCAGCAGGACGAGTGGCAGCGCAAGGAGGGCGGCGGCGGCATCACATGCATCCTCCAGGACGGCAATGTCTTCGAGAAGGCCGGCGTCGGTGTCTCGGTCGTCTACGGCGCCCTCCCCAAGGGTGCCATCGAAAAGATGCGCGCAAACCACAAGAACATTGGCGGCGACGGCGAGATACCGGAGAAGCTAGAGTTCTTCGCCGCAGGGCTGAGCCTGGTCGTCCACCCTCGCAACCCCATGGCCCCGACAGTGCACCTGAACTACCGATACTTCGAGACAGCGAACCCTGACGGGAGCTCGAGTTCGTGGTGGTTTGGCGGTGGCGCCGACCTGACGCCGTCTTACCTGTTCGACGAGGACGCCATCCACTTCCACAAGACGCTCAAGGACGTGTGCGACAAGCACAACAAGGACTACTGGCCCAGGTTCAAGAAGTGGTGCGATGAGTATTTCTACAACAAGCACCGCGGCGAGTCCCGCGGCGTGGGCGGCATCTTCTTCGATGATCTGGACGAGACCGTGGCGGACAAGGAGAACCTGTTTGCCTTCATCCAGGACGGGCTGCAGAGCTTCCTGCCGGGGTACATCCCTATCATCACCAGGCGCAAGGACATGCCCTTCACTGAGCAGGAGAAGGAATGGCAGCAGATCCGCAGGGGCAAGTACGTCGAGTTCAACCTGGTGCACGACCGTGGAACTGCGTTTGGTCTGAACACACCCGGCGCGAGGGTGGAGAGTATCCTCATGAGTCTGCCGCTTACGGCCAGCTGGAAATACATGTACACACCTCCAGGGCCCCGAGAGGAGAGGCTGACACAGATCTTGAAGGAACCCAAGGAGTGGGTATGAGGCCGTACAGGGACGAGATGTCTCAAAGATTCTGTACTGTCCTGTAAAATTGAAAGTAAAATATAGACAAGAAAATCTATTTGATCACACTAATACTCATATTTGCTGTGATTCTTCAAGGCCGGCCCAGAGTGTGATGCACAACAGACTCGAGATTGGCTGTGTGTGTCTGCCTTGCGAATTCAGGCGTTAGCCCAACTAATATCTCAACAACCTCGATAATCCGTCAAGTGAATGAATGGTCCAACCTCCAAAACCACTTACTGCCCCGTGATCAGATCGAATTTTCACATAATGCTGGAACCAACAAGAATTTAAGCCAGCTCACATCAGTCATCCCAAATGGCCCTCAAACCCGCCCGTGCAGCAAGATGTCCTCATCGCCATCTGCCCTCCCGACAGCAAGGCAGCTCCTCACGTCGATCCTGAACCAGATTTCCCAGATACCAGCGCCCACGGCGCCAGGCCCAGGAGATGCACCGGCACAAAAAAGCAGCACAGTAACCAGGACCGACTCGTTCCCCGAGCGGGCGCGTGAGCCGCCGACGAACCCCCTCAGGTTGATAGACGCCAGCCATCGGCCGCTCTTCACCACGCTGCACGTGCTCTTCCCTTCCCTCCTGCTGCCGGCGCTCGACTTGTTGGACAGGGGCCTCGTCGCGCGCCTGGTGAGCCCGGGGGAGGCTGCCACAGCCATGCCAGCTGAAGAGAGCTCACTTGCGCACCAAGACGGCGGGGCTCATGGGACTCAGCAGGAGGACAGCCGGGGTTCGCAGGTGGACGATTCTACGACAGCAGCAGCAGCAGCGGCAGCAGCACCACCGTCACCATCAGTGTACCTAGTCCGCTCAGCACAGAAGCCGACGCGGCGGCCGTACGGCGGCGGCGGCGGCGGCGACGCACCAGCGACTACAGCCCCCACAACCAGCAGCAGCCAGAGAACCTACGTCGTGCACACAACGGCGTGGAACTGCACGTGCGCGGCCTTCGCCTTCTCGGCGTTCCCGCCCGTCGCGGGCGCGCCCACCCTCCTGGGCCAGGGGCACAGTGGGCCGGAGGACGTCGTGTCCGCGATCACCATCATGGATGACGGCGACGACGCAGAGCAGGGCGAGGAAGGAGAGGAGAGAGGGCCGTGGCAGTTCGGCGGGGTCAGCTTCGACGGCTGCCAGGGCGAGGGCGGGGTGCCGCCGTGCTGCAAGCACCTGCTGGCGTGTGTGCTCGCCGAGCGCTGGGGGTGTGGTCTGGGGAGGTACGTGGCCTGCAGAGAGGTGGGCAGGGAGGAGATGGCGGGTGTGTTTGCGGATGTCTGATTGAGGGCATGAAGTGAGCGCTGTAGCGTTGGATGACGCAGCGTCTTTGACACATATAGACGTGGGAAGGATGGCAGGCCAAGATCAACTTGCATTTACATCAGAGGGTATCATGGCTAGCAGGCAGGGCGTATATGCGTAATGGGGAGTTTAAGGTCTTTGGGCTGCTGTTTTGCTCATGGCATATGATTCTGTCTGGGCGCTCCGTCGGTTTCTTGTCGTGAACCTCACGGGCAGTCCCAAAATATTAACAAATCCGTGCTCCCAGCCCCGGATCAGTCACTTTTCTATGTCGTCCTGAACTCGTACAATGCGTCATGGTCCCTTGCGCCGGCCCTATTCCCCTTTCCGTTTTCCGTTGCTCTATTTCTTCTTGTCCTTTGGACTGTCATCTTTCTTCTCCGAACCCTCCTTGCTGACCTCTCCGTTCACACCATTCCGCGCTTTGTCCCCATTCACCTTCTTCTCGCCGTCCTTCTCCTTCTCCTCACCCTCTTTCTTGGCCGCGTCTTTCTCCTCCTGCTGCTGACGGTTCTGGATCTTGTTCTCAATAAGATCGTGGAACGCGGTGATGGCCCGGATCAGGGAGCTCAAGTAGATGGCCATGAGCTGGTCGTTGGTCTTCACGTTCAGTGCATAGCTCAGCTCGCTTTCGCCCTTGCCCTTTGTGGGCGTCGACAGGTTCGGCAGCAGGTTGAAGACGTCCTGCAGGTTGCCCAATATGACGTGGTTCACGGGCAGCTTGCCATCGAGGACTTTCTTCAGGTACACCTGGATATTCTGCAGCCGCAGGTGGAGGCCTTGGAGGGACTGAAGTTGGTTGGTCACACGCGTAGACAGGGTACCCGCTGCAACGTCACGGATGTCACGAAGCAGATGCTCAACGCCTATCTCTTCCGCCTCCTCGGCCTCGATGATGGATGCTGTGTTGACGAATGTCTTGGATGCTGTTGTACCGTCCTACAATTCATGTCTCGTCAGCGCCGGGGAAGCAAGCACAGTATGGGGTCGCAGATCAATAACGTACATCCTTGATCTCGTCCACCGCGAAGTAGGCGTCTGTGGGCACGCCAGCCTCCTTCGGTTGTACGTCGATGATGACCAGGAGTGGGTTTGGGGTGTAGCGCTTGAACAGCTCGTTGATCTTGAGGTCGGATGCTCGCAACTTGGGGCCCGAGTGGTACCAGCCTATTAACCTCTCGCGCGCGTTGACCTTCTTGAACATCTCGTTCATGGACTCGATATAGTTGTGATCTAGGAACCAGACGGAGGGGTCCTTCTCGTCCTCCTCGAAAGGGACTATGGGAAAGTAGTGTCAGACCGCAAATGCCCCAGTACCGTATCGGCCAACGATGGAAACCAACCTGCGAAGCTGTTTGATACTCGCACCACCTTGCCATCGTTCTGTCCTAGTAATACACCGACGACTCGCTTGTTCTTGGATGATGTGGATGCGCCACGGTTGTAGTGATCAACGACTGACAGCAGTACAAGAGGGGCGACGCTGACTTTCCGCTCCTCTACCAGCGACAAGGTCTCTGTCGTTGTGGAAGGCATCGTGAGGGTATCGAGGGGTTGATGATGCAGCTGGGAAGGGGAGACGGGAGGTTCGAAGCTGGTGGATCGTTTGGTGTTGGTGTTGAGCAGCTGCGTAATGGCGGCTGCCTTTCGCTGCCGTCAAGCTACCAAACGGGCAGGGGCAGCAAGCACGAGCCAAGCTTCCTGGGCAGGCATCTAGGCTAGGAGGCTGGACGTTCCCCCCCCCCCCCCCCCGTGGTCGGTCCAAACCCCCATTGATCGGCAGCCGAGCTAGGAGAGCAGAGGGTTGCGGGAATACAGGAGAGCATCATCAGCCCAGTTTGGCTGTTGCATCCGGCAATATACTTCAAACTAGAAATAATATCATTGTCTCCTTCCTAGAAGGAGTAAATGGTAAGTCATCACAGACTTGCTGAAGATTTTATGCTCTTAGCACACGTAGACTAGAAAGTATGAAGCTTGAGGGTATTTTAGGGGACGTGGAGGCCACGGATGGACATGTACATGGAGAGATGAGACACCAGATTGACGTGGGCGGAAAAGGAAGAAGCAACCTCGAAGCTATGTTCACCGGCTGGACTTGCTCAACACAAACATCCAACTGTCATGTGCTCTGCCTTAACTTGAAAGTACTCCAGGACTCCCTAGATAACACATAGCCGTAGTTCGACGACCTCCTTCCATCACACGACCGGAGAGATCTCTCTCGACAAGTGTTGCCTCGGTAAGCGAAGCCTACTGCCACAAGATGAAGCGACGTGCACAGTTTTGCTCAAGACATCGGTTGAGACCAGCTGAGCGGCCGATGGAGTCCTACAAACAGGGCTGCTCAACCTTGACAGTTGCGTCACCAGCTCCCCAGCCTCACAGCCTATTTCGACCTCGCGCCTTTCGTCTCTGCAAGGTCCCATTCCCAGCGATCCGGTAGTGGACTCCCGGGGCATGCGGATATGCCAGATTGCTGACTTCGCGGAGCGAGTATGCGCCGAGCCTCTCCGGTGTCTGCGTGCCACAGGTGCAACTGGCGTGCTGCGTATCTAATAGATACAGCGCACACGGGTATGGACAGGCAATGTTCAAGTATCGAGTTATCGAGGTACCTATCCATGGCCCTCTCTCTTTCGGGGCCTGGAGCAGAGAGACCACAAGTACGACGCTCACACCTGCCGTCACTTTGGTCCCAGCTAGGTTCGGTGGAGTGGATCGAAATCGCCGGACAAGAGGCTCAAAAAGTTAGCCGACACCACCTATTTCCCAGATTTTAGTGTCTTGGACTGGCCCCAATTGGCCGATAACCCCGGGTCACCACCCCCCAGCAGCTAGGAACAACCCCCCTGTCCCTGGGCTACTCGTGCACGCCTGGGCAGCTCCGAACGGCCTGGATTGTGAACGTCGCTCGTCGTAACTTAAAAGCGAACCGCGGCTCTTTTGGCCAACTCTCACCCTCCTGCGAGCAGCGAGCAGTTTTTGATCCTGTCCAGACCGAGATCTGCCCAGCAGCAGCGCAACCCTCTTCTCCACTCTCAGCCTCGTCGCTACTTTCTCCCCCGACTCTCTGTACCACCAGCAGGCCTGCTGCCCTCCGCCGTCGCATTCAATTGCCTCGGTTGCACCGCCCAGTCTCTTTCGGTTTTCCCCCTCAAGGTCAACGGTCTATCCACCATGGGCATCATCGAGGATGAAGTCAAGGGCCTCCACGCCAAGCTCGAGGGGCTCGAGTCGCGCATAAAGTCCCTCGAATCCAGGCAATTCGGTGGCCCCCTCACCACCGAGCAGGTTCGCATGATCCTGATCGGTCCTCCTGGCGCTGGTTAGTTGTCGCCTCCGGGTGAAAGAGAGGACAGAGTGGTACTCGCGTGGGGCATCGCGTTGCTGACGGAGTTCTGAAAATCGCAGGAAAGGGCACGCAAGCCCCCAAGATCAAGGAGAAGTTCAACTGCTGTCACCTGGTACGCCAATTGGGTTACCCATAACGCTATAGCGCCCGGTGTGGCCGGGGCATGCTGTGCGATACGATGATGGGAGATGCTAACGGCGTTCGACCCGTACTAGGCAACCGGCGACATGCTGCGATCCCAAGTCGCCAAGAAGACTCCTCTGGGTCGGGAGGCCAAGAAGATTATGGACGCAGGTGGCCTCGTCAGTGACGACATTGTCATCGGCATGATCAAAGCCGAGCTGGATAACAACCAGGAGTGCAAGGGAGGGTGAGGGCCCCCGTCAATCTACCCAGGCTACCATGACCCCAGCCGCCAGAGCAAGTCGTTTGTGCTAACGCGTCCTTTCTCCCCGGCCAGATTCATCCTCGACGGCTTCCCCCGCACCGTGCCCCAGGCCGAGGGCCTCGACTCCATGCTGAAGGAGCGCAACCAGAAGCTGCAGCACGCCGTGGAGCTGCAGATCGACGACGGTCTGCTGGTGGCGCGCATCACGGGCCGGCTGGTACACCCGGCCTCGGGCCGAAGCTACCACCTGACCTTCAACCCGCCCAAGGTCCCCATGACCGACGACATCACGGGCGAGCCCCTGATCCAGCGGTCCGACGACAACGCCGACGCCCTCAAGAAGCGACTCGCCACCTACCACCAGCAGACCACCCCAGTCGTGGGCTACTACCAGAAGACGGGCATCTGGAAGGCCATCGACGCCAGCCAGGAGCCCGGCCAGGTCTGGAAGAGCCTGCTGGCCGTCTTCGACGGCGACAAGGACAAGGCCAAGAGCAGCGGCGCCGGCATCCTGAGCAGGATCGCTGGTCGTTAGGGGAGCTTTCTCGCGCGCGCGCGGCTACTCAAAAAACGCCCTGACGTCCAGCCCACCTCAAACCTGCCAGTGGATTTTGATCTTGAACAAGACACAGAGAGAAAAGATACCACCTCAATGTAGAAACGGGACGAGATCTCAAAGAAATCGAAAATGATGAAAAAGCGAGGTGCAGGCAAATACATCCCCATCGTCTTGCACCGCGAAACAAATACTCGGAAAGCATCCTCGGTGTTCTGTGAGCGCGAGAGACCACGGGTTGGGATATGCTACTTGAAACGTGCTATGTATATCAAGATGGGCGGCCGTGAGACCTCGGGTTCCCGCCCTGTATGCTATTATGAAAGGAAAAGTTTCACCTAATATGATATAGACCTCCTGGTGATCTATCCGCAACCAGATTCTCTCCTATTAGCTGTTGCCAAACTGATGGTGATTTCAGTCAACATGGCACTATAGCCGGGACGAAGTAAGTTTGTGCAGCCCGGTTCACGGCCTGTTACAGTAGAGAATGTGAGAACCGAGAAAACCCCCATTCTCTATTCTACGCACTCAGTGCCACCCATGTAACTGTAAACAGCAGGGGTATTATACATAAAAGCGGAACATATATGCCATCCCTTTCTTCAAGCATGCAAGTCAAGGCTCTCTCTCCTATCTTTCCCCTCTCTGCTCTATAATTCAAACACACCCACGACGCGTGTTCAAGATGTCGTCGTCGACGTGCGGCCCGGCCCGCCCTTCTCTGTCTGGGCGGCTCCAGGTCCTTCTCTTCTTCTCGTCCCCACCAAGATACTCTTGAGTATGATCTCCCCCATCTTCCTCATCACCCAGCTGTTATCCAGAGAGCGCCACGCTATGGAGTATAACAAAAGAAAAGCTCTGCCGAATATGCCACGGCTGCCACTGCCACTGCCCCCGCCGCTTCTACCACTTCTACAGCTTTGACTGCCAGCAGTGGTTGTATGATGATCTTGAGCCGTCGATGTCGTGACTATAATACGCAAGGAAAAAAAGCGGAAGGAAAAAGGAGTAAGAGAAGAGAAGAGGGACGTGCCGCTCGCGCTCGTGCACGGGCGGAGCGGCGGCGGCGGCGGTTGCGCGCTGGGTGTCGTGCGCAGGCACACCTTATGGTAGTCATCCAGCACAGTCCACACCAACGTCGCGACCAAGGCCCAGACGTTGCCCGCATGCGAGGCCGTGAGGCGCGCCCGGAGCCCTCCCGCCAGGATTTCCTACAGGCCTGGAAGCTGCTACCTTCGGGGCGTGGCTGTGTTTGGGACAAGTCAGCAACAATGCACACACACGCACACACACACATACACAGGCAAAGAGTCACCCAGTGCAGAAAAAGGGGTCCTCCTTACCGTTCACCATCTGCCTCTGCTTGTTCAGCCAGCTTTTGGGCTGGTCCTTCCTCTGCAGGACGACGTGGTTGCTCTGTAGCCGGCTCGTGAGGTCGTACCATGCCGTGGAGATCATGGCGTTCTCGCGCTGGAGATTCTTGATGATCTGTTCGTGGGCGGCCTGCGGGAAAAGGTCCTGTGTCAGCCAGCAGAGCGCACACCAGGGATCATCTCTCCCGAGGGGAAGCCACGGAGTATTGACATGTTGTAGTTGGGTATCAATATCGACACCGGATCCCTCCACTGCGGATATAAGAATGAGAATGACCAGCCCGAGAGTTCGCGTTGACAGTTACAAGGTAATTTTCACAGATACAAGACTTGGAACGCATTTTGTGGGAACTTTTTGTGAAACGGACATATTGAATTCATAAAGTAGGAAAAAGCAAAACATACCTTCTGCGCCGCCAACGCCGAGCCCGACTCCAGAGCCTTGAGCTGCTTTTGAAGCTCGAATCGCTCCTGGTCCGCTTTCTCGAGTTGCTGTGATAATAGGCACATGTTAGCCTACGGCCACCAACAAAATGAAATCTACTCCTTGGACTTCTTGAAGCGAGAGAGCCAGCCGCCGCTCTTCTTCCTTTTCTGGGTCCTCTGCCAGGCCAGGTCCTCTGGCGGAGGCGTCACACGTCGTAGCAGCTGAGGATCAGATGGGCTCTGATAGCTACTAGAGTCAAGAGACCGCCTGCTCGCCACTGGTGGAGGAACTGCTAGCGCAGGTGTCTGGACAGTGCTTGACCCGCCATTTTCTTCAGGAACAGGAATTGATGGCACAGGTGTCTGCACATTACTTGGCTTGCCACCCTCCTCAGCCCGGTCATGCATTGGGAAGGGTTGGCCACTTGGTTCACCTTCCACAATGGACCCAAGAGTTGGAGTCATGGGGAAACGTGCCGACGGCAATGCGGCCGAAGACTCCCAAGAGTTTCTCGAGGGACCTGGGTCGGTCCGAACAGAAGTCACGGTAGCCAGCGGGTCGAACGGCTTGGGAGGTTTCAAAAGACTTGCCTCTTTCTGGAGCTTGACGCGATCCCTGAGCTTCTCGGTCTTGGACTTGTAGTCCTTGACCCTGTCGTCCAGGTCGGCCTGGCTGACACCCTCGGGCGCCACGTTTGCGGGCGGGCCCTCCAACTCCCTCTCCTTGGAAAGCTTCTCCTTGGCAACGAGGGCGTCGAGAAGTTGCGACTTGTGCAGGTTGTTCTCGATCTCAAGGTTGTTGAACTTTTCGCGCATGGACTCGAGTTCGGATCTGAGAGACGCTGCAATGAGCTGGTCAGACTGCTTGAGCCTCTCAAGGGCATCGAGACGGTCGGAGCCGACCGCATCCACTGTGGAGTCATTGTCAAGGTCAGCGTTCTGCTCCCCAAGATCGTAATGAGGGTCCTCGGTCAACGCACGGTCGGTCTTCATGGAGAGGTTCTCGCGGTCCTTGTCCTTGGCTTGCTCTTCAAGCTTGCGGATTTGCACTGTAAGCTCGTTGACCTCTCTGGTGGCTTGAGCCAGTTGTTCTCGGATGCTGTTGTACGCCACATGCCTGTTATAGTCAGATGTAAGCGTGCCGAGCGGGCCACATTTCAGAGCTTCATCGATGCCATTGACTAACCCTTCGCCGGTCATGTTTGCAATGAGGGCATCGATCTGCTCCTGAGCAACTCCGTGCTTCTCGAGGATCGAGGTATATTTGGACGTCGCGATATCACGTTCGGCCTTCACGCGATCCAGCTCTCGCCGGAGGTCATCGACCTGTGAGCCAGCGGCCGCACCATGCTTGAGAACTTCGATCTCGGCCTCGAGCAACTTGACCTTTGAGAAGTCATTTGTCGTCTGCTGAAGCTCGCGCTCGAGGTTGCTGCTCTCCCCAGTCTGAGACGCAGGCGAGGGGGCCCTCGGTACTTCTCCGGCCCCGGCTAGTTGCTCCTTCAGGTCCTCCATGTACTTCTCTACCGCGGCGTTCTGAACCCTGAGCTGTTCGTACTCGGTTCTGACCTCCTCATACAACAGCCTGTACTGTTCTTTCTGATCACGCTCGGCGTTGATGTCTTGCTCGATCGTGGTCATGGTAGCAATCGTTTCCTTCTCGCTTGTTTGCAGCCGATCGCGTTCGAACTTGGCTCTCTTGAGCTCTTCCTCCAGATTCTTTCGGGAGTCCAGCTCAAACTGGAGGCCTGCGATCTCTTTCTCAAATTTCCGGTTGTCGGCAAGCTTCTGCTTGTACCGGTCAGCAGCATTGGCTTTCTTCTCCAGCTCCTGCGTTTGATGGCGCAGCTCGTCATATTTGTCCTTGTACTCCTGCCCCTCCTCGCTGCTCGCCCTGTATCGTTCGAGGTCAACCTCCAGGCGCTGTTGCGTCCGTTTGAAGTTTTCGAGTTCCTCCTCCTGAGATGCAATGAGCGCACTCTGTTCCTCAATCTTTGTCTGAAGCACCTGGACCCTCTGCGACTCGTCGGCGCCGTGGAGCTTGCGGAGGTCGTCAAGCTCGGTCTCGACCTCGGCGAGCTTGGCCTTGATCTCAACGTGGTTCTCTTGGAGGTAGTTGTGGCGGGAGTTAAGGTCGGCATATTTTTTTGTTGCGAGGTCCAGCTCGTGCACCTTCTGCTCCAATTGGGAATCAAGTTTGGCAAGCTTCTCCTCGTGTTCCAGGTCGGCATCCCGATCGCCTGCCGCCTCCTCCTCCTTGGCCTTGGCGGCTAGCTCCTTCATTTGCTTCTGCTTCTGCTCTAGTATTCGCCGTATCTCGTTCTGTTCTACAGCATCCAAGTCGGTCTGCACCTTCGTGATGGCTCTCGCTTGTATGGTTTTGTTCGGGCCAATGGCAGCAGTAGCGAGGAGGACGGCAGCGAGCTTGATTGCACTTGTGGTTAGTTTCTCCTCACACCTGTCGGGCTTCATGTCCCGGTGTTCCTGTTTGGGGGAAAATACCTGAGCGAGACCGTCGGCGTCCGGTTTCTCTGCGACAGCGCGGAAGTCGGCGACCTGGGCCAGAGGCAGACAGTCGGGGGCTTCGCGGCGCATGTACTTGAAGAGGCCCTTGTAGACAGATTGCAGGTTACGCTTCTGGGTGAGCCACTTGGAGCTGCCCATGTTCTCGTCGAGTTCAGATGTGTCGTATGTGGGGTCGAGGCCGTGGAGCACCTGGCCCAGCACGAAGCCGTCGGCGAGGTCGTCAATGGACTGGGCGGATTGCCCCTCGTCTGCGAAGGCGTTGACCCATTTTAGCAGCGCGCCCTGCGCGCCTGGACCGAGCGGCATGTTTGCAGTGTTCCCTGCACCGGGGTGGGAACGTTTGTATCGAGTACTAGATGTTGTTCAGGTTCGTGCAGCTGAAGCGTGAAGGGTGGGTTGCCAGGTGGGCAGGCGCGATGTGTCGGTGAGGATGAGTTGGCAGCCACAGGAAATACGTCCTCTCAGAGATAGGCGGAATAGTACCTTGGAGAGAAGGGGGGAAAGAAAAAAAAAAGATACGTCGAGGGTGAGCTCGTGGTGTGAAACGGTCGGCTTGTTGGAATTGTGAACCGAGGGAGTGTTATTTGGAAGGGTGAGTGGACGGCTTCATCAAAAATTAAACGAGGTAACGAGTATATATGGAGTGGGTTCGTCAAAGCCCCTTTCTCAGGCGGATGGAATTGGCCTTGTGCCGTCCGAGTCGCTTTCACGGGGCCTTTTGCTATTATTATAATCAATCACCTTGTTGCGCGTGGTTGTCTTGTAGCTGGCTCTCGGGCCGGGTCTTGGTTGTGTGGCAGTCCTGGGGAGAAGAGCGAGGCTTGTTCATTGTCTGCCCTCAGAAGGCCATTGTGTCCCTGTCTGTCTGGCTGTCTGTGTCTGTCTGTAGGTCGGGCGGTCTGATTGTCACGCATGCTCGCATCAAGGGCGGGAGATTGACGGTACCGCCGGGCAGATCAGATCGGGCGGTCCATGGAAGAATTGTGGGAACACAACGTGCGAGACAAGATCCGATGAAGCAGGAGCACGAGGATGAGCAGGAGCAGAGAAGCTTTGACTCTGTGACTCTGGAGCTCGAGCTCGAGCTCGACCCCTTCCGTTCCCCCTCTGCATGCAGTCCGCAATCTGCCAGCCAGTGCCAGGATGTCTCGCGCCTATCAGTGTCGAGGCTCGTCCGCGATGCGTTGTATTCTTGGATTGGCCTAGTGCCCGGCATTGAGCGGACGCGGCGCGCTGCAGAGCGCTGCAGGCGGCAGCATGTCAAGGTGGCTTGTCTGACGCCAACGTTTGAGGTTTTGGCAGGGGTCTCGAGGCCCGAGAACTGGGGACAACCAAGACTTCTGAGGGTCACTCGGGAAACTCTCAAAGGCTCACCTCGGCATTGGGGTCCCGGGCTGCCTGGCTACGAATCGCACCTGCCTGCCTCTCTCCCAGCGCTACGAAATCTCGCAATCTCGACCTGCCCAGATGGGTGAAACTCTAAATCGTGCTCGCCCATGCCCCCTCACCGAGAGACCGCGGGCATTAGCAGTCGACTGTGATGGGACTCCCTTCGGTTACTACTGTGGACTAGCGGTAGAACATGCTGCGTTCCAACCAATTGCCCCTGCACGCACAGCCAAAGGGCACGCAGTGTAGTAGTCTGCGCATGTGGTTTGTTTCTTATTACCTGCACGCAAATCCTCCTGCATGAACAGCGTTGCCGATCGCTCGTTACACCGCACCCCACGACAGGCGAGTCACCGTCCAGCACAGGGACCTTGCCAGGCTTGGCTGGATCGTCTAGATCGTACGCGGGATCCGTATTCGTCTGACGCTCTGCCCTGTCGGGAACAAAACGTTGTAGTCTAATAACTCACTGAACATTGCCATTTGCTACTGCGTCTGCAGCAACCTACTTCCCCGGTACAGTGCTATTTCACAATGTTCCCTTGTTCGTTGTCCGGTCCTCCCGTCGGCCCATAATGAGGTCTCATGAATGAAGTGCCGCGCGATGAATGTCCCGTGCGAGCCGCCCCATTGGTCCTGTAGGCTCGCTTTGACACTGATTGTTCAGAGTCAGAGCAGCGGAGATGAATTGCCCCAGGGGCCCCATGGCCTCACCGCTTTGGCGCGGTAAGTGGAGGAGGCGACTCTCCCTCGGTCGACAAGTGGGTGCAGTGACAGATGACACCCTCAGCCAGATGGGGAGACAGACAGGGGAATCACGGACCAGGACAGTCAAGAATATCTGGCCAGCTACACTAGGCATTGGCAGTCGTGACAACCTACCTAGATAACCGGGGAATGGCGGAATGGGCAACACCATCTCTATCTTTCCTTGGTACGTCGACCTTTAAACCATGGTTGACGAATTGTGAGCCTGCATTACCTACCTACGTAGACACAGATAATCGTGGCGCATAAGGCCGTCCCCGTGACGTCTACGAAGTCGGTTTCCCCAGCATCGTCGGCGACATTCACCTGCTACAAATCGCTCAGCAGCCCTATCGTAGCGGCAACAACAGCCATCAACATCCAGCACTGTCGTCCACCTCATGCAGTCCCTAAGACACACGGCATGTGACAGACAGGCCAGGCTACATACGTAAGTAGGCGGCTCCTAAGTCATGCGGTTAGAGACGGTGCCACAAGTGTAATCACGCCAACATAGGCACCAAAGCCTCGCGACAGAGCAAATAGGGAAAATACTGTAGAATTCAATAGCCTGTCTGTTTTTAAACATAAGTCGTCCTCCGGAACAAAGACAAGGAATTATCCCGAGGATCATCGACTTGTTGTACCAAAGGGCCTCTTCCCATTCCCGTAGGATCTATTGCTCCTCCCAACGCCAGTCATTCTCGGAGCATCGTGGAGAAGCGTCGCCAAGTGTGGGCTTGGCTGGGTGCCTCGACGCCGGATCCAGCCTCGCATGCACCGGCTCGCTCAAGAGTGCTGCTTGTCAATCGAGACGACCTTGTCCTCCTCGACGATCGCGCCGGTGTCCTGGGCCCAGACCTGCAGACTCTCGTAAACCTTCTCCCCAGCGGTCGCGGCAAAGCCCCTACAGTACGGCGGGCGTTGGTCAGCACATCTGGCACTTTGGGCTGTACTGGGAAAGGGGCAGTGATACCCCCGGGCAACCTGGCTTACTTGATTATGGTGTACTCGTGGGTGATGACACCCTTTGCATCTGCGATCTGCTTCTTTGCGGCCGAGACCACGCTGTCGGCGGTGTCTCCGGGGAACGAGATGATGAAGGACTTCTGCGCCTCGACGGCGAAGGCACCGCTGATGGCGGAGAGGGCCAGGAGGAGGTATGCGATCAGCTTCATGGTTGCGTTGTAGCGGTGGTGTAAGTGGGTTTGATGCGTGTGGACGGCCGGAGGTTGAGAGGTTCAGTGACGTCGGTCGTGATGTACTAGCGATGGAACACTGTCGTTGTCGCAAGGGGCTAAGAGTGGCGGTCGGTCCTGTTGATCTTATAGTGCTCGTTGACTCGGATGTCAGGAGACTTCGTATTGCTGCGTTGGAGGTACTGCTGGTGCTTTGCTTCTGACCTCTAGGTTGATGATGGCGTTTGTCTAGAGTCAAATAGTTGGGATGGGGTAGGTTGTTCGCCTCTTTAAACGCAGGCCGAAGTTGGGTTGACTTGGGGTTGACTTGGGGTGAGTTGCCGGGGAGGGGACCCCGTCCCGTGCCCAGGCCAGCTCATAAAGGCTTGGCTGCGCACCGTTCGACATGGTGTACCGCTTGTTTTACAGAGATGTCACCCAACGTTCCTAGCTTGACTAACAGTATCACCGCGAACTGATGATTTTGTATACCCCTCAACACCACAAGTGATCCCGAGTGACGGAGTGTATCACGCCGAACGGGTGTTTTCGCCTGCACTCTGCAGCACAAGTGATCTCGAGTATCATAGGATTTTCGATAGCCGAACCTACCCGTCCCCCCCCCCAAAGGGCCTGGCCAGCTCCCACTACTGACCGAGTACTACTTACGGACAGTAGTGCTTGGCCGCACAGAGTATTTTGCGGACATCGGCATTGAAGAGTTTTAGGTATGCTGTCGCAAGGCAGAACGGCAAAAAAGGACGAATACGAGTGTGCTCTAACCAAACTCTTTTAAAGTCGGTCTTGGTGTCTCACCACAATCCGCGGAAACGGTGTAGCACGTTAGTCGTCGAACGGACAAACACAGTCCTTCGTGTCTCTTAATTTTTGTTGTTCAATAGTCTATGTGCTCATGGTTCGTTGTTGAACAATATGGGCAGAGACAAGTGTCTGAATGGATTGGGTGAGCGGGGCTCAGGGCAACGCAGGGGGTTTGTGAGAATGCCATTCCCAACAATGGCGTTCTGCAGCATAGCAATGAGGTGCTCAAGTAGCCCAATATAGCAGGTGGTGCAAATGGATCTGCCACGGAACGAAATGTCTAGTGAGACCAGTCGTAGAGTCAACTATCATTCCCGACCGTCATGTGGTGACGCCTTCGCAATGCAGACCAGACCGGGACGCCATGCTTCCGAGTGAAAAAAACAACAAACCACATGCGAGATGCTCAAGGCACAGCACTCGAAGGCACACTCTCCATCTCTCCCCATACGTCCTTGCTCTCCTGCTCGACCGCGCGCATTGCTGTGGCCACATCCTCAAGTTTTGCAACAACATCCAGCACTCCCTGGTTGACCCGTTGAAAGTAGCGATCATTGGCCTCCCGCCGTTTCCGTGCAAACTTAATGTCGATCTCTGTCTCCTCCTCGAGCTTCTGACCCAGCCGCTCAGCGCCGAGGCCTGCGCTCCCTGGCCTCACACTGGCCGTTCCGGCACTCCGTGCAGCACCATCTATGCCGGCGCCTGCACCGCCGACAGTAGTCCCCTCCGTCTTGGACTCCGCGCCTGCACCGCCTTTCTCTGACGCAGTCCCAGGCCCGATGGACGTCTCGATGGCCTCATCTGCTTCACTGCGCGCCCAGGCCTGAGCGAGCGCAATCTGCGCAGCCCGCAGCTCCCCAAGCTTCCGGTCATGGTCTGGCCCAAACACTCGCGTCCCACCGCTGGCGGAGAGTTCCACCTCCTCCAGGGTGGCTTGCATCTCTGCCCATAGCGCATCCGTCCTATCGGTCGCCCGGGTAGACTCCCTTCGCGTGGTTTGTATGGGTGGCAAATTCAACCCTCCGGCTCCGAGCGGGCCTGACCCGGAGCCTCCGGCTGGCCGGCGGGTGCTTGGAGCGGCCGGACCCGCATTCCTGTTGGCGCGGGATTCCATTGGCTTTGACAATGTTGAGAGGGCTGCAGCTAGGGGGTCATGGGAGAGCGTGGACGAGCTCCGCGGATGAGCTTGCGAGGTAGGCGGTAGTCCAGTGATGGCGGGCCCGGGGCCAGCAACAGTACTTGGTAAGGAGACATGAGAAGCAGCCGGGGAGGGATGCAGGAACAGAGACGGTGGCGGGTCTCTCTGGGGCTTTGTCTGCGTCTGCCGTGGTTGAGACATGGTTTCTCGTCTTACTCATCCATCCAGCTTATGTACGTAGCAGGTCTGGACTCCCTTGGACACGCGCATATGCGGCGTGCCGCGTCTCCCACAGCCCGAGCTGGGCGAGGTGCTGGATCCAGAGGCTGCCTGTCTGGTGGGCTGATTACGTACCAACAGCCACCTTCCCAAGGCGGAAGACAGCCGACCGAGAGAACGGCTGACAATATTGGATAGTAAACAGGCGGGACTCCTGAGATCAGTTCGGTAGTGTTTCGTTTTGAGAGCAGACCAATACGGTCTTCGTGCGTATGAGAACGGAATGAGCTTGCTTGACAGTCTTGTCAAGAGATGCCGCTCCTGTTCTAGACAGGAGAGAACTGGACTGGACGAGTGAATGCGTGGCTGAATGCTGGCCCAACTGTCAATGGTAAATGTCAAATGTCCATCCAATACCAAGGCCCCATGAACAGGGATCCATAAAGTGGGCCGACCACTCGCTCGCTCGCTCGTACATCAGGGGCCCGTGGCAATTGGCTCCAAGTTCACTAGGGGGGTAGTGCAGTTGTAGCTCGACTCGGAAGGCAGGAATTTCCTGCTCCGTGCCCAAAGACATGGTCCGAGCGCCCGCTCCTTCCCCGAATCGAATGTACAGGGAGCCCGCACACTTTTCGAAGTTTTCCTGGCAGGAGCAGCCCGATCTGGAGTCTTCCCACGACAACCACCTAACCCCCCCACATAACCCAAGTTCAAGCGATCAAGTCATAATCGGTGAGTAGAGGCTACATGTCCGTTTTGACCGTCTTCCCAAACAATCCCGCAATCCCCCAACCGACTGCGAACCGACCGACAAACGCCCGTCTCAGCGAACCAAGAACCACCTTCAAATCAATCCACCGATCCACCCGGTGACGCACGACAGCACACATCAAATTCAGGTCTCCGGGGACGAACGTACGTGGCTGACATTTTGTCGCGTCTCTACAGCTATTCAAGATGGGAAAAGGCAAGCCTAGAGGTCTCAACGCCGCGCGCAAGCTGCGCAACAACCGCCGCGAGCAGCGATGGGCCGATCTGTCCTACAAGAAGCGTGCGCTCGGAACCGCCTTCAAGTCCTCGCCCTTCGGTGGCTCCTCCCACGCTAAGGGAATCGTCCTCGAGAAGGTCGGTGTCGAGGCCAAGCAGCCCAACTCCGCCATCCGAAAGTGTGTGCGTGTGCAGTTGATCAAGAACGGAAAGAAGGTCACCGCTTTCGGTACGAACAACCCTTTTCTCTCCACCCGGTGGATGTCTCTTTTACCGAGCAGCGGAGCGCCCAGAGATTCGGGCAGATGCAATTACATGGATGTGATGAGCTGACACGTGATGACTCTGCAGTCCCCAACGACGGTTGCCTGAACTTCGTGGACGAGAACGACGAGGTGCTCCTGGCTGGTTTCGGTCGTAAGGGCAAGGCCAAGGGTGATATTCCCGGTGTGCGATTCAAGGTCGTCAAGGTTTCCGGTGTCGGTCTGCTCGCTCTGTGGAAGGAGAAGAAGGAGAAGCCCCGTTCTTAAGCAGTGTGCATGGACGGAAAATGGAATAGGGATGCTTTCGGTTCTGGCGTCATCTGTGCTTGCTCTCATCGGCATCTTATCAGGCAAAATGGGGGGTTCTGATATTCACACGGTAGACATGGTCGACGAATGAAAAGATCATCACGCCACGACGAAAAAACAAGACAAAAGGATACCCGTCTCTTCGGCTTTGCGAAGCATCGATTGTGAAAAGGAGATGGCCAGAGAGGATTGTCAGATTGGGACCTGCATTAATGAGGCTAGTTCAAACAGGCTGTGTGTGGTACATGGCATCTATGGCTTGCCTTGGGTTTCCTCGGCCTCATCTTCAGAGATGTACTTAAGAGTATAGTCCACAGCCAGTCCAGCACTGACGGCTCCACCAGTAATCCAGCACCCATTTACAAACCACCACCAGCAGTCCTTGACGTCTTTGAGATTGACCTTCTTGATCATGTATCCCAGCGTGAGGGCGGCACCACCGCAGCTGCCCACGAAGAATGCCGGGCCAGCGCCAGCAGCAACCCCTGAAGCAGCCAGGAGGCCGATCTGCACGGCACCGAGGCCCACGAGAAACCGTTTCGACTGGTCGTGTGCAAGAGCGACGCTCTTGATGCCCGCCTTGGCATCGTCCTTGACATCCATGTGCGCATAAATACCGTCATACAGAACCGTCCAAGCTACGTTCGAAGAGTAGAGAAGAGCAGCAGCCGTCAGCGCCGGCGTGTTCGAGAGGAGATCGACGCCGAGCGCTGGGAAGCCCACGAATGCACCCCATGAGAAGGTGAGTCCCAGGACGAACTGCGGGTAGTACGTCACCCGCTTGGCCAGGGGGTACGAGGCCACCAGGAGCAGGCTTGGCGTGGCGTAGAAGAAGCACTCGAGCGGGAACTGGAGCAGGATGGCCAGCCCCGCGAGGAGCTGTGCGCCTGTGAACACCAGCCCCTGGAACGGTGTGAGGGCGCCCCGGGCAATGGGTCGGAGTCGTGTGCGGGTGACGTGAGGGTCAAGGTTACGGTCCCAGAGATCATTGATCGTACACCCTGCGCCGCGCATGATGAGCGCGCCGGCAAAGAACAGCGCTGAAGTCCCGATCACGGACCCAGGTGATGCCATGGGCGTTGCCAGGGGGGCGGCCATGAGAGTTGAGAAGAGGCACGGGAAGAAGAGGTAGTAGGTGCCGGCGGGCTTGTCGAGCCTTATGAGCTCTGCGTAGGGAACCCATGATGACGGCAGGAGTGCGAGGAGGCCGGTCTTGGGTGGCTCGTAGACTGTAGGAGCTGGTGGTGGTGATGGGTTTTGCCCGGGAACAACGGGGGCTGTTCCAGCGGGAGCAGCGGATTTCTGAACGTCATTGGATGTGAATGCTCTGGGCCATTGGGCTCTGATTGTCCAGCCGTCGGTTCCATGGAGTACTTGAGGCTTACTCCGGACTGGCCATGCTTGGTTATGGCGCAGAAATCTGCGAGGGATGACACAAGGAGCAACAAGGCGAGATGACGCTGTTCTTAGTCGGCCAGCTCGGACTGTGTTCATGGCGATTGCGATGACGCCCTTTTCACAGGACCTGAAGTTTATGTTAGCTTTCGAGTGTTATTTGGTTTTGATTCGCGTGTTCGCATCAAGTGTAGCCCAAGCGGGTTCATCTCCCCATTCACGATTTCCTCTGCTTCACGGATATACCGTGGAAGTCACCAGTAGGAGAGTGATTCTCAGAAACCTTAACTTCCGGCAAGACAGGTGTAAAAGAATGCAGCTGGCTAGCTCTTGCAAGCCAGCTCCAGCGATCAGTCCTGCTGGCCGTGCGTGGAAGGAAGAGAACGGGGCGGGAGCAGAATGAGTTGGGTACGAAGGTATTACCTACTTCAACTTGACCGCACAGTGCTGCCGCTTTCATACGGTCATGGGAACACAACCTGGCCGTCTCCTCGAGAACTCATGCCCTAGTTTGGTTAAGGGACGCTGGAGTCAGCTACGGATAGGACCACTAATACAAAATCAGTGCCTTTTCAGCCTTGCCGCTGGCTGTCAAAAGTTAAAGTGGGGCCGTTGATTTGGAGCACGGTGGTTGGCTGGTTTGCTGGAAGCTTCACCCCAGATTTCCCGTCGGCTGGTCTTGTCGCGTCCAAAGTACAAAGTACAAAGACACCCTCTCTCCTTCCTCTCTAGACCACACTGCCCATCTACCGACTACCATTGTCGCATCTGCTTGCAGTCGCGCCAACTCATTCGCGCAAGCGAACTACTCATGTTTTCTGGGTCAATTCCCTAAAATTACGAAGGGCGCGCCGAACATGCGCTGAATGGTCCTTCCACACCATCGCGTCGCGCAGTCGCATCGCCCTTCAGCCCCTCCCCGATCGTGAACCTCGGCCAGCGTCCTCCTCTTTGAAACCCCGCCCGCGCGGCCAACCTGCTTCAAGATGCCTAGCATAGCAACGCACCCTCAGGCGAAGTTCGACCCGATTCCACCAGATCTCGACCTGCATGGCTTGGTCGACCGGACCCCGAACTTTGAATGGGTCCAGCGCATCCCCGCTTCTAAGATCAGGAAAATCGAATTCGAGAAGCTTGTGTGGTACCAGGTGATCAAGCAAGGGAAGCCTCTCGTCATCGAAGGTTGGAATAGCAAGCTCCCGAGGTCTCTGTTCAGCTCGCAATGGCTCGAGGCGAATTACGACAAGAAGCGTGAGTCTTGCCTGCTCCTGCCACACGTGGCTCGGTAGCTAACACATGTCCAGAGGAGGATGTGCGCGACATCAATGCACAGTCTAACATCCCGATGACTATGGGCCACTACCTGCGGTCGATGCGCCAGCTGACCGACCAGTGGACCCCGAACAACTTCCAAGACGAGCGAAGGCAACGACTCTATTTGAAGGATATCGATTGTCCACCGGAGTGGCATGATCATCTACGCAAGGTTATGCCGCCGGGACTGTTCTATTTCAACGAGAATGTCGAGGACCACGGCCTAAGAGACGACGACCTTTTCATGGAAGAGCATACGGCCGCTCCAGCAGGAGACCTCATGAGCAGCCTTCCCCCAGAAATGCGGGCGCAAAACCTGATGTGCTATATCGGACATGAAGGAACATACACACCAGCACATCGTGAGATGTGTGGCTCCCTTGGCCAGAACATCATGGTCGAAGCTTCGGGCAATGAAAACGGAGAAAAAGAGGGCAGCTCGATCTGGTTCATGACCGAGACCAAGGACCGGCAGATCGCTCGAGAATACTTCTTGTCAATGTTAGGCCACGACGTTGAAATTGAGAAGCACTTTGCCCAAATTAATGCTTGGAAGAAGGCAACGTTCCCGGTCTATATTGTCGAGCAGAGGCCCGGCGACTTCATTCTCATTCCGCCTCTCGCGCCACATCAAGTGTGGAATCGCGGTACCAGAACCATGAAAGTGGCATGGAACCGCACAACCGTCGACACGCTTGACTATGCCCTGCACGAAGCGCTGCCCCGAGCGAGACTCGTCTGCCGAGACGAGCAGTACAAGAATAAGGCCATCATCTACTTTACGCTGCAAAAGTACTATCAGCAGCTGCAAGATGCAGCAGAGTCTCAGATGTCGCTTCTTTTGGGTGATGAGGTTGGCAGGGACTCTGTGAGGCTTACGCAACTGAAGAAGGATTTTAAGAAACTCCTTCAGCTTTTCACAGAAATCTTGGTGGACGAGATGTTCGCCTCAAAGGAGAAGAACGTGGAGATGATCCCCTTCGACTCCTGTGTCATCTGCTCTTACTGCCGATCCAACATCTTCAACAAGTTTCTGACATGCAAGCATTGTGTTCGAGACCTCATTGATGGTGACCAAGACACATACGACGTCTGCATGGAATGTTACGCCATGGGCCGATCCTGCCTCTGCGTGTCAGGGCTTTCGTGGTGCGAGCAGTGGGACTGGTCTGAGCTAGTTGAGAACTATGAGGCGTGGCGGACCATGGTCATCTTCAACGATAATTACATCGATATGAACCTGTCGCCGCTGCCTCTCGAGGTTGCCAGAATGAAGATTGGCAGAAAAGCTTTGGCCCAGGTCTGCCAGGAACAACTACGGCGGCGACCTTTCAACGATATCTCAAAACCTGACAAAGAGCCTGATCCTGAGCCGTCGGACCCTGAAGTAAACGAGGAAGGACGACCCAAGAAACCTAAGAGAAAGAAGAAAAAGGGTGACACATACACGTGTCACACCTGTTGCCACAAAGATTACACCTACCGGCTGGCCTTCTGCACCACACCAGGTTGTAATCAGGCATATTGTTTTGGCGTGCTCTATCGAGCCTTCGATATGATGCCACAGGATGTACTACAAGAAGAGCGCTGGCAATGCCCGCGATGTCGATTGATTTGCAATTGCGGGGGATGTCGGAGGACGGGCATTACGAACCCATACGAGCCGAAGAATACGTACATTGGCCACGACACCCGTGCTGTTGCAGACGACCGCAGCCAAGAGTCGTTGGTCGATTTCCGCGTTCACAACTTGAACTGGCTCAATGCCGCGGGCGATGGCAGTCGCAATCACAATAGCAAACGGATACAGCGACTGCGCCAGGAAGCCGAAGCAGACAAGGCCAGAGACAACGCCGACGCCGCAGGTGACCTTGCGGACAACGATGCAGCTCCTGGCCAGGATGGCTTGGCGCAGCAGCCTGGCCTAGCTGGAACTGGAAATCAGGGAGAGATGGCAGAGGCCAATGGAGCTCTAGCTCATGAGTCTGGTACGAACAGTCTTCAGCAGCAAGCATTTAATGGTGCTGCCAATGGCACGGATCTGTCCATGCTTCCTGATGCCCAGGCTTCTCTGTTCCCCGAGAGTGAAGCCTACCCGGACCCTTCGGCGCTTGGTGCAGAACGAAGATTGGGGATGGGCTACTATGAGCAGGACGACACACCTAACAAGATTCTCTTTAACCCGTACCAGGAGCCAACTGAAAGAGATGATCTCGTCAGCGATTTCGAGGAATCCGAGTGGGTCAAGAAGTCACTGCGCGCGGCCAAGCGACGAGCTCGGCATGAGGATGAAGACCCAGATTTCATCGTCGGCAGGTCACATAAGAGGAAGAAAACCAAACCCGATGCAGAGCTTTCGCGGGACAGCACACAAAATCTCGATCCGGCACTTCTCGGCAACGACACGGTCATGCATGATGCTGCTCCAGAGGATATCGAGCGCCAGGAAGCGCCCATTGACACAGATGACCCTTTTGCTGAGCAGGACGAGCAAGATGAGGGACTCATAGATCGTGGCCGACCATTCGATCCGAATGTACCCACACTGCGGCACTCGAGGCCCAAGGTCTCGTATGCAGATACGGGGGATGTTGACGAGTTCAATGAAATTGTTCCGGCAAAACCCAGAAGTCATATGCCCAAGGCTACGCCAGCGCCGAACGAAGCGAGCAGAGACCCTATCGATCTCGCTGCGCAAGCCATGCGTGCCATTACTGGTGTTCCACCAACCCCGGATCCTGCATCGGCTCCCATCCGCAAGAGAGGACCAGGCAGACCTCGACGATCTGACACAGGCCCTGCTCGCTCTTCGCCTCAGGCGACTGCTAAGCCCACCACGCCACAAACAGGACCCCCAAAGCGCCGTGGGCGCCCGCCAAGATCATCCTTAACCGCCAATGCCCTGGATCCAGACAATGAGCCAGAGACCCCAACAGATTCAGCTATCGATGACTTCGAGCAACAACTCGCTAAAGAATTGGGAGACGAGGAGGCATCTGGAGACTCACCAAGGCCACCCGTGTCTGCCCCAAGGCGAAGGGGCCGGCCTCCAAAGAAGGCTGCTCAGGGATCTGAGAAGCCAGACGGCACAAGAGCAACGCGTTCCGGGGGATCACCTACGGCTGATTCTGGACCTCCCGCCGAGAAGTTCATGTCGATGGCTGAGCGTATGGCGCTCAGAGGCAAGAAGGTCAAGATCGGAAAGAGGAGAAGTGGCCGAGGAGCGGCTGCAGCAACTGCGACCGCGGATGGTGGTGTCCAGGCAGCTCCTCCTACGGACGACGCTCCCGCCCCGGCAGAGGAAGCGCCAGGCAATGATGGCATGCCCGGCCCGGTAGTAGAAGCTCCGGATAGTGATGGCGCGCCTGGCCCGGTAGAGGAAGTTCCGGACAATGGTGAAGCACCCTCGCCAGAAGAAGATGCTCAAGACAATGATAGTCCACCTGGTTCAACAGATGTGCCCCCAGAAAATGTCGACACGCTCTCTCCTGCAGAAGCCTCGGAAAATGACGACGTTTCAATGGAGGATGCGGAGTCTGACGGAGGCGTGGAACAGTACGTGTCGTCAGGGCCAGCAAGTGTTGCACCCGAGTCAAAGGAGGCCAGCGTCGCGCCTCGATCGAGGCTTCAGAGTTCGGTGGCCCCTCTGTCAAGAGGGTCCAGCCGTGCGCCAGCCATCGAGAGGTTTGAGCCTTCGCCTCCACCACTTCCGGCCAAGCCAGCAGGCCCAACTGTCGTGCGGCTCGGTGATTCGGAGGATGAGGAGACGGGAGGGCCAACAATCGTGAGACTGGGCGATTCGGATGATGACGGATACAGCTACTACAGCGATGATGGCGCCGATGAACACGGCTCTGGCTCTGGCTCTGGTTCAGTCTCCGGCTCTGGTTCTGTTGCTGGTTCCGGGTCTGACGATGATGATGATGATGACGACGATATCCCAGCGGAAGCATCGGCTCGGGCAAACCCAGGTCCAAGTGGTCGAATGGCTACGAGAGGCGGGGTCAGAGGTCGAGGACGGGGCCGAGGACGTGGTCGTGGCCGAGGAAGGGGCGGAGTATGAATGTGTTTTTGATCGACCGCTACAGTACTGCGGTCTCATGGGTGAGGGCCAGCAGTACGGCGTTTGTTTGTTAGATACCCCTTTTTGCGTGACTCCATCTGCGGGAAGCGCATGCAGTAGTGATCAGGCTGTCAGGTCACATGCGTGAAGGCTTAATGTGCCACGATGACACATACCGGGCTCAATTCAAAAGATTTTTATCAATCCTCTCTCCCTCCTATCAAATGCTTCCCGTGCGGCGCTCCATGCGTGATTAACCCCGCCTATGCTCACCCCATACCCTCCGTGCTTGTGGGTAGCAGAGCTGCCATACTCGGTGAACGCCTGATTCGCAAATTCAAATCGTCATTCCTGTCCTCTCAACTTGATTGAGCTCATGCGTTAGCATTCGCCGGCCCATTCCGCGGTTGGATCTCCCACTCGCCCTCCCAGAGTCCCTCAGAACCAGGTTGCACTTCCCGGAACTTGTCTGTTGAGTTGGTCGTAGGAGTGGGGAAGTGGTAGTAAGATCAGGGAAGAACGACTGTAGTTCCCCGGTTTTGCTTTTTTGGTGGGAAAAGTGACAAGTCGAAGAAAATAGTGGGTGGGTGTGTTTGTCCTTGGTTCGGATCCTTACATGGGGTCTGTACCGCTGGTGCCGCTCTTCGACTTGTCCTCAGCGTGCTTCTTGGTGCGCTCCTGCAGCTTGGAGATGTCCTCATCTGGGGTGCGGTCGGCCTTGACGGCCTCCTCGCCATCAGAGGCGAGCTCTGGCTTCCAGTGGCCCTTGCCCGTCTTCTGCTTGGAGAGCGAGTCTTGCTTGTGCTTCTCGTAGTCTTTGATATCTGTGCCAACAAGGGAGAATGTGTTAGCGCGTGATTACTCTTGGGGTGAGGAGGGGCGTTGGAGGAGAGGGCTGACCACCAGAGGACTCCTTTATGCGGTTGACTGATGACACGGCGAAGCTTCGTCGGAGCATGGGCGTGGAGGAAGCTGTTGGTCGCAGGGCGACGGCTGGGCGGAGGAATCTGGATGCCATGGTAGATGTGATGGTGAGATGCGTTATGGGTGGTGGTGGTTGAGGAGCTCTTTTGGGACCGTGTGTGAGGTGAAGGGGAAGTCTGGAGGATTCAATTGATCAATTGGAAGGAGTGTTGGTTCGTGTCACGAATGCAAGATATTTTGAGCAAGAAGAGACAGTTGATCATTAACTACTCGGTCTTGGACCTGGACAATGACCTCGGGCAAGGGGCAAGGGAAGATGCCCATGATGTCATGATTGCGGGAGCTTCAAGACAGGGTTGCAGCTGACAATCCGGGCTATGTTAGTGGATGGCAGGTGGGCAGCGACAGACACCTCGTCATTAGCCTGGACACTTGGAATCATCTCTTGCCAGCCTGCCGAGGTATTAAAAACCCTCATTTCACTCACTGCCCGTTGCCGTGAGAGCAGTGCTCAGCTCAGCGTTGTTGGTGTTCTTGAGCTGCCGAGCTTTCGGGTAAAGTTTCCATTACCCCTGGATCCTGGCCATGCAAAGAGCCGCAAAGTATATTTCAACTACACCATTTACTTCTCCGGTCGCGTCACTCACGGCTCAAACCAGGCATCAATGGTCCAAAATATTTCTTCATTACTCATCGTATGTAAGTCCGTTGCCGGATCATGACGAATAAACTCTCGGGTTGTCGACCTCGTGATAAGTGACTTCATGGAGAGATGCATGGATGTTTGTCGACGTCTGCCAAGTCAAGTCTCCGATAGTCACGATTTTGGGATGGGGCTCACTCTGAGACTTCTTGTGAAGATCCGAGCCTCCGTAACAACCCAGGACTCAATAGCTTCCAAAGATGTCCTGAACCATTTGTTCCTTCTCGATATGCACTGCGCTTGAGACACGCCTCCTGACCTCCCCCAGCTTTGGCTATGCGCTTCCAATGCTTCCTCCTGCCACCATGGTGGCCTCACGAGATGAAGAGCAGCGTCGCTGTACGATCCGACAAGAAATATGCATCGTGTTCTGGGGATATTTTGCCGACGCCGCGATGCAGATGCGCCTCAGAATGTAGGTGTAGAAAACATCGAAGTGTGTGAATGTGTAGACACCCACGCAAATAGAGTAACCCCGCTGGAACCTTCTGCTCTCCAGAGACCGCATGATGCTATAATCAACAGTCTCACCACCCAATCCCTTCATTTGGTCGCCTTGGTCACTGTCAGTCCGGTCGTCGAAGATGCTTTAGGACGCGGCAGGTTGCGAATCATGCCTTAATCAGCAGCCTGCGAGCTCGGGAATGGTATTTGTTGCCCAAGTCCACCAACAAGCCCTGAGCTTATTTAAAAGACTCTGTGCTCCGATCTCTCACTGGAGTGGCTTAAGGCAGCAGGAATGTCTCCTTAAGTCCCTGCTCTATCCGTATGTCTTCGACTGGTGGGCGGGAATGTCTGTGTATGTGTTCCAAAACAGCGCGCACGAGAAACTCTGGCAGTTCCTTCCATACTGAACTCTTGAGCTCGTTTTCTGTCGGATATGTCTCGAAAAGGTCCTCGATGCACCATTGCGAGATGAGTCTGTGCATGGGAGTTGCATCTGGGACATGGCCGACAAGGCATTCGA
The DNA here is from genome assembly GCA_014872995.1 of Diaporthe citrichinensis. NCBI lineage: Eukaryota > Fungi > Ascomycota > Sordariomycetes > Diaporthales > Diaporthaceae > Diaporthe > Diaporthe citrichinensis. The sequence goes on from JADAZR010000027.1 coordinate 209,450, forward strand.
GGTCTTTGCGACCGATGTTCGCATATCTCCACGAGGTTATCTGTTTCCAATCCCAGACCTCGGAAATGGTCTCATTTTGGAGCTCGCGACAGGCGTATTTGTGTGCGAAGGCGTAGAGTTTGAGTAGCTGCGGAATTTCGATGTCCTCGTACTTGAAATGGGATCCCGTTGGTACCGTCCAGGCGCCATAGAGTGACTTCACGAAGAAGTGGAACTCACCCGGCCCATCCTCAGGGAGCTCCTTTGCCTCCTGTAAGCCGTTGGGGAAGACCTTGTTGAAGAAGTTCCCCGCCTGGGCTTGACGAAGCACATTGACGTGGATGCGAAACCGAACCTTTTGGGGTCCAATCAGAAAGGTGACAATTTGTGAGTCAAAATCTAAGGCCCTGATATCCAGTCAGTAAAGTTTAAGAAGGAGACAGCAGTGGACGAGTTGAGTGCAGGTGCAAAGCAGCTTGACGACGGATGTTTTTATCGTGCGCTGTTGCACATGGAAGCTCCTGAAGTTCGAGCCTTTCGTTTGTGCATTTGGGTGTTTGATACACTTACATATCTGCCGCAACATGGGCTGCTTCGTTGCCGCTCATCGTGGGCTCCGTCTGGTGGTCGTTTGGTATAGGATTGGTATCGAGAAGCAGGTGCAGGATTTCAAGGGAATTTGAAGGTCAAGCCTGCACTGCTTGAGTTTTCTTGTGGGTTTAGTTCCCCTTTCTAAGTGAAGAAGGTAGAGAGACTAGATCTGGTCGTTTCACCAGTCATCACCTGTATTGAGTCGTCAGGCTTTTCGTGCTGTTTGGTGTGTACCCTTTTCGAGGAAAGGGAGACGATTTTGCTAGGCCGCAGATGGAAGAAATAAAGAGATCCCCAGGGAAGGGGGGTGGTCTATTGGATCTGCTCACCACCTACCCACCTTGTTGAGGGGGTAAGGCAAAGCAAGCCGATGGAACGGTTTCGGTCAAAGCTTACAACGGCTCTGGGTTAGAGATGGCTGTGCGGTTCACGTGCATGTAAACGATGCCCTTCCTCTCATCGCCGGCGATTCTCACTGTGATGCTCCAATACTGCTTAGAACAGAGACACCCAGCTTCTTTTGGGGGGGGGGGGGGGGGAAGGAGCCACACCAAACCAGCTCTGTTATCCCCACTTGGCCTGTATTTTCATTCAGGTTCTTTGGAGCCGTAGAATGTTCTGTGGAGATTGTTTCAAGGAGGCTATACCAAAGTACAAAACATTATGCCACAGGAGATTGTCTCAGCGGTGGTTATCCCACAGGGGATTATCCCACAGGGGGTTATCCCAAAGGAAATCATCGCACAAGACGTTTTCTGTGGCTGATTACCAGTAGCAGGTCGTCCCACAGCAGATTCCCCCATACTAGATTCGCCCATGTGGCCTCAACTAGCATGGGGTCATTTGACAAACAACAATACGCTGTGATAGCGATCTTGCAGCGTTCAAAATAAGTACCGTTTGTAGTTGGTCTCTACAGCTGTGAGCCTACCTGCGCCAGTTCCCCGGGTAGAGTCCTTGCCTATGAAGGACCAGAATGAGCTTTCTTGTCTTAAGCGAATCGCTATGGAGCAAGCTTAGACCGCGATGTTATGTTCATTCATGTGGTCCACGGCCGAGTATGTGGCTCACGAGAGACTGTGCTCTCATCGTGTGGACCTAAGCCCTGCACAATGCTGTCTACCAAACCCAGTGAGCTAGGGAACAGCGGATTTAGCCCTGAGTGCAATTTTCACACCGTGCTGTAAGTACTCTTGGAAAAGGACGCACACGTAAACCGGGGAGAATGCAGAAACACTTTATTTCAATCCTGATGAGAGGTCCAAAAGCCGAAGCAGTCCAGATGTAGCTCCATATCCAGCCACCGAATTCAAGAGCTAATTACATATGATACGATGCTCTAACATGAGAGTCGGTTGGGTGAGATCTAACTAGAAGGGTCGAGATAAAGATAAGCTGGCATTTTGGGGAGACTTGGGCAGTTTTCTCGGTCTGTCATTCGTCTCCGGAGGGGCTTTCAATCTATGCAGGGAAGGGACGAGTCTCGAAGAAAACATTTGAAAGAAAGATCCCATGTTTTTTATTTGTATTCCAATTCAGGTCCTCTTGACTTTTTGTCCAATTTTTCTTTACGTGCAGTGCAAACCCTTGATTCAGATACTTCACATATCAGAAGAGATCTATACAACTGGAAGGTCTTGCCGAGCTAGAGACGCCTGCTTGACAAGAGGAATTATGACCCTTGGGATGAGATGATTCGACCCTATATAACGATGCGTGGGCTTTTATCAATCGGGCTCCTGACATCCATAAGGACGTGTTTAAGTGCGCCAGACTATGTCACTATCACGAAGCAACCCCTTCAGGCTAACTGGGATGTCAGCTTCTCATCATAGGCTGCGAGAGTAAATAGGTCATCCTTGTCAAGTTGATATCCTTCCGGCAGGGTACTCTCTTGACGGGGTCATGTGCTTGTACTTGTCCCTCTTCCCTCAAGCTCCTGGTCAGTCTGCTGCTTTCCCGACAAACCTAGGCGCGGTGTCAGTAGAGCAAGGATCATAAGTGGCACCAATACGACCAAAAAGAACTCCTACTCCTATCACCATTCAAAACCAGAAAAGAGATTCCCAGACCACTGCCTCACCACAGCTTCCTTGCCTCCAGCGGATTTGCCCTCGAAGTTCCCATGATACAGGTGTAATCACCCTCAATTTGCCGTGGATCCAGCACTACCAAGGTCCTCATACCGCCTGAGGAACTTCATCTCGTATCCGACGATGTTGACAAAGCCCTGTCTCCAGGCACCCAGCGTCTTCAGTAGCAAGACCTCCTTCGATATGGGGCCCCAGAGCTCGCTCGGTACGGACTCGACCACCTGCTCCACCTGAGACTCCGTGGCTAGCGTGGTCGGGCGGGCCGAATAGCGGAATTCCTTGCCAGGCTCAACCAAGATATATCCACACCGCAAGCTGACGGAGTACGCCAGGGACCGGAGCACAAGTCTGTACAGGTGAGTTTCGGACGGGATAACCCTGAGGAAGGTCTCGAGGGCGAGCTTGTCGGAGCCGAGGGTGAGCCAGAGGTAGCTGTCCCTGGCGAATCTCTCGTAGAGAACAGAGACAATGGCGTCTTGAAGGTTGGGGATAAGGAACTGGTAGGCAAACGCGTACAGTTCGAGGAGGGCGACCGTGTCAGACTTAGGGGGCAGGGCGAGGTGAGTAACGCAGGTGTAGGCGACATAGAGCCACACCATGAACGCCTGGAAGGTCTTCGGCTGCTCCTTGGAGAAGTCGGCTGGGAAGACGCCGTCACCAACAACGGCGGTCAAGACCTTCTTGTGGATGCTGAACTCCTCCTGGTCCGGTCCCACGCTGACGTTCATGACCTCGGCACCGAAGTGGGCATTCCTTAGAACGAATTTCAGTATGTTTTCAAGCACATTCTCAGAAACAGGCAGATGTCGAAGAGCGCTGGACTTACTCGTTGTAAGGCATGGTCTGTTCCGTCTGTTGTCTTTCGTCTGGTATGTTGTTCTTTTGGTGTGTATCGTCCGGTGTTCGGGACGATTGGTGAACAGCTTGGTGGCCCCAGATAGCTGAGAACTTGAAGTGTTAGCCCGACCTTGCTGTGAAGGGCTTCCCTTCTATGGTTGATGGGGTCAGATTGTCAAGAACTAACCTGAACGCGTCGACAGAGAAATTCGCTGACGATCTGTGATGATTTGGAGGAAGAGGTCTGAAAGTGCCAGGACAGGCTTTGCTTTAAGTACTAAAAGAGATGGGAAATTTTCGGCAAGCACTCTGATGGGACCTGAGTCACTGCGTGCAAGTCCACACTATTGAACAATCAAATACCACAATGGAAAAGATGGGACCGCTCAAGACTCCATTGTAAGGCTGATTACAAACCGCGGTAGTTTGAAGTCAAGGTCGCGATATGTCCTGATGATGGTGAATGCAAAATTGGTCACTGGCCTAGACAGGGTTTGTAATGCAAACACCATATGAATGGACCTATTGGCATGAAATATTGTATATATGCTTGTAATCAAGAAGGGAATGAGGTTGTCTGTGGCTCCTGAAGATGGTGAGGATTGTTGTGGTGATTATTGAGACTGGTAAGTATACCCCTTGATTTGAAAAGAGCACATTGATATTGTCAAATACGGCATTCCAAGGGTAATACCATCAAAATCTTCAGTATGGCCCAGGTCGTGGTTACAACATTGAAACCGCGATAGTCATTGTCACCAGGTCCAGCCTCATGAATGGTGCATCATTGTTCTTATTGTTTTCGGAAGAACAACTATCAAAGCTGAGTACCCCTTCGGATATTTCCAGGCCAAACAAGCATGCACTCATCTTCCTTGGGATAGCTGCCATTGGCGATGCCAACCCACTTCAAGACAAGCCTTATGCCACCTCCGTATTGGCTGTGGCCGCTTTATCAGTGTGAGAACCGTCTGCAATGGCAATCAGAGAGCAGGACGTGGCAGGTGAAAATCAGAGTCAGTTCAGACGCATGCCTTGAAGCCCGTGCTGGCCGACCAGCCGCGGGACTTGATGCGGAAGTACTCCTTGAGAATGTCGTGCAGAAGAGCGGCAGGTACAGCGTCCAAGATCTCATCCATGTCAACCTGCTTCGAAGCTCCCATGCCATAGGCGTCGATGATCTGTCTGTGGTTTGGCTGCATCTTGGCCATGTCATGGAGGATGAGCATCTGTGGCATCTGTGGAAAGATACCGGAAGCTCTTCCAGGTAAAGGAATGGTTCGGCTTCCATCTGCGAACGGCACGCTAACTTTTCGCTGCGAGGTGGCTGCAGGGAACATGCGGTAGGCCAACGCGCGAGTGACGAGGTTGTACAGGCGAGCGCCGGTGCCGACGTGGCCAACCAGGTACTCCAGTAGGTCCTTGTCTGAGCCCAAAGTGGCCCAGATCTCGCGGTCATTGGAAAGTCGAGCATAGATGGTGGAAACGATCGAGTCCTGCACAGCCTGCATTCCGTATGTCTGGGCGAAGACATAAAGCTTGACGAGGTCGAAGAAGGATGCAAACCGGGTGCCTGTAAGGCAATCGAGCTTGGGAAAGAAACATGTGGCAAGGTAGGCCCACTCGACGAAGAGGCTGAAAGTCTTGGGCTCAGCGTCGACTTGTGATCTGTTAGCTACCTGATGCAGTCCTAAGCAACGGGAACGTGCGGAACGTTTTCGACGTACGGAGCGTGATGGAATCAGTGCCGGTCGCCTCTGCGAAAGCATCGCGGAGGAAGGCGCTGAAGCGACAAATGATCAGCTGGTGGACCAGGAATTTGACCTTCTCTTGTCCCACGAAGATGGTGGCCATTGGAGGATCCCAGAATGAGTTGCTACTGTGCGGTCAGTGCTGCTTCATTAACAGATTTTACCCAACCGAACGATGTATGGAGCGATGGCGAATGGTAGGGCTTAAGCAGTCCGTTTGATAGGAGAGCCCAGGTGTGGTGATTGAGGGTGGGTGTCGCATGCGAGATGGGAAGGGCAGGCTTACCTCTTCTCGGGCTTGGTCACCTCGTAGCTGGTCAGATCAGGCTTGGCCGCATCTGGCTCCATCTGGATCTGGATGGCCATGGTACTACCAGGGCCAAGAGAGTGGCTGGAAGTATCGCCAGCAGAGTTGCTGGTAATCTCGGGGGCCTCAACAGCAGTATCTTGAGTGACAGCCATGTCGAAGAAGTGTTGATCTTCAACTTGCAGAGGGAGTGTTGCAGTGGTGCAGCACTGGACAGCAGCTTGTTCTGCTGCTGGAGTAGGTGCAAGATGATCTGAACTAAATGGAGGGGCACTAAAGATCTGATGACTGTGAATAGACAAGAAAACAGAGAATGTTTGCAAGATGGCATCGGATATCAAACAACCTACTTTCAGATCAAGGAGGCATCATTCACTTTGGGAATCATGATAGAGAGAGCCCAGGCCAAACTCAGCAAGAGCAACTTGGAGGTTGTCAAGCCATTATGTTGAGAATTATACTGGCAGACATTCTTTTCAAAGGACATCCGCAGAGGACAAGATGCTAACTTCAGAATGACCGTCTTGCCCTTTCTTGTAATGTTCCTTTTTTGGATGTGCTTTTGATAGACTGCATCCAAATACATAGGCATTCAATGGCCCAGACACAGGATTCCAGGATTCCAGGATATTTGTATGTCCAACCATGGCGGGAATTACAATGCGTGCCCTACAAGACAAGAAGTTGAAAAGCTGGGGGCGACACAGGATCACCCGGGCTGACTCAGATTCTCCTATCTGAACACAAAAAAGGTCTGGTGCTTAAGGTACCATTTCACCATCCTAATGCCTCCTCATTGTACTGCCCCTCCACTCATTGCTGTTGCGTCGTCTCACAGTCCTCTATCAGGTGATCCAAATAGTGTTGTCCAGAACATACGTCCTCCCCAATGTGTACCATTTGACACATTGAGTAGATGTCTCCCATCATCCATGCCCGGTAATGCAGAGAAGGTGAGTGTTACACGTTCAGTCTGCACCACCCAAGAGGTAGTCGTCAACTTTGTCATGTGCATCAGTACCTTTCCTGTTCAAGCAAGAACATTCAGGCAGCTCGAAGATTTTCTTAAAGGCGAGTCGAACGAGCTGGTCTGGGATGTTGTCTATGAGATTTTCGGCATTGCGTGTTGGTGCTTGAACCGAGTTGTTGACCAGGTAGTTGACCAGGAACTGGTGCATTTTCGACCCCTCCGGCACTCTGTCCACAAAGCGGTCAAGCGAGCTCTTATTGTTCAAGAACTCGCAGTGACTCCAGTCCCTTGAGTGAGATTCCTTGAAAATGGCTCTCATGACCGCATCCTGCAGCTTCGTGATCTTGCATTGATGGGCAAGGCCGTAAAGTCTGACAAGATCATCGGACTTGACACCCTCGAGGGGGTCTTGGGTCTCCAACTTCCCTCCCAGTGAGGCATGGGCCCATGTGACAAGGAGCTTGAAAGTGTCGAGCTCCTCACCCAAGAGAAGCAGAATTGGGATTTTGCCACCACTACCACTCGGCATGGAAGAAATGTGCAATGAAAGATCGCCGGTGACTTCGAAAAGCTTGATGGGAAAGTAAATGCTGAAATACCATTTTGAAATGTAGGCTTTGAGACAGCTAGACTCATCCACGCTTCTTTCAAAAGTCAGTCTCATATTTGACTGCTGAGCACTGTATTACACAGACATACACAGATAGAGAGTGTGTGTGTGTTTGTGTGGAAACATAGTGAGAAAAATGGAATTCGGGACCACATACGAGTCATAGCCGTCGGGTGCCCAATGAGAGGTCATTCTTCTGATGTATTGATAGTAGTGTCTGGTGTGAGTCTGCAAATGCTCATGCGATATCTGTGTTCAAATTATTAGTCCAGTAGTTGTACTTTGGAGAGCAGTTGTCCGAAGTGATCACAGCCGGCACTGGTGTGTCTAATTTTGTTGGTGAGGAGGCTTTGCCGGGTTGTCTGTTGAGACACGCTTACCAATAATCACTGATAGGCTCTGGCGAAGTCTTATAAGCTGATGTGGACAGATAGACTCAAGAAAGCAGGCGTTGTGATCTGTTGAAGGAGAAAGCATGACGGGAGGAGGAATGTAAGGCATTGAGTAAGAACCGGTGGTCAACAGGCAGATTTATAGCAGGCTCGGGCACGGTAATGAGGAAGACTGACTGGTCAGGACTGGTGATGGAAAAGCTTGGCTCATAGCATGCTCCAATGAGACCAACATAAACTTAAAGTGTTACAGCAGCAGCCAGTGAGCCACATCAAGACGGTAACTATGACAAACTACCATCCTATGACTTTGAATTAGACCACGTATCATGAGCCATTAAACCAAGCACTCTGTTGCAGAAGATCATGGCATGGGCAAAATGGAACAAAACGTGTTCAAGGCGCTGTGTGCCAGCTGAGGGCAGTGTTCGCCTACCTTGCTTCCTTGGGTGCCCTCGCAGTATCGCCATTTCCATGGTTGGTTTTCCCAAGCTCGAAGCTCTCCAGCTCCTGCCCGAAGTTCGACTTGATACTGTCTCCCATGAAGAACACGCGTGCGGACGAGATCCAAGTATACCACCTCTTCGCTGAGATGCGTTCACAAGTTCCATTAATCTTAAGCGTCATCATGTTATGTAAAGACATAAGCTGGCCTTATTCTTTTGTGTCAAACGTGAACATGGCTCTGTCTTTGAGATTTTCATCATAGTTCTTCACGTGAGGCAGGCCACTCTGAGCAGCTTCAGACTCGCTAAGTAGTATACGGGCCACATAAGAGCGGTGTTGAAAATAATGGTATTTGAATGTGGATCTATCGAAGCTCAACGTAGGATACGAGCAGGATTAATACGTGCGGACGAAGTATGAGAGGAATCCTGGGGTCAGACCGACTAAGATGTCCTGGTGTGGATGACCAACCCTCGACAGGCAGAGGGTGCTGAACTAGGAGCTTGATCGATCCCAAAACGCCTGACATCGGCCAACGCCAGCCCTGACGAGCCGCCAGGTAGGCTATGGTTTCAAGAATAAGAGCTTGGAGGCGCGGGTCAAGGTGAGAGCCTGGCACACATGTTGCTCCTGTCGTGGCGATGGAAAGTACATTCGTGGGCTGGTGTCTTCGCGGAGGTGTTACCGCCAGCGATCCAGTTGTAGGAGGCAATCTCGTTCACAATGTCGTAGCCCAGGTCTGGCGTCTCGTTCATGATCTCTCTCCACTCGGGCGTTACAGGGTTGTGCTGCTTTCCCTTAAATAGGCTCATTGTGAGGCGTTCCTTGAGTAGCCTCCTCATTCCGCAGCCAGCCATGGTGTTCTCGTAAACGTATTGCACTAGGTTGAAGATGTAAGCATCGTACTCAGTCAACTGTAGGGGCACTGTGATGGGAAGCAAAGTATGAAATTATGGCATGGTCATCCATACCGTCCTTGATATCAGGCCTTCGCATTCCAACACTGTAGAATGCGTGTGCCATATCCACGCAAGCGTTCTCCAGCTCCTCCACCAAGACCTTGGAAGCGAGGACGTAGAGCCGGAGGTAGTCCTGGATGCACGCCGTCGAGGAGCTCGCCGTGAAGTCCTTGCCTAACATGACATTGGCCGCTAAGGTCGAGTTCGAGACGGCCGTGGGCGTCAGGGTGCGGATGTACAGCCACCGGATGAAGAGCTCGAAGGAGTGGGGATCGTCCTCCGGCATGGTGAGCTTGTCCTCAAGGGACTCCTTGAATCCCGAGTTGAAGGCCGACCTGAAGAAGTCCGAGATGCCAGACAGGAGGTTCTCGTGCAAGCGCCACTGGACTTCGCCCGGGCCCACGAGTACTGTCACCACCCGCTCGGAGAATAATCTATATTTGACGATGGGTTAGTTCCAAGACTGCTAGAAGTGACGCCCTCGGGAGGCTGGACGGTCTGCGTGACCGGTGGTGGGTCGTCGTTCACAGTTGTGAGTGACACCATCACGCCTGACCTCCCCGGGCCGTGGCCAAGCTTAACAGTGAGACGTGCGTCACCTACCTGTCGACCGGAGGCTCTGACGGCTCCACAGACTTGGACTTGTCCCGACGCTTCCCTGAATTCCTAGGTGTCTTTGCGCCATCCTCGACGCCCTTCTGGCCGCCAACATCGGGCGAGGAAGCAACACCACCCATCGCGTCCGCCAGGGACCGGGTCGTTGCGGCTGGCTCGGCAGAAGATGATAGTTCTGGGGAAGCTTGAACGGTGCTGCTGGGGCCGGCAGCATCGTCCGACTCTGGCGGCTTGCTGATCATCCCTGTGTATTGCGACGTGGCCGCGGGTCAGCCATGGTTGCCAGGGTTTCGAGAAGGGAACGGCGGTGGTGAGACGGAGTGCATTTTCATCGCCCAGTGTCACAGCAGTGCGGTGTGTGGGGAAGGGGCGACACAGAACAACAGGAGCAGAAAGTCATGGGGAGGAAAGAGCGTATGGTACTTCGCTTGTGTGGTGGCTCTGGTTGGGTTTCAAGACTGCGTGCATCGTCAAGATGCTTCAGGCTGCCACGGCTTGAGCTCATGTTTGGCGAACCGGTATCTGGCTCCGTACGTGGGTGAGGTTGAGAAGAACAAGTGCAGTGGGCTTGGGCACCAGTTCGTCTAATCATCGGCATATGCGACCGCCTGGCACTGAGCTCCCTCCCCTCGACCGCTTCTTTTGCATGTGTATGCCTAGCATGCTTTTGACTCGGAAGCTGTTCGAATCCCATGACGCCCGTCTATTTTCAACTGTACTGTCAACCTCTATCACACGCCGCGGCAAGTCAAGGAGAGTATTTCCACCAGGGCCACACCAACCCCCATCCATCATCTGCAGCCATAGGAGCTCAGAAGACGTATCTGTCAAATCACACTGGCACAGGAGATACAGATGAAGGCGCAAGCTTGTCAGAAAGGCATTGGTATAGCCCATTTTGATGTTGCTGAAGACAGAATATCTTTCGAGCACACGCGCTGCGCTCCATCCGGGTATAAGACCCCTTTGAACACCCCCAAACGCTCCAGCCAAACCAGATGCATCAATCAGTACTGCCCCCCTTGAGACGTTAAGCCAGGATTTCCACAGCGCACGCATACACCGCGCATGCAACCCCATTCAGAAACCCTGAAGATAGCGACCGAGGAGAAACTCGACAGAAATAAGCCGGCAGATTATGGGGTGATAGCGCTGCCCGAGGTACATGAAGTTAAAAAGAGATATACGACCCAAAATAATGTGTCAACCAACTCCGCTGTCCGTTTGCCGACCCCCCAGTAGCCCAGCGTTGCATATAAGACTCGCATCGCAATAACACGTAAATCCACATTGTCTTTGCCAGCCGCCTGATCCCCTCCAGGTCTTTGTTTCCGTAAGCCCAAAAAGCATCAAAAACCCCGACTGTGTGCAAAGAACTCCGCTGCTTGAGATTTGCCGCAACCCCGCTCAATGATTTCGTTCTATGTGTCGAAAAGATCTTTTGTCTTTGGACAGCTCAAGAGACCCAAGATGAACCCTTTTTATCATGCGAAGTCGCCGCTTCTCGTGTAAAGTGGAGAGAACCCCGTCAAAACTCCGTCGTTAAACACCGATGCAGATGATTATGTCGTCGAGTATGCAGGTCCGCGAAAAAACTGAACGCCCATTCGAAAATCAAAACAGCCCCCATCTTCGGAAGTCGAAGCACCGAACCGCTCAAGTTGTAATACAAGCAGCAAAAGAACCGACAAATTGGTATCGATAAGTTTTCGTGTGGCGCCGCGAGGAGAGTCAACTCCTACCTCGGGTCTGAGGTGCATATGTCGAAAAAGTGTCTTTATACAATGTGATGCGGGCGTGGGCCCAAAGTCGGTTTGTCGAAAGGCCAGTCGACCAGAATGCGTGCCTAGCCTCCCCATGAGTGAAATCAAGATCAATTGCCTGCTTGTTGAAAGTCGGTGCCCGCCAAGATGAATCAGCTGCCTGAAAGAGGAATGTGCGGCGAACCCAACATCCTCGATCACATCAATGACGACGGCCGGAACGACGTCACCCCGCCTCTGGTGAGAAGCGGAGCGACGTCATTTACCAGCGGGAGCGAAGGCTCTGCTGCATCCGGACCGATGGCGAGACCGACGAGGGCGGCGAGGGCATTGTCAGGCCCTGGCCGTTGGCAGGGTTGATGATGGGGATGGCATTGCGGGCCCTGGTGGCGGATGGCTGGTGTAGTTTAGGGTGAGAGTGGTGAGCCTGGAATGAGGGCGGGAGGAATGCGGGAGAAGACGAGTTCAGTGTGTAGGAGGAAGCAACTTGTTGGGGCTGTTGCGTTGGTGATCCCGTGGGGGAGTTGCTGGCCAGGGATGATCGTTCGGAGCCACTGTAAGCCAACTGCGAGTCCCGATTGTCAGTATACCGTCGTGGCATGGTCTACTCGTCCATAGTAGGGCGGGTCCTAGGCCAGATCGAGGATACTCACATCACTCTCGGTGACGAGGCCGGGGCAGAACTCCAGATCGTCCTCAAGGTCGAAGGAACGGCCGAGCTCGTACTTGGAGCGAAAGCTCGACACAGATTGCGACTCAGACAGCTCCTTCATACTTCGGACACCCCGGAACTGCTTGTGCTGCGAGTTCTGGGAGACGGAGAGCCTCGGGCCCCGGCGATTCCGGCCACCATGGTGGTTGTGCGAGACAGCCGAGGCTGTGGACGGTGTGGGATGTTGCTGGTGGGTGTTGAAGTGGTAGTACGAAGCCATGGTTGCTGAATTCTCGAAACTGCGTGTCGATGGGGTCGCTCAGAAGTGCTGGGTCTTGCGTTGGGGGCTTGTGGCTCAGATATGTTTGCGGAAAGGGTCCGTTGGTGTTGCACGCCGATGATTTGCGGGATTAAGGTCAAGTTTCAGCGACAAAGTGTAAAAATCAGCCGATGGTTCTTTTTGAAGACGGTACAGTCAGATCCGGGTTGTGTGCGTGTAGATGATTTCGGATTTTAATTATGATGCTGTTTTGTCACTTTTGGATAGCCTTTTGGTTCGGAGTCGGAGATGGTTCAAAGATAACGGTTGTTGGTGGTGTGTTTGATGTCTGTGGGATGGGGAAAGTGGCCAGGTAAGGTAGGTAGGGTTCGGAGTGGTTGGGTAGAGATTGGAGGTGGCAGGTGGTGGTAGAAGTAAGGGAAGAAGAGAGGCGGAATGAGGAGGGAACGGAGCGGGTGTTTGTTGGACGAGGGCGGGCGGGCGAGGGACTGGCCCTGTCGACGGGGGGATTGGGGGGTGGTCCAGGTGTCCAGGGTGGCAGAGGGCCCTGATGATTGGCGAGGGGGGCAGGGGGGTGTCAGGGTGGTGCATGCAACTTGCAACTTGGCTTGAACGGACTAGACGGAACGCACCTTGGGGGGCGAGGCAGGAGAGACAAAAACGCACTGTGGCACTGTGTGCGGGCCCAGGCTCCTGCACGGTATGCCGACTACCTAGCCTACCTAGGTACCCAGCACTCGGATCCCCTGGTGGGCAGGCTGGGCCCGGCTGGTGTGTCCAAGGAGATTGGAGCCCATGATTCTACAGCCACCCTCAATTCCTGCAGGTGGTTCCTGGTCCTCCACCATCAGTCACCCCAGCACATGACGATGACGGCTGTTGCTCACTCTCCCTCGGGAGTTAAGAGTCAGAGGCTGGGAAACCGAACGAATGCTTCTCCATTAAAACATAACGTGGCATGGCATGGCATAATTCATGTCTGCGATGCGATGCGATGCGCTGCTGCTGCCACCATCCTCCTCGCCTGGGACGGTAGACACGCACACACACCAGAGGAAACACTGTGCTGCCCACACCCACAAAGCCGCTTTCAGCCCTCGAGCCCGAAATGGCAAGCCGCTCGAGAGGAATGAGAAGAAAGGAGGAGTCGGCCTAGCAGTGGCAACGGCCAATCAGCAGGGGTTTGCCGGCGCTGATCTCCATCTTGGACGCGGAAAGTGAAGTGTCGTGAGTGTCTGAGGTGTCCAACCACAGCCCCACCCCTCCTCAGGATCTAGCGTTGACCTGACCACCCTTCGGCTCCTGCCATTGGGCCCTGGGCTCTCCATCGTTCCAAGGCTGTGCTCCAAAACGGTCAAGCGCTCTTCCATAATGCTGTCACCGTCTGCGTTGCTCCTCATCGGCACTGTGCCCATCCTGCCCACCGTCACCGCACCGTCCGACATGATCCGAGGCCACCCAGCACCGTCACGGATCATCTTCGTCGAGGCCACTTCCTGACGAAAGTAACATGCATGTTTGTCTATTCACGATTCCGAAACCGACAGACACACACGAGGACGGAGTACAGCCCGCAGGCTGCATGCCCCGGACATGGCCGGCCAGGGAACACCAGCCCTCTTGCTCCGTTGCGGCGGTCGACGGGGCCACACCACACGGCGCACAGGAAAGCCGTTGAGGGGGAGGGTGGCAGGGAAGGACAGAGAGCCGCCCCGACCGTTGGGACACACCCCCCACACCCCATCCCCGAAGTCAGAGAGAGTTAACCTGGCCGACCACAATCTTGGGCTACCGTATTTCCGTTTCGATGTGCATGCCATTCATACCAGCTCCCAGATGGCGCATTCTCTCCCTCTGCCTGAAATGGGCCCGTCCACGTCTCTGGGAACTCCTTCAATTAACACCACACTCCCCACAAACACACGAGGCGCTTCATCCAAGCCTCAAACGAACCCCTCGTCATTGTCACCCTCGGCACACAAGACCCTCGAGAGTCGCTGAAACCTGCAGCCGGGTCAATGCCCCTTCGCGGCCCTGGGCGATCCGGGTCTGAAGCACCACCTGCCTCCCGGGCTGGGACTCCCTGGCCCGCCAAGCCCCTCCAACTTCGCCACCCTCCCACCAAGCGGCAGAGCGCAGGAGTGGTCGGCCTGCAGGCGGCGGCGGCACTCTGTGCCAGTGTGCATGAGCATGGACGAGGCATGGCCATTTAGCGACACGGACCCGCCGGCGGCTTGTCAACCCCAAGGCCCTGTGGCGAACCAGGTCCGCGACCCTGATCTGGTTGGCTGTCGCCGTTCACACTCGCAGCGTTCCCTGATCGAGGCGGGGACCGAGGGCTGAGGCCTTGTCCCGTGTGACCTGTTCTCCCACGTCGCTGCGTTCCAGTCCAAAACGTGGCGGCTGGCATTGGCTGCTACGAGCCACAGTGTCGAGCGCTCTCGATTGTCCACCCTCACTTCGCACGGCCTTTCCGTAATCAAAAGCGGAGCGGACATTCTCATGTTCGGGCTCTCGGGCGGTGCCAGCAGTGTACTGTATGGGGAGATCTCCTGCCGATGATTTGCCTGCTGCCAACATCAACAAAACCCTCGCCACTGGCCTGTCCGTGGTGGGCTCTGACGTATTGCAGGCTGTCGCCCATGTCGGCGTGCCTTTCGATCCTGCCCTATCACCACGGTGCTACTGCATGCTGCTCCCGGGGTCGTCAAATCATGCTTGCCCGATCCTCTCCCCACGACAGTTCAACTGCTGACTGTTGCATAAACCCACGCCATCCAGTGATTGGGTTAAATTGACTGCATGGCCCACATTGGGCGTCTGTGACCTGGGGACGAGCTTGACAGGGCACAGAGGCCGCAATCGTGCGCGCCCCGTCTGTGCATGGAATGATGATCCCGATCATCTTTGGGTTCGGGATTCACAGAAGGGTGAATTGCTCGACGGTGGCCGCGAATGGGCCCAGGCCTGCCAGGGGTGCTAGAGAACATGCGCCGGCCGTGTTTAGCATGGAAATCTCTTCGAAGATGGAAGCTTTCCTCAGACAAGCGCCTTGACTGATTGGGCTTAACGGTAGCATTTGGCCAAGGTGCTTGCTGACTGCCTTATGCTTAGCATGGTCACCCCACCCAATCCATCCAGGTCAAGCTCACCACCAGCTCATGCCCCCAACAGACGGTGGGGTGACGATGACGAAGCAAACAGGTTAACGGAGCCTCTATCCTCGTCCACCTTGAAATGCCACGAGACTCACCTTTCGAGCATCTCTTGCTTTCACGAGCGATCAAACCATCCTTGCATCGTGCTCCGTGAAGGCAGCTGCAGATGGACCTTTAAGCGAGTCACATCCAAGTCGAGGTTTCACTCTGCACAGCGCTCCGAAGCAGGTAGAATAAGGGGTTGGATTGGTCAATGGATAGAACGTCTACGGTGCGGGGGTTTAAAGTGTTTCTATTTTAACCCTTGCCACAACGTCCCCTGTCCCAAGATCTTGTCTGTCCTTGCTCGGACTGCGCTGTTGACAACCTCAGTCCAGCCCAGTCCTTACAATATCTAACACCTCCTGGCAATCAGCTGGTCCAATCCACTCCAGCACCACAGCAGTCACGCGCCAGAAAGCGGAGGCAGCATAGACAGCTCAGCGAACTCCTCCTTGCCGAGAGTTGAAGGCTTCACCGTATGGTCTGCTGTTGCCATCATACAGCACCGTCTTGTTCGCCGGTTACTTGTGAGCCACGGCCGAGAAGGTTTGCTTGAACCCTGCCACACCGCCGTTTGGAGAAACGGGTGCCCGAGGCAAGGGCAAGCCACCCACACCCACCACCTGCCACACAGCCCATCCCACAACCCCACGGGCCGTGCTCATTTGAGATGCGGACGCTGGCACCCACAAGGCGGTAGCTGCGGCAAGCTCTGCCCCTTTTGGTCCTCCTGCAGAAAGGCTGTAACACCTGTAGGGTGCGGCCTTGCTACTCGCTCGAAAATCGAGTATCTGGCTACCACCGCGCGGCAGCGGATGTGCGTCGGAAACCTTGAACCATGAAATTGCAACCAACCTGCAGCCACCTGCAGATACTAGTAACAAGTTGCTGCGCCTTCGTCATGCGAGATGGCAGTCTCGACCTCTGTAGTCGGAGGTTTCCCGCAACCATCCCGGAGTATCAAATGGTCAAGTGTGCTCATCTGCCACCCTCGCCCGGGCTGTGGCACTTCTAGTATGGGTGAGGCACGGTATTATTGGGCGGGAGCTATAGCAGTCGACGGCGGAAGACTTCGCCATGCCGAACCTTGAATGCATGTCTCCTACTCCCTCCCGACTGTAAGATCTTTTTATGTTTCATCTTTCGTGTGGTGTGCTCAGCATGTGTCAGATTGAGAAAATGGCTAGTTCCTGTCAGCCCAGGTACGTCTAACCACTTGAAGCCAGGCACGTCGGGGCCGCCATCTCCGCCTTTCCGCCGTCCCGTCCCGAGATCTCACCGACGACACGGCGGCCCAGCCAAAACTACTCTGCCCTTAGCACAACCACCGAGTCGTCCTGTGACCCTCGAGAACTATCTCGTCGTGACCGTCGGAGGACATGGACATGTTCGATTGGACAGTGGTGTCTTCGAACCATCCCTCCAGAAGCATATATACGGTTGGGGCGCCGGCTCGGCGGCATATACACTTTCTGCGGAGGAGACTTGTGTGTGCCTATCCCACAGCACAAACTTACGGACAAGGATCATACGCATATTTGCTGCTTTGGATACTTTCTTAACATCCGTTGGACCTTCGGGCCAGTAGCAACCGTTGCCCCATGCGTAGGTTATGCACGCGAGGAACCGCGGTGCCATCACCCCAGACGGGAGCTGTGCCGCAATTCAATCACCGATCGAAACCTCGAACATGTACCTGCACTGGTCGGCTTTTCGCAGGTTATCGTCCAAGGCCAGTGGGTATAGTTGGCAGAAACTCACTCTTGGTAAACCCCCAGCCGGCGTGGGACAAGAATCGCTATTACAAGAAAAGTTTGCGTTGTTGCCTGCCATGCTGGACACTCGAAGATGGTGGTATTGTCTGAAGCGAGTCTTGATCTAACGAGAGAGAAAGTACGGCCTGTCATGGGCTAGTTAGCAATATCGCAGGTTAACAATTGCCCCCCCCCCCCCTTTCCCGGAGCCATTCTGGCATCTTAGGACAAACTAGGATATGGGCAGCGTATTGCCTGTTACGTGGCTTTCAGACTCCTACAACTTACGGGCTCCGTCGATTCCTTAGCAAGCGGTAATACTGGGTGTTTCTCTAAGTTTCAGGAACTGGCCGTAATTTGTCTGAACTGCCCAGGTCCTATCTTTCCCGCCTCTGTTGTTCGACCATCTATACCTGCCACCGCCTCTCACGCTTGCTACTCTCACTACCGAACCACCTTTCACGTGTGGTGAGTCTTTCAAATCACGCATGTCTCTAGTTGTGAGACGGAACACGGCACAACTTCGTGGTTTCGTCATAGTTCTCAGTGTACAAGGCCCACCGGGGACAGTTGATTTACACAAGACACCACCTTTTTTTTTTTTTTTTTTGATATTCTTCGTTGCCTCCGAACGAGGAGCCTCACACGTCTCTGTGGCAGTCCGTGGTCGATGGTATTGAGTGGTTTCTCCGGTCGTGACAGAGTGAGTCACCAGGACCGTCACTGAGACAAGAGTCACCGAGGCAGAGCCACCAAAAGACACCAGAGGCTGAACGCTGAGGAGTGATCAGGCGTTTGCATGATGTGATACATCAATCTTTTGGCATCATATTGGATATCGAAAAACTCGATGGTCGTAACGTATATCCCACTCTGGTTCCCTGCGAGAGTCAGCAATGCTAGGAGGTTCTCACGTCAGTCTCAGCCGTAAATCATATATTTCAGGGTAGACCCAACAGATTGTCAGCCTTCCAGCCAGTCCTATGAGTAATGATATCCTTAGAGCACGGCTTTGTTATCATGGACCATAAAAATGTTCTCTCCGTCTGCTGTGCAACGACGTCGGGCGTGATACTTCTCCCTAGCCTTGACTTTCGGGAGGGACAGTGCGGCCCCGCGGGTTAGGGTTTGACGAAAGTTCTCATGATGTCACCCATTCAATGGACGGAAGGGCACGTTGGTTCTGGGGCTGTCCAACATAGAGGAAAGAGTTGGGAATTGAGTTGGCTGTTCATCTTTTCTAAGGGCACCCAGGCACCCGAGGGACCGAAGCACATCCAATTTTTCGCCTCATACTCGATTGACTCATCCGCCCTGAACCTCACGCCATGGCGCTCATCGAGAACTGGTATCCTCCCTCCAAGGAGAACTACGACCTCGTCCTGTTCATCTGGCAGTTCTTCCCATTGGTAAACGCCGACCCTCGATCACACCTTCCATGGCTATTTGATTGAGCTAACAAGTTCCAGGGCGCGTCACTGCAATGGGCCATCTCGTGGTACGGCATGGGTAAGACGTCGACCAACAGCGCGCTCAACCTGCCGGGACGCATAGCCTGGATGACCATGGAGTGCCCGGGCTTCATGACCCTGCTGTACATCATGAACACGCTCCCCGCCCAGCACGGCATCACGGACCTGCCGTGGCAGAACAAGGTCCTCGCGGCCCTCTTCGTCATGCACTACATCTACCGCGCCGTCATCTTCCCCTGGATCCAGCCCTCCATGTCGCCCATCCACCCGCTGGTCTGGGCCTTCGCCTTCGTCTTCCAGCTCCTCAACGCAACCTGCATCGGCGGCTGGCTGGCCGCCTATGGCCCCGTCACCAAGGCGGGCTGGGACGCGCAGCTCTCGCCCTTCTCCACGCTGCAGTTCGTCGTGGGCATCGCCGTCTTCTACATCGGCCTGTCGGCCAACTACTTCCACGACGACGAGCTGCGCGAGATCCGCCGCCGCGAGCAGCGCCGCCAGGAGCGCCTGGCCAGGGAGCAGGGCGTCGCGGTGGCCAGCGTTGACAAGCACTACAGCATCCCGCAGGCCGGCCTGTTCAAGATCATGCTGTTCCCCCACTACTTCGTCGAGTGGGTCGAGTGGACGGGCTTCTACATCGCCTGCGGCCTCAGCTGCGTGCCTGCCCGCATGTTTGTCATCAACGAGATCTCGGCTATGCTTCCGCGGGCGGTCAATGGGAAGAAGTGGTACGTTGAGAAGTTCGGGGAGGAGAAGATTCGGGACAAGTGGGCTGTGATCCCCGGGATTTGGTGAGCGTGGGACGACAGTGCTCATAAAGGGAAACACTAAGTAGCGCCAATGCTGTGTTTTACTCTTCGAGACAACTCTTCGAATCACGACGGCTATGAACCCCCTCTGTGAGGGAGGATCTCGAGGCTTCGTGGCGACCTAGGATCCCATGGTCCTGTCGGCTCGATCATCAGAAGCGGGAAGATGCGCTCCCGGCATGTTACCAGCACGGTTTCTGATTTCAACGCTGTGTGACGTGCACCACGATTCAGTATGTCTCTGATTCCAAACTTTTGTCTTGCTTTATGTAAACCGAGGCGGCGCCGCAGTAATAACCTTGTCAAAATATGCTTCACAGCATAATCTCATCTGCCGGATCAGTACTTATATAGACTACAATAGACCAGAGTAAAGGGAAGACCATACATGGAGCTTCGACATGGCGCCTGGATCTGTGCTCGGAACTATTTGAATCACTGGTAGTCAAGTATAGAAAGCCCACTGTCAGTACACTAGAATGGCGGGTGGGCATTGGCGCCACAGCCACTGCTTCGACATTTATACCTCTACCAAATGGTGGTTAGCAGGAACTGGCAGAGCCCTCCTGGAACTTTGAGCAAGATTATTTGTCCTGCCCATCGCACATGTCCAAAAAGCAGTCATGCTCACCGCACTTAACACAAGGTCCCACAATCGAGGCTCCACAGCCAACTGGCTTGAGGGATCACCAGATCAGCAATGTTTAGAGGATCCAACATGATTATCGACCTGACAATCTCCTCAGTGAAGCAAGACCACGGCCAGAGCTTCCGTTTGTGCACGTGGATAGGCCTGGTGAGACATGGGATCTTTGCTCTCCGCCGTAGGACAACGTCACATCTTACTGTGCGCCGGGCTAAGCAGCCTCCCACATCTTCCAAGCGATTGACAACGTGCTGGACTCCACAGTGCCAAAAACAAAGGCTGGCGCGAAGCCCGATTTTTGGCAAGACGGCTTCGCTGTGCTTTCACACCGCCTAATTCGATGGGAGGTGGCGCTGGAGCGATTGGGGGACCACATGGCTGAGCTCAGAGCCGCCAGGAGCACAATGCTTTCCCGCACACAGCACCTAGAATAGCCATGCGGCCTGCGCGAGATAGGTTGGTAACTCAGACTCAGATGGGTCCGGGGATGGTCCTTTTGTGCCAGCAAGACCAGCTCGGAGGTGTGGTTGAAGTGACACAACACGACTTTTAGGTGGCACCGCTCGGGAACCGACGCGCATTACATGAATGTGCAATCACCTGAGCTACAAGTGGACGCCACTCGCGGATGTTGGTTCTAAGAGTTCAACAGCTTTTCTGAGACAAGCGGACCACTTGCGCTCTGCTCCTGCGTGGCTAGACTGCAGCAGCTGGAGCTTCGAACGTTACACATGTCACACGTGCAGTTCTACAATTTATAGTGGACATCAAACAGCACTCGTATGCTAATAAATCTTATCAACGCGACCAGGAGTACGATTCCAATACATATACAGTTCTTTGTCTACTTGCCCGGTGAGTAGGAGAGTTGTCTCCAGCGCTGGGCTGTGGATTGGACCAAGGGACATGGTGACGGGGCAGCGCAGGCTTTGCGGTGAGAAGATTACATATTGTATTCTCAACACATCCTATGCTGGCACATCGCTAGCTGAGTCCATACGTGATCGTCACAGCTGTTCTGCGAGCTGAGGTTGGTGAGGTATAACTCAGGCTACATGAGAGAATTCCAGGGATTTCAAAATGCACGATTGCAGAAATCTTGGTCAAAATTCGTCTTCAGGCGTGAAATCCTCGTTACCCACGGCAGCATATGGTTTGATGGTGTTAGCAAACTTCTGTGTTAAATTGAAAACAATTATGGTCCCGATTTCTAGTGAAATGATATGGAGGTATCGCCCTCACTTTTCCAAATTCTTCTGAATCTAAATATATATACGCTGCAATCAGATCGGCTCTTTTTGATAATTCCGCTGCTGAGACAAGGCTCAAGGACAGTGTTGTATGGACATGTAGGCTCTAGCTTTACGCTCCATTATGACTTTGTGACGAACGGAAGGTCTTCAAGTGTGCAGGTGGATTTGCGCAGCTTTCATAATTCCCGTTTCGAACAACCAGAGTAGACTTCAATAAGCAGAACTTGGCATCATGGATTTGATCGAAATTTGGGAGCCGTATTGTAATTACCGTGTCTTGACTTGGCCTACATATTTGAGGCTGAAGTGCCTTATTTTCGCGAATTACAATAGAGAATAAACAAGACCTATTGTGAAACTAACAATAGCGCGCCGCAAGATTTGGACTGTTAATTTCGAATTCAGCCTTGCTGAAATAAAATGTACTGGCCCATGTTCGAACAGTCTTGCGTTTCCTACATATTTGTGCACAGAACAGCGCGGTAAGCCTAGGCTTTGCCAAACATTGTTATTATCCCTCTATTTGAGCCTGTGTAAACCAATTGGATTATGAAAAAGCTCACCCTCAATCGCAATAGATAGATACCTAGGTACGAGCGGTGATAGGTTCAGATTTAAGACGCAACGTCACAGCACGCATGATAGCCCCAGCATCGTGTACACGCTCCAGCCTGAAAAGGCCCAGGCTTGAGGCATTGGAGCTATTGGAAACTCCGCGGAAAGTGACAGTACTCAATGGAGCACCTCTATGACCATGGCGGCGATGACGAGTGTCTTCATAACCCAGTCCAATTGACGGGCCCATGAGCTTGGTATCATTCAAAGTGACATGACTTGTCCCGCAAAAGGCTTTCCTGAAGCCTCTCATGTCCCGAGTATCAGGTACTACAAATGTTTCCGGTACAGCATTTCCTAGTACAAAACCTGAGATTGAATAGGCTAGCACAACCACTCTCATCACCCAATTACAGTAGAGAAGCCCCAATACTGGTGGGAACATCAATGCCTTCAAGATTATTCTTGTGACACAATTCTCTCTGCATTTTACAATCGAGCAAAGCCAATCAGCCCATGCTCGCCGGACAGAGTCCCTAATCTTCAAGAATAGAAACACACGGCAAATCAGGGGGCCCTGATTAGGACCGTCCGGTCATTGCCAAGGCCAAAACTTTCCCACCCCTTTGGGCACCGAGCCCCTTAGGCCGACACCCCCAGGGCGCCTTAGTCTGCTATGTCATCCGATCGCTAGGTGACGGATTGCAACGCCAGCGTCCGCGCCAACGGCCGCGTGGCTTGGTCGCCCGCCCATTTGCCGCCCCTATGCCTGATTCAGGCCTGTTCTCCTGAAGATCTCTCTCTGCCACAGCGGCGGGCGCTCGCCTGCGCCAGCGGACAGCCGCTAATGCAGTCTACTGTACAATGTGCGCTGGACACAGTTCGGTCGTGGTTAAGTGCAGCATTCTGCCTACAGAGGTCACATCGGGCGCTGCATTCGAGTGGATTTGTGGCATCTGTTCATTTTTTAGCCTGGAGTAGTCTATTTGGACGTCGTGTGCTTGCCCAAGCCAGCCGCTGGCTCAACCCAAAAATCGAGGAGCAGATTGTGGAATCATCATCGTCATAAAATCATCGCCATGGAGATCTTCTCTATGAACGCCTCGTGTGTGTGTGTGCGTGCGTGTGCTTTGTGGTATTGCAAATTGCAGGAAAGCATGAAAGCCCAGGCACTAGGCCAAACTGTCCGCGAGCTAGGCATCAGCTCGACACCCCGAAATTATCTTCGTGAATCCATTCATGCAAATGACGGTCTTGAATATTAGTTTTTAGTTGTTTTGTGGGTATGAGGCTTCCAGGAGGTAATGGTGCTGACGTCGGCTACGGCGTCTTCATGCTCGACAGGCTGGTCTTCTGCCTTGCGATCTTGATCTCAGCCGCCTTCTCCGGGTTCTTGGTAGGATCGTTGAGCGGGTCGCCGTCTGCGCCAGGGTTGACCATCTAAAAAGGAAATCATCGTCAGCACGACAGATACCACATTGTGATTGGAGGGTAGATTATCTTACCTCATACTCAAGCGCCTTGATGAAACGGTAGAACAACCACGCGATCAGCGCTCCGAGGAATGGGCCGAGCCAGTAGATCCAGTGCTCAGGATCAAAAGTGGCCGTGACCACGCATGGGCCAAAACTGCGCGCAGGGTTCAGAGAGCCACCGGTAAACTGCACACCAACCATCTCAGCAATGAAGAGAGCCAGGCCGATGCCGATTGGTGCCATGAAAGTAGCCCTGTGCTTCTCTGCCGCAAGCATGTAGATGGTAAAGACCAGCTCGGCGGTGAGGAGCGCCTCAATGAAGATGCCTTGCGCGATGTTGGCCCCGCCGCCCAAGGTGGTTCGCACGTTGAAGTTCTCGGGGAACAGGAACCGCACGAGGACCGAGGCCATAATGCCGCCGAGGATCTGCGAGATGAACAAAGCGATGGCGCGGAAGACCGAGATGGCACGGATGAGCATCAGGGCGAGCGTCACGGCCGGGTTGAACAGGCCACCGCTGATGCGGAAGAAGATCTAAAGCACTGTCAGAATTTTGAACAAGTCGTCAAGGCCGAAAGGTGACTACTTACCCAGACGTTTACCATGAGAGAAAAGCCGAAGGAGAGCGCAATGTACAGCAGCACGTTGACGTTGAAACCGGTCGACCCACCGGTCGTTGTATTGGAGTCTGACGAGTTGTTTGAGCCGTTGGCGTTGGATGCAATGTTGGCGACCTCGGTGCCAGCGAAGGCAAAGAAGAGGAACATGGTCGTGCCAACAAATTCTCCCAGGCTGGCAACAAAGTGGTTCTTGAAGTCTGAGTTCATCCACTGCAGCCAGGGGAGACGAAGTACCTCGGCCTTCTGCTCCTTTGTGAGGGCATTCCACTGGATTCGCGGGCTGTCATCAGTGGAGAACGTCTGGCGGTTGTTATATCCTCCCGGGTAGCCCGGGCCGTAGCCTTGCTCCTCGTCGAAGGTGTAGAACCGCTTTGGGGCCTGCATAGGCGAGAAAGGGTCATGGTAAGATCTTGACTCCTCCACCCACTGCTTCGTGCCGGGGCTCTGCTGGTTGTTGAGGAAGGCCCTTGGCGGCTTCCCACGGTTGATGTATCGGCGGTCTTGGTAATCTGGATGTCGGATCTCCTCCCTCCAGGCGCGGTCAGAGCCGTAGTGAGGGTCACTCTCATACATCTCGTCCTGAAAGCGAGGGCGGTTGGACCTCGAGGACATCATGCGTGGCATGTCTTGGCCATAAGTCTGAGGATCTGAATCGTAGCTCTTGGGTTGACCTCTTCGAATGCGTGTTCGAGAAGCCCGAGACGAGAGCTGACGAGGGACCGGTGGTACGGGAGGAGTGGAGTCATCTGAGAGCTCATCCTGTTCCTCCACGGCGGTGTTGGGTGATAAACTGTCCTCGAGGCGGTCTTCGTCGACGTGCTTCTCTGTTGTCTCCATCACATCGTGCTGCCGATCTTCTGAAGACTGCTGCCCGTGCATATGGGCCGCATCATCGTATGCAACCCCAATGGGGATGGAGTGTTCATTTGCCATCGCTGGTCCTACTGAGGGTGAGCTCACCCGCAGAGAGTGGGCGAGTAGATAGCAAGGTGGTGGGGAAGGCCTGTCGCCTAGCTGGGGGAATGGGAATGAATTACTGGCGAGGGCTCTGGCGGTTGATGAAACTGTGCAGTTGGAAGAGTTCTTCTACTGGTCTTCGAGAAAGAGAATAAGGGTTACACGCATACATATATCCCGGGGGTGTGCTTCTGGACCTGGCTGTCGTTCCGTATCGAAAACTCCGGCCGAGCCAAACAACTACTTCCTGGTTTCTTGGATGGTCACCCACCGCTGCCATCGAGGGTGAACCTGACTAGGTCGCTGCATCGTACAGCGCGCCGATGATGGCACCCAGCCGCGGAGAGACAAGGAGAGGCCCTCGAGGCGGTCCGGTGGGAGGGCACAAGGGTCGGCCCAGGCAGGTGGCCTGGGCTGATGCGTTCCAAGAGGGGCGGCCGATTGACAGCAGGAGGAGGCGGAGGAGGAGTCGCGCAAACTCAATCGACGGCATGATCCAGGTTCCGGCGCCGTACGGTGTGTCTGAGGCATATTGCGAGGGTCAGTCGGATGGCAGTCGGGAAGGGCCTGCGGGACCGGTGGACGTGACGTCAAGGCCCAAGAGATATTCAGGGTTCGTGGGGAGAGTATGATGGTGTGAAACTAGACATCCAGGAGTTGGTTTTCATGCAATCCCAAAATGGCTGGTGTTGGTTGTGTTCTAATAATCCGAATTTTATGCACCCCAAGCCAGGGTCACCGTTGCTTCCCGTTGTCACCCTCCCGGCACACCCTCGCAGCCTCGAGACCGGATGAGGGCGAAGACACTGGCCTTCCTCACAATCTCACGCACAAGGCATGGAAAAGAACGGCAACGAAGAATTCGAAGCCGTTTCCTAATGAACCATTGACTTAAATTCAAATCAGACGAAAACAAGCCTCTGCCACAAAGCCCGTGCCGTGTGCACTTGATCACAGGCGGTTAGAGACACCTCGTGTCAGCAAATATCTTTATCTGCTCCATGAAATGGTGTCTTTTTTTCTTGGCCTTGGACAGCATCCAAATTCCATTAGCTGGCAGCACTCGATGCAGATCCAGGCACTCTGACATGTGGAATTGCTGTATGGCGAGTAGGGACTCAGCTGCGTCTTGGCCTCGGACTGTCACAATTCACCGTCGAGATTTTCTCCCACGGCACATGAGCGGCCAGGAGGCTGGAAGTTGTCCACTTCCGCAAACTTGTGCTGCATGTCCGCGCCGCGGGCATCGCTCTCAGTCTGACACTGTCTGACTGGCACCGGCCTCCTCTTTTGGAAAATGAAAGATATCTTCCCAGGGTGACTGAGTCTCCAGAAATATCCGCCTGCCCTAAACCCAATCCCATGCAGATGTGGACTCCCCTTGACAGAGGTCACGAGGGTCCAGCCTCGGAGACTGTCTCAGGCCCAATTCAGCCGCGTGAGGCGCTTCGCGAAAAGCACATTAACATCGGCGATATGTAGTACCCACTCCGTCGCGGCTACGCATCGCATGATGTGGAGAGACGGCCAGCCACTGCACCATCTCCACGCAGGCTTGCCCCAGCTTGAGCGATCCTTGGCTCAGCAGAATAGCCAGATCCAGAACGCATTGTCCAGCCTCTGCACCCGCCCTTGACTCGCTGGCATGACCCGTGAGGAGGTGACATCTTCGGTGTACATCCGCTCATGAACCCTTCGCGAACGCTGCGACATCAACTCGGGAGCGGCGGGGCAGTTCATGAACCAGAAGAGGAGTTCGTCCTGGACTCACCGCCACCTCTTCGAAATCAGTGCAACGTGAACATCGAAAGGCATGCTGTCGTGATGCTTGCCAGCCGTTGGGCCGCAATGCAGGCAAGCGGATGTATACCAACGAGTTGAACGAGTCGGTGTCCATTCTGCGCAGATCGATGTCCGATCGGGAGACCAGAATCTTGAACGTCTTGCAGAGGAAAGCCAGCCCCCAAAGCAGTGGGCTGGCACGCATTCCATAGGATCTGTCGTTGATGATACCGGCATCGGCAGCACTGAAAATTCCCGGCCGTATGGGCTGGCTCAAAATTTTCCGAGACGATCGCACTCCTAGCGAGTGCTCGACCTCCTCCTCGAAGAAGCCAACATCAAAGCCTCAACCTTGCCCAGCTTCCTACTCAGATAATGGTGCCTGGACGAGATATGACGCATACGCAGATTGATCCAACTATGTTCCTTTGTCAGCTTGGCCTGAGGAGTTCTATCGCCAACTCACCGGCCGCGCAGTGAATGAGCTGTGCCCACGAGGAAGCGGCTGAATACTGGCTGGGCTGTCCAGACGATGTCATCGCCCGCCTGGAGGGCCAGAATAAGCCTCGACCAACGTTTCGGTAATTTGCTTAGGATGGTACCAGCCGCGCAGGGCTGGCACTTTAAGTTTGCTCGTCGCTTGGCCGTCGGAACAGTCTGGCTCTCGACCTCGTCGGCAGTTGCCACATGTCTTTCCTAGCCACTGCCCCGTTCCTTCACGAACACAGGCCACCCAGACCACGCTTGTGGCCACCAACGAGTGGTATGACGCCGTTAGAAGCTGTTTGCGCAGTTTCTAGCGCGACCGAGACTGACGAGGCAGACGAGACCTCGTGTCGACACGGAAGCCGGCTGGGCTAGAACAACGCCAGGCCCTGAAGACGACAACGCATGAACGAGCGTGAGATGGCTCGCAATCTGACAGCGGCAGTGCGTCGTGGGCGCGCACGGATAGTAGATCGGATGATGGTGGGTTTCTTGCTTGCTGCACTGACGCCCAAAAGACATGCACGCTCATGAGTCGATTAGATGGGCCCGAGGATCCCGTGAGCTTGTCGCTGATGTACATTTGCAGGCTCGGGAGGTTTCTGTTGCAGCAGACGTCTGGAGGTGTCTTATGACGATCATTATACTTGGCGGCTGGCGCTTAGTTCCTCCATCGAGCTGGGCCGGTGGCGATCTGCGCCGCTCCACGGCCGGTGCGACCTCATGTGCCGAGCCACTGAGGCGGCACTGCCAGTCCTTGCAGTTCAGGCCAGTGCTGCGAGCGATACAACAGCATTACAGGTACATGTTGATCGGTACGACAACGCTTGCGCAGTAGTCAGGAGAGAGTTGTGTTTCCGGAGCAGAATGGCGTTCGTCCGGTCACACTGCATAGCGACCTAGTGTCGGTGACAGAGCAACGGGTGAACGGTCGAGTCGAAGGTGTAACGTACGGATCTGGACTGGGGACTGGGCAATCTTCAGATGTCGCTGCCACGGCGCCAGCCCTCGGTCCTCGATAGATAGAGCATGAGCAGGCAGGGCGGGAGTGACGAGGCTCCTCACCACCTCAATCAAGATCCAGCCGGGCCAGGCCAGGCGGCTGGGTTGGGGTTAGGTTTCCGATGACGTGAGGGAGACAGGCTGATGCGGTGCGCAAGGAGGGGTGGTTGAGTTGAGACAGAGTTTAGGGGACCCTCGTCCCCGCGCGACACAAGAACCAAGAAAACCTTCGCTCTGGTCGGGATCCACCCGCCACAACCCCTGTCCGCCTCCCCGCGGCGCAGTCTTCAGCCTCATCTGGACCTCGTGCCTTCCCGCTCTGAGGGCTCTCATTGGACCACATTGCACGTAACCTGTCACCCTTCAAATATCATCTTACGATTCAGATCTACGCGGTACATGTACGCAACTCCGAATCCCATCAAACCCCTCATTCACACGGCTGAGGGCTGCCAGCCTTGGAACACATCGTCTCCCACGAAATAAGGTTCAGTCTAGCCCAGCCCAGAGGCTGGCATGCGCGCTTCTCTCGACCCAGCGATCCGAGCATGACAAGAGGGTTCAACCCTTGGAGTGGCTGGCATGCGCTTCCCTTCGCTCGCTTCGTCCCAGCAAGAATTCCCCAGGCGATCGAGTAAAGATGCTCTACTTCGAGGCCCACAAACCGGCACAACGCTTGCCCGAGAACGCTGGTCTTCAGATGAGGGGCATTGATCAGTCATATGACTCAAGCACTTCATACAATTACATTGTAGACATGCTTGCTTGTGTTGCAGCCCAAAGTGGGAGAAGTACATACTGGACCAAGTCGGACACACCGCTCTCGGCTGAGTGCGCTCGCCCGGGGTCTCGGCCGGGCACCCTGGAGACCAGCGAGGGTCCTGAAGCATGATAAATGAAGTTGTTTGCTGAAACAACATTTCAGGGGAACTTTATGTGATGGAATAGATAGAAATTGTGTGATACAGCTGAACTTCAAATGAATAATGCACCTTGGCTATGAATGGCAATACTCCAGTTAGCAGTGTATTGGACGGCCATTTATCCTTCACGGAGACGGGGATTTCAAGCCCAACAACAGAAGGTCAGGCCGCAAGTTATATTAAATTATAGTTGTGAGCCTTCCTGTGCCATGTGGTTGAGCACGCAAGCAGTCCAGACTGTGCGGCTGGGAGACGGTTAATACACGCCTGAGACACGTAATTGATATCGACGTATAATATTCTATTACGATTTCACAACGGTTGTGGAACACATCCAGCATGTAAAGCAAGAGATTCGTATTCGACAGAATCCTGGCGGTGGTGATCTCCAGCTGCTACCGAGTGATCACGGTAGAGCGTATTAAGGAGCTGAACAAATGTTTGGATTTGAATTAGTCTTACATGGCGGAGAATGAACCAAATCGCCCAACTACGAAGATTTACACTGATACATATACACAGCTAATTACTGTACGGTGACCGGAAGTGTTTGTATTTCCCTAATGCAGCTCAGAGAAGGATGTTGTGAACTTCAAATTATCATGCCTTATGCGCATTATGACTTTGTTGCATATCAAAAAATATGGCTTGCTCGGGTATCTTTGTATTTGGCTTTTTCCGTGGCCATGATTGTGCGGCGTGTTTGACGATGCTGCAGAACCTCCTTGGTTGGGCAGAGCACAGGAGACAGAGTTGTCAAGGTTGAGTATTGCTATGCAGACTTTGTCTTCCTGAAGTCTTACCTCGTCTCGCCCATGAAAATCACAATGAAGCAAAACTCTCACCAGATATCGCAAAGTGAAGCTCGAGGTGGCCTTGATATGAGATGGAGTTAAATATACTAGAAGAGAACGTCGCAGCCGAATGGCATTTTCATTCAAAGACGCTTTGCATGAACCCTAAATGACCGTATCTATACCCTTATGACTGAGCAACTTCCCAAAAAACGAGGGACTGGCGAAGAAGAGCAGTAGTAACCAAACGCCGATGAGTAGGTGGAGCTGCCTGCAGTCGCCTTGCCACTAGTGATCACTTCAATATTGGCGTCACGAATGAAGGCCCGAACCCAGTCGTGCCTTTAGTAAGTTTCTTAAAATCCAATGTAGCCTCTGCCATTTGGCTCAGCGCGCCCGTCTCCGTGTCACGTTTGAGAAAGGCTATAGCCGCCGGGCCCTTCTGCTGGTTCCCGACGATCAAGTACTGGCCCTCCGGGTCCAAGCATATGGTGTTCGGGTTGACACCCCCGGAGGACACAATGCGGTCTGCTGTGATGTCGGTGAGGTCGCCCGGCACTGTGCTCTCGTCGTCCTCGGGGGCAGGCAGCCGGAAGTGGGCGATGGTGTCCGTGTCGTTGTCCTTGCTTACGAACGTGTTGGTCACATAAAGGTCGGCGCTCCTGTCGCTGTTGGTCTGGAGCAGCAGGTCCGCGACCGACCGCTTGTTGCCGTTGGTATCGACGGACGTCTGGAGCCTCTGCAGGAGCTTGAAGGTGCCTTTGGAGAGGTCCACCTCGAACGAGAGGAGCTCCTTGGTGGACTGGCACAGCGCGAAGTAGCGGGTCGGGTTCTGCCCGTCCGCGGCATAGAATGCGCCACGGCGAGGGCCACAGCTCTCCTCTATGGCGATCGTGCCGAGGGGCTTGATGTCGTTGTCGTCGGTGGCGCTCAGGATAATGAGCGAATTCGCTTTTCTGTCATTAACGACGTATATTTTACCGGAAGGATCAGGCACAACTTGGGTCGTGTAACTTTCGGTGCTGTTGTCGTCTGAGGAAAATGAGCCGAGCAACTCGAGGCTGCCGTCTGATGCAGAAGAGTCCCAGATGTCGACTCCCACACCGGTTGAGGCCAGCAGTCGGGTGGAGTTCTTGTTGTATGTCATGTAGCTTACACCGACCGATCCTGGGTAGTAATGGCCGCTCACCGTCAAGTTGTTCGACTGCTTGTCGTAAGCAGTATCAATCAAGGCCCCAGAGTTTGCGTCGCTGATCAGGTAGCCGATTTTGCTTGGTACAAGCCATGTTGGATTTAAGGTTAGATCTCCCTTCTCAAATTTAGAGTCGAGATTGATAACACCGCCATCGCGTCGTGCGGCGTAAACATAGTCCTCACCAGAGAATAGGAACTTCGTAGTTTTCGATGCCTCGTTGTTTTCTTGAGCAGGCACAGGCTTGGCCGAAGCGAACAGACCGACCGTCGCAACCCAAGCCAATAGTTGAAGCATACTTTTCGTCTGATTAGGGTGGCTGGCGATTGCAAGATAGATGTAAGAAACGAGGGTTGGTAATGAGTGTGACCAATGAAGGCAAGTAATGAGTGTAAGTGACAACCGCAAGTAATGAACGTAAATGAGAAATATATCAAGGAATGCAATCTGCTCTTGCTCTCTACTTGAAATCTAGCGGGTACACCGCGGAGAGATACCCAAATGGGAGCCACAGCTATTATATCGAAGCACGGAATACCTCAGAAACTTAGACAGGCAGCAAAATCGGGAGAACCAACAAAGATAGCCAGTCCATTGAGATCTCGACTGGTGGTTTCGATACGGAGACTGCCCCAATGCAAGAACTCCAATCTCGCAATAATTGCCGTCGCATGGTCAAAGGCGCCACGATGGACATAGCAGTTCTAGGTCCCTTTGTAATCAAGGCAGTCTCAGCACCAGTCTCAACACGGCTGCTGCCACCCATTTCGCCAGCGTCCAGGCTTTGTGTGGCCCCTGAGAAGCAACAGCAAGAACCACTCCCACTTCAGGCAAGCTTGCCCTGTTGTGCACCAGCGTTAGCGACTCGGTCGACAGATCTGGCATCTGTGAGGGCATAAAGAAGCATTGCTTGGAAAAAGGGTGGGGAATCGGTTCGAGCGGCCCGGCTGGAACGGCTTGAGAGGCAAGCTACAGGCTTGTCATTGACGACGTACCGGAACGAATGGATGGCCAGAACTTAAACCGCCATCGACAGCCCAAGCTTGACCGTTCACGTAGCTGCTCTCGTCGGATCCTAGAAACAGCGCCACCCGCGCAACCTCATCGGCGGCACTCCCTCTCTTCAGCGGGTTCAGTTGGCCAATCTTCCTCTCCGTACCCCTTGCCCTGGCTGATTCGTACATTGGGGCTGTCATTCCGGTCTCGACAACTCCGGGGCATATGGCGTTGACTCTGATATTAGAGCCGGCAAGTTCTGTCAGAACGAGTTAGCCAAGATCTAAAGCGCTTCTTCTCAAGTACATGAGCGACATAGACTCACGGTACGCCATCGTTGTTGCCATGTTGATCACCCCCGACTTTGAAGCCGAGTAGGGCGTCGGGCCCGCGTTCGAACGGATTCCAGCAACAGAAGCTGTCATGATGATGCTGCCACCCGAGGCCTTCTTCTCGGGGGAGGTCTTGACCATTGCGCGAGCGGCGTGCTTGGCCGCAAGGAAGGGCCCGAGTGTGTTCACTCTGAGCACGTTCATGAAGTCCTCTTTCGTTGTATCCGAGAAGATAATAGGGTGGCCAACGATACCTGCGTTCGCAAACATCACATCCAGCCTTCCGTAACGACTGAGCGCGTTGTCAACGACCTCCTTGACAGCCTCCTCGTCCGCGGCGTCGAACTTCCGCGTGTGGACTTCCACGGCAGGGTAAAGTGACTTGATCTGTCGCTCATGGTATCCGAGGTACTTATCATCAAAGTCACAGATGTAGATTGCCTTTGCGCCGTTCTGGGCAAACTGATGGGCCGTAGCCCTTCCTATTCCCAGGGGCGAATTTACGCCTGAGGGTTCGGGTTCGATGTCAGTGAAATGATGGCCTCCTTCAGAGACACTGTGGCCATTGTCACAGTCGTGGAGTGCCAATATGTGAGTAAATTACCTGTGATAATGACCACCTTCCCCTGGGCTCGGGGACCGTTGGATGCTGGGCCGACTTGCTTGATGGGGGGCACGTCTTCAAAGGTCTCATCTTCGATGACTGCCGGGGCGACCTGCTTGCCGATGGCGTGGAGCCGATGCTTTGCTTTCTCGGCCATCTCGACGGTTATTCTTGATGGGAACGTGTTCTCAATGAATGGGCGCAGAAATATTCGAATAGATGATTTACCAACGGCGGCAAAGGATTGATTTATGAAGATGGTAGATCTCACGGCAAACAGGAGGTGGATTGAGGGGATCTTCGGGTCTCCAACTACCAATGTTAGCCAAAGTTGGAGATCTGAGCCGAGGCACAAAATCCTCGGATGCGACTCCAAGCATCGCCTTCCTCCTACTTCCTTCCACCATGTCGCGCCCAAAATCAAAACCACCCAACCCTATCTCTGCGGCAGTGTGTGAATGGTTCGATGCCCACTCTAATGAATTATCTGTGCTAGGGGTAAGTGTAGACTCTCTAGTGCCAGAGGCGCCGAAAAGATGGGTCACGTATGAGCCGATGGTCTTGCTCCCCAGTGGAAGCTTTACCTCGCCAGCATGGAACAAGGTTCTCTCAGCGGTCTCTTCGGAATGCAGTAGTGACCTATGGGAAACCACGTCGCGCAAAATCGGAGACAAGACACGAGAGAAGGTCACGCACCTCGCTGCGAACGATGGCATCCCTCTGACCGTGGGCACGACAACAGCTGCAGAAGGGAGTGCACACAGCAGCCCCGAGGAGCAGCAACAGCATGAAAACATTTTGAGGAGCCCGATCGGCCTGCGCACGCTGCGCGGCGACTTTGGACCGTCCGAGACGCCGGGGCGGACCGTCACTAGCGATGACTTCGACCGGGCCCTCTGGGCGCGCACAAAGCAAAATGGCATTCACCAGACCTGGGCCCCGCGCTGGACCATGTTTTCCAGGGGCAACGTCAAAGAAAAGGCGCGGCTACTGGCCTTTCACGACGCGCCGAGCCCTCCAAGCGAGGAGGTTTTGCAACCACTGGCGCACAGGGTACAGCCACGAGCTGCGCTCAGCAAGTCATGGGCGGTCGACCTCTACGCGGGGATCGGCTACTTCGTCTTCTCGTACGCCAAGCTCGGCATGAGGGTCTTGTGCTGGGAGCTCAACCCGTGGAGCGTTGAGGGCCTGCGCAGGGGTGCGCATGCGAACGGGTGGCCCGTCAAGATCATCCAGGGCCCGGATCTGGCGCGGCCGACGCACGAGCTGTTGTCCGAGGAGGACAAGATCGTCGTCTTCCTGGAGAACAACCAGGAAGCCGCCAGGAGGGTGCAGGAGCTGCGGTCTCACGGCCTCAACCTGCCTGTGAGACACGTCAACTGCGGGCTGCTGCCCAGGAGCGACGACAGCTGGGAGGCCGCGCGGGTGATCCTGGGCCGCGCGGAGGATGGCTGGCTGCATCTGCACGAAAATGTCGGGGTCAACGACATTGAGCGTCGCAGTAATGAGATCCAGGGTCTCTTTGATGGGTGGGACCTGCGCGGTGGGCAAAACAGAGCCACGAAGGTCGAGAATGTTGAATTAGTGAAGACATTCGCGCCAGATGTGTGGCACTGCGTCTTCGATGTCTACAATTACAACGCATAGATCTATTAACACACCATGATGAACCTCCTCATCGTATATCAGTCGTGTACGTCGTCCCGGTGTAACCCATTATAATCCCATGGTCGATCATGTCGTATCCGTCGTGTTGGCCAAGGCTGATCAGCTCGATCTCCTGAACTTGTTGGGGATGTTCTCTTCAACGATCTGCCGATGTTTGAGCTCCTCGATCCTGTCCTGCTCGTCCTCCATCTCCTCGTGCTTTTTGAAGTGCTCAATGTCCTCAGGGTGCGTCAGGTCCTCCAGCTTGGTGTTCTCGTCGTGATAGAGCTCCCAGTGGTGGATCTCGTATTCATATTCGTCATCGCCATGGTGCCCAGGCCCCGTACCAAAGTCCGGAAGCGTGCTGCCCTCAATCATGAAGATCTCAAATTCATCCTTACTAATGACGCCGTCCTTGTTGTTGTCGGCCAGCCGCAGCACCTCGCGGACGATCTCCTTCTTGCGATCCTCGGTGACCTGTTTGTTTGACTCGTCAAAGAGACCATAGGTCCTCAAAATCTCCTCGGGCTCCCACTGCCCGTCGCTGTTGTAGTCGTGCAGGACGAAGAAGGAGCCCGCGTCGAAGTCGTCGGCGTGGTGTTCCTCTGCGGGAAGAAAAAGATTAGACATTGCCAATTACTGTGGAGGCGCTCCTATCTATGCAGGAGGAAGACAGGACATACCGGCCATGTGCTTCGTCATCCAGCTCGCATTCTCGTCAACAATGGGCTTCTGGCCGTGATCTCCGTGGTCGCCGTGCGCGAGGCATGCTTTGCTCAGAGCAAGCGCGAAAACAATGGTTGCGAGCATGATGGCGGGAGATTGGGTGATGAGGAGAGAGTCAAGGATGTCAGGCAGATTGACCAGTGCGCTGTTTTAAGGAAGGCCGGGAGCAGCAGCTGGGGGACGGATGTCGTCAATCGCCATGTTTCCCCGGATCGCACAGCTTCCCAGAAGTGTCAGCATCCCTGTTGATACGAACAGGGCGACCCGCCTGCCCCGGCAGTCACTGGCTTCCCCTTTGAGCTAGCCCCGGGGTATTTGCCGTGGAATTCAACCTTTTCCAGCAAGGCACTACGCAGGTTGACTTTTGCAGGGAACAACTTGAAAACGACGATGCCAATAACCAAGACATTCTTACTTGGTATGCGCAGGCGGCTACCGAGGAGTGGACTATAAACTGGACTATGCCCAAGACCGGAATCCCTTGTAGGATGGGCCTAGCTCGCGCCGGCTCGGACAGTTGCGGATTGAAGGCTCAAAGCAACGGCCAACTTAGACTTGCAAGTACCGTCTGGCCGGCTCCTGCTGGCTGTGCAGCATTCCTAGGTACATAAGTACCTACCTAGGCAGCTAGGTAGACACATAATATCTGACCAGTGCCTGAGCGATTGGAATAGGTTAATAATTCCAATGGTTTCTTGAACACTAGTGCGAGAGCAGGACAAAGGGCACAGTTGCCAGCCGTCTTTGTGCCGCCTTGAGAGCGCCTAGTTAACCTCGAGGATGGCGGCGCAAGGCTTTAACAGACTTGCGTAGTACACGTGGTCATACGGAGACAAGGAAGTAGAAGCTGAAGTACGATATTTACTTTCCTGCATGATAGAGCAGTACTGTAGCAGATATTGTACACATTCTAGGTCGTTGGATATGTTCTGCTGGTCAAGAATGGTCTGCGCCGAGCGAGAGTTCAGATGGAGCATTAGAGCGGAAGTGCTCGTCGGGTGTTATCTCATTGAACTTAGACCACATACCGTACTACCTTTCGGCCTGCCACCACCTAAAGTATGCTGATGACCAGCTGGGTTTCTGAGATAGAGTCCTGGCTGGCCTCAGGTCGCCTAATTAAGGCACACGTGCTCTCGTGTCGCATTCAAGGCACCCCTGACCCGCGTCTTCCCCAGATTTACCAGTAAAGTTGGAGCTGCCGACGCGACGGCATGTTCCTACACAAACTCAACTCGACCTTCCGACTCCACCACTCGGTTAACATCACCGACAACGCACGACACCCTACCAGATCACTTCGCATCGCATCATATCACATCTTGATCAATGACAGCCATCATACAAGTCAGCCTTGCACAAAGATGAGTCGACAAATAGAGCAGGCTCTACTCTCGCTCCTGCCCACCCAGAACTCAAATCTCCCCCCACCTCTCATCGAGCTCGCGGGCTCTCTCCTCGCGCAGTCTCGCCTTCGCGCGAGCACGCTGAAAGCCGAGGAAGACGTCGCGCGATTGTATGCGTGCTGCCATCTTGCGTGCGACAGGTAGGCCTCTCTATGTCAAGCTGGTCTCGCCCCTGGCCCACCTGCTGAACGCCCCCATAGACTCAAGATCACCCTTAACCTCCCGCCTATTGAGCCAAGACCACCCATCCCACCACGCATCTACAAACGTCTTTACACACATCTTGACAAGATCCTCCCTGCCACCTCGCTCTCTGGCCGCGGCAAAGCAAATGGCCTCGGCACGCCAAGATCAAAGGGTCTCAGCTCGCCCGCGTCTCGCCCTGTGCCGTCCAGGGGCACGCCGGGCAAGGAGTTTTCTCTGGCGGCATTTCGCACGCCTACCAAGTTGAGCTCGCAGAACACGGCAAGAAAGCTGGACCCCTCGTTCCCGCCGTGGCTGCGTCCTACGGTCCGCCATCTGTGCAGCACTCTCCACGAAAGCGGCGGTCCGGATCTAGCACCTACAATCATCTTTGGTCTCGAGTCCATTATCGCACCACATCGTCGAAGAACAGATGACGACTGGGTCAATGAACACCTGACCGCATTGGTTGCTGCCATCTACTGGTATGTGTCTGAGTCGGCTCAACTCGCGCCGGGTGAAGACATGACTACGGATGCTTCACGCTCAAGCCTCAATGCCACGCGGAAACAAATGTTAGGGGCTCTAAAAAGCGCCAGACAGGAGGTCAAACCTCGCACGGCACGAGGGAAGAGGAGTCTCGCTGCCACTGAAGAAGAGGAGGCCATTTTCTGGGATGGATGGCAAGAAGGCCTCAAAGCGGCTGACATCAGCGAAGCCCTCACAGTAGTTGCAGACCGTGGCTGGCTCGACAGTGACTGGTTTCGGAGCATCGATCTCCTCCGAGACGCAGAACAGGATGCAGAAGACGTGGACCCGAGCCCCCACCAGGAAGACTTGACATCCACGGCCGCGGCTGTACAGATTCGGAAAGCGGACACGATGCTGCAGGACAGGTTCGACTATCTGAGCGAGCGAAGGAGGGCCGAGTATAGGCACTGGAAGGCGGGAATCCTGAGACGGGTTGAAGCACTGGAGCGTGCTCAGGGCAGAGAGGCTACAAGAAGCGTCGGCTCGTGAGACTGATTGCCGTGGGCGGGGTCGCTGCAACCGCCAGCCAACTATTCTTTTCGGCACTTCTTTGGTCGACGATCAGATGCCATTCCCGGCTCACATGCGTTGCCAAGCATTACCTCGCAGCACCGTACGGACAACGATGCACCCCTTGCCCTTGCGCATCAGCTACTGCAGTGCGGCAGCAATGCGATTATCGATAGTCCCGCTGAGTCGGAGCTTTGGGCCTTTCAGGAGCCTCAGGCGACGCATTGGCAGCATAAGCGATTCGGTACTGTCTTGTCACAGTATCTGATATATCACTATGCGACTCGACACTCGCCCTATATTACTACACTGCACACGTGCCGAGAGCGCATATGGTACTAAATAGCCTTATGCCAAGGCCCTGCTTTGTGGATTGTGGTATTCTTCCTACCGGCCTGAAAGACATAGCCACCTTCGTGGATCTATGTATATCTCCAGACAGTTTTCGGGATAGCATGGCGGAAGATCAATGATACGAGACGATGACTTGACTAGCACACAATGCATCAAGACGATCCCCAATGAGCATAATACTTGTTCTCTACAATACGGCGGAACATTCTCGTCTGGCCCGTGTCCGAGGTTGCTCAACATTAGGGCTGACACGTCAAAGCACGAGCACTCCGCACTTCGTCCGGATTGCTTGCTCAGGGCCTTCTTCAGCCAAAGCGCTCTAAAAGTTCGGCAGGTCAAAGTCTCTCAATCAGTCGGTGTGGGTAGCCACTCCTCGCTTGCTTTTTCAGCGCCAGATTCCGGGCCAAGACGGCTCGGACCTCCATGACCCAACGTGCTGAAATCTTGAGCAGGACCTCAAGACTTTTCTGGGCGATGATCCTACAGAGGGGCTATTGTGTCGAAGTCCAATTGAGATCAGATGTATTGTTTGCTTATCTTGAGGCTTGCGCACCTGCACTCTGGATCATGGTGCGTCGCGAGGCAGAGTCACCTTGATGTGCTGGCAGGACGAAGACGAGAGCGCTTACCCTCCAGGCTCCTGGGACGGCCCACGGCCCGGCGAGCAGGGTATGCCACTGCTTCAATACTCGGGATTGCGCTCTACTGAGCGGATGAGCGGCCAGGGGCATTGCTGGCGTGCCACTTCCCGAGCCCTCGCGGTCGGGCTTCTGGAAGCTCGGGGACGTCACTCATTCAGCAGCGTTCGTACCCTTGTCGAAGTCCAACATCGTTGCGGACTTGTATGGAAGAACGGCTTTCATGTGTTTCAGCCATGTATGATGCAGAGTTCATACGACCACTGCAGTCTTTTCTCTGATTCAGACCAGGGGCCCATGCCACGGTCGTGGATTCTCACGTGCGGCCCTCGTGGGCGCACTGGATGGATGGCATGGAAGGCCAAGACAGAGGGTTGGGCAGGCAAACGGCTCAGACATGGCAGACTCGAAAGGAACCTGCATCAAAGAGTAACACGAGGAACGGCAGAGACTTGTGCGTCACGACAGTGCCATGATGGGACAGCATCTTTGGCAGTCTCACATTCGTCTGTGGTTCGTCGCGTACCTGAGCTGGCTATTGGCCGCAGGTGTTGCCATTCGCGCCGCAGTCTGGTCTTGTACCTCCTTGTAACCTTTCTGCGAGACTCTGCAGCAGACGCGGACAGGGGATGGGGAGGAACTGAACCCAGACAAGTAACCTGGGCGGGACTGAGTACCAGGCCTCAGGCTTCTGATTGGTGTCGGGAAGTTCATCTGTGATGTCCAAACAGCTGAGTTGCCCTACCTGCGTTCTTTTCATTTATTCCTACGAGCTGCGTGCATTCCCAGTCATCGCTGGCGGCCCCTGGCGATCCTGACCGAGCTTCAGCCGCATCGCTCTCGCCCTCCATGCTTCTGCCCAACATGATTCGTCCAAAACCATCCAATACCATTACACCCGCTGGCACACAGCAGCTCTGGGCAGCAGCCGACACTTGCTATCAGGTAATCCTGCATCTCTTTGCATACTGCGCTCCTGAGAGGGGTAGGTGATATCCTGTCCTGATTTGCACTGGAGTCCGGCAAGTCCTTCAAAGATGGGGCAAGTGCTCCCTTGTGCTGCTGTTTCAGTTGCCGGCCCTGACAGCATCACGCCTCAAACATCCGGACGGTGTTGAGCGCGACAAAATCGACCCACCGCAGCACAATGCACGCGCCAAGCCCTCGCCCATCAATAATTCGGGGTCTGGTCAAGAAGCTTCGGGCTGTTCTAAGCCTGTAGTTCGGTCTGCTTTTGCTGATCTGCCATCGCGCATGAGCTGAACGGGCCCAGGAAAAGGAAAGACGCTTGTCGGTTAGCTGCATCTTTGTCCAGGGAACGCCGTGCACCCGCAGCCATCTTCCATACGAGCAGGCATTCTCGTCCAGCGGCGGGAGACGGCAGGCTCGTGTAACCTTCATGTATCTGACCTGCGGTGGGGCGCACCTTGCAGCCCATAGTCCGCTCCTCACTCCACCCCCAACAGCATGCCGCATTCTGTCATG
Source organism: Diaporthe citrichinensis (assembly GCA_014872995.1). NCBI lineage: Eukaryota > Fungi > Ascomycota > Sordariomycetes > Diaporthales > Diaporthaceae > Diaporthe > Diaporthe citrichinensis. The sequence goes on from JADAZR010000027.1 coordinate 250,025, forward strand.
CCATGATGAGTCCCCGGGGGTATGGTGCCTGGCTATCGCTGTGGAATCCATCTCCAGCCCCAGATTATCTGAGTGGTCGGCCCCGTGGCTCCCCCAGGCCCATGCTCAAGTGACACGGCTGTGGGCCTCGATGGATGAACACTGATCACGAAGCGGGACGGAGAGGAGCCCCCCCGGCTCTGGTGGTTGTGATATATAGCTGTGACATGGGCTTTTGTCGTGCGTGCATGGATGGAACGATAGATCTTCGGGTTTCTATAAACGACCTATCGCTTCCATGTTTGGCATAAGCTTTGCTTAACTCCGTCTTCACCTGCTTCTACCCTCTCCCACACACTCTCTCTACCCCAGGGCCGATGCTTGGCTATTTACCTGCCGCCTTGCCCCCCACGCTCGCTTGCCCTGCTTTTGCTTCTTCTGTTTCTCGCATTTGAGCAGTACCGACATCGTCGTTCAAGAGGCTTGACATGCTGTGGGCTCTGCATGCATGAATGACCAGGAATGGAACTGCTTTCTCTTTCCCCCTTCCTCACGGTCGTCACACCCTACCCAGTTAACTGCATCTACCTTCCACGACTGCTATCCGTGGCAAGACTGGTACAAGGCTCAAGATGACGGACGCCATTGGGGAGATGGTTCTGGAGCGACGAGACGACTGCGCCTGCCCCTTCGACGCACCGGGAGAGGCCCCCCCCAAGACGGATCCCAAGAGCGTGTGTTTCGAGGGCTGCCTGCAAGCGTTCCTGATGCGCAAATATGGCCAAGGTGACATCAACCAGGCTGTGTGCCAGAACATATCAGACAGCGGAGGAGGAGGGACTGCATTCTATCCCCTGTACTATATGGACCACAAATGGTGCGGCCTGCAGTGGAATGATCCGGCTGCTCTTGACCAGGATCGTGAGTTCCAACCCAAGATGCACTCGCCGAGCGCGCAGGAGCTGTGATAGTTGACTGAATGGCAGCCGGCGTGGACAAGATCATAAATTCTTGCAACGGGTCTGTCAGATGTTCCTCCTCTATTACCCTCGAGCCGCAAACTGACAGCTTGGTTAGCCTCGGATTTCCCCATTTTGTTGATCCTGGGGTGCCTCCCGATTCATATCAATGCAGCACGTGTTCCTCCTCCACTCCTAAGCAGGAAATTCCTCCCCAAAATCCCGGGTTCACTGCACTCTCCGCAAGCTCGACGTCGTGGTCTGTGGAGCCGGCAACCACCAGCGAACAATTGACTACTCCGACGTCTGCACCCTCATCAGGCCCGTCCAAAGTTGGAACCACTGGGCCCGTTTTGACCCGCACAGCAACGCCCTACACGGACAGCTTCCTACCGACATCCGCAGCCACGGCGCCTGCCGTCACACCAAGTCGCGCCCTTCCTACCGAGGCCATAGTTGCCATAGTCGTGTGCACGACGCTGGCTCTTGTCAGCGCGGTGATCCTGTTGATTTGCGTTCTTCGCAGAAGGCAAAAGCAGCTGGGAGAGAATGATGGTGACATAAGAAGCCGCATAAGTAGGATTGTGCAAGGCTTCGCTGCACCAGCAGACTCTCCACAGCGTCTGATCTCACCTTCGCAATCATATTGTACCGACCCACCGCCTCTTACCCCCCCTCTCCCCCTGCGCGACAGGAAGCTTCTTCCTTCGCTTCTGGGGCCCATTTCCCGCCCTGCATCAATCGTCTTCGGGCCACCGTTTGAGAGACATCACAGTAATAACAGTCAGAGCAGCTGTTACAGCAGTCACGGGCGGGATGACAAAGATGCATTCCCATCTTCTCCGATTTGCAGCCCAACATACAACAGACTTGAACCGCGGCAGGAGAAGATGCACCAAACGGCGCCGTCACTCGTCAACTCGGCGGCGTCGCTGACGTCGGAGCCCTCCTCGCCCCCATACACGCGGCTCAAGTCACCTCCACCAGTGAGCTTCACATTCCCACCGTCCAGCCAGGACAACACCATCTATCCGGTCTCCACATACCCGAAAGGAGGGGCATCTTCTCTACGGAACGAGATAACATCGACGTCGTCCACCACCAGCAGCAACTACATCACGCATGAGAGGCACCCAAATAGCACCGGTACAGCAACAATTTCCGTGCTAGACGCGGCGGACAACCCCTCGATATCTGCCAGCCCGTCCGCGCCGACCCCACCATCGTCCCCGATCCGGCCAAGACGACCGCACGAGAGGCCCCTCGAGATCCCGGACCTCGTCAGCCCCCTAAGCATACCAAGGTCGCCCTCACCCGGCCCACCGCCGAGCAAGGCCCTGCCTCCTCCGCCACTGTCGCTCCGCCCGAGCCCCGGGAGCATGGGAATCGGGATCGCCACGACCACGAGCACGAGGGCCGGCAGCGATGGTCTTCACGGCCATCACCAGGGCCGACAACACCACCGCCATCACCGTCATGACCAAGACACTGCGACTGCCGACGGGGCGCGGGCCGCAAGCCGGGACAGCTGGGGGAGCTGGGAGGACCTCACGCCCGCGTCCTTGATTGGCAGGGCGATATCGCCGCCAGCGGGGCGGACCATCTATCCTTATCCTGATAGCTGAGCTAGTTGAATCGACAGATCGATTTGTTTGGGGGCCCGAGGTCTGGCGGCCTCACCCTCTGATGTTTGCAAAAGTACAACAAGGAGCCGGGAGTAAAAGGCCGGGGGAAGAGGGAAAAGTGTAATGTATTTCGGCGAGAAAGGAGTCACCCCCACCACGTTACCGCTGCATGTCTTTTGCACTCTGTGTATTCTAGTCTATTTACTGTCTCCTGATCTCACTATCTCTCATGCTAGGAGAGGCTGGGGAAAGTATGGGAACATGTCAATGCTTAATGATGTCTTGTTATGTGGTCGGGTTTCTAGGAGTACGAGGTAATAAGAAGGGAAGCTATGATACCAGTGCGGATTCCAGGATCTCGGGCTCATTCAACACTATTTCCTCCCGCATGCTGCTGCATTGACAGAGAAACGGCCCCTAACATTTTCGTGACGTTTCGTGACGTAGACTGCCCACTCAAAGTGTGCCCGTGGCCAGATGACAGACTTTGGAAGGTCGAGGCTTCTCAAGTATTCCCATCGGGCGCACATAGCACAATGGGGCGCTGGCGTAGCTTGAACAGCTATAAATTGTGACATTCAAGCATCGCAACGTCGCTCAAAGATGAGTAGTAGCTGGTGGTGAGAGTTTGTCTTTTTTTCCCTTTTCATTTCTGATCTTTAGTGTTCTGTTTGTTTGTTTGTTTTTCTTGCTCGATTCATCAATGCCGTAAGACAGATGCTTTTCTAGATACGCTCTGAAAGAGTACCACGATGCGACTTGCCTCCTTGGGCTTATAAACGCTGCGGACTCCATTCGAGTCCCGTCGTAACCACCACCCATCGGTACAAATTATACACACTCGCTTAATCCATCCACCTCCCGGATGGAATAGAGCTCCCATCCCCTTCGTGCATCAACCGCCCGGCCACTACACTGAAGCAGGAGGTGCAGGAGGCGGTGGTTCGGAGCCGCCCTGCTGCTCCCCTCCGATCGGCGGTAGGCCTTCGAGGGGATTTGATGCTAATGGAACCGTCATGGGCCCGTCTCTCGGCATTTTTATGCGATCAGTCAGCGCTTCGCCTTTGATCACCTTCAACACCTCCCCTTTGTCCAGAGTCTCGTAATCGACGAGGGCCTCCGCCAACCGATCAAGCTCCTTCCGTTTTGCGACCAGCATCTCTCGCGTGCGACCATATGAATCGTTCAGCATCTTCTGCACTTCCCTCTCGACCTGTTCCCTGGTAGCCGGGCTCAGGTTGTTGTACCTGGACCCGAAATCCATCGGAGCTAGACCTCCACCGCCCATTCCGAAGTATGCAACCATTTGGAATGCGAGGTCGGTGGCGTTGTTGAGATCCTAAGAACAGTTTAGTCAAGCTGAACCACAGTTGAAGTTGGAAGGAAGACTCACTGAGCTGACACCTGAGGTCACAAGGTCGCTGCCGTAGACAATCTCCTCGGCCACCTTGCCACCCATGGCGCAGTCAATCCTGGCATGGTAGTCTGATGTGGTCCAAGAGTGCTTGTCCATTTCGGGGAGGAAAGCAGTGTGACCAAGACTTCCGCCACGTGGGAGAATTGTGACTTTGTACAGCGCAATCGGCTGGGCCGCAGTGTACAAGGCCGCGAGGGCATGACCAGCCTCGTGGTAAGCCGTCATGAGCTTCTCCTTCTCACTGATGACCATGCTCTTCTTCTCAGCCCCCATGACGACCTTGTCCTTGGCCCAGATGAGGTCCTTCATGGAGATAAACTGCGACTTGTTCTTGCTGGCATGAATGGCAGCAGAGTTGACGATATTCTCGAGCTCGGCGCCGGATAGTCCTGAAGTGCCTTGAGCCAGCTCTTGCAAGTTGATCTTCTCCGCCAACTTGACCTTCTTGGCGTGGTGTTGCAAGATGGCCAGTCGCCCTCGGACATCAGGCAAGTCGACTGAGACATGACGGTCGAACCGGCCGGGACGAGTCAGGGCCTTGTCGAGAAGCTTCGGGAAGTTTGTTGCCGCGATGATGATAATCTGACTGCTCTGATCAAAACCGTCCAGCTCAGTCAGAAGCTGGTTGAGGGTTTGCTTCACGTAAGTGCTGTCTCTTGTGTTCCTCTTCCCTCCGATAGCGTCCAGTTCGTCGATGAAGATGATTGCTGGGGACTTGGACCTGGCGGCATTGAAGAGATCGCGGACCCTCTTGGCGCCGACGCCAACATAGACCTCGTCGAACTCGCTGCCAGACATGTAGAAGAAGGGAACTCCTGCTTCACCGGCGACAGCCCTTGCCAGGAGGGTTTTTCCGGTACCAGGGGGGCCAACCAGGAGAACGCCTTTTGGCAGCTTGCCGCCCAGGGTCGAGAACTTATCTGGGTTCTTGAGAAACTCGACGATTTCCTGGAGCTCCTCCTTGGCCTCATCGCAGCCGTGGACATCAGCAAACCTGGCCTTCTGGCTCTCGGCCTTGACCTCGGCATCAGCCCTAGCAGTGCCGGTTCGTTTGAAGGAGTTGAAGCTCTCAACAATCATGGTAACGACGACCAGACTAAAGTAGCAAACGAAACCGAAGATCATGAAGAACCTGACCCATTTGAAGATAGTGGATCCAAGCGATTCGTCCACCACGACGTGAATGGGCCCCTGTTTGGCACCAGAACCTTGAGTAGATACCGCGATATTGCCGCCCTTGGCACTGGCTGCGACAGCCTGGCCGATTGCTTGAAGCTGAGACTGGTTAAGTCCGCTGGCCTGGCCATCGACAGCACCGACGTCAGCGATCTTATTGCCGTTGATCATGGACAGTGCCTTGGCATAGACGTCCTCGACCGCTTGGTTCCGCGCATATCTGCCTGACTGGTACCGTTCGACGATTATCCCGGGCATGTTTGCCTTGAGAAGAACCTGGTAGAAAGCGTTTTGAGCGGTAGGACTGGTAGGGTTCCGGTTGGCGGCAGCTTCGAGGTTGGCCAGCATGTTGCGAGAAATGCCTCCGTTGCTGAAATTCCGGTTCTGCAAGAGCCCATAGTACGGGGAAAGACCAGTGACACGACCGAAACTAATCGATGAAGTTATACGCGATGGGACGGACCAATGAGTGGCAAGACCCTGTAGAGGAGACCTAGATTGTAAAATCGTTGCGCCGCGCTGGGCCGCGCGCACAGTCGATGTCGAGAACAGCCTCATAGTAGGGATAGTAGAATTCTGTGCTCCCATTCGGAAGGCACTCTGTCGAAGCAGTGGGTTGGCTGCGGCAGCCAGGGCAGAGGACGGCATGGTAGAGATGATGGATCGGATATCGCAGGACGTGGGCTGGTGGCTCAGCAGAGAAGACTTGTCCGGTTGGAAGCCGTTGCGGAGAAAGCCAGGAAGACTCGAGATCCGATCCTGCAGCGCGGATTAGTGAGTCGTCTCCAGGCAAAGGTCATTATAGGATTCGGCATACGGTAGTGGATGGCGGGCAGGACACGGGGTCAGTGTTGCGGGCAGAGGTCGATGGCGTCGTGCGCCTTGTCACAGACGTGGCCGTCCGTGGCATGGCCAGGGCTTTGGCGACTGAAGGCCAGATCTCAGCTGTTGCTGCCGCCATGTTCTGTTAAGATACAGCATCTGTCAGCATGCAGACATGTCTTCGGGGTTGGGTTTGCCCAGTGAGGGTCGACTCACGGGCAGCAGAGCAGATTGAAAGGCCATGACGCCCTTCGGGAGCGCAGAATGCGCGATGAAGATAGAAGTGTTAGTCAATACCGGATGCTTGTGGATGAAGCGAGAGAATCCATATGTGTTGGCTGGCAGGTGAATGACTGGACGCCCGACACAAAGTAAGGTGATGTGTCGGCAGAGAAAATGGAAGATGGCGGTTGCGACGACGGCGACAGCGGCGGCGGCGGCGAGCGGGCTGATTCATTGGAACAGATGGATGAGGTCAGCTTAAAGTTGCCTACGGTTCGCAGGGGTCCACTACAACCCGGCCGCTACGTCGGCGACAGGGGCAGGCACCACCTACCTACAGTGTACACAATAAATAGACGACCAGCAGATCTACCTAGAAACAACCACCTAGATTCAATAGGGGACACAGTCGAGTCACTGACAATGACATTGCAGAATAATATTTGGGCAATTCCACCATGGGCTCATCGACTGAGTGGAGGGTTGTCCTCGGGCATCGAAGCACCTGATTCTTCCCCAACAGAAGCAGCAGCCGTGGAACTTGCCGGGATGTCAAGACAAGAAGACATCAGGGTTAAGCGGTCCCAGGAGGGTTGAACCCTTGCCCACCAACCCTTCAACTCATAAGTGTGTCTCGACATCATCACTTCCTGCCGGACCTTTTACAAGAAGCTATTCACCAAACTGGATGTTCTCATGAACTTTGAGGAGCCTGAGTGTCTTGAGCTCGCTTTTCATACTGAAAAGATATGTGGCATCCCCCTGCCCGGCATCTTCTGGGAGGATGACTGCATCCCACACAACACATCTCCCTCCGGTGCCGATTTGCAACAAGACCGGCGGTTATACCAATATTCGCGTCTAACACTGGATTTATTCCATACAGCATTCATGATAAGAGATTGGTCTAATCATTTTCCGCTCATCAGCCTCCCAGGTCGCCTGAGCGGATTTCCAATCATTATGTGGTGATCCTCTCAGGTGCTGGACTCCGCTGTGGCATCGCCATCCGCCATCGAGTTCGCAACACACCCAAGGGCATGTGCTCACCAGAAGGCCTCAGAAGCAATACGCCCGTTTCTTTTCTACAGTATTTCTGCCCCTGAAATTGCACTTGTAATTTCTCGAGGCAGCTGTTACCAGCATGACGATAGTCGTCCTCGGGCTCGGAGTCTCGTCGATGCCGGGATGAGCCTTTTCTCACTCGAGGGGCCACACGATTAAGTCTCACCTTTTTCGATTTGGGGAATAGCTCTTGCTTTTGTGGTGTTATCCTCTGAAACCGCACAATTCTCTCCGTAGACGCCTCATCAGCCTCTTCCGCAAGCACCCTACGCGGGGCGAATCAGACAAACGCCTACCCTAGGTACTCCATCGATGGAATTCTTCTGAGTACACCGGTCACTCGAATGTAATCGGACTGTAAAAGAAGAGACTCTTGTTCTCGTCCCCTGCCTCACTTCATCAATAAGACCTCAAAAGAGCCAAGTCCGTTCTCGCAAGTTTCAGACTCAATGGTCTCAATCCAAGTTCGCCCGAAGCTTGTGGAAACAGTCACCGAAAGGCCCAGAATGTGGGCAAAGATGATCGAGGACGCACGTATGCATTCTAAACGAGCGGGCGAGCCTGCTTAGAACACATACGGCACATTCCTGACGGCCAACGTGTACAAGCGAACCACTCGATGAAATTCAGTCCGACTTCTATCAAGGTGCCGCATCTGGAAGAACAGGCCAGCCCATTGGTCAAGGTCCATCAAGTCCATATACATGTCCGAAAAGTATTCGGTACCTTGTCGTCGAATATTCTCTGATCAACGACCCGGCAGGCCACATGGGTTGAGGCTGCCTCGATATCAATGGTCAACTCCGGCCGGTTTTGGAAATGGCTAACCTCGATACTTCGCAAACTGCCGCCTTCTACTTAGGTTTTCCTTCTTCCGGGTCGGCAGGGTCGGGCCGCTTGTTGTCCATAGGCCGGGGTGGCTGTTCAGGACGTGGTCGAAGACCTCGTTCACGTGCGACTCATTCCAAGCCCCGAGTCCCAGGCGACCGGCCTTGGCTAAACCCGGAGCCACATCGACACCGCGGCGCCGGACCGGTATTGCTTGCGGGTGGTGAGACCCTCCCGTTCTGTCTCAGAAGTCGAACCTTGGTGGCCGCGCGGACCAGACGCGTCGTGTGAGTCAGCGACTTTCGCGGCCCCCTTCACCTCTCGGTAATTAAGGGTGATCACCGGCGATCATGGCGATCAGCCAGCGCAGGTCACTCAGTCAGTCAGGGCCCCGCTCCGACGAGTCGCCGGATCCGGGACGCCATCACCATGTTACTCCATTCCACAGCGGAGGACCCTGGATTGGCGCCATGGAAGGGCAAGTCATGAGCCATGGAATTTAATAACCGAACCTACATGGAACTTTCTTTCCATCCCGCTGCCCCTTGTCTCAGATCGGCCCATCCCAAAAAAAGAAAAACACCGCCCCCGGACCCGGAAACGGGCAGCCCCATTTCACAGTGCACGGAAAAGTGATCTTCCCACTCACAGCTCGTCACCTGCTTCCCTGACCCAGCAGCCCGAGAATCCGACCCTGACGAGCGTCGGCTCGGTTCGGTTCGACCCGAAGAGCTCCGACAGGAACGACGCGCAGTGCTCTGTGTGGTATGAGTTGGCGATGACGGCGTCGAACACGCGCCGGCCCTCGAATAATGTCCAGAACTGCTTCCGCCACAGCATCGCGCAGTGGTTGATGTGGTCCCGGATCGAGGTGTAGTAGTGGTCCCGCTCTCCCATCGCGTCGGGCCGCAGGGGCTCGGTCAGGTTCACGCTGTGCAAGAATTAGTGATTAGCAACGGTCCTCGTCTCATCTGACATGCACAATCTTTGGCCGCGGCGGCAGGATAGGAGGGAGAACGCACTCGGAAAAAGCAGTCCAGCTCGCGTCGTCTTGGTACTCGTCGATCCATTCCTGGTCCAGGCACTGCGCCGGCACCCATGCGTTCAGCAGCGTGTCGTAGGTGCATCCCTTGTCCCGCGCCTCCTCTGTCGAGTTGCCGCATGAAATGTACTTGGCGCCAGACGTGATGTTGTGGAAGCGAGCCATGTCCTCCCCGGTGATGACGCTGCTGCCCTGGCTCGGCATCTGGGCGGGTGCTGTGTCGTCGGAGGCGGGGCTGGACATCGGGGAGGAGGAGGCCGTGTTCGGGGCGGGGATGAACATCCAGATAACCATCGCCCAGAGGAGCGAGGTCGCGAGGCATATGACAAAATCACGGAGGAGCCTGCGAGTGCCGGAGGCCTTAATCGGCGCCTCACGATGCTGTGGGTTCCCTTCAGCGGCGCCTCCTTGCCCGGCCGGGTCGTCCGAGAACGCGAGGAAAGGCTGGGTCTCAACTTCTGTTTTCATGATCTGGGCGGAATCTTCACATAGCTTGTATTTGTTGTTAGAGACGAGTCTCAATGAGGGAACGAAGAGATCGATACGGCGCCCGCCAGCTTTTATTCCATCATTCGTGTCCCAGGTGTGTGGCGGCTCACACTTGGCAGCCGTTTCACGATGGGCTGCGCTGCTCATCGAAGCCGTTTCGAAACCGTCCGAATTTGGTCGTCTCACATATCTTGTGTGCGCACAGCCTTGGAGTCGACAGGATGGGTCGTTACACGCATGATGCACAATGAGCTAGCTGGTCGAATGGCGAGAGGATGCTGCGAGGGCTTGTGCTGAGCCAACCGCTGATGATTCTTATATCCACACACTGAGGCCCCTCGTAGCAACTAATAGCCACCTTGGGAATGTGAAGAATCATGAAATCTTGACTTACGGAGTTGATGGGTACTATCCTCGCGACTGCTTGGTAATGCTTGACTACAGAGGAAAAAGGGTGCACCCACGCCCCTGAGCGTAGTTTTATGCCTATAGCCAGAGATCCCAAGTATTAACTACGAGGTCTGGATATTAGTAAAATCGCCCCATGTGTGGATTGACCTCCAGAGAAGAGCTACATATCGATGGTAAAGATTTGTAGTCGCCTGACAATTTCGACTTGGTTCCTCAACAAGACCAGACTCAATGGCCAACGACTACAATCATCACGATCAAGCACATCGACGCATAGCGATTGATTGAAGTTCTCTTGGATTTTCTGCTTCCTTGTAACCATGACCGTAACTTGTTGTCCAACCTTAATGTAACCCAACTCGATTTTGACCCCGTCTGTCATGGCCAGTTATCATAACTCTCAAGCCAGACACCGTATGATTCACACTCATTAGAAAATACTCCCGAAGACCCATACCGCAGGTATCAAGCAAACCCCAAGCAAATATAGTACAGCCAAACAATGACACAGACAGAGAGAGAGAGAGAGATTGAGGGATAGAGAGAGACAGGAAAGAGAAAGCGTAAAAGAAAAAGATAGTACATCTGCAACAATAGACTGGGCTAGTCAGTCTGAGACTGCCAACCTGATTATGACGGCCACGTAACACCACAAGTGCGCTTTTCCTCTTCGCTCGTGAACGCCTCTTTGATGAGTTCTTTTTTGTTCTTCCAAACAAGACAGCCGACCCCGCCCCCTCCTGCTGCGCCCCACCAATCCGTGGATCTCTGCCCCGAGATCTGTGCAGTTGTTTTGACGCCTTTGACAGATGACAAATGTTTGCTGAAATACAGAAACAGCGCGACCGCCCCGTGTCGCCCAGATGAAATTGCATGGAAAGAATGCAGAGTTACAAGAAAATAAAGTGTCGTAAGTCGTCAGCGGGGGTTGACTGTGATTAGGACCAGGCTCGACGCGCCGTGGGGTATTAGTGAGGGTGTATCGGCGGGTGAGAGCCACACTACAGCTGTGTGTGCTGGTCAACGTGCGCTTCGCTTCGCGCGGGTCCGGGCGTTTCTGGAGTGCCACTTTTCCTTTCCCCTCCGTTTTCCTTGGCCGGTGGCTCTATCGGGAAGGATGTTGCTCAGATGGTTGCTTCTAACCCATTTGTGCGATTCTGTCAGAAGGCATGCCCATGCCCAATCCAGACGGGTCCTCAAACTTGACATCAGAAATGCCCCATCCATAGGACGCAGGCACATGCCCGGCACTGACGGGGTCCTGGTAGGCAGGAAGTCCGGCAGCATACATGGCCTGTGAATTGTCCGGCGCCGAAGCAGCAAGCTGCTGGTGGTACACGCCATGAGCTCCCGGGGATTGCGGATGTTGCTGTTGAGAGTGTTGGTTGTGCATGGGAATTGTCATCATCGGCTGGTTCGGCATCATCGCCTGTGTCGTGGCTGGATGCTGGAACTGTCCCATGGCGGCATGCTGGTGCTCGGCACCCTGGAGAGCGTGCGTCGCGGCTTGTGTCGAGTGAAGGGCGTAGTTATTAAAGCCGCTGTCACCGACGGGACTCCGCACAGATGCTGAAGAGAATGTGCTCGGACTGCTATTCAGTGAGGCGGTCAGGCCAGGTTCTGTGTAAGGATTGCTGTGTTGTCGTGGCACGCTTTGGAACTGGCTGGCGTTCATGGTTGCGACGGCTGGGTTGTGTGCTTCCACGAAGTACTGTTGGGGCATAGGGGCATTCGACATGCGGCGCATCATAGCATGCTCCGGGTGCATGTTGTTGGGATACTCGGGTCCGTTGGAAGAAAGGCTGTGACGATGTTCGTATGGGGGTTGCATGTATTGGCCGGGCATTGGTCGCTGCATTCCCATTCCGTTGTGCATCATCATCTGTCCGTGTGGTTGTTGACCCCAGATGTTGGCGTGATGCGCCCTCGGCGTCGACGGTGAGTCATCTCCTCCGGATTCGCTAGTAGCATCGTCGACGAGAGCACCTGGCTGATGGGATCGGCGTTGGTGCTTGACCATGGTCGTCTTCCTGCAGAACCTGCTCTGTGTCAGAGCGCGTCACTTGTTTGATGGTAAAGCATGAACTTACGTCTTCACACAGCCATGGTGACCGCACATGTACGGCCTCTTTCCTGAGTGAATCCGGCGGTGCCGGGCCAAACTAGAAGACTGGTATACGCCATCAGTAAATTATTCGCCACACTATCATGGACCTTGGACGTACATCTGAAAACCGCTTTCCACATCCACTATACTGGCAGGCATGTGGCTTTTCTCCCGTGTGCGTGCGTATGTGGACGGTCAGGGCACTACGCTGGATGAAGGCCTTTCCACAACCATGTTGGGTGCAGGCGTAAGGCCGCTCGTTCGTGTGTATCCTGAAATGCCTCTGCAGGTCCGATTTTCTGTTGAAGCTCTACGGTTGTAATCAGTGAGCTATTCTTGTGAATCAGTATTCTCTTGGTGACTTACCTTGCCACAGGCCTCCCAAGTACATTGGAAGGGGCGAGGTGCTTGTTCAGTATCCATGACCTCGATGAGTTCCATAGCAGAGAGAGATTAAAGGACAATATTGGTTTGGGATTTTCAAGATAGGATGATATCTGTACCATCCAGGTGTTAGCGCTAGATAGGCTAATATGGCGCAGAGCGTGATTCCAGACCAAAACCAGTGGTTGGTCACAAGTCCACATTTAACGAGGCAGCGAGTTGTATGTTTGTCTCGTGGTTGTGTGCCGGAATACAGACCCACCCAGCTATTTTCAGAAAAGCTAGAAGAGAGGGTGGGTGCGAATGTGGACGTGATAGGCGTGAATTGTGGTGCCAATGCATGGGGGAAGACGAGAAAATTACTTGCCGTCTAGAAATGTGCGAGGCACAACGATGAGTGAAATGGACCAGGCTCTCGTGAATCACGGGAGAGATGTGGAGGGTCCTCGGGCTAGGTGGACTGAGTGGCGATCGTGAGGGTGAGGGTGAGGAGAGTTGGAATGCCGTCCCGGTGGGATGCGGTCGGCGATGAGTTGCGGAAAGAAATCCGGGCCTGGAGTGGGACGAGGGACGATCGCAGGTTACCGGCCCTTGCACCAGACCATAAAACGAATTCGGCCCTTGCGTGGATGTGAGTGGTGGCCGCCGCAACGGTCGTGAAGGCTGGTGCTGCAGGTTGCTTTTTTTGTTCTCTTCGCAACAGTCTCAGGGTTGGCGTTGCTTCTTCTTGGTATCTCAACCAATACCAGTGAGACAAGCGTGGACGAGTAGGCAAAACTGAGATGCGGCTTGCCGTATTCGAGGGTGACGTGTGTGCCTCGATTGAGAAGGACCTTGCTGCTCACAATATCCAAGCGGCGCGGAGGTTCCCAGGTATGATGAGGATTCCTCGAGGCAAAGAGACAGACCAGGTAAGGCGGTGCTTCTGATGTTTATATGTGAGCACGGGGTCTCATGAGGAATGGGGGAGGAGGGCGGGATGTGGGCACAGGTGTGTGAAGATCATGAGAGGGGGACTGGAGAAAAAGTGATGGGACCCGAGGGGAGGTCGTTGATATTCATACCTTTGGACGAGGGGAGGGTGGGTTAAGGTCGAGGCGAGGGGGACGAGGTAGTGACAGGGTCTCAAGGGTGAGGGCACAGGTAGAGGTGGAGGAGAAGCAAGAATAATATATACCAGTTGAAGTCGTGCAACGTCTGTTCCTCTGCTCCCCCTGACTAAAGACGTTGGCGGTCGTTTCGTTTCTTTTAAGTCCCCCCCCCCTGGGTGGTAAGGTGGATTGCAGAAGCGTGTGTGGGTGAGGTGGATCGAGTGCTCGAGCGTTCAAATGCTGGTGACAAGCACCAGGTCCACACTTGCAGCGCGGGAGTGAACGTCGTGTTCCAGGGACGGCTCCACGATAACTAGGGACGATGTGGCGCTCACTCGGTTCCAGGTGATGGGTTGAAGAAAGGCGGTTGCGTGCACGAACTCTTTCGCACAGACTGAGAGGTCCTGACTCCCGATATTACTCTCTCTTGTCTGGCCCGGCAAGGAGCCTTCGGCAATGGGGATACGGGTCCTCGGGACGGGGATAGCCAGGCTTTGGGGCTGTGATTGCTGCAGCAAGAGAGCCGAGCAGAAAGTGTGCGACGACGACAAGACACGACAGCAGAGTTGTCGAGAGAGGTGGGGCTTGCCTGGTTTCGAAGCAGCAGTGCCGTGTACGTACGGGGGCGCCGTCAAGAAATATGGGAAGACGAAGGTGAGCGAGGATGGGTGAGGGTCCAGGCCGGGGCGTGCTGTATAAGATACTCGGTTGCAGAGGCAGCAGAGAAAGAAGCCTAGTGGCAGACCAGATATGATCTTCGTGGGAGTAGTATGATATCTAGCCCGCGAGGTCGGTCGAGGGCGACGGTCTAGCTATGTACTGCGTAGCAAAGTACTGCGGTTTGTTCAACGGACGCCGCTTTGCGAGTCGAGCGAGCCGGCAAGGCAAGGCCAGCCAGCAGGCATGGCAAGGAAAGGGCATGTTGGACCACGCACTTTCCCTGCGAGCGAGGAACAGGGTCTGGTCCACCTAGGTGTGTACATTACATTACATTACATTACAGCAGCGGGCGGCATGGGAGCGCGCAGTGACCAGGAGCAGCAGCGGCAGCGGCAGCGGCAGCCCCAGGCATTGAACTGTGTACAGTAAGTGCTCACTCAATTGAGTAGAGAGATAGCAGGCACGACCAAAAACAGGAGTAACTTGGAGCGTATGCTGCAGCAGTGACAGCACGGTACACTGCGGCAGCGGCAGCAGGTAGTCTAGGCGCAGGTCGAGCCTGGGGAGAGCGAGTGATGAGAGTTGAGGACGGCACGGTACAGGAGGAAAGGTACCTGGATACCTGCAGGGCAGTACGTACCGCTGCCGTGGTGGCCGACCTCAGGTATTGCAATACACCCTTGCAAGAAAGCTAACAGAAACCTTGTGATTCAAACAAAATATTCGAGGGGAACAGGGAAGGGGCCACCCGGGAGTGCAGCCGGTACCTTGCCGTAGCATGTACGTGTCAAGGTACCTAGGTACAGCGCTACAGCCAGAGCGGACCCGAACGACTCATGAGCTTACTGCATGGGGGATATCACAGCCGCATGCCGTCCAGCACTACTTCCACTCCGGGCCTAGCCCCACCGCCAATCTGCCTTTGCTCAAGCTTCGCCTAGCTCTTTCCGGGTCGGGCTCTCGGAACGACCCCCTTCACATGCTTGTACCATGCACCCCTCGCCTCCTGCTTGATCATTCTTTGCTGCGCTGCGTTGCGTTGCGCTGCTCTGTTGCGCTGCTTGCTGTCGCGCTGGCCGCATCCGAATGCTGCTATTTACTAGCCTGTCCACTATAGACCACTACCATCTGGTACTACGGGCGTTTTTGGTTCGCGCCAGGAGAGACAGTAACTGCGGGCGATATGCGGTTTGCGGTGGTGGTTGCGGCAGATGGGCTGGCATCACCACGACATGGCCCATGGGCCTGCCCGGTCTCGAGATCGAATCGAGATAGCTGCCAGACCACCGCATCCGCATCCGCATGCGCGCACACAGCATTGCCTAGTGCGGATACGTAAACGTCCTGTACGACGGCCCTGTGGCCTGTGGCCTGTGGCCTGTGGGACTAATCGCATGCCATGTCTGGTACGCACAGTAGCACCCGGGGAAAGCCTCTGGGACAATCCTGCTTGCCTCATCGAGGCAAGCTCAGCCACATCCGGGGACGAGACGAGACTGAGAACGACTGCCACTCTCCGGCCTGCAGTCAGTCCCGGTCCAGTCTGCAGCAACAGCAAGACTTGGGCCGGCCAGTGGGCGTGTGGGACTCGACTCGACCGGGAGGGTACCTGGGCCGCAGGTATCGAGCTGGGCCGTCGAGATGGCGAGAACTGACAGATCAAGGAGCGTGCAGGGGGGCTCCACCCCCCGTCTTGGGATCTTCCTTGCTCTGCAGATGGCGAGTGATTGCCCACCCATGCCCCTGGACGGTTCATCTCCACGAGTGGCTCCGGACCGCCAATGGCTCTTGACTGCTTCGAAACTCTAACGAAACCTCCCAGTATCACCGGAGAGGCGTCGCTCTGCTCGACACACTGTGGCAATCAAATCAACCTTTTTGCTGCAATACATACGTCTCGCAATCATGTCTGGGGTGAGTTCGCTCGTCATACGCGAATGCCACTTACTCGCCGTCGTGCTGTCAACGGGCGCCGGGCCCGTCGATGACGGCATCTATTAAGCCTCGAACCTTGAGCAGCCTCTGCATTCTATCCTGCCCGCGGTCATGTGCGCATGCTCTGCGGTTGAAAGCTTTTCTCTCCCAAAGTCATGTCGGATGCCTGTACCCATCCCATGCATGCATGCATTTCTGCTCCTCCCTGTGCCCCATCCGGCCTCGAGGGGACGCGAAGGCGGGGAACGAGCCGTTGGAACAAAATGTCAAGACCGCATGTATGGCGGTGGAAATTGGTGGAGGCGCCCCATATGTGATAACACTTGACGCCTGATTCATCCCATCGGACATAGGCCAGCCCGTTGCTCGCATCAGCGGTCGGTTTCCAGTCAGTTGCAATAATAGCAGGCCGGCAGCACGTCGTCATGGCCTATAGCGGACCCTGGTATGGCCCAGGATGGAAGCTCAAGCAAGCTGCACACGACAGAGTAAGAGGTCGCCCATGAGAGCGGGGCACCTGCCCTGAGGAACTCCTCCTGCCACCCCTCCACACCAACCCTAAAACCGGCGAGCAGCACGGGGTGGATGTGACACAGGTGACGATGCGACCGAGTCCACAGAGGGGTTCTTGACCTGGTGTGTGATAGGGTTAAGAGCGCAGTGCAGTGCAGCGCAGCGCATCGCATCGACTGTGCTGTGTGCTAGTACTATAGCGAGTGCACTAGCCACATGGGCACGGGGAAGGACGCGCAAATGTAGATAATGTCGCAGGTGTCACATGGCGGCTTGGGATGGGGGTGGTGCTGCAGCCGATACAACCAGATTGTGCAATGCACACAGAGCCCGCTCGCTGCGGGTCCAGAAACCCGTAATCCGGCAAGGAGCATACGAGAGCGACAGCCCTCCACCCCTCCCCGGGCCGGCAAGGGTGGCTCACTGTGACCGAGTGACCGAGTGAGTAAGTGACTGACCTGCGGAATGGCAGCAGAATGCGGCTTTCCTGGTCTCGACAAATTTGACACCACCACCACGACCGAAGTGGAGCCCCCCAACCCAACGCAACCAGACCCCCACCAGGGACCCCAGAGGTGCCGTAGCTAGTGCCAAGCTGCTGAGTCGTTTGAGCTGGACTGTCCCGGGGCGGGCTGCTCGAGGCAGGCCAACTCGTCGCTACACTGCTACATCGTAGTGCAGAAAAGAGAGCCCGAGTGGCGCCAGAAATGCTCCGACGCAGGTTCGTCCCTCAAGTACCTGCAGCTGCCAGGTGCGTCCAAAGTCTATTCGAGGCAAGCTTGCCCACAAGGTTCAGGCCGATGCGGAACCGGAACCTTAGTGTACCACCGTCAGGTTATACAGGCAAAGGGCCTGACGGACGGCACGCAGCTGATCCTGCGAATCCCCGATTTGCTGCTTAACCTTAAGCTACCCGCGATTCAGACTCCAGGCCCGGCTCAGGCCAGGCAGGCCCGGCTCTGCCATCGTCGGGCTAGTAGGCCAGGCATCGTCTAAACTTCATCGATCGATTTGGTACAGTCGCCATCGTCGCCCGCTTCAATGTGTCCGCGTTTGGCCTCGAACCTCTAGTTCAGCCGAACATTGCCGAGCCGTGAAGCATGATGGCATGATGGCATGATGGCGTGGAGATGGATTGATGGATAGAGTAAAGGGCAGCTTGTGATCGGATGCTTTTCTCGTCAGCCCTCTTTCTTGGGTCATTTCTTTTCGATTGATGGCGTTGCCCGCAGCCACTGTGACTGTGATAGTGGCCCGTTTCTTCATGCTCCTCAGCACTCGTCCGAGAAGCTAGCCACATGACTCTCCTTGCCTCTCTCCTGGGCAGAGTGATCCCTACCTGGAGCTAGCTTGAAAGCTCGTGGGGTGTTTGTTTTGCCTTGCAGTGAGATATTCCGAACGGTTCACGGTTCAGGCTGCATTGATATCATGCAAGCACGAGGTCTGCCAGTTTGGTGCCGGAGTATCGCTATCGTCAAGCACCAGGAAGGTGACAGATACCAGGCTAGGCGTCGCAGGAGACCCCGGATCCCGGATCCCAGCCTCGCTGCTCGCAGCCAGCTGGGCCCGCTGTGCTCCAGACTCGCATGTGGACGCTGAGGGGGGGGGGGGCACAGCTAGCCGTAGCCTGGGCTGCCTGGCTGCCCTGTCTGCATGTGTGCACTAGCATGCGGCCTCGACGCTACCGCGACAGGATATCAAATCACAGCGTGACCCCTCATGCCCGGAAACAAGCCCGTCGATACCCCAGCACAAGCCATCGCTGCCTTGCGACGGTTGTCGGCAAAGTCTTCGCCTCACACGACATGCTGGTCGTACGTGGTATGCGTCAGGCGTCTTCCAACTCAATTAGATGAGGGGGAGGGGAGGCGCCGTCATATCTTGGTTTGGAGGACTATCTCGACTGCCGGCCACGAGGGTGCCAAGGTAGTCACTTGAGACGACAACCCCGCGAACAAGAACTCAAGCCTATGCACGCTGCTATACCCTCCATCAACCAGAGCATGCTGAGCACGTCGACGGCTGGCGTTACATCATTAGCACCAAAAACCTGGTCGAGCACACGCCAGCCACCGAGCCGTGCAGGGAGGGCATGATGTCGTAGTACCGTAGCGCAGCGGTATTTGGGCCCCAGAATTCCGCATTGCATCTGAAACGAAACGAAGAGGGGAGCATCGGGGTAGGAGAAGACCAACGTTCCCGCGGCTGCGTTCCGAAAGTATGAGCTGACTCGGAAAGCCAATCGAGGATATCAATCAGGGTCTTCGAGCCGAATGGTGGCCTCCGAAAGCCTATCTCACCTTCTGCAGTCGCCTTTGAAGTTGGCATGCGTCATTGGAGCCAATTGAGGACCAAGTCTGTCGGGAGCAAGCCCAGCCGACGGCGATACTCTATCGAGAGTCATTTGCCGCTTCGCCGTCAAACGCTGGCAGTCAGAGGCTATCACGGCCAACTTCTTGTTAATTAGCCTTCAGTATGATTCTGAACAGAGTCAGTTGTCTCGATGCAACTGAGGGCTTAGGGTCTGATTTCCCGGCAGGCACAGCTGGATGTCCACCATCGTGGGCGACAGCTGGACGTCGCCAGAATGTCAAGCTCAGCCGCGCGTCCGAGGCTCCAATTGCCTGTGTACTTGGTACCCACCAGTTCGTCAGGCCGAGCACCTCGCCACACTCCCTCGTCCACACCGAACTTAATTCGTATTGCGCGTGTCAGTACCACAGACATCAAGCTTAACTGACGTGATGCGCACGTCCGTGGGGTTTTTGCTTCAGTCCTAGGATCCGGAGGCGTATGAGTGAGTGGCTTCTTCCGCGCGGCTGTTGCCATTTATTGACACGCAGAGGCACTCCACTCACCAATATTTCCCCGCCCGCCGACTCCTGTTCCGTCCCAAAGTAGAAACTCTCCGGCCGTATGACTGTCCCCGAACAGCAGGTGCTGCTTTGTCTCGTGGAGGTTTGACAGGCTGACAGCTGTCAAGACGTGCCAGCCTTGACGTGCCTTGACTTGCCTCGTCTTCTCGCTTCAACACATAGTGTACTGTACTGATTGTACTGTTCCTGTTCTAGCCCCACCCGCCGGCGTCAGGATGGCATTCCGCGCGCGGTGAACGCTGGGGCTGCCTGCCCCGTGACCATCCTCAAAACGCAATCGAGAAATCTCGAAGGCTATTATTGATGGGCCGCCAGGGATGGCCGTGATGGACCGCGTAATTTTATGTTTCGCAACGCGGAGATCAACATGAGCCGACGTCTTTCTAGTACCGCCGTTAATGTCGGAGCTGCTATTAAGACAAATCTTGATATCATAAGACGCCTGCTATAGCCTCCGTTAGAAAGCAACTCTTGACGGTTCAGGTACGTTGGCCCGCAGCGTTGGCCCTGCCAGCCAATGTCGGGTCGACCCTCTTTCTCTTGTGTGACATTGAGAGGAAATATTCGGCGCACCTAATCCCACTTGCTGACTCTTGCCTGCGACGAAGACTCGGGGGAGGGTGACTTCTGGATCCCAATACTCCGCACAGTTGCAAAAACGGTGGCCTCCTGCATCCTGCGGGACCAGGCACATGTGCCTTGCATTTTGTCCGACGCGACGCCTTACCCTGAACGGCTAGGCCATCTGCAGCCGGCACTCGAGACAGCCCATCTCCGAGTTCCCACACCTTACTTACGCACTTGTTGCGCAGTTTTGATTGTCCGCGGAGTTTTACTCCCAGAAGTCGACGAATCCCTACGACGAAGCCTCGAGTAGTCGTCATCGCCTCTCAGGGGTCGACGGACTCTTCTCCTGACACTGATTCATCGCTCTCGCACGAGTTGTTGATCATTAGTTGCACCGGAGGTTGGGGGAGGTGACTGGTGCAGGATCGCCCTTGAAAAATGTGGTGTCAGGGGGCCGTGATCCGCGACCCCAAGCCCGGTTTCTGTCAAAATGGTATAATCCCTGCGTATATCCATCCGGGACGTTGGCGTCCTCGTCCCGAAGCTTGACCAACGTTCTCAATGGCTGAGCTGAAGAAGGCTACAGGGAGTCTCCTTACTGACAGCTGCCAAGAGGAAGCGAGAGGGAAAGTTGTTGCTGCCATCATCAACACTTGAATGCTGGCCCCACTGATGCACCACCCAGACTCCCGTTCCCCTGAACGCCACTTCTCAATTGCACACCATTCCTTCGCCTTGAGCTGAAGCATAAGCTGTAATCCGTCTGTTGATAGCGTGTTTGCCTGACTTTGAATAGGCTGGCCCAAACGATGCCGATCGTGATACTTCAGTGGCGCTGTCACCCTCAGGTAGAGCATTTTGTACGGCACAGCCGCCCACAGTGACCAGACCCGTCCAGCGTTGACCCGGAATTCATCAAGTCACTGGCTAGGTGGCTCTTGATGGAGTTGGACTGGATGGGCTGAAACTCACGCAGTGCTATGTAGAGGGCCGTCTTACGAGTTCCCCTTTCCCATTTGTGGCGATCGCAAATGACATTAATTTCATTTTCGAGAGAGATCGTGGGGACGATTGCCTCTTTTCGGCCGACGTCCTCGTGTACATTCAACTGTTCCCAGTCATCCGGCTAGGGTCAACTATGACCCACGGCCGAAACCATGGGAGCACCGCGAAAAGTGGATGGCTGGCAGGGAGTCGAGTTTCTAAGAAGTGGGTACTGGCATCATGCTGAATTGACTGCGACAGGGGGCCTGGGGCTTGCAGTAGCGGTGCGTTGATCTTGAATTTCGATAAACTCTGCCCGTTTGGTCCTGAGGAGGGACAAGAAGACGGGAAATAAGGGATACTGCGCCTCGGCTCTATGTTCACTCGGGAGCCGCAGGAGAGTCAAGTTGTTATCGATGTGTGTCTAGCCAACGACTGCAGGCTGCCAATCCATTTCGCTCCGATATAATGGGCGTCGCCGGGCACTGAGGATTCAGTTCGAGTGCCGGATGACAGCAGCCACTCCATCTGGTCAGGCTCCAGGCGCACGGTGAAAGCCTGTCCGTCGACGCACAAAGCTGGCCAACGTGGGGTACCCACACCGAGGCCGTCGGTCGTCTTCGAAATGCGTCCCACTTCATCGTTGATAGCAAGCCCTCGCGATAGCACTGATACAGAGTGTTGTGGTAGCAATGTGACGGGTTGGCAAGGTTCCGCGTCGTCTCGAGGCCATACAATCTGTGACCATGTCGGCTGCACCATCCCAGGCCAATGTCACCCCAGTCACGAGATCCGGTCGCAGCAGTGGCGTCCACTGTGGGTAACTATTTTGCTGATGGCTGTACAAACCTGCTGGGTGCTGTGATACGCAGCCGGTAGGCTGAAGAAGCTCCTGGTTCAGAGGAGTCCACTTGTCTCGCTTAGATGTCATAGTCAGTGCACATATGGGGCGGTTTGTGATGAGTAGTCTAACAGTAGTGGTGGCGTGGGATCAGCGGCGGTGAGCCGGTGGTGCTTGCCCTGGGGATGTATTCAGGGACGCAGCAGGTTTGCAATATCGGCGGCTTGCTCGGCTGAGGCAGCCTTCACACAGCACAGCGGTGCTCGATTTAGGGCGTTCAGCCGGACAAGATGTGGCGCTTGTCAAGTCGAATCCGGGCTGGGAGAGTGTGTCAGCAATCAATGTGATGCAGCCAGGGCAGGCTCCAGATGTGTGGTAGCGAGGTTCGGAGTTCAGAGGCCAGGCAAGGGTCTCGACGCCGTCCAATACGACTCTGTGCAGTGCATCCTTGGGTACAGTCCACGTGTGTGTCGAGAGCCGGACTGGCACTACTCTTAGCATGGCACTCAGGTCCAGCCCCCCGCGTCCTTACCGAGTGCGGCAAGGTGGTGTTTGAATGTGGCAGATCGTGAAGGATGGCAAATATGGATGCCTAGAGGCAGCGAGGATGAGGCGGCACGATAGTTGTCGTCGCCGTCGTGGTCGACAGTGCAGAGAGGGGCGCTGTGGCTTGACACAGACTGTGCCCGATACTTGGAATGTGAGAAATGACAGAGCCTAACAAATGCCCACAGGCAGTTGATCTCCGCGATCTGCCTGCTGCCCAGTTATTAGAGTTTGGAGGAGGAACGGCCGATCCCGAGAAAAAGCAAGTTGATGCCAGGTGCCCTCTGAGTTTGGCCAGCTGCCATTTGCCCAGGAGGCCAGGAGGCCAGGAGCCAGGAGCCAGGAGCCAGGACGGTCAGGCCTGGGCGAGGTCCACACACAGGTCGGTCCCCCAGCTGGCAGTCGCAGCCGTGCCCCACCCTCTGGCTCTTTCTCTGAGAGACCTCTACCTGGTGCATCTTGCGACTGCAACTCGTGTCTGGGCCTTGAGGCTTCACACGATCCATAATGCGGCCTAATGCATGAGCAAAGTTACGCTTGGGCTGAGTGTGTTTGTCATAGCATCAACCAAACCATCGTCGACAACACCAACCATCTGTCCACCTGCCGTCACGTCGCCTTGCCTCGAGCCTGAAGCAAGAATAACAGAGCAACCACGATGCATTCTTTTGACACGCAAAACGCAAACACTGTCCCGCACACCACACCACACCACGCACATCACACCACACCACAATCCGAACACACGTATTATAGTATTATAATATACGACCATGCACCACATATCACAATATGGTCTACGCCAATCCCGGACGCCAATGCCCAAGCCAGCAACAGCCGTCCAATCGGCGCCCGCCGGCAAGCTTGACCCACTCACCCCACTCGCTAGAGCAGCCGGTCCAGGGGCAGTTTGGGAGCTCAGCGAACAGCCCTGGGTCTAGCTGACGATCATACGGGCCTCCTACTAACTTATAATTCTAGCAGCAGGCGAGACGTGCACCCGAGCATGCCGCCTCCCAGCAGTGCACTGCACAGAGCAAGCCTCTCCTTGGCCGCGTTTCGTTTCGTCTCCTCCAACCCACCCGGCCGGCCGAAAGCACGGCACCATCGACCATGACAATTCCAGACGAGTTCATCACATCTACAGCCCTCTGAGTGTGCACGGATGCGTCGCCTGTCCAGCCCAGCTTTGCTGTGTGTGTGTTCGTGTGTACTGTACCTGCGGCTGATGCATACACTACTGTACGCCTCGTCCACACGGACAAGCACCAACGTGAACGCTTCTTCCAGTGGCGGCAGGCTCATTGAGGCTAGTCAGGCACATTGCATTGCATTGCATCCAACGTCTCGCGGCTGCGGCGGCGGTCCAGCGCTCTGCCCAGTGCCCACTGCTGCTGGATGCAACCACATGTGCTGCGGATGCAACATCGCTGAAGCACGTGCGCCGACCAAAACATAAAATAGCGACGCCACGAGTCGAAACAAGTCACTCGCTGTCAAGGTCGGAACGCCAGGGCGGGGAAGATGCTTCTAGTTCGGCACCTCACTGCATCTCGAGGCTGCCAGTCACCTCCCCCTCCTCCCCTGGTAGCACTACAAGGACATGACCCACGAGTCACGATCGCCCCTTCGTCAGTTTAAGCAGTCTCGCGCAAATTGTCAAGCATCCGATTGACGACGTCCGAGACAGCGCTGTGCGACGATCGCTGCAGGGCTGGAGTGCCACTGCACGTGGGACCTATATCTGTTCGGCCGGAACAGCGCGGAGAGGTTCAGCAATGCTCTGACGGTACTGGCTTGCTGCCCGCGACGTGGCTTCCAGCCAATCATATACCGCAGCATCTCCACCCAAGTGAAACGAGGTCGAAACGGGGGTCGATGACTGTTGGTCTCTAATGTTGCTACCCAAGTGGTTTGCAGTGGCTGGTTTTCCCACCTAGACCTCCATTTTCCAACAAATTGGGTGCGTTCGGGCCCTAGCCAAACGTCTCTCTTTGTGCCACTCACAATCGTAAAAATGTTCGCGGTCCTCAAGCAGCCATCGCATCCAATCGATATGGCGCTGCCTGGTCCGTGTTTCTAAATATCTCACCAGTCTGTCCGTATACGAACCGGACCCGCGCAAGATTGTGGCATGGGCGTGACCGGGCCATGTTCCCGTCACGCGGCCAACAATGCGGTCGACTAGACCCCTATTCTAGGAGCTCTGCACACACAGACCATGAGTTCGCAAGTCAACCCGTGGCTTGCCCTTGCAGTAGTGAGGTTGCACACTGATAAATTGGTAGGCTAAAATTGCAAAACACGACAAACAGGAGCCCAGATGCTTGCAGACTACGGCATGCTGATCATCATCCTTAGTTGGCACCTTCTACCATGTGCGAACGACATTTGTCGCCACCTCTTTTTGGTCCGATGCAACTCCGCTGCGTGCGGATGACGGCTCCCGCTTGTCCATCGAATCGCATTTTCAAACCGCACGGAGGATTTCTCTAGCGCCCGTACCAAACCATCAATCGCCGAAGCACTTGCTCGCTGGTCGAGGGGCGTCTAGGCATAGTCCTGGACGCCCACGTTGCCATCCGCACGTCGGTTGAGAGAAGACCTGCGCAGATCATGGTTCAGGCTTGTAAATTTATTGTCCGGCATCACGTTTCGCGGTACACGACCACGCGGTGTTACCTCTTGAAACAATTCCCATTGCAATCGACCGATAATGAGATCACTTGAATACACAACGCTACTGGAACACGGGTCCAGACACATCTTCTCGCGACCTGTGTCCGCTGGGGAAAAGTCGATTACTGTAGCCGTTGACCAGTCAAACCTTCGGCTTCAGACGTAGACACATCCCTGATCAATACCATCGAGTCACCAAGCAACACCCTTGCCTTCGGCCTGATATACCATCTTGGGTGAAAACCGCGGACTTCCGACGGCTGGCAAAAGTCATGAACTTGGCTGCCAGCCTCGCAGCTGTTGTATGTTCTCCAGGAAATCTAAGAACACCAACAACGAACAATTTGCGAGTGATCTGCAGTGCATGGATTCGCACAATGCTGTCGTTTTACGGGCTGCGTTGCGAAGCAAGCGCACACTACAATCCCCCGTGGTTTGGTGCGTGTTACAGTACAATTGAGAAGCCGCATGGCTCATCAGCTTTGCGGAAGACATCCGTCAGCCACGATCCCGGATCTCGTTAAACGTAGTCGAGCAAGCTGGCAAGCTGGCAAGCTGTTCAATTCGACGCCATTCGCAGTTTTCCTTGGCACGGAGCACTGCGTGCAATGTGAGGTGGTGGGGCACACTGCCCGATACCTTTGCAGCTCTCGGCAACGGGCCGAGTGCCACAGACCTTTGGCAAACGGATGATGGTTGGAACGCCGCCGCCGGTCGCATTCTACACAGCATATCTCATTACAGCGATTAGCCCGCCCTGGCCAGTCAACAGGAATGGACCACGGTTGAACGCTTAATGCGTTATCACAGACTGAAGGCGCACTGCTTCGTACATGATTTCCTGTGAAATCGTTGTCATAGTTGTCATTTGGAACTGGCACACTGGCTCGAGACTGCATATCAGACGTCACGGGTATTTGGGTGAGGCTCGCAGATGCAGATTCCCGTGAATCCTACAGGCCGACAGCGGAATACATCATTTCTGCGATTTGTGTCGCGATAGCGCAGCCTCGATTGATTGTGCGAGATCTGTGTAATCCATCAGGGTGTTGGCGGTCCCACATGGCACTTGGGCTGACAGGTTCCACAGCAGACGGGTATGCGCCGTGAGACTGCGCCAAACGCCCCATCTGGACCGTTGGCTGAGGCTGAGATGTGGTGGTACCTTGGTCAGCGCGTCTGGTATCCCTTGACAACCAATTCACAATGCTGGCCACCTTGGCCTGTTGCGAGTGGCACCGGAACCTGGCACCCGGAATGGTCCAGGCCCTTCTTCCCGCATTTGCGAGTTCCGCTCGCAGTGAGGCCTACTGATGATTCCACCAGGTATCATCGCCATCAAGGTAGACGGAATATACCATGAAGACACCAAAATCGACTGTCAAATAGATCTTAATAAGGGCTGACTGTAGATGTCCCAGTCGAAGAGCGGGTCAGTTCTCGATCCTGGAGTGGGGACAGTGACAAGGACATCCTGGCCGGACCCAGATGCCGCCTTCATTTCAACAGAAAAAAAAATCGACTTCTTGGTATGCTTCCCGCTGTTGTTGCGGATTGGCGCTTCCCCGATCAACCCATCTGATATTTTGCTTCACCACCTCCGATCCTCGGCTCTCACGACTCGACTGCATGAGAAACATTCTCGGGCCGGCTGACAGAGAACCCGCGCCCACTGTTGGATGCGATTACGTGTGGATCCCGTCGTGGATCTTGTGGGAGGAGTCTGCCGTCTGCAGCCTGCTGTGCGAAGATGGGGTGCAGGCGGGGCTCTATGCAGGTTCAATCTGTCAGAGACTTCGAAGGATCATGCAGGCGAGCATCATGAACGATCTGGTTCCTGGATTTAGATTTCCAGAGGGTTTTTGTGTGGATTCCCTACAACACTTTGCAGCTATTTTCACACACCGCTGGGTTTATCTTCGCTGCTTCCAGCTATCCCGAGTCGGGGGCTCCGTCGCAGCAAGTGCTGTGAACACGTTGGCAGCAATCCGCAGATGAGATCCCTTCCACACATTCATCTGACAGTCGGTCCTCGAGAGGTCGGCACACGCGGCGCGCGCCTGTCGATAGCGACTCTCCGGCGAACTTTTGGGATTGGCGGCAATGGCATGAGCGGGTTGTGCGCT
Organism: Diaporthe citrichinensis; assembly: GCA_014872995.1. Taxonomy (NCBI): domain Eukaryota; kingdom Fungi; phylum Ascomycota; class Sordariomycetes; order Diaporthales; family Diaporthaceae; genus Diaporthe; species Diaporthe citrichinensis. The sequence continues at coordinate 277,369 of JADAZR010000027.1, forward strand.
CAGACGCTGGGTCAACTAACCAGCAACGTCCCTGAATTTTGCTTCAACGTTCAGCCGCGCACGGCCTGCAGACGCTCTGAACTGAATGGACCCTCCAACCTTCACGACCCTGCACTGCGGGTCTCGAATGCTAGCATTTCTCTTGCGACAGCACACATCTCTACACGTGAGAGGAGCTCATTGCTGGGGGTTTCGCTGGATCGACGAGCGCACTGTTTCGCAACCTCAGGGGCGCAGTGGCGGAAGGGCACCCAGGACATCAATCTCGCTTGCCCGTGAGCATGGAGATATCTCCCTGTATACAGACAGCCTGGCCTCAGGCCCCGGCTACGTCCTTTGCCGAGACGTTGAGGCATCTCATCATCGGAGCCGGACAGTCTGAGTCTCTACGCGTCCCCACGCTGTTCGCCTGATCTTGATCACTCTGATCTTCACTTCGCATAGCTGGCCTTTACTCGCACGGGCGTGGGAAACTAAGCTGGAAATCCTCATCGGTTGACGACTGGATGGGCCGTCAGACCGTCCAGTGCCGGTCCAGCGCGCGGCTTTGCTTTCAAGAGCTAGGCGTGCGAGAAGCTGACTGGACTGGTCACATCACAGGGGCTAGGCATCACCCATTTCTCAATACGATGACCCAGCAACAGTGCCGCTTGTGGCGTCCGACGGAGAATCCGCGCTGAGTCCCAGTGGCTGGGCCGATGGTGTCGAAGGCACACTATAAGGGCTACTCCGTACTCGCATCGAGGCAAGGCGAATATGTACGCTCGGATGGTGGGGCTGAAGGGACGATGCTCCTTGGCGGAACGCCGCACCCCCACGACCCCATGGCAGCAAGTGATCAGTCAACTCGCTGGCTGAGAAATGCCACTATGGGTTTGTGGGCAAGGCAAGACAGCGCTCATCTGCGGCCTCTCTTGCATGCACATCGGAGATTCTTGCAGATCTTCATCCACGTTCAGGCTGTCTACATAAACATCTCCAAGGCTGCATATGATGCGCCTCACCCTGGGAAACCCCTCGCCGCCTGGGCTTGGCTGGCTCAGCCTAGGTGCGTTTGGACCAGCGAATGTGACGGAGCTGGCCTGACAGACCTGGATGGTATCTCAAGGGGCAGAGCCAGGGGCATCAGGGACGATCTCGGTGACAGCTGCAGGTGGGTGGCTGTCATTCTCTTGATGCAACAGTGACAGGGAAGATTAAGAAGATTGACGACGGCAAGCCAGAGCATGTCGTCGACCCATTCCCAGCCCATCGCCTCTCAGCTGGCCTACTAGCCGTCTTGCCAATCTCGGGCATTACTTTCGGGTTCTGGCCTGATGATCCTCCTGATGGAGACATGGCAAATGAGATGGGCAAAGTTGTCATGCAGGTCACAGCATCCAGGCGACGGCATGGTCACTTGCGGCATACAGAGATGCTGGACCCCTTGAGCATCGGTCGCCCAAGCTAGGGCAACTAGCCTCAGCTAGCGTCCTCGTTCTTGGTTGAGGCACGAGTGCGAGAGAGTGAGAACGGTATCAAAACACACGAAGGCGTTCAAACGTCCGCCGAAACACACGGAAGGTAGACCCGACACTCAATCCGGTCTTCCCAAGTTTATTGAGCTCAGGTGCTGCTGCGACGGACATCCGACCTCCTGCGTCTGCTAAGCCGGAAGATTTTCTGTGCTAGGGTCCATTTCGGCAGTGTGGCATGTTCAACGCCTGTCAATCACGGCGCCGTCGTTTTGGAGTACAGCAGGTATCAGACAGGCGGACCTAGGAACGGGGTGTTGAGACACGTGTATTCCATTACAAAGATTGAGGATCGACAACGACGACCTCACCATATTCAAGCAAGCCAGTAATTCGACGGATGCTAACAATAGCAATGGCAACGGCTTGATGAGCTGGCCCCTGGAGCCGAGGTGCGACTGAGACGGGTTTCCCCTTCGGGAATTCATCAAACACCAGCCCGTCTAACTGACCAAGAAAGTCAAACTTTGATGGCGCATGTGCTCCATGCCTACCAGATGTGGTCAGAGATATGTGATTGTTTAACTGCATGTATTCGTTACGAGCAACGGCCCATGGGCGGAGGATCAATGTCCCTGCTCTGTCTGTCCCCATATGTTCCCGGAGCCCTCAGATCCGTTGACAGCCCGTCACATTTCCCAATCCGTCACATCTCCCAACGCGACACATCGAGTTGAGAGCCCCATCTCCCCATTCTGCCCCCTCCCATCCCAGGCGAGAGGTTCGCGAATCTGCATGAACCAACAGTTTCATAAATAGGAAGCGGAAATACCGACACGGCGGTAAGCGGATTTTCTCTGGAGCTGCTGTCAACGGGACCCCCGGAGATGGGCCTGTCATCAGCCCTCCAAAATCCCCGCGCCGTGCCGCGGCATACGTACTGTGTGAACGTATCCGTCAACCCGACCAACGCGGTAGCGAGCACGAAGGGGAGATGGGCCAGTGGCTGTGCCAACATGCTCAGCAGGGCAGAGGGCCGTCGGGTAGTGGAAGGAAGAGCTCCATGAGTACCGCATCTCGCGGAGCCGGCGGGAGCATGTTGGCATGCCCGGCACCTACGAGGTGTGCTGATAATGTGGAAACCCCGGGGGCGAGTGTGATTGACGTCTACTTTGGGACTGGCAATGGAGTTCTTCCTCTCTGCGCCACGCGGCCGTTATCTGTGATACGCGTATACGCATGGGCAGACAGTCAGAGCTGGGGCCGGTCGCATCATCATCTCCGCAAGGTTTACTGCACATCACGCCTGAGGGAGGGGCGGCGGCGGCGGCGGCGGCGGCGCCTGGCAGGGGCAGCCAGGGTGACGAGGCTGGAGCATTTGTTTTTTTCCAGACAAATATTGCTCGAGAATCTCCCTACACGAAGGCGGGCGGCCTTGGCGGAGACCAACCCGTCAGTGACAACGGCATCAAGTCACTCTGTGAGCAAGGCCCTGTCCGACGAGGTCCATCGACAGCGCGGACGAGATGTTGTTTTCTGGCGCGACGTATCCACCGCCGAGCCGGGACCCTGGATATTGGGGCGGGCCACCCATGCTATTTTGGGCGGTGAGAAGCTCCTGTGGGGGGAGGCTGGGTTGGAGGTGTTTCGCCCGAAATTAGCCAGAAGTACGGGGCAGAAGCTGTGTCTCCCTGGGCCTGCCTCTCCCCTGCCGGCCTGCCAGCTTCGCATCGACGGGCTGTGGGGTCCCAAACGGGGTCCCAAACGGGGTCCCAGAGAGGCTGGCATCGGAGAATAGTCGCGTCTGGTCGAGGTGGGTGAGCTGTCGAATCGGGGGACCTCATTTCCAAGATTGAAGGATGACTTGCCTCTTTCAGGTGAGCCTCCTGTGCGCTCCTGATTTATTAGTGGCGCATCTGTCAACAACGCGGCTCTCACGCCATTTTGGTGCCCTTCGGCTGAGAAGACAGTTGGAACCAGGGGTGTGCCCCTCCCCGACTGGCGATCCCGGCGACGCTCCCGTTCTGTCACCCCCCGCATGATCTGCACGTGTCCGGATTGCCTTCCGGTGGTAATGGTTGGCACATTTGATCGCGGGCCTGGTTTTGCTTTTCCCCCCCCTTCGGCTTTTCTGTCAGAAAGCTTGATGAGCGCCTGTCCGTTGGCCCGCTGTCATAGTCCCTCGTCTATAGCGCCAAATGCTCTCTGCCTGCCATACCGCATCGTACCGCAACCATGCGATACTCTATCTCATGCCATGCCGTGCAGATGCGAGGAATGCGGTTTATGTTGTGGGCAGTCCGTCGCGGCTTCCCGCTTGCATGGTCTCCCTCGCCTGTGCCTCTCGGCTCGAGCTGAGTAGGAGGATCGGCCCACGACTCAAGATGTCCTGGCTGATCTCGGCTCACCGCAGATAAAATCGTCCCGACCTCAGATAGCCCGTTTGGGCACTTGACACGGACAGCCTCCGGCAACCACGCACAAGGGAAGACTTACACAGAAACTGCCTCCGGCAAACTTGCAACTCCCCTGCTTTCCCCCCTGCCACAACGCCACCACATAGTCGACTGTACTACACGATGTCCTCACACGGCTTTTGTCGAGGCTCCACAGCTTCGAGAAGCATCCGAAGAAGCTTCAAATGGGCGTGGAGACCTCTGAGTGGCCCCTTATCCCTTCGTCATCATCCTCGTCGGTCCACCTGCACTGCTACGCTATGACGGGCAGATGACAGAGTCGACTTTTCCTCCCATCGAGATTAACTAACGAAGTTAAACAAATGGGGTTGGCCAGCAAAAGGGGCATGACCTGGGCGCCGCTGGGGCCATCACAGAAGCTGTAGGCGAGGCTGCAAGTCGTGATGCCCTTGGCGTGATACATCGCGAAGGCACCCCGAGACTTCGGCACACAGAGACAGGGAGGGAGAGAGAGAGATGCTCCCAGTGACGCGATGTTTTGGCGCGCTGCACCCGAGCGCTCAGTCGCGCTGAATTGTAAGTCCCCGACTCGCTGCTCTCCATCTATATTGAGTTTCGGGTCTGGCGAGCCCGGAGCCTCGAGTGAGCCCCCGCCCGCGCCCGCGCACCGGGCTCGCGTTGACTTGACAACACTGGCAACTGGGAAATACATGATATAGTGCGACAAAAAGCTTGAACGGCTAGCCACAACATTGGCAGCCACTGCAGCTTACAAAACTCTAATCGCTCGAGGCGAGATAGCCGCAGCCGCTTGATAACAAACAGCGCCCTAATGCAGCATGTGACGCCGAGCTGCTGCGAGTCCAAACCTTGAAAGGCGGGTTCGCTGCGCCGTAGCCATCCGTGCTGCTGCATGCAGGTCAGCATCAGGGCGCTCGCGCTGCTTGCCCCGGATCCTCACAACGCCCCCAGTCGACGCCCGGGGGGGCCAGGCAGAGTCGCAGAGGGCAGGGCTAGCGGCTCGGACGGCCGGGGTTGGGAGAAGAACACGGTCTCGACGGGATGCTAATCCGGGGGGACATGTCGACGCTGGACGCATGCCAATCAGGCAGTCAGGGCATCATCCCATCCTCGCCTGCAGCGGTACTGAGCGTGCAGGCCTAGCATGGCAGACAGACCAGATGGGCGTTTCTCGTGCTGCCGGCCCACTTTCCCAGTGCCGCAGCGTGCCACCGCGTGCTACACAGCACAATGCGGACAGCCAAGTGGCTCCGGGGAAGGCGATCCGCATGCCAGGGCTATGCACAATCTGCGGCGATCTCACGCGAGTTAAACAGCTCCTGCATGCGGCTGCTGCAGGTTGGAAACAGATCATGGGCGAGCCTCAGGTAGAAAGATGGCCGTAGTGCCCGCTGCTACTGCGGGGCGGCGAACATGCTCTTTGCTAGTGCTGGCTGCTGCTGCTGCCCTGCCGCCCTGCTGCCTTACTGACTCGGCTCGCCTGGACTCGACTCGAATCGAATCGACTCGGCCGACGACGGATGTCGAGTCCAGTCAGGAGGGAGGGGGGAAGAGCACAGGGCAGAGGAGGGGAGTGATACTCGTGGCTGATGTACTACTGTACAGTACCTGCGGCCATTGTTTGGGTTCATGTCACTCGCATGAGCGGCGGGCTGCATGCGAGGTCGGTAACTGGTTGGCCACAGATGGGCGAGGATGCACCGTGATGCGATGCGAATTTTTAGGCTTTCTGCGCGCCAGGTGCGGCAGGGAACATGATGCCATGATGCTCGCCAGGGGACTTAGCCGTCGATCCTCGCGGGCGTCACTAGGTGCTCCCTGTGCCCACGGGCGCGGCCAGCAGGGCGATACAACGCCAGCCTCAAGCCTTGCCGCCCGTTTCCCATCAGCGCCCATCACTGGACAGCAGCGACGCCGGTCCAGGCCCGGCTTGACACATAATCAGCCTATTCTTTCACCTGTGCGGTCCATCTGATGGGAATGAGATGCCTGTGCCCTGCGAGGGCCAGGTAGAAGTGGGAGATGTGGTCGGGGAACACCCCTGGGCGAGCCTTCTCTCACTCCTCTGACGAGATGAATGTGTGTGTGTCTGGAATGCACGCCATCATGGTCCATTGAATTCCAGCGCGAGGGCTTGAACCATGCTATTGCTGATCCGGCGACGGGCCCTGACCAGAAGCGGGCTACTCCAGGCCCGCAGGTACGGCTAGCCTTGCCTCGCCTCACCACACCACACTACAAGACACTACACTACCGTGACTACCACCACCAATACCACTACATCGCAGCCCACACGGCTGGTCCATTTCCCCGGGTCCAGCCACCATTGCAAATCACCGCGGGACGACTCTCACAGAAACCTGGCTCGTTGGGGGATCGCCGCCGGGCCGGCATCTACTTATCAAACTACCGAAGTTGGCGCTGGTTTTATTTGACTCGTCATCTCCAGGCTCTCGGCCGCCATGCGGCCTCCGAGCCCTGGGATGCAGGTCGCGTCTTCCCCGTGTGTCCATCAGCAGCCATACCCTCGTTTCACCACACGGGGAGGCTTCCCAGCGTCGGCATTGCTTCGTGTTGCAACGGGAAGCTTGACGAGAGATATCCCTCTGCCGAGACGAGGCAACATCACGCAGTCAGCCCGGCACGGGCGCGTTTGTCGCATGCCTGAGGGGGGCGAAAACTCGGAGAAAATCAGCACGATAGACTTTTTATGACAACATGACTAAGTAAAAGCCCCCCCTGGGGGTGGCCAGTCAGTACCATACCCGAGGCCCGCTGCCTACGGTATGCAGGAACGAGTGAAGCGGGCTTTGACGGGCTTGGTTTGTGGCGGCGACGCCCTCGCCAGACGTCGACACCGTTTTGGATAAAGCCATACATGACTTGGCTGTTTACGGGATAGAGTTGTTGATGAACCATCACGAGTCGTCAATGATGCCAAGGGCAATGTGAGTTCGTCCTGTGGCTGCGTCCAAAATCGCGCAATACGCCCTTATCTCGAAACCAGCAACCTGCCGGTGTGTTATTCCCGTCACCTCTCCATTCTCCACACTCCCAGACAATGAATCTTGTCCCTAGTGCGTGTGGTGCAGGAGATGGTAGCGTTGGCGTGGGGAACTACACTACGTAGTGGAGGTGTTCGTGTCAGCGTCTGGACTAGAGCGGCATATGCTAAAACTTCCGGTCTCTCTGCAGCGCACAGACGGGCCCCCTTGGGCCATGGGAAACAAACAAAGAGGTCTAACGCAGTTCCGTTTCCATCCAAGTGGCATCGTAGCCCGCGTAGACCAGTATGGGTTATCCAAGCACGGAGAGCCTGAACTAAAAGAGACGGGGCGCGGCAGTCCGCTCGGGGCCTGCGCGTCCCGTTGATGGTCAGGGGGCCGTGATAGGGGCGTGATGGATTGACGATGGATGATGAGCTTGCGGTTCGGCACATCATATCACAGCCTGGTGATCAACGTGGCCCAGCCAGACACGGCATGGTCTCGACGGCGTCAGGGGTCGTCTCACGAATCCTCTTCGGGGTCCTTGACAGCTGTTCATCAGATGGGCCACGGTCGTTGGATCTGCGGGTCAGTGCTCGTGTCATTTCAAATTCACGAGTGAACATGGCGACTGCGGCCACGCCAGCTGGCACTAGGGGCGGTCTCAAGTCTTCGCTTGCGGCTAGAGCCTGGTGCGATACGGGATGCCACTTTCCTTGAGCATTCGGATGGATTCGAATGCATGCTGGAGGGACTTTTGGCGACGTGGATGTAATCAAGCCCGAGACGACATGTGTCATCGACGTTGACGATGTTGGTTAGGACATGTTCGTATCTTGAGACGTGAAATGTGCGCAGAAGACAAAGAGTCGAGAATGGGTCTTGAAAGTGACTCGGGACGAGGTTGAAACTTCTCCACAGCGCCGTGGACTTTGCTCCACGTACGTGCTTAACAAATCGCATCGAAAAAATCCAATTGTCCATTCAGATGGCTGTTTCGATATTGATTCGTGCCTAGGAATCTTGCTGAGACGCTGGCGGAGACATAGAACTAATTGCCTTGGATCTTGTTACTCGCAATCACTTGCAGTTCAGGGAACTCTACTATGTAGTAGAACCAGTCTTCCATGCCCAGGTGAACTTGTACAGTGGTTTCCGAAGCATTCTTCGTTGCCTTGAAGTGCGTGATGTGAAGCTCTTGTGAAGGCAGTTGCTGTTTGACTCGCAAATCGCCTTTTGATTTGCAGCCAGGCGAATTCTTTTCCCGACTTGGTCCGGATTCAGAATAGATAGCCCGACTTGGGACTTGGTATCAGAGCCGTTGGGCGCATCTCATGAGCGTTCCTCAATCGCAAACAGGTATTGGGCCTGATGTCATACGTAGAAGTTGACGACTGTAGCCTGAGCACTCGTGTGGTGAGCATTCCTCTCGGGGCAGTCCTGACCCAACATGGCCCCCAACGATACCAAGGAGTATTACCGAAGGAGCTGCTTGCCGTCACACAGGCTCACATGAGCTGAATGGCACGTGGCTGGTACCTGGATTCTTCGGGTCTCAGTGAGACCATTATCGTGGACCAAGACATCACGTGTTGTTAGTCCCGTATAGGTCCGGTGCTGTTGTTGTTCATGCAGGCACCCGACGGCCACCTTCTGGGCGACCAGGCCAAAAGTCCCGAACAGACGGGCGACACACCCTACTCTGTTGACGAAGATGAGTCTGGCAATCCGCCGGAGATTTGACTGAGTCGAAAGGGTGTGTTTCATCATACGAAGATGATGCGCGAGGCACATGACTGAAGTTCCAAGACGCAGCGAGAGAAATGATCGATCCAGCATGACTGGCTAAGTCGCAGGCATCGGCATACGCGCCTCGACTCCTTCTCGACCGCAGCAGGTGAGGTATCACATTTGAACCGGAAGGGCCCGCTGCAGCGACAACGTATATATCCCTTCTGGCCGTGATGGTGGCCTCAATCGTCGTGTACTGTGCACCACCTCCGGAAACTTTAGCCGTACCGCCAATCTCATACGCAAATGACAGGCCCGAAGAGGAAGTGCTGATACGAGCCGCGGGTGGCAAGGTCGACTCGCCCTGCATAGCTGGCAAATCCCGCTACAAGCATGCAGCGCGGCGGCACGTTGGAGGGAGACGAGCCGGTGGGAACAGCGTACCCTCGCCGCCAGCGCCGTGAGTCTGGTGACGAAGCCGGTGAGCAAAGATGGCAGCCCAGCCCGCCTCGCCCGCCTCGCTTGCTTGACCTAGCAAGAACCGTGGTGTCGTTGAGGCCGTCCACCGGCGATTGGTGCTCGGCAATCTGGGATCTGGCGCTTGTTCGATCCAAACCGTCATCGGTATGGTAGCGGGCGTATGCTTCCGACCGAGCAAGACTTACTCCTCTCCCTCCTACTGCTGCAGTACATACAGACCTGCAGGCAGCAAAGATCCCGGAAAGCAGGGTCGGGCAGAAAACCGGTTGGACGCGCGGGAACCCGGTGTGGCAGCTAACGCGGCAGCAGGGCGACACGGGATACGAATGCTCGCAGGGCAGGGTGCAGACGAAAATGACGAGTTGAGGCAGACGACGCCAGAGAAGCCTGACGGATGAGGATGTGATAATTGATGAGTTGCGGTTCCCCCTTACATGGCGGGCTCTTATGGGGAGAGTGCAGCCGGAGAAGCAAAGCCCTGATTGTGTAACCTGCCATAATTAGCTGAGATTGTGATGCACTGCAGGCGGTTTCGACTTTCATAACGGTGATTGATCTGCTGCGCTTGCAACGAGACACGCAGACACGCAGCCACCATCGAACCTCTTGCAGCTCACAAGACACCCAGGGTGACATCCTATGAGGCGGTCTGCAAGGCCAGCATCCCACGACCGGTTCAGGGCGCCTGCATCCGGTAGCGCGATCCATACACATCTCTCGGAGAGAAGCATAGCTTAGTGAGTCTGGTTCTTGGAGACGCCCCCATCAATGCCTGCGGGAGAGGACATCTGACAGGTGAGAAGCGACGAAACCTGCGTGTTCACCCTCAATGCCAGGCCCCAGACGAAACGGTGTGCAGCGGGAATAATCCTCCTGCTGGGGCCATGCTCCCATAATGTGACCGCTGGTATGAGATGCAAGGGCAGAATCGTGCAGGAGTAGCGCCAGGCTCACCTGCAACCGTCCCAATAAACTGACAGGTCGGAATTGAAGGTTGTGATTGTCTTTGCTTTTCACCCCCGATGGCTCCTCGGTCGCCCGTCTTCGGCCGTCGATGTGAGCTGTCAGAATTGGGAATCGGAGGAGAGTGACTTGATGGCAAGGTAACTGCTTCGTACCGATACTTCGGTAATCTCATGAGAAATTCCATTTGTATTTGGCTCTCTCTTGAAATTGCAAAACGGGTTGGAGTAAAATAGAGTACGTCGCGAATTATGCACAAACCCGATCAGTCGTTGCAAACATGAGCCTCCGCTCCCGACTGAATGGGTCCGCATAGGTCCCGGTCCAAGAATAACCACACGGTGGCCCCTTCATTTGCGGTGGACTGCGAAATGATCGGTCCCGAGTTTCTCGCCTGTGACACGTCGGTGCCGCTCAAAGGACAGGACTGTGCCGCTCCTGGCAGCCCTGCGACTGGCCGACCTTAGACTCGGCGGACGCAAGCTGCTGAAGTCACCAGTGTCCTCGTTCCTGCAAAGCGATCCAGCCGGGGGGGTGGTTGGTCATGGTAGTCAGCAAGTTGGCGAAGGATCTACCTGGTTTGGAAGGTACCATGATGCCGAATCAATTTTGCATGTCGTAGACAGTCATGCCGCAATGTTGGAAGAGGTTGACAGCCCGTGGACGGAGCGAAGCTGCCCTCCCCTATTAACCACTTGGTGGGTGAGCTGGACGGAATTGATTCCTGCCACAATGTGCGGCTACTGTGAAGTTTCAGAATCCTCCTCGACGAGACGAAAGGAAATGCGTACAGTGCTGTACCTCCGAGGACGTCACGGGCGAGGCAGCGACACGCAGCGAGAGTCTTGGGTTGTGTAGGTTCGAACTGTGGCGAAGAACTTGCGATTCACTGCCACAAGACGTTCACGACTGGATTGAGTGCAACCATCTTCGCTTGCCTACCTAGGTAGGCACTCCTCCGGCACTCTGTATACGTCTGGGCTTTCCGAAGCCGCGTCTTTGTGGGAGCACTGCTGGTTGCGTTTGTGGTCCATTTCTGCATGGAGGACTCCGCTTGAACAGCACGCCAGCCGGAAAGGCTGGCTCGAAGTCATGAAAGCCAGGTGGATGTTGTAATCAAGAACAGCCGTGAAATATGCAAGAAAGGCGCTTTCCCTCCTTGACACCTGCGACTCTGGTCTATACAGACACGGAGCTGCGTACTTTGCTGGGACAGGCTCCGTCAGGCAACTGTCGTGACCAGCCGCAACATCTCATTTCTGTCATCACGCCTTTTCACTGTGCCATATGTCTGGTGAGGGTGTCAGTCCGGTGTCTCTTGAGAGGGAATCGCCAATTTTGTGATCTAAGGGCGTGATCAGGGGTTTTTCGAACCGCATTTTTGGAGCGCTGCCTTGCTGAACCAGCCTAGAGGGTTGCGAGAAGGGGTGAGCGACGTATGCTGACATGAACCATCTGTCTCTGAATGCTCGATTCATAATGCGTATACCTGATCAGCGCCGGCGGAACCTGTGTGGAAATGGTGGAATACTAAGACCGAGAACCGATTCGGCCAAGTGGTCACGTCGCGCAGAATCTGACCTCGAGTCTTATCCAAGCGGCAATCGATGAACGAGCCCCATCAATCTGAACATTGCGCGATGCGCCCTGTCGTGCTTGCGTGATACGCGGGAGAAATGGGCCAAGGAGTTTGAGGTTATCGCCGAAGACACCAGACAGACCCGCGATTCAGGATGGAGGTTAAGACCAGCTCCGATGGAACACCGCTAGACTTTTGCCGGTGCTCTAGTGGCGAGCCTGTTAGCCCGTTGCCGGCAACAGGCCCAGGCCCAGGGAAACCATGGCAAACGCCGATGGCAGGAAGGTGCGCCCCCCGTTATTGCCGATGACGTGACGTCTTTGTTGATGGTGGGGTTCGCTGCGGTGATGGCTGCACTTTGGGAGCTCGGTCTGTATAATTGCGAGAGCAGAGGCCTGTTGGGCGTCATCTATAAAGCTACACCAGGTCACTTCTCCAGACCAGCCGTAATAACCCCAAGATCAACACAACTCTTGTAGACACTTAGCATCCGGCTTCCAAAATATCACCCCAAGTAGATCCAGGCCACTCACCCAAACCGTCAAAATGACTAAAGTCCTTCTCACCGGTGCGTATGAGAAAGCGCAGCAGCCTGGTTGATCAGTCAAGTTAACGAATCTCCGCAGGTGGCTCTGGCTTCATCGCGGCTCACGTCCTCGAGCAGCTTCTGGAGCGTGGGCACAACGTCGTGACCACTGTTCGTTCCGAGGACAAGGCGGCCAAGATCCACGCCGCCCACTCCCGCCTGGGCAAGGACCGTCTGGAGACGGCCATCGTGCCCGACATCGCGAAGCCCGACGCCTTTGATGAGGTCGTCAAGACCCCGGGCATCGAGGTTGTCCTCCACACGGCGTCACCGTTTCATTTCAACATCACAGACCCCCAAAAGGACCTCATCGACCCCGCCGTCATCGGCACGACTGGCATCCTCAAGGCCATCGCCAAATCGGCCCCAGGCGTGAAGCGCGTGGTTATCACCTCGTCCTTTGCCGCCATCCTCGACGCGTCCAAGATAAATGACCCCAAGACGACCTTCACCGAGAAGTCCTGGAACCCCGTGACCATCAAGGAAATCCACAACGACAACGCAACTGCCTACCGTGCCTCCAAGAAGCTCGCCGAGAAGGCTGCCTGGGATTTTGTCGCCGACAAGTCCAACAACGCAAAGTTCGACCTCGTCACCGTCAACCCCCCAATGGTCTTCGGCCCCGTGGTGCACCACCTCGCCAGCCTTGACACTATCAACACCTCCAATGAGCGCATCGTGGCCCTCGCGCAGGGCAAGTGGAAGGAGGCTGGCGCCGTCCCCGCCACGGGCGTGTCCAACTGGGTCGACGTGCGCGATGTGGCCAGGGCGCATATCCTGGCTTTCGAGAAACCTGAGATCGGCGGCCACAGGCTCTTCACGACGGCGGGCTCCTACTCCAACAGAGGTATCCTAGACGCAGCCAGGAAGAACTTCCCCGAGCTCAAGGACAAGCTGCCGGCGGAGGACGTCCAGGGTGGAGAGCCCACCCCTGCGGACAAGACCTACAAGTTCGACAACTCGGAGACCACCAAGCTGCTGGGCTTCGAGTGGATCCAGATCGAAACGACTGTCGTTGACACTATCAAGAGTTTGAAGTCCTTCTTGTGATGGGGGTTCTAGGACCGGGGGCAAATGATGGCTGGGTGACTGCGAGCAGGTGGCCACAGCTCATACTTCACCACACTATCGTAGACATGGCTCAATGAGGCCGGCACATAGACAGACTTAAACATGATTCTCCATTCGCTGACACCGGGCATACATCGGGACTTGACAATAACAAGCTGTGTTCGCCTAGATTGAACGGTGCCTGATCACAACCACGATCTTCACAGAGCCTGCCAGTACGAAGTCATATATCAAAGTAGATTTCGTTTCGTGTATTCATCCTACCGAGCTCGGGCGGACCTGAGTCGAGTTCCAGCTGCTGACAACTCCCATATTCACACGTACACAAGGGCCACACCTCCATAGCCCAAGATGGCCCGAGATAACCTGTCAAAAATCAGCGGTACAGAAGTCATACTGATATCCTCATTCATGTAATCTTGTTGCAAGCCCTGCCCTCTTCCGGTGGAGGGGGTATCAATCAAATGCAGCCCATTCATCACAAAATCTTCCGCCCTATTTATACAACAGGGCCAAGCATTGTATCCCAAACGCCTTCCGCAATGTTTCTCCATGGTCCGTGGTCCGTGGTCCGACCCATCTAGTATCTACAACACAGCCGTCAGAGTAAGGCGTGATCATGTGTGGCGCCCCGTGCGCCGCGAAACCAGGCCCGATGACAAGAGGCTCTCGGAGAAGATCACAGGAAGTAGTCGCTCGGGCCCCTACGGCCTGCAGGTACGTGTCGTTGGTCATCGGGCACAGCGGAGAAGATACTGAACTTGGTATCCAGGTTTGTGTCGACCGTCATAATGGAAGCCACATTGCCACATCTGTAGCAGTAGTTGGGCGCAGACCAGACTGTCACAACGGACTTCTCAGGGAAGTGGTACTGACAGATATTGTTAGCTTTGTGGAGAGCCCAAGTTTGATGGGACGGGGCGGAGGCCAACCTTATAGCCTTCGTTCACCAGCTGGTGGGCTCGTGCAATGGTCTTCAGGCCGTTGACATGGTTGAACTCGGTGGCAACCTTATCGCCGAACAACCAACCAGCGCCACGGGGACTCACAGCCCATGTATCGATGTCTTCGGGGTCGCTCCACACCAAGTCGCAGAATGCACCCTCGTGAGGAATCTCCTGAGCTCGGGCGACGACCCTGATCTGATCAATAGTCCGGATCTCAGGGCTGAGGCCACCGTGCACACACAGAACGGTCCCATCCACAATGGCAGCAAGGACAAGGAAGTCGAATACTTGGCAGCATGCCTTCCAAACAGATGCATTGCCATACTTTGTTTGACATTCCTCGTAGAACCCGTAAACCTGGGTAATCTGTCGGGACTCGTGGTTCCCTCGGACGAGCACGATTCGGTCAGGATACCTGAGGCTGGTCAGTCACGCTGCGGCATGTCATTCTGCACCGTGGCCCGACTTACTTTGCCTTGAGACACATCAGTAACGTGAAGGTCTCGAGACTGAAATATCCACGGTCGACGAAATCGCCCAAAAACACAAATCGAGTATCGGCTGACTGTGAAGGACCGGTAGCGGCAGCACCGCTACCGGAACCCGAACTGTCGGGCCTGGCAACGCTTTCGGAAGATGTGTTGGCCTCCTCATCGACGACGTCCCCGCCTGCCTCGCCACCTTCGTCTCCAGATGCCTTGGACTGCTTTATCTTCTTCCTCAGTTTCGGGTTGGTAATCTCTGTTGGTGGCTCGATATCTTCCGAGGTTATCACCGTCGTGGCCGTCTGTGGGGCTTGTACATTGGTCTCGCCAGGCATTCCGCCAGCGACTCGGAAGAGCTCTAGGAGATCGTAGAATTGGCCGTGTATGTCTCCACAGATTGTGACGGGCGTCACAACTGGTTGTATGTTGGATTCTGGCAAGTGAGGTCAGCGCAAGCCCTCGTGCACTAGGCAGGATGACGAACCCTCCATGAGAACCTCCTTCACCATCTCGCACAGCTGCTTCATGACAGACTCGGGAAGATAATGACATTGTTTTGCCTCCTCCAGCCATTCGTCCAACCCGGCACCTGGCGTCAGGTTCGCCGGTCCAGGTTTGGGAACATTAGCCATGGTGGATTGCCTGTCTTCTGCAACGCGGCCGGCAGTTTCGGGGAGTCTGAAATGGGTCTGGAATCGACGAGGGCGCAAGCAGAGGAAGCCGGATCGACTCGAGCCAAGGCACCGAGGTCGGGCGGGACACGTGAGAAGGGTCTGTGTAAGATGTCGTCAGTGTCATGTCCTGGGCCATCGCGATCATTGCCTTGTCCATGACCTACGCAGAGACCTGATCACAGCTTCTAGGCAGCTGAAACTTAGCTGTGCTCTTGATGATGCTTGAAGAACAGTAGCTTGACGGAGTCTGGGCCCGAGGCGTTGAGATGGATGCTAGATAGGTCAGGTACAGTGCTACACAGCAATAGCATTGGCCCAGGGTCTTGATGCCAAAGCAGTCGGCACTAGGGGTTCTTCCCCTTCCGCCGCATGCCCGGTTAGGACGGGGGTTTTGAAGGGGGGGGGGTGACTGCTGGTCCGTGAGCCTACCTCCTCACTGAGCTCATGGGCGCAGGGGTTTGTCAGAGTGGATCCTGCAGATCGGGAGGACATGTGCTGAAGTGGGATGGCATTTGCAGACCGCAGAACCCCCACAATCGACAGGGAGCTCGAGCTCTATCCATCCAGCCGTGTGAACTATCACTCATCGCCGTAAATTCCCCGGCAGACGCTCAAACGACGTAGTGCACCTTAGCATCCACAAGCTTCTAGACCAACAATTACTGGACAGATTAGCTACTACCATCCTCTGAAATTCGGGGATGAGGACCCATCAGTTTATTTCAGACCCATTTGTATCCTGCAACGAACGTACCTGACCGGCGGTCATATGTCAACAAAGTCAGCGACAACAGCCGACGACCGTGCCGAATTATACGTCTCTTCCCGTCGATCACCGACGCCTTTCTGAGCGCCGTTTTCTTCACACCACAGATCTATCGCGTACGACCTCACCATGGCCACGCCCGAGGGCAAATCCGGCCCTAAGCAAGCTGGTCTCCTACCCATCCGTCCTGCGCAGACACAGGGGCCGGCCGATTCGTCCAGGTCTGCCAAGTCGAAGGCTGCAGCACAGGATGGCATCAAGGCCAAGGTTAGGAGACTGCCCCCTGGCCTGACCGAACACGAGTTCCTCACAGTCCTCGGCGACTCGTGGAAGCCGGGCAACGGAAAAGTTGGCTGGTTCTCATACCACTGCGGGCATACACCCAAGAGGTACGTTGACCATGAGCATGCGTTGAGACATAGCAGCTGATCGTATGTTGTTGGCGCAGCGCCTCCAAGGACTCCACGCCCGCATTCGCATTCCTCCAAGTCAAGGAAGAGGACCTCGAAGCACTCGACCAGGCTGTTCAGAACGCTACTTGGGAGGACGCAAAGGGCACCTTCAACAGCCCTTCTCTCGTCGGCCCGCCTTACGTGGAACGCTCTATCTACAAGAAAATGCCACTTGCTAAGCCCAAGAAAGATCCCAAGGAGGGGACTATCGACCAAGATGAGGACTACAAGGCGTTTTTGGCCAGCCTGGCAGAGGATCCGACCATGAAGCCAGATGAGACTGCAGCCGACGCCGAGGACCCTACAAAAGCCGAGGCGGATGCTAAGATCACCATCGCCCCTCTGGCCCAGTTCATCAAGGAGAATCGTGAGAAGAAGGCGAACAAGGCCAAGGAAGCCGCGGCTGCTAGAAGCAGCAAGCATTCAAGACAAGAGTCGCAAGGCGCTAAGGGCAAAGGCTCATCAACTGCACCGGATGATTCTAGGAAGAAGTCCAAGGAAAAAGCCACTGAGAAACCTAAGGAGACAGTGCGCATTCTTAAGAAGCAGGCCGCTACGGAGGCTGCCGCTGAGGCTGCTAAGGCCGTTGCCAAGGACATCAAGGCAGGCAGCTCCTCTTCTGACGCCGCCAGCAGTCGTCGTGCTGGTATCCAGGGTGTTGCCAACATTCTTAAGCGTGATCTCGGCCTTTCCAACGGTTCCGCTGCTAGGAAAGCGCGTCAGGAGGTGGCAAAGCAGGAGGCCGCTAAGAAAGGCGACGCTGACCCGAAGGTTAAAGAGTCCAAAGGTAAGGACAGTGGGTCCAAGACTGCAGCAACAGCAGAGCCCGCACAAGCAGCAGACCGGCCTCCAACGCCAACAGCACCGAAAGCACAGGCGGAAAAGTCGAGGCCGGGGCGAAGCAGAAGGGGTAAGGAGTCCAAGTCGGCCGACTCTAAGACCGGAGGGCCTGCAGAAGCTCCAGCCGCGGTACCCAAGGCCCCTGTCATATTGCAGAAGAAGAAGGAAGACAGTGCTGGAGCATCCGCGGCTAAGGAATTGCCAAATATTGCCAAGCCTGGCTCTAAACAAGGCTCCTCCTCGGCAGCACCAACACCTCCGACTGGTCCGAAGGCAGCAGCCGCAAAGGGCAGCCAGTCTGGAGGCTCCCAGAAGAAGGGCAGCAACCCAGCGCCATCAGCTGCTTCGACACGTGCGTTTCTCAAGCATGCCAACCCATCTCAGGGAGTGACCGAGGCCCTGTTGAAGGAAGCCATGCAGGCCTTTGGTAGCATCAATTTCGTCGAGATTGACCGTCGCAAGGGCTTCGCATACGTGGATTTCTCAGATCACGCTGGACTGGTCAAGGCGATGGCCGCCAGTCCCGTCCCTGTTGCCCAGGCAACCGTACAAGTCCTCGAGCGTAAGGACCAAGGTTCTAAGAAGGCTGCCAGTACACCTAGCAACCAGGCTCAGTCCGGTGCTGTCAACAGCAGCAGCAACTCAGCAGCCCCAGCCTCAGCAGCAGCCCCAGCCGCAGGCCCTGCTAACCCCCCGACTGCTCCGCCATCTAATGCGGATAAGAGCGGCAGTGGAACGGCTGGCGAGCAACAGCAACCTAAGCGCAGCCGGCGACGCGGTCGCGGAAGAGGAGGGAATGGAGGCGGGGGAGGAGGAGGAGGTGGTGGTAACAGCGAGGGCAAGACGGAGACCATCGCTGGGTCCTCCGCACCGGCAGCTGCGGATGCTGGAGGGCCCGGCGCTGGCTAATAACTGCGACTTTCACGATTCGATTGTTCAGCTTGTGTTTATTCGACCCTACGCGCCAGTCCACTAGGGTTCGCAAGCGGCCAGATAGCATTTTTCAGACTGATTCCGGGACATGTGAGCTGGATCGATCCGAGGCCAGTTGGGGAACTAGCGGGCATGTTTTATGCACTCAGCAGACTTATTATACGCCGCCGGTGTCTACGGCATCGCCGTATGGTATTCGACCGCACGGAACAGAACTTACGATTATTGAAGCGGTCACTTGTTGAAAGGATGTGTCGAAGGGGGAGGAATGGGCAGTCGGCATTCTTGCCATCAGAGGCCCTCCTTCAGGTGGCAGAGAGTCGATCTTCACGCGGGGTGCGTTTCAACCGAATAATCCCACGCCGCGCAGATGCCCGGTTGCCCGGGCTGTCCACAGAGTTTAGGTCATCGGCGTGTTGACGCTACCAAGAAGGACAATTATTGATGCGCGCGCGCGCGACGCCCTCCGCGCCTTGGAACGCCGCCGATCTCTTGTGCCCATTGTTGTGCTCGCTCTCCAAAGATGACATGCATAGCCGAAACCTCGGGCGAGGGTGACATGCTGTACCACACTGCATGCCAGGCGGCCCCGTCCCCCTCCCTCCATCGTCCGCCCTCTAACGATCCCGACAGAGCCTGGCGGCATGATCAGACACACCCACGTACATCGTGTAACGGGTCGATTGACGTCACCTTGCCTCGAAGCAGGGCTGAACTGGGAACGGCTGCCTCGACGGGGGGAATTTGGGGCTTCCGTCAGTCCCCCCGGCTACAACGGATAGGCAGAGGCGTGTGTTGTTTATTCGTCGCAGATCCCGAGTCCAGGTCACTGCGTGAATAGTGTGATGGCCTGCCCTTTTGGTCGTCGGTCAGAATCAGTTTGATTTGAATCCTGCTTCTCTAGCTATTTTCGCTCTCTTTCCAAGACTTCTCTGTCTTTCTTTTGCTCTCCGTCTTCATTCGTGACAATCGTTACGCTTCATCCAACAGGGGGTATATACTCGGGCAGTGAAGCCATGATTTCCCTTTCTCGAAACCCAAGCCCCAGAATGGGGGGCATCTGTCTATCTAGAAAGGGCTGGTGTGTGGTATCTATCCTAGGAAATGAAATGGAAGAAAGAAAGAAAAAGAGGTGGTATCACATTTCCCGAAAGCCCCGTCCCGCCCCGTCCTGTTCCAGACAGCCAGCCTTGTATCTCCAGGCATTCCACTTGCCCGCCGAACCATCCATCCACATGTCCATCCATCCAAGAACTCCATAGAAGGCATACCCCCTGAGTAGTAACCATCGAGCGCCATAAGAACTATTTTCAATTTGACCAAGCCGTGAGACGTAAGACGTAAAAACAAAATGAAACACGCATCATGTGCCAGTATTCCCGGCCGTCAGGGACTGCATGGCTGACTGCCAGCTCGCCCAGGACCGGGGGGTCCAGCAGGTGACGCGTGTGGGGTTGGGTTGTCAGCTGTGTGTGTGTGTGTGTGTGCGTGTGCGTTTCGTTGCCCGGGTGTGGTGTGGTGTGAAGAGGAGGGGCATTCTTCAGCAGATCACCGCCCTGTGTGGGAAAACCAAGGTCTGCCTCGCAGGGCAGTCTGTTGCCCACTGTGCGCTAGTTGTCCAAGAAATGAGCACGGAATCTGCTCAGACAGACACCGCCGACGTGGGACTCCAAGGTCCTGATGGAGAGCTCCAACAATGAGAGCCTGGGCCGGGTCGGGGATCATCAAGATCGTATTTTTGGAGGTCTGATATGTAGTAAGCCGTGCCTGTTTTGACATGGGTGTCGTGTTGCTTTCGTGGTATGACGGCCAGTTTCAATAGAGTGATGACAGTTTCCATATTTTGTGTAGTGAATCCTGGTTGCCGCGCGCAACGACGAGTGGTGGTGAGGTTCAGGCGAAGAGGAGATGTTGATTGCGACATGACCGACCACTCGTATCCTTAGCACCTTGTCTAGTTTTCAGCTGAGGGGTGAAGGGGGGTGAGCAAGGTGGCGCTCCAGCTGAAGGATCACGAAGGATCCACGCTGCTCGGTGAGCTTCGGGGCACCCTCCTTGGGGAGAGCAAGGAAACATCGCTGCGTAGGTGTCGCTGTGCTGGGATTACAGAGGGTGAGGGTAATAGTTGCCATTGTCGTAGGCGGTTGGAGACATGGCCCCGTCGTACTTGTAAAAGACACTGGGCCGCTCCACGCCGGCACTGCGCGGCGTCGAGGAGAAGGCTGGGTCCTGGTAATGAGACATTGCTGGCTGGCTGGTCTTGGACATGGCAATGGGCCCGTCGAAACGGCGTCCAGGGCTGACCACACTCGGCGATGTCGGTATCGTGACGGTGGGCCGTGCAGTAGCGGGCCCAAGGGGCTCAACATATGGTCTGTCGGAGTAGGAGGCATGGCTCATGCGGCGACTGCTTCTGGGGGCCTTGGAACTTGACCGCCTTGTGGAGCTGCCATCGCTCGAGGTCTCGCTGCGTTCGAAGCGGCCCTTGAGGCGGTCTTTCTGCTGGTCGACATCCGACTCCTTGGACCGCTTGCTCTCGCTCCGGTGCAACTTGCCGCTCTTGGGAGAGGGTGTTGTGGCAGGCTGAGTCTCGTGGTCCCGGAGCTTCTTGTGGAGCCTGTCGTTGTTGCTTCGAAGCTCCTCATTCTCGCCCTGCAGTGCTGTGAGACGGGCCTCGAGGTTTTTATTGGCCTCCCTGAGCTTCTTCCTCTCGCGTTGAAGCTCTTTCTTCTCATCCTCGAGGTTTTCGCATCGACTGGTCACGGCTTGCAGGTTGGCATCAGCCTGTCTGCATTTCTTGGTGAGTTGTCTTTCGACATCATGCGCTTTCGTCTTCCACTCATCGACCTGATTCACGGTCGCCTCCAACGCCTGCTTCAGAGCCTGCTGCTCGTACAGTGGGTCTGTGTAATGATCAGGATATGCTGTCCCTGAGTAGTTTGAACTCGTGGTCGACGAACCAGCGCCCGAATCACTCCTTGAGGTCGAGGAACGGGAGGACCCACTGCGGGAGGTGGTGTCCTCACCGAACCTGACAGTCTTGCGCGAACTGTCGCTCGGCATGGTGCCGGGGCGAGGCCGGATTGTTTAATATGTGTTGGCCGGCTGCTTGTCCCAGGGCTGGCGACCTGGGCGAGGAGAAGATGCAGGAACACCGAAGGAATTCAGCACGTGTCCCACGTTGATTTGGCCAAAGTACCGGGGAAAACTGCACGAGTGCCCAATCTAAGAGGAATCGAGAGAAAGCGAGGCGAGGAGAGTATTTAAATCGGGCGAATTGGGCAGTGCCGGAGCTCAGGTTAGACAAGGCTGTGGGTAATACGCCGTCTTAGTGGGAGCATTAGGCTGCAAGGAAGGTGGTAAAAAACCAGGGGTAGTCAGAGCCCAACCGGGGCTAAATGAGTGTGGATGGACGGGTGCGATGGGGATATAAGAAGGAGGGCCGAAACCACCGAGTCTCCCTTGTAAGAAAATGGAATCCGG
Organism: Diaporthe citrichinensis; assembly: GCA_014872995.1. Taxonomy (NCBI): domain Eukaryota; kingdom Fungi; phylum Ascomycota; class Sordariomycetes; order Diaporthales; family Diaporthaceae; genus Diaporthe; species Diaporthe citrichinensis. Next base: position 299,238 of record JADAZR010000027.1, read on the forward strand.
AAGGTTCTCGAGACAATTTCAAACAGGCCCAGCAAGACGATAAAGTGAGAAGGGGAGAAGGCCCGAGAACAAGAAAAACGCCTTGCCACGGAGGACAAGTGCATTTATTTCCCAATGGGGAGAGGGCAGAGGCACGGTCAGAGATTCAATGAGCCTCACGGTTGCCCACCTGCGCATCAGCCCAGGTACCTTCCCCCCCTGCCTCCGGAGCCAGCCATGACTGCCTGCTGCCTCGGGGGCTCAAGTGCCACAGGAATGCAAACTAGCACATTGACGACACCATGCGGACAGGGGGTGGAGCGAAGTGGATTAAAGAAACTGGGTGACTCGAAGGTTGCCTTACAGCACCGCGCAGCAAGGCAGAGACGGACCGGAGCAAAGATGGTGTGCGTGTGATACCGCTACCGCGATGCTGGGTGGGTGGAGTGCCAACGGGCGGTGGCTTGTCCCTTGCACTTGCATCCTGCACTAGCACTTAGGCCCTCTCTCACCTTGCCAATGCTGCATACACTGGGGCTGAGCTTAGTATACCTAGCCTAGCTATGTGACCACTAAGCAGTACTCCGTGTAAGATGTTGAAATCAGTGGCATTTAGATCTTCATATTGCCCACACTGGGATGAAAGGACTTTGCAAAGTCTGTCCTGCTCGGCCTTTCGATCCAGTCCATTCTAATGCGGAAGACACAGTTCTCTGAATCTACGATAGGGAGCAGCCATGTTCGGAGGGATCTCATCTCCTGTCTTCCGTGGCCTAATTGGCTAAGGCGTCCGACTGTTAATCGGGAGATTCCTGGTTCGATCCCAGGCGGAAGAGTACTTTGCTTCCAAAGTTGTTAATTTCAATTTTTTAAAAATTAAAAAGTTTAAGTGTTAAAATTAAAAGATTTTATTTTTTTAAAAAAAGATTTATATTATAAAAAGTTTAAAATATATAAAAAGAATTAAGAAAATATTTTTAAAAATATAATAATACTTATCTGCTTATTTCAGCTTATATTTTAGCAAAAAGATTATAAAAATCAATTATATCATATCTTTCATAATTATCATTTAGTTCAGCAAAAGAGACTCCTTCAGGTGGGCTCGAACCACCAACCTCCTGATTAACAGTCAGACGCGCTAGCCAATTGCGCCATGAAGGATTGTTGAAATATAGAAAATTTGATATATTCAAGTAATTATCATCATTAATTTTGTGGCTTTGGCTTGCAATTCTTGTTGTGAAGTGAGTGCCGTGAGGGATTGTTGACATGGATGTGGGGATTATGGAACATAGCTTGTTCTCCAAGCTTTAGACTTGTAATTACTAAGCAATTAATATTAAAGTACTTGTTCCTTAGGAGGATTGTAAACACTTTGGATAGAAAGCTGAAATTGGTCTGTATATACTGATGGGCCTGTGGGCCTGAAGCTCGTTTAACTAGGTAGGTAGGTGAAGACTGGCACTATGGTCTGCAATAGATTTTGTCTCTAGTGAAGGGTTTTGTTGACTTGGGTCTGTTGAAACTTTCCCTTTGGTCCCCTGCTCCTTTGGCCTCTGTGCTGTAGTGCGAGTGAGTGTCCAACGAGATGTCACAGGACAATGTGGTTCGCCCCGATGGTTCGCCTTGATGCACAATCGCGTGTCATCTACTGGCATAAATGCGTGAAGTGTGTGTGTGTGGGATGGTACGGTACATTGTCACTGCCACCGTAGCGGAGCCGCTGCCATTAGCCGTAGACGTGCGTCTGGAGCCTGCTTGGCCTCTCCGCCGCGTTGCTCCTGGCATTGCTACTGGGCGACGGGATCGCGTCGCGGAGGGCTCGCCGAGCAGCTGAGCAGGTGACTCACGATTGCTGCGAAATCCACCCCCCTCCCCCGTGAGTATGGTATGACTCCTGTAGATCTGCATTGTCTTGTCTGGTATTTATTGTCCCGGGAGATACAGTGCAGGACAATGGAGGATTCCCGAGCTGGCGCCAACAATGGGTCGCACAGACTGGCCAGCGAGGATGGTTCGGGAGACAGAGAAACGGAACGAAACAAAACGAAACAATTCACAGTATGTTCAGTACAAAACACGATCAGACCAGACCAGGCCAGGCCAGACCTTTCGAAACGCCGCTGATGACATGTGCGTGACAGGAAGTCCCGGATGGAAGAGAGGGCTGGGTGAGAGAGGTTGCAGGGTAAAGGCGATGTGTAAAAACTCCCACTGCAGTCCTACCTCCTTCCCAAACTCGAATGCACACTGCACACTGCCCCATTGACAGGGGGGCCCTGCCCCCTCACCTTGCGACCTATTCGGCAAGTGGGTCTCTGGGGGATCCTGGGGAACTAGTCTAAGTGGGTGGGTGCCTACCTAGGCTCTGTCTCGACTACTGCTGGACTTCTTCAGGACACCGACCATCATACGATAGTCTTCTTCCCCTCGGCGACGGCAGCAGCATGATGGAGGTTTGGGCTCTGCACGGGATTTCCTATTGCAGACGGCCTGCATCCTACAATCCGCCGCCGACGCGGCACAGCAGGGCTCCACGGCTCTGTCTGTATTGTGTAAGCTGTCGTGACAGCCTCGTGAGGATTTAAGCACGCATTGTAACCAGGGTCGCACCCTGCGGTGATGCCTGGCTGATCAGAAACAGGGCACGGAAGGGCCCGAAAACCCAGATCGCCGGCCCAACTCGGACTGACACACAGACGTGCGGCGACCATTGCTGATGGTACGGTACCACCCCTCTCAAATCCACGACAGGATTAACGCATGTTCGAAAATGACCTGTCAGCGCCCGCATCGAACATGGATCGCTCCGTCATCCCCCATCTCCATATTACCGTCTGCCACGAACTGGGTCGTGACAGGCGCGAGGCTGCAGCAGACGACGGCATTCCGCATCGGAAGGGCGGAGCACAGGCTGGCTGGTTGCCGTCATGCTGTACCACACTGCGCCGTGTAAGTGTGGTAGTCCCTTCACAAGAGAAGCTATCCTCTCCTCCTCCCTGCCCTGCCCCTCCACGGGTGCATCGAGAATTCCAGACTACGACCACCGCGAAACGGCGTCAAGTACACTACTATATATGCATAAGACATGTGAGTTTTACTTGCGAGACTCGAGGACCCAAGACAGTCAGTCCCGCCTGCTTGCTGTGGGGAAGCGGTACCCACCACCTGCACCAGCTGGGTGTCGATTATCTCGATCCGCGATGGGGATGGGGGAGGAGGGGATCCTCGCTTCTCGCTCGCATCCACCATCAGACCTGGGGCGCGCACGGCCACGGTCCCACCCTCACATGCTCTAACAAGGCAACTCTTTCTCCATGAGAGAGCATCGATGCTTACCTGACAGGGAGACGTGGACGTGCGTCCACACAGCAGCCAACGTCGCTCGGACAGCCCGCGATCTGAACGATCGATCCATGTTGTGACACGCCCGGCATGACCTACAACTACCCAATTCCGGCCCACCAGGTCTCAAAAAAAAAAAAAAAAGGACCGGCCCCGGCAGCAAGCAGACCGCAAAAGCTGACCAATCTTGGAAAGTCCCCCTCGAGCCCAATGAAGCCACGCCCACGGGGCCAGCTGGTGATTAGAAATAGCACCACCTAGGAGAATTGAGGCTGAGAAGGTGGTCTGTCCGGTCTAATCTACGCAGACGTCACGGAACCTGCAACTTCTAACGACGCAGCTCGTCTCCCCTGCGCGTCCTACCTCGCTCCTCGGACACGTTCGCACTCCAGCGGGACTCCTCCAACCATATGCCAGTCGCTCATGCAGGACTGGACGCCTTTTAACCCTCTCTCCTCTCTCTCTCTCTCTCTCTCTCTCTCTCTCTCTCTCTATCTTCCCCTCTCCCTTGTATTCCTTCCCAGGCACACCCGTTCGTCTCAGCTGCAGTTCGGAGGACACTTGGAGGGGTTGTTCTTGGCAGCAAGTTGCAAGGTCCCTCCTCGCGCCCACGACGAGCAACCCCGGGGTTCCCATCCCAAGTCCTAGATAGCACTCGCGCTCCGATCCGTGGCGTTTCTGCCTGGCGGCCGCACCGGGGGTGGGAGGGGACTTTTGCGTTTGCTTGTAACTCACTACCTAATCGTCATTACTGGGTCATGTTTCTGTCCGGCCCTGCGAATATTCGCCGGCAAATATGAAGATCCTGGGAACCGGTCTAGATATTACCGTATGCCCTGTAGATCTCGTTGGCGCCAGCGGTTGCTGCTCAACGGAGCAGGATATGCGTGGCGTAGGCCACGGCTGTTGTGCGACATATGTGAATTGGCGCACCTGGATATTCCCAGTTCGCTCGTACGTCTACGACCGCAAGAGAAGAGGAACAAAAAAAGAAAAAAGAAAAAGCAAATCCGAAATTCCGAACAAAGCGCCCTACAAAATCCGAGCTTATAACTGCATTTTATAGCGCTCCCCTCTCCCAGTCAGCCTTGCCCAGGCGCCCAAGCATTCTCGTCCGGGCGCCCGTCTGATCGTCCTGACCAAGTGCACGGCTGCCCCCGCGCATCATTTTACAAACATTTCGAGATCAAGATGACATTTAGAACTTAGCCATCTAATTGTTATCGGAATCGTAGCCACTATGGATATTTCTGGTCGGGTGAGTTGCTTTTGCATGGGGCACCCCAAGCCCTCGGGCCGCAGTAGCGCGTGAGCGGCTCATCTGACAGCTGCAACGCCCACCCGGGGGCTGCTCACGGGGCCGCAAGCCTTATCACGCCTAGATCAGCTTGCGATAGTCCCAGCTGTCACGATCACACAGCACTTTGGGGGAGCAGGAGGGGAAAGTGGCGACTTGTGTCCGGGCAAACTCGTTCAATCTGAATGTTTGTCTGAATCCAGGGCCTAACGCCCGACTGCTATGCTATGTAGAATTCCCCCCCTCGGATGACTTCCATTCTCGGTTCGAGGGGAACGCAGAGTGTTGGGACGGAGGGGGTACGTGATCCAAGGTGTCGTGTGGCAATGGAGTTATCGTCAAATAAAGAGAACAAAGCAAATTGCTATGTGTCCTGCCAAGCACTGGTGTCCCCAGAAGCCGTTGATGTGTACGCCAGCTCACAAAGGAAAGGGGCGAACGATGGCAGTTCATTTGGTGTTGACTGGAAGCCGACGCAGTCAGTAATCTGATGAGAAGCTGTCTCTCAAGTTTGACTGAAGATTTAGACTCACCCCGGAATTCATGAAAAGAAAACCATTCCAAGTGAGCAGCCTCGTGTAGGAAATCCTCGCCATGTCAAGCTACATCAGATCCAAGTGTACTCCCTGCAGGCATGCATCAGTGCTGCGAGTATCAACCTTCCGCAAAGCCGATGACGATCTCACCGCAATCCATGCTGACGTAGGATAGCTTTGTATCGGTCGACATCCCTCATGGCCTTCCTTTCGTTCCGCGCTCGTAGTTCGCATGCCTCCTCCAGGCGTCTGCTCCGGTCGGTAGCCACAGCAAGATCGTTTTGAAGCCCATCAACTGTGTAGCTCAAGTTGTCGTATCGTCGCCTCCAGGCACTGATCTCCTCCATGAGCTTCCTCGCGCGATCGCCGACGCCGTCGCGAATATCTCGTTCCAAGGCGCGCACACGAGCCAATAGCGAGTCATTCTCATTCACAAGCTTTGTGTTCTTGTTCCGTAGCCTCCTCATCGCATCTTCGCTGTAGCTGCTGGCCCGGTGGTGATGGTGGTCGAAGCTCCTCCTCAGCTCGTGGTTCTCGTGCTCAAGGTTGCGAACTGTGGTCTCAAGAGAGGGCATACGGGCCTGCAACCTCCGCAGGTCGTCGTGGCAGGTTCTCCAGTTGGCCTTGAGAGCCTGATTCTCACGGCGAAGAGCCTCGTTATCCCTGCTCAGTTCGTTCTCCCGGGCCAAGAGCAAGTTGTACTCCTCCCGCGTAACGTCGAGGAAGTCGACCCGACGGCCGCGGGAGGACTGCGTGCTCGCATCGTGAGGGTTAGAGTGAGATCGCCTCAACTTGACGAAGCGCTGATGTCCAGATGGGGAAGTCTCGACCCAGTAGTCTCTAGCCATATGACAGTCGATGTCTTTCCTTGACTTGTATTTGTTGCCTCGGTCCTAACGGTGTCTATTGGTAGCGTGGTTGAAGGGTGCAGAGTAGATGGCTGGCTGTGTTGTCAAGATTGCGCTGAGGCCGGCAAGACGAGGGCGATTTGAGAACAACCTGTTCTACTAGACTCGTTGGGTTTTAATGTGAGAACAAAGCGGCTGTCAAGATGATAGTGTTGGTCGAGTACGGTGGATCTTCAGGACGGTTGTAGCTAGACCAGGGCAGGGAGCAATGGGCCTTTTACAACGGAGGTGGAGTATGGGCTAAGAATGCAAGTAATAGCTGCATATATGTTTGACAGTTGGGAAGGGCGAATGGCAGAAGAAAGGAAGCAGCAGACCAGGGGTTCCAACGGGGACGGCTCGCTTTTTAGCATCTTGCTCAGTCATAACGGCAGTTCCCAGGCTTCCTCATAGGGCGGGTTGGCAGGCGAGGGCTCCCACAAACCACCACCTCGAAGTACTGTGATATAATAAGGGAAAAGGGTGTGGCAGCATGAGGCTGATGTGTTTGGTGGTGGCAGGCTCGAGGTGCCGGGCACACACACCACGAGGGTCTATCAGCCACGGCCTAGTAGTCATCTTGACGGGTGAGCAACAAGGATGCTCGTGAGGCCAGCCCTCCTTGAGGGCTGTAGAATGCGTGGGAACAAAGCGGGTGGTAGCTGTGTGTGATGAACAGATGGGTTCGCTGGTTGGGTCGACCACAGCCAGCCCAGTCCAGCCCGTCTAGGGTTCCCCAGGACGTTGGGCCTCAGCTTCGAGGCCGATCTGATCTCGAGGTGCGTGCAGCGGGAGAGTGCCAGCTAGCGAGCGAGCAAACAAGTCCTCGAGCCGAAGATATCGGACGCCTCGAGGCCGAGTCTTGGGGGGGGGGGGTATGTGGGCGGCGTGGTCGCAAGTGTAGATAGTCAAGGATGACCCAGCCCCCAGATGGTCCCTTTGTTTGTAGGCCTGACTGTTGGGCCCATGGGCCCATGTGCCCCAAACACCACAAGGATGAGGTCATGAGAAACGAGGCCCCCCGACCGAAACTGGAGACGAGGTACCTGATGATTTAGCCATGTTTCCCTCTTGTGAAAGGAGCGTGGACAAAGGAGACAGCCTCGAGGACACGGCAGATATACTGGGTAAATACAGTCATCATGTTGATATGGGGTAGGACAGGGTCTCACGCCCCCAGCATGCGGCGGCACTCGATGATGGCCTTTCTCTCTCTGTGTGTGTCCGTATGTGTGGATGTGTGTGTGGTGGTTGATGACGGTATTGGCGGGTCCGCGTGTAGCCAGTCCATCAGGAACAGTGTCGCACCTGTGCGAGGGCGTGGGCCACGAGCTTCACAGACAGGCGCTGAAACCAATGGCGACGAGACTGAGCCGCGACGGTGTGGGACGCAGGTGGTGAGCGACGCTTGATGGGCCAGTCGGCACAGAGAGAGAGGTGCAAGTGGGAGAAAGCTTGGAGGCCTGCAGGTCCCGCGCTTCTTAGCCTCAGATGCGCCTGCAGCCAAGTGGATGTGGGTGTGTTGACCCCCTGATCAGGTAGCGCAAGTGCAGGGAACAGCTGAACAGTGCACCTGCCGTCCGCCCATGTTGGATCGGGGCTGGGGGCCCTGGGTCCCTGGGTCCCTGGGTTCCTGGGTCCCTCTTCCCGCGTGCTGAATCTCGCAGGTACAATGGCCACACCTGCAGGCCGCAACCCCTTCCTTCCCTTCCCGCTGGGAATGACGCCCAACGCGACATGCATTGCATCCTTCTGCGGCTGAATATAAGCCAAAGCCTCATCCACAACACCCCGAAGGATTTATGGCGGTTTGCCTCTGACTCTTTTGATCAGCCCGTTGAGGCCTCGAGACCCGCCTTCGAGGTAGACCTCCAAACTTCAACGTCCGGGGAAGTGGATGGAAACTGCGAGAGCGCATCTCGAATTCTAGGTTTGGAGGCATTGCTTCAGTCATTCTGACGCGGGCTGTTATTAGTCTCATAATTTAGATCGCCCCAGTACTCATATTTACACTTTCTCTTAACATTTCTGCCTGTTTAGAAAGCCCCCTGTCCAGGCAAAGGATCGTTGACCTCCGGGCATGGACTGTCAAACACACTCGGGTCAGTGAACCGCGATTCCGCGCTGCCGTTGAGAGCCAGCTGTACCAGCGTGTCCCCCGTTGGATCATACGCAGGCCATCCATAATCCAGCAGACCTTGGGCTGGGTCCCTCGCGAAAGAAGCCCATGCGCCCATCACGTACGCCGACACCTCGTCCTCGCGCTCCGAGTTCTCCACCAGCGAGACATCCCGCCCCGTCCCAAAGACCATCTCAACATCGGATCCATGATACGCACCGCTGCCCCTAGGCCCCAACCCAGCCGTGGAATTGTACAGTCTCAGGTTGTCCCACTCGCCGTGGTATCTGTACCTCCAGGTCGGGACAAGTTGCTCTGTGCGGTATCGCGCCTGCGCGCCCGTGGGGCACGTGAAGGCGCGCTGGTTGTAGAGATCCCACTGCGACTCAGATAAATTCAACTTCGCTGCGTAAGCAGACAGTTTGTACCACCCTGACTCGAAATCGGTGTTGCCCAGGAGATATGGGATGCGAGCGAATGACCCGTTGCGTGCCCTGGCCTCGTAATCGGAGAACACGAGCTCATCGTCAAGGGTCGGATGGAAAGTAGCTTGGGCGAGGGCTAGCGAGGGTAATGCAGGTACCTTGGCCGCCGCCGCCAAGATTGCAGAGGCATTTGCTTGCCGGACGCAACTCACAACCGTATCGGCCTCGTCATCTGCGCCGCCGCACCCGATGGTCTGGGAGACGTTGAAGAAGATGGACTGAGCATACTCCTTGGTGTTAGGGTTGAAACTGAGTGCTGTTCCGGACTGGGATATCAGGCCTGCGACTATAGGGTCGTCCTTCCACGCGAAGGCCGAATAGTCTACTGCCGCACCTCCTGCGCTCTGCCCGAATATTATTATCCGGGAAGGGTCGCCGCCAAAGCTGGCAATGTTGTCGCGCACCCACTCCACCACCGAACGATGGTCTCGAAGAGCTGCGTTCTGTGCCAGCCCGGGTGCACCTGAGAAGCCGAATATGCCCAGACGGTAGTTTGGTGTTACGACAACAACATCCTCAGCCGCCGATAGATACTGGCCATTGTAGAATGGACTGTGCGGGCCGGGTATTTGGAAGCCTGCAGGTGAAAATTAGCACGTATAGTAGCAGTCTCGGTGAGTATTGAGATGGCAAAACACTTACGTCCACCGTGGAACCAGATGAGCACAGGCTTCTTCACCGAATTGTTCGGTGTCTTGGTCCAGATATTCAAACTGAGGCAGTCCTCGCTTGAAGGGTTGCCCGTCTGCGCAGCAAACATGTTCCACACACGGAAGCCTGAGGGCTCCGAGAAGTTTGGAAACGGGCTGACCGGCGGCTTGTTCGACAGGCAATCCACGCCCCAATCCGAAGCATTATGAACAGTGCCGGCTGGGGCGTTGTACCGCTTTGGTGGAGCAAACCGGAGGTCCCCCACCGGCGGCTCTGCGTAGCGAATGCCGAGGAATTCGGTCACTTCTGACCGATTTGGCGCAGCATGGCCGATGATGAGTCCGCTTGTGGTGTTTGCAGTTGGTGACGTCGCATAGAGAGCTCCGAGTGCCGCAGCGGGGCCGAGCAGGAGCACCGCTGCGATGCTCAACGTCCTCGCCATGGCGGACTGAATTGTGCGGGGAAATTTCTCAGCGGCTTCGTGCTCGAGTGTTGTCAGAGAACAGACGCAAAGACAGGAAGATGAACAGAGATGTTTCCTAAAGTCGCAATTTTATCGCGACCCCGGCCACCAGGATCCATGGAAATTATTTACCGGCGTGGCCTGCCGAGCACACATTGGAAGGATTTAGCACTTCTCAGCTAGCGCGCTGGAGAACTAGGGGGGGGGGTCCACCAAGGTAGGACAGACTCCTCAAGAGAAGTTGAGTTGGAGACTGCGTGGTGGCAACTTGCAAGCAACTTGGCGGATTCTTCAATCGCTGGCTATCATAGACTTGTATTATGTCTAGGACCTATTCTGCATTCTCCAGCTCCTATGCCGTAGGTTGGCCCATGGGTGAGTCTTCTGCTTTCAAGTCAATCTTTCTGTAACAGAATGATTGTTTCCTCAAATGTGAGATACCTGCAATATATTAATAAATTTATTTGGATTTCTTTTCAGTTCGATGTGGGTATCTCTCTTGAACCTGCGTCAACTGGTGTTCAGCTTAAATGAAGCCATTGTCTGTCCAGCTACTTCCGTCCCACCAGACTTCCTTGATCCTTCCCTCCACAACAAAGTAGCACTTGTTCATGTCATTCGAGACCTCCAGCGGTTTAACCCCATAGCCGTCCCATGTCGTCGCGGCTGTTAGACACGACAATCCACCTGCGTCGGCTCCCTCAAAGACAGAATCCGTAGCCGTGTCCTGCCATCCGGACGAATCACCTGCCCATGTGTATGTTACGTCGCCACTAGGGACATCCTGTAGCAGAATCATAGTATTCAAGTCGCTCGTGCCCGCAGACCGTGCTGTCGTGAAACCAGCAATATTGCTCTCCTCGCCGACCGTTCCGAATGGTAGGGCGGGCTCGCTGTCCGTGTCGTACGCGGCAGTAAAGTCGGGTGATCTCTCGAACACGGCTATCTGCCCGTCCGTCTCCCTCCTGAAGAACAGCCTCAGCTCATTGCCTGAGTGGCTCTTTGTCCGTGGCACAGCCAATAGGGGCGTGCCTGAGGCTGGTGAGATGGGCAGCGCCTTGAGGTCCGTGTAGTTCCCATTTAGGGTCGTCTCAGACACGGAGCCGTCACCTTCCTGGAGGTAAAAACTGGGAGTGAAGCCGGCAAGTGCGCTCTTGCTCGTGGCAGAGAAGTCTGCGTCGTCTAGCTTAGTGCCGGTACCTTCGGAGGGCCAGCCAGGTCTCCTGTGCTCTAGAGTCAGTGTCGACACCTTGAAACAAGTCCCAGACCCATTCATACGCAATATCGCGCCGTAGCTCTTGGATCAACAGAGATTCCGATAGAAAGACATACCAAGCTACCCCCTTTAATGTTCCAGAAGTATCCTGATACACAAGCTGCGGTTGCGGCTCAGGTGGTGCACCAGTGCTCCTGGCCCACAGCAGCGTTGTCGCCGCGAGTGCCGTGCCGCCGACGGCGCCGTGCGCGAGAGACAGCATCGTAGGCCCCGCCCAGGCCCCATACATGGTGTCGTAAACGACGTACTTCAGGGTGTCATCGCTGCCCTGAAAGTACAGCCAGATGACGTGCTCGTCGCCGTATCGCCACCCGGTGGCCGCGAGAGCGGTGCCGTTCCTGACAACGCTGGCCGATGTCAACGTGCCGTTGAAAGTACACGTGCTGCCTGATCCCGAGGAGGATGAGGGCGTCCCAGAGTCCGTATCTGCGCTCGTAGAGCTGACGTCGCCTTCGGTGTTTGCCGAGGTGCCACTGAGGCGCTTCTCCGTGACCTGCCACCCCACAATTCCCCCAATCACCCCCGAAAAGATCGCGATCAGTATGGCGCTTCCGATGAGTATGATCCTTGTCTTCCCATTCCCTGTGTTCAGAGCATCTTTAAAGCCAGGAGTCCAGACTGGGGCACCGTGTCGCGTGTCGTGCTGCTGACCTGAAGTTGTGTACTGCTCTTTTTGCGGGCCTGATTCTGCCAGCCGACAAGGCACTGATTCTAGATAGGACTCTGGCACCACCTCCGGGTCGTTGGAATAATAGGTCTGTTGCTGATGACGATCCATCATTGTGGTTCCATAGCTGGCGCCCAAGCAGGCAGCTGTCACCTCACACACAGGTCAGGCGCTGCTTCTGTATTTCGTCTTCTTAGTCTTCCTTCTCATGAATTTCACTCTCGTAGGTAGCCCGGAATGCCACTATGTGATGTCTGAAGCAAATCAGTTGTGAAATCCACCCTAGGGAATTCGAGGTGAGAGTCTGGGTATCCCTGGAAGGGTGAAAAGAAACGGGCTCGGCCTTCTTTTCAAGAGAACTGGGGAAACGGGAATAAGGTCGGTTTGGTTTTAGTTTCATCCTCATTCCCACTTCCGCTTTTCAGTCACGAACTTCCGTATTGACACTCTTGGTCCACTAACTGTGGGTTCTTTAATTTGGGGGCAGGACTTTTGATAGGCCATAGGTAAATCTCACCTGCATAGCGAGCCGTCTCTTGCACGCCATTTCCAGTCTGAGTGAAATTGTATGTATGCTGGCCAAGCCACTATTTTGGAAGGATTGAGGTCGCACAGCTCTGAATTGATTCACCCGAGGCCGCCTGGGGCCATGCTCACTAGGCAGAAAGCCAGCAAGCACCTAACTCACGGCTCAGCTGAGAAGCTCGATGTAAACTGATGTCATTATCTCGAGAAAGCTCTCGGCATAATTAAATGTGAATTCCACTTTCCCGTGTTCCTTTCCTCCCTTCGTCCCTCTGTCTTTCGGAAACCGATCTGCAATTTCTAGAGGGTAAACCCGAAGAGGCGCCTAATTGTCTGCTCAGGCTTTGTTTGATGTGTATTCAAGGGGAGGAGACACCCATGATAGGGGCTAAAGCTATTACAGCTTCACAGTCGTAAGAGTATTTTCGTGCAAACGGTTCATCTAATACTTTGGAGACTTGGTGTAGTTGCCTGTTACACAAATGTCTAATTACTTTCCATTTGCTTAGAAATGGTGGTGCAAACATGTAAATTTGGTCACAAGTTGCTAGGTATAGATTCTTCACACTCAATCCATCAATGTAGGATGACTTTATATGAGTATCGCTTCTAATGGATGCACATGGATGCACTTGTCTTTGGCATCTGAACGTATAGTTCTTTAATTACCAGGCTATAAATCAAATACCTGAGGTCGACAGAAATATCAAGTTGCTGTTACTCAAGAGCTATAGCTGAATTCTCAAACAAAAGAAAATTCCGATGCGAGGTGGGTGACCACAATTATGCTCTCCAGACTGCTAAAGATCGTGCCATTTGGGCATATACCACAAGCAGATGTCAGTAAGTAATCCTATTTCAAGCTACGGAAGATGACGATGCTTCAAAAAACAGAGGCTTCTAGCCTGAAGACATCTGAATACTCCGTAAGGGCTGCCAGATTTTCCGCATATTGACATGCTCTAGACGGGATCATTGAAGGAGAACGCAGTTCATGTTTGGCGAGGATTAATTACTGACATGAGCCGACCTCGTTAAGTTTCCGAACATAACCTGCTCTACTTAAATAGGTTAGGGATGGAAAAACAAGAGACAACGGAAACCTCCAACTGAAAAGGGGGTCCCGACACAAATGTGCTCCTCCCGAGACATTTCACACAGGCACCCCAACCAGGGTAAAGCTCGAGTAGAATGGGAACTCTAAAGTGGTTTGCGTCTTTTCGCAGGGTGGACTTGACCTACAAGTGCCGAGGAACTTTACGCCGAAGGTGGAAGGTGAGATCTAAAGCCATGTGCATTTCCCGGCTTTGGCAGTGACGCCAGGCACTTGAGTCACTTAGAAGGGGAAACCACTTGGGAGAGACCAGACTTGTTTTAGGGGGTGGTATTATAAATTAAGTTTACCTGCTCAATAGATGATACGTATCATACAGAGAGGCCTAAAACCTCAACTGCTCAATCATTTCCAATGAGGTGATAAACTCACACCGCTCTCTCAACCTCTCCCGCGCCAGCGCCGGCGACGCTCCGGGGCCATCAACAGCGAAGAGGCCCTCGTCCGGCCCGCCAGCCACGAAAATGTACGTCTGGCCGGGCTCCTCGAACGCGGGGCCGAAACCCTGGAACGTCTTGCGACCCTCCACGCTGGGCCTTCCCGTGCTCACGAATGAGGACCACGACCTCGAGCCCCGACGGAGCAGGGCGTGGTCGGACTCGCCCGGCGAAAATGGATAGCCGTGCACGTCATAGTGCGACAGGTTTCCGAAGACGTAGCCCAGCTCGGAGGTGTGCACGACGCCCATTCCCGGAAAGCCCACGTACCCCAGGATCGGATCCAGGAGCGACTGGTTCCAGGCGTAGTGGTAGACTTGGCTGCCACCGGCGGCTATTTGTGCGCCGTACCACAGCGGTGGGCACGTCATAAGTATATCTCGGAAGATCCTAGCAGCGCGGTAGAACTCGGCTGAGAGGTCCGCGGCAGCGTTGGCCTGGAAGTCGGACACCGGGTACAGCGAGAGCAGCGCGTCCACGTTCGCGGGCGTCAAGCCGGGCGCGTAGGAGAGGAAGAAGTCCCGCGTGTCGTTGGCCGTCTCGATGCTTGGTTCGGTCAGGTATGAGACGTCGTCCTCTGTCCAGCCTATCATGGTCGTCACGTTGGCGAATCTGCCTTCTCTTATGAGCTCCGACGGGGCGGCGGGGAGGAAGTCGCCGTCGACGGCCGGGAGCCAAATGTCGCCAATGTTGTGTGCTGTATCGCCGATGTACGTGGCTAGCGAGGCGTCCATGAGGGTGTCTTTGTCGAAGCTCCTCAGGCAAGTCACGGTCTGTTCCGAGTCCAGGCCTGTCTTGTTGCAGCCAAGGTAGTCCACAAGAAGCTGCATGGCGTCGGTCGTGAAGTTCCCGGTGATGCCAGGCTCGAGAGTCTGGCTTTCGCAGATGGCCTGTTGGAATGCTACTGGCTTGCTGCCTCCGTATGCCATGAGCTGCATTCCCACAGCCAATCCTGATAACATTTGGTCAGCGCTCTGGTCGCCTTCGGTATTCGATATCAGCGCTGTGTGTGTGCCCAACGTACCTCCGGTTGACTGTCCAGCAATGGTGATCTTGTCGGGGTCGCCCCCGAAGTGGTCTATGTTGTCTCGTACCCACTCGATCGCAAGTCTCTGGTCCCTCAGCCCAGCATTCTCTGAGCCCTCCGACTCGAGCGCCGCAGACTGTGCGAAGCCGAAGACACCTAGGCGGTAGTTCAAAGCCACGTGGACGATGGGCAGTTCATTCTCGACAGACTCCAGGATCAAGCCGTCGGGCGCCACCGTGATCTCGCTGTTCTGTCCCGACCAGAAGCTCCCGCCGTGGATCCAGACCATGACAGGTAGCTTGTCCCCGGAAAGAGTCCCTTTCGGCCTCGCTATGTTCAGATTGAGGCAGTCTTCCGAGGTGTCCGTAACGTTGCCGAGAACAAGCGGCGCGCCCAGCTCATCACCAAGCGGCTGGGGGCACGAGGGCCCATATGACTGTGCGACGATCTCGCTGCCTAGTTGGGGGGTGTACGGCCTCGGGGGCTTGAATCGATGCTCACCACCTGTGTCCTGGCCATAAGGGATGTTCAAGAATGCCTCAATTCCATTGCGCTCGAGACCCCTATAAGTGACATTGTTTGCTGTATCCACGGCCGTAGGTCCTGCGACCGCAAGGATACTATTCACCAATAGTTGAAGCCCGCAGTGCAATAATAATCCCTTCATCTTGAATGTCTTCTATGAGACTCATCGCAAAGGCCAGGCAGAGAAACGGAAAGCGACTGAAGCCAGATGTCAATGAAAAAAAATATTTATTGTATATAAAAGGAAAGTTTTCGGGGAGAATGTGTGATCCGCGATCCCGGTGAGCAGACGGGGCAGCGGGTAAACGTCGGGAGGGTCCCGTAGATCCCAATCAAGGGGCTGGCCGCGACGCGAAGCTATCGTCATGCCTAATACGGCGGACAGTCCCGCTCGAGTCAAGGGTCCACTACATTTTACTTGATACACGTATGGTTGTGTCGCTGGTCAGAAAATTTGCGAGTCAAATAATAGGCTATCCAGTGCGCGCAAGCTGTCCGCCACGAGTGGTCAACTTATATACGATGTGTACGTAGTTGCAGGACGCGCGTTTTCCCCAGTCGTCTGGAATCCGCGATAGGGATGGCCGATCTCTCCGCTGTTAGTCTGCTTATAACGTGTGTAGCAACCAATTCAAGGGTCATGCATCCTACTAGACTGGATGCCGTTCCGGGCGCTCTCGCCGAAATGAGCGCACGCACGCCGAGGAGCATTGTTCGGTCTCTGGTCGGGTCAAATTGGCTAGGTAAGCCACCACGCTCCATACATGATCGCTAACGCCGCGCAAGTGCTTGTTTTGGGTTTTCGCTTTTGCTCTTTTTTTGTTCTCCGCGTCGGAGAATTGGTGAATCAGATCTAACCTGCCAACTCCGGACATCAAGGTGCAGTTGTTTCCTTACCCATGCCGCAGGCATGCCACCCCTCCTGAACGCCAAATATGATCATAATACGATTGACACTTGCGTCCCGAAGCCCTCGTCGAGGGTTACGCCTCAGATGTGCTTCGCCTTGCTCAATCGTGTGGAAAAAGTGCGCTGATGGATTCACCGTGGTGCACTCGCCGGATGGCCTCGGCGAAGACATGGGAGACGTCTAGCACCTCAAGCTTGGGGCAAGCGGCCTTGTGACCATGCTGCGGGACGGAGTTGGTGACAATGATCTTGTCGATAGATGATGCATTGATGCGCTCGATAGCATCACCACTGAGAATGCCATGCGTGACGAGCGCGTAGACGGTGGTGGCACCGTCCTTCTTGAGAAGCTTCGCAGCCCTCGTGATGGTGTTTGCCGTGTCGGCCAAATCGTCGACCAAAATACAGGGCCGGTTTGTTACATCACCGACGAGCATCATGGTGGCATTCTGACGGTCCGAGATCCTGGTTGGGCGACGCTCCTGCAGCATCTTGTCAGTACCAGCCAAGGATGGACATACATATATTCGAAGGGCCTACCTTGTGAATCAGGGCGAAGCTCAGGCCCAGGCGATCAGCTATGGCGGTCGCACGCTTTGCGCCTCCAGCATCCGGGCTGACGATGACTGCGTCTCGGTACCCGGGGATATTTCGTTCAATATACCGTTGCAGCAACGGCTTGCCGTAGAGGTTATCCACGGGAATGTCAAAGAATCCTTGGTACCTTTGGACGATTTCAGCGTCAGCACCGCCCGCCCGCCGAGATCGGAAGAGCTAGCAGGCCATGGCCGTTTCTGGCGTAAAACCTCATAGCGGCCCGCACTGGCGGAATTCAAGGCACGAGACACTCGTCCGGCACCCGAGTCGAGTCACAGCGCAACGCAACGCAACGCAACGCAATGGAACGGAAAAGAATGTGTGTGTGAGTGAGGGAGTATACTGACTGAGGATCATGCAAATCCATCGTGATGATCTGGGGAAAACAGAAGTTAGTGTTAGATACTAACCCCAGGAGAAGAAGAAAAGAGTCAAAAAGGCTTTTCCATGGGAGCCCGGGAGGTGGGCTGTTAAAAACCAACACTCGTCTGGTTCTTGGGTC
The DNA here is from genome assembly GCA_014872995.1 of Diaporthe citrichinensis. Classification (NCBI taxonomy): domain Eukaryota; kingdom Fungi; phylum Ascomycota; class Sordariomycetes; order Diaporthales; family Diaporthaceae; genus Diaporthe; species Diaporthe citrichinensis. Next base: position 316,582 of record JADAZR010000027.1, read on the forward strand.
GCGCAAGGTGTATCAGCTCTTGTCAGGAGGCACATACATGATCCGCGCCCGCACAAGTCAACAGATCCGCCACTAGTGTCCCGGCCTGAGCGACCCATTGCTTGTAGCCCGGCTTCGCCTGGAAGGCATTGATCATCTGGGGGTTCTCGTAGTCGTGGGTCGTGTAGTTGCCCGTCACCGAGGAGACAGACTCGGCGTGGTTCCGTCCCTTGGTAGCATCCGCACCGAAATGTGAGGCGTCGCCGTTGGCCCGGCCGTTACCGTTGCCATTGACGAGAGCCGCCTTGGCCATCATCTTGGTGATGTCGATGCCGCTGCTGAGAGTGTCGCTCCTGGGCAAGCCGGGGCCGGGAGTGGCAGGGACGCTCTCAAAGGTGTACCTGCCCGAGGTGTCGCTGGGTGCCTTATTAAGGGGCGCGCCGGACTTGTTGTAGGGCAGGTCAGGTTGTCGCGAGTAGGGGAAGAGTGGCAGCACGGCAGTGACCCTCTTGGCAGAGCCAGTCTTGCAGGCAGAGACCACTATGGAGCGTCGTCAGTAGACCGGCCAGAGTGGGAGCAAGCTCGAGGGAAGTGGGTCTGACTGATGCAGGTTTCTATGAAGTGGTCGTTGACCTTGTCGGCAGGATCCTGGGTGCCGGCTGTCTGGATGATGTAGACGTCCTTGCCACGGACAGTCTCCTTGATCTCGCATCTGCTCTCCCCGACCTCGAACTTGGAAAGGGTGCGGTCGCAGTGAGGGACACCGAGGAAGTTGCAGATATTGTTGACGAGCTCCGGGTGGGAGTTGCCCCCGAGGATGACGAGATTACGGACCATCTTTTCTGTGGTTGTGGCGAGACGAGGTAACTTTTAGGGGGCGACGACGACGACTGCAAATATCGTTCTGAATGAGCCTGGACGGGCGTCGTCAGGGTTTCCGGGAGAGCGCACAGGTGAGTGCAGGACCAAGGTCGAGATTAAGATCGTGGGCCAGCGACGTCACAAAAGTTGCCGAGGATATGCGCGGATGAAAAAAAGATAGGGTTGGAGGGGCGGAGACACAACGAGACAACACCAGAGGCAAGTCTTCTATGCGCAGAAGAAGTAAGAGGCCGGTAGCAGGTTGTCTCAGGGAGTATTGTCACAGAGGAATCATCGTGTCAAAGTCGGATCGCAGCATGAATGAGGAGCGAGGACTCAGGATTGAGGCATGAGAGGGCTGGCGGGCTAACTCTGCGACAGGCGGCAGGGCGAAGAGAAAAAAATTGGATGCAGCACATTCGCCTTGACCCTGACCCCAGACCCTTCTGCAAGCCGTTGCTGCGGGACACCGCTTTTGTCCACTAGGTACCCAAATGGTCCGGGTACAGGCTGCTGCATACTGTATTTGCAGTGCACCTTGGTACTGAGTGGCAAGAGGCTCTCCAGCAGGACCCCGCCTGTGATTTAGCGCGCTTCAGCACGAGGCACGGGTGGGGTCGGGCACTGGCTCGCCTATCATTGGCCTCCCATTGCAACATCTGGGGGGCATTGCGATTGCGAGGCGCGGGGTACTCGGTACATGGCTGTGCCGCCCGGAAAACGGAGGGTTCACGATCTAGCATTGCGGGTGTTTCTGGCAGGCTGTTTCAATCTGGAGCACAAACAAGGCGAGGTCCCATCTTGGCTGAGTCTAATTGAGTGCATGTGCGTGTGTGGAAGAGGCCTCTCGCTGATTCTGCGCGAGGCAGGTCAGCAAATACATGTAGATACTTGTAGGGCTGAGACGGCGTTGGAGTAAAAATCTCTGGCTCCGTGCTACTGTACGCCATTTGAGCCACCCCGAGGGGAGCGGGAAAAAAAGGAATTGACTGTCACAGGCACGAACTGCAGCCGCCAGGAACCATTGCACACGTCGCACCGCATCGCCGCCCTGGCTGGTGACTCAATACGTCTGTTCGGGTAGCCTCATCAAAGTCCCCCTCACCAAACTCCAATTTGGCCCCCTGCAGCGCGAATCATTCGACTCGGACAGAAAGATCGAGATCCTCAAAGCTAAAACTCACCCATACCCACACCCGCGTAGACACAGACAGAAACAGCACAGACACAAACACAAACACAACCAGAGATAGTAGACGCAGGCATTATGAAGGTCCTCGAGTCGCAGAGCGCCATTCTGACCAACTTCGAGGTCTACCAGCACCTCTTGAATGAGCAGCAAAAGGCCAAGCTGCCTGACAGGAAGAGGCAGGTCCCCAGAAACCTCCAAACCGTCATCAAGGAGGTACGTCCCGACGCCACAGCCCAGTGTTGAACGGGGAACACCCAGATAGGCCACCCAGAAGCTGACTCTCACGCAGGTCATTGACCAACTACGGACCCAGCCGGATCCCCTCAGCCAGCGGCCCATCACATATGATGCCACCAGCATTAGCCGCCTGGTCGAGAGGCTGCGCGACTTTGACCTGACCAAGGGCGAGACCATCATGATCATCAACCTGCGCCCCGACAACCCGGCCGTCCTGGCTGCGTGTGTCGAGGACGCCGAGTCGCGCTTTGACGAGGAAAAGCAGCAGGAGATTCTCGCCGTCATCGAGGAGGTCCTGGGGCCTCTCCCGGTCAAGGAGGCTGCTGAAGCCTGATCCTGATCCTGATCCTGACTCTGGTCGATGATTTTTGCAGCAATATAAAATTACCAACAGGCACACACATTATCTCACCAGACCACAAAACCTGAACCTCGACAAGCCTGCTCAGAGTGGATGAGGCACCAGGGCCAACGGCACCTGCAACGGCAACAGGATCACATCAAACGACAACCCCCGTCGCTCTGGCCACCCTCACGGCTCGTCGTCTTGACAGCCATTTGGCAGATCTCCTCAAAGGCCAGCTGGAGAAGCTCCCCCGTCACCGCGGAGCATTCCAAGTACTTGTCGGCCCTGATCTCTGCGGCAATTCGATATGCCTCCTGCGGATAAATGATGCCGTTGGGATCGTCTTCGGACCTCAAGTCCCGCTTCAGGCCGAGCACGGCCAGGGGTAGCGTGCTTTCAGACAGGAACGTCGAGCGGACTTCCTTGATCCACTGTTGACAGGATTGTGGTTAGCAGGACGGAATAGGAATGAGAGGCGCGGAGATGGAAGAAAACGGTGGCCACGCACGACTCGCTGGAGGTTGATGAGACTCATGCGTTGGCTTATATCATAGCAGATGAGGACGAGATCTGGCCGGAGAAGCCGCCAATTCTCGGGACTCGACGTATCATAGAACTCTAATCGATACTGCTGCCTCCCAAATGAAGTCTCAAATAGATAGGGTTGATCTATGTCCTTGAGCAGAGTTACCGGCCTGGTGCCTACGAGGTTGCTGTGCCCCTGGCTGATTCGTCTGCATGAGGTCAGTAGCAAGCCCAACACACGTGCACAGGGGAAGAGTAAGAGTCCGAATGAAACACGCACGATAGGAACGTTGTCTTCCCTACTGCCTCATCTCCCAGTAGCAATATGGATATCGTCTGCGAATCCATAGAGTCAGTCAACGCACGAGTGCTTACAACTCCTGGGGCTCATAAGAACAATGTCCGAACCATGACGGCTGCTGAGACTGAGGGCAGTGATTATAATGCCTCTTTCGGAGCCGCCATCGGCACTTATCGATAAGGATTATCACTCTAAATTTCATGGCTCACATTGTCGCCCAAACACTGGCCGTCGCATAGGCAGCCTTCGTTTATAAGAGTTGTGAACGACAAACGCATGAAGTCGCTCAGGGCTCGCATTAACGGCTCACGATGGAATGAAGCCAGAGTCACTATTCACTCTTTCCTGAAAGCCCCAGCGCCCGTCCTGAGCCCAATTTCAAAGCCAGCCCTTATCAGACTCGTGTCATACAGAACAACGAGAATGACTGACTACAGCAAATGGACCAAAGACGACCTCGTGGGCCGCATCAAGCAGCTCGAGAATGAGATCAAGTCCCAGAACGGGGGCCTGCTGCCCACAACCCCAGCAAAGCACCAGGATCCGGAGGCAGTCTCACTGCCCGGCGAGCCCGCCAAGAAGAAGGCGAAGAAGAAGGGCAAGGGAATCGATCCGGCCAAGTACTCGAAGCGCTTCGTGGCCCTCAAGCTCGCTTACCTGGGCAAGAACTACAATGGCTTCGAGTATCAGCCGACGGGGGCCATGTCCACCATCGAGGAAGAGCTGTGGAAGGCACTTGTCAAGGCGTGCCTGATATTCCCCGACCCGGAGCGGCCCAACGAAGTCGACTGGAACTGCTGCGAGTACTCCAAGTGCGGCAGGACGGACCGCGGTGTGAGCGCCTTCGGTCAGGTCGTCGCGCTGCGGTTGAGGAGCAACAAGCCCGTCAAGGGGGCAAGGAGGAAGCCCCAGTCTGCGGCAGCGGGTCAAGCCAGTGCGGGCGACATTCAAATGGGCGGGACGCCGGCTGCCGAGGAGGCCAAGTTGGAAATGGAGGAAGCGAATGAAGAGCAGGATGACGAGGACGATGACACGCCGCTGCCGGTCGACCAGGAGATCCAGTACTGCCGCGTGCTGAACCGCATCCTGCCGCCGGACATCAAGGTCTACGCGTGGTGCCCGAACCCTCCCCCGGACTTCTCGGCACGGTTCAGCTGCCGGGAGAGGCAGTACCGCTACTTCTTCACACAGCCTGCCTTCGCACCACTGCCAAACTTCCTCGAGGAGCTCAACGACAGCAGCAGCACCAGCAAAAGGAAGAGCAATGGCCAGGAGGCACCATCTTCCTCGGGCAGGCCAAAGGACGGCTGGCTCGACATCGAGGCCATGCGCAAGGCGGCAAAGATGTTCGAGGGCGTGCACGACTTCCGCAACTTCTGCAAGGTCGACCCCTCGAAGCAGATCACCAACTTCGTGCGGCGCATCTTCGAGGCGGACATTGTCGAGGTGGACGGCGTCAACACGGCGGTGCCGTACCTGGACAACCCGCAGTTCCGCGACGCCGCCGCCGCGGAGCCCGGCGTGGCGCACCCCAAGGTGTACTACTTCCACGTGCGCGGGTCGGCCTTCCTGTGGCATCAGATCCGCTGCATGGTGGCGGTGCTGTTCCTCGTGGGCCAGGGGCTGGAGGACCCCGGGGTGGTGGCGGAGCTGCTGGACCCGGAGCGACACCCGCGGCGGCCCAACTACGTGCTGGCCGACGACAGGCCGCTGGTGCTGTGGGACTGCGTGTTTGGGCGGGAGAACGCCGACGGGGCGGCCGACGGGGTCGACTGGGTCTATGTCGGGGCCGACAACCCGCTGAACCTGCACGGCTCGTGGGGCGTGGCCAACGACCTGTGGGAGCACTGGCGCGAGAAGAAGATAGACGAGATCCTGTCCAACAGGCTCCTTGACTGGGTTGGCCAGAAAACGGGCGTGGACCGCGTGCCCGAGGCCGGGAGTCAGGCTCTCCAGAAGGCCAAGACGAGCGTGAGGGGCAGTACGAGGGTCTACGAGGGGGGAAACGGCCCCCGGTTCGTGGGCGCATACGTCCCTCTGCTGAAGAAGGACAAGCTGCACAGTCCGGACGACCTGAACGACCGCTGGGCGCAGCGCAAGGGATTCAAGAACGCCGAGGAGATGAGAGGCGTGGGTAACTGGAGGGACGCGATCAAGGAGATGAAGAGCAGCGCCGAAGAGGACGCGGCCAACGAGTAATAAGATTAGATGATGAAGCCATGGCATTTGTGCTAAGGTCTATATTCCAGCGCAAATATCTGTAAATGCATACCACTCTGCTAGCACATATTCTTCCACCCATTTAAGAAGTCAATTCCAATCCCCGCCCGGGTCAATCCGCCGCCCTCCCATACTGCCCTTTCTCATCCCACCTCCTGCTCACGGGGACTGCCCCGTCGGGCTCCCACAGGCAGCCCCGGACGCCCCTCCAGACGGCCTCGACGACCCTGCGGCCGGGGAGCAGGCGCGGGAAGACGACGACGACGTCCTCCTCGCCCTCGACGACGACGACGAGGTAGTAGCGCACGGCGAGGCCCCGGAACGCCTCGTTGATGAGCACGTCGCGGATCTTCTCGGTGGGGATGAAGCGCGTGCCCGCCCGCCACCCGGCCAGGTAGCTGCCGCCCACCGAGCTCGTCTGCACCCCGAGCCCCCGCAGCACCAGCAGCGACTCGGTCGTGTGCACCCGCAGCGTCGTCGCGTAGGCCACGGCCGCGCACAGCGCCACGGCCGCGTACGACGGTAGACCCTCCGCCACGCGTTGCGCCGCCCGCCCCGCGGCTGAGAGGTGCGCCGCCCGCGCCAGGTACGGCAGCCACTCGGTCGTGTAGAGCGTGGTCGGGGCCGGGTTCGCGGGGCTACTGTCGCGCGGGTCGGCTACGGTGGGGGCTGTTGCGGCTGTTGTTGTGATTGTGATATCGTTGTGGCGGTGGACATGGAGGAGGGGCGTCGTGCTTGTCGCCGTGGGGGTGGCGGTCGCGATGCTCGTGGGGTGGTCTGGGTTGTGGTTTTGGTGGTAGTAGGGCGAGAGGGTCCATGTCGAGTACAGGACCAGCAGGACGGAGAGGCCAAGGAGGACGCGAATGATGAAGACCAGGCCCAACAGGATGCGCCGCGACAGGGTCGGCGGCGGGCAGGTGGTGACGGTGAACTCGGCAGTTGTTGGGGACGGTCGGCGGACGTGCAGGTGCGGCGCGGTGGTGAGCATCGTGGGCCGGGTCGCGGCGCGCAACCGACTTGGGGCGGCGGGTGGGGAGGAAGCTGTCGCGAGCTTGACTTCACCCGTGCCTGCAGTGGCTGTTTGCAGATCCGTAGGTTCTTCTCTCGAGGACGTGGTTCAGAGCCAATTGCCCATCCTGACGACCCCTGGCAGATCGACAGGAGCAGGGAGGCAATGGCGCTTCATTTGAAAGGTACAGGAGGAGCAGACGTGGTGAGATGCGCGCGAGCTCGAGGCCGCGTCAGAATCGATGTAGGGGTCGGCAGGTTACATGGGGGCCCCCTTGGAGGTGGAAGCAGGCGGGACATATAACAGCAAGGGCTGCCCACCTCAAAAGCCATCACAGCAGGTAACGGCCTACCTGGGTACAAGGTTATTATTGGCTCATGATTTAATTGTGTGATGTTTTGAAACCATATACCACTGTCATTTTGATCTCAATCTGGTGGCAGCTTGCAAATGTATATCAAAGAAACGCGGTTAAACCAGCAGGTGCAGCCCGTATCCGGGCACGGCATGTCATAAACTTAAAATTTGGCAGGGATAACAGCTGTAATGGCCCATTCGGGACGAAGGCTCACAATATTCTCACCCCACTATTCCATTTCCATCAGAACCCCAAGACGATGCCCAGCGCGAGCGAGGCAGCGGTCACCCACTCGCTTGGGTAGCCAGCGATGCTGCGTGTGGCCCGAAGCCGCGAAGACGATACCTCAGGGAGGCTTCACTCTGCAGGGGCGTCTTCACTGCTGCGCGGCGTGCTGGATCACATTGTCTTGGGTTTGGGGTAGAGAGGAGAGATGGCGATGTCAACTCCTTTTTTTCCCCCCTCTTTCTTTTTTCCTTTCCTTTCCTTTTTTCTTTTTATTCCCTCATGGTGCTCAGTCATCATCATCATCATCTTCTTCTTCTTCTTCTTCTTCATTCCCATCTCATTCCACCAGTTGATAACACTGCGCCTGTGATCCTTCCCATGGGGTTCCCTCCTGAGCAATTGCGGTGGCTAGTCCTCGCCCAAGCTTTGCAGAGATCCCGTGTTCGAGTGGCCACTGCACCAACAACTTTTGTCGACCACTTCGCCACCTGCACCTATTACATCGTGCCAATTCATTTTTCTGAAGAGATACTACTGTATGAGAAACGATTGATGTATTTTGCCTGCTTAAACTGACCTCGGTTGCTACTTGAGGCTACCCCTCTTGGTCCTCCTCCAGTGACTCGCCTTTCGTGCCTAAGGAACCATCAAAGTAATTCAGGAATGCGTTGTCCATAATGATATAGAAAGAAGTTGAACAAGAATGCCGTGAGGCAGCATTATATTACACCCGAGTGCTGACTTGTTTTTTTTGTTTTGTTTCGCCAGTTTTCAATTCCCTGGGTGAGTTGGGCTTTTTTCGTCTGTGGTGTTGTTCAATGTTGCCATCATTGCTCTCTGTCTCATCTTTTCCCCACGGTCGCTGGCCCACGCGGCCGTCCCGTAGTGTCATCAATCATTCTTGCAGAAGGCGGAAAGAAAAATAACAGTACAATAGAGTTAGCCTTGTTCCATCTCTTTTTCCTTCCTAGCTCCCTTCCCTCCTTGGCAACCACCGTTCATCACGTCATAAAGAGACCTTGCAGTCGAGGGGGAGAGATAACGATGTTTATGACAATGGTCGTTGTTGTTGAGGGGACAAACAAGACTTGTAAATTTTGAGGAAAATGCCATGTGGTACGGAAATAGGTATTGTAGAGATTGGTGAGAAATGTACAAATTGTTGCCCTTGTTGGTTGGTATATCGCAGGTGAAAAACAAATGGAGAACAGAAAAACAGGAAGCCTGAACGGAACCATCAAAACAGAAAGCTGGTGGTTGTCCCCGATTCCTGGTGTCCAACATCTTCGGGAACACTCGCTCAAAACGGGTCCCGTCATTGACGTGTGAAAGTTTTGGTATCAAATGCGTGAAGAAGTGAAATGTCAAAAGGACGCCAGCCGCCATGCAGGATCGAAACGAACAGGATAACATGATGAGTTATTTAAAAGCAATGCCGGAAATCAGAAAGGGAAATTAACATGAAAACGAGAATGAAGAAATAGGAACAAGCGATGCGCGATAAAATGTGGTTGGCATGGTAATTTCTCGGAGGCTCAGATCATCTTCTGGCTGAGGTCGAACTCCTCCCTCATCGTCCTCCCGTCGATGGGCGACTTGAGCTCACGGTTGTGGAAGCTGACTGGCGGGCCCTTCGGCATGGGGATGCTCTCGTACGGCGCGGGGGCCCCACCCTCGATCGGGGACTTGGTCCGGCTGACGACGCTCGAGTTGTTGCGGCTCCGGCTTCCGCTCCTCATCCTCTCCGTGGCACGCGAGATGCGCCCCGCGATGCTGTTGTCCACGCTGCTGCGGCCGCGGTGGTGGCCGCGAGGGGGGTTGGGCGGAGCAATCACGGGGACGGTGGTCTCGGATAGGGGCTGAACGCCCTGGCTGTGCTCAGGCTGGGACGGCTCGTCGTTGTCCATGACGATTTCGATCGTGCCCGGCGCGCCGTAGACGACGGGCGGCTTGCCGCCGTGAGCGAAGGGGAGTGGCGCCGGCGGTGGCGGCGGTGGCGTGGCCAAGTGCTGCAGCTCTCTCAAGACTGGGGGCGGTGGGGGCGGCGGGGGGATCTGGTCAGCGCTCGAGGTGCGCCGAGAGTGGCTGGAAATGCCGACTTGGTTGTCGTCCATGACCCCGTCAATGGTGCGGATGTACTTGGACGATGAGTACGCGTCGGGTGTGCTCAGTTTCCTGAGGGACTGGCCCCTGGCGAGCCTGCTGTGGCCCGAGTTGCTGTCGCCTCGGAGGGCCTGAGGCGCAACCGGCTCCTCGGGCGGCGCAGACATGCACCGCTGAATGCCCGGTCGGGAGGGAGGCTGGTAGACAGTCGAGGGGAGCAAGGTGAGGAGGCCTTGGCCTTCGGCAGCCTGTGGCGAGCTGGTCTCCTTCTGAGGGGAATTCTGCCGTGACTTGGGCGACTCGGCCTGCGCGAAAGTCGTGGGAATGGGCGGGACTGGCTCGTCAGGGCTGAGGTCCTTCTGGCCCTCCATGACCAGTCTCATAGCCTTGGGAGTAGCCGGGAGGCCGATGAAAGGGCGGGTTGGCTGCTGGGCGTACATGCTTCGCTTGTCGGGCTCCGCGGTACGGCTGCGAGGCGGCAGCTCCTTGGGCTGGACAAAAGTAGTGCTGGGGAGCTCGAAAGCAGTCGGCGCACGCTGGATGCTCATGCCTGGGAATGACGGGGAGAGCTCGTCCGGGTGAGGAATCGGAGGGGCCAGCGGGCGCTTGGCGAGCGACTTGCGGCGCTCCTCAAGCTCGCGCGCTGCGGCCTCCTTCTTGAGCTGGCGCTCGTCCTTGATGGCTTTCAGGTCTCCACGGCCGGAGACTGCGAACTCGACACGTGGGGTACGAGACCTGGTTTCCTGCGACTCCCTAGGCTTAGAGCTCTCGCGCGTCATCGCAATACCAGGGGAGGGTTCGCGGGACTTGCTGCCGCCCCGAGACAGCGTCTTCTTGCTGCGGAACTTGGCCTGGTCCTCTTTAGCCCTCCTGTAATCCTCTTCGTCCTCGGAGCCGTAGTAGTGCTGAACACCCGCTGACATGGGGAGAGGCGACGACGGGGATCGAGCTCCTGAGTCTTGTCGATCATTGCTGCGGCCGCGAGGGATCTCGAGGGGTGCAGGCCGCATGTTATCACGGCTCGAGCCCCGACGAGGACGGCTCCGGGAGGTGGCCCGAACAGTGCTCGCCTTGCGGACCGTCGCAGGCTCTTCAGTTTCTTGGCTACGATCGTCGTGCCTGGTCGAGACAAAATTAGGAGTACTCAGGTTGAGCAAATCCTCCGGGGACATTGGGACCGGGGAGGTTGGAGATCTCTTGCCAGCTCTGGGCGTGTAACCCCGAGAAGCAGTACGTCCGCGGTCACCAGACCGCTCACGGGAGCCGCCCTTGCGCGTTGCGCTGCTATCACGGGTCTTGTTGCGTCCCTCCCGGCTTCCGCCCCGGGACTTCGTCTTGGCGGCCTCAAGGCTGCTGATGTAGTCGTCCAGGCTCTTACCACCTTGGTGGCCGCGGTGGCCCCGGGCAGCGCTCGAGGTCGCCGAGGCAGAGGTGGTGGAGCTGGTAACAGACGGCGGAGCACGGCGCCTAGTCGGCCAGTGGAAGCGTGTCGACGACGTGACCGACTGCTCGGGCGAGGTGACATCACTGCCCATGGCGTTGTCCATGGATTGGAGCTGCAGTTCGAGTCCGTTGGGCATGCGCTCGCGGGGTCCATTGCGGCTCCTTCGGCCACTCTGCATGAGCATCGCGAGGGAATCGGGCGAAGGAGACGGCGGTGGGGCTTCCTTCCTACGGTGGGAGTTCTTCATCATCATAGGACTGGCTGTAGCTGCTCTCTCCAGTGACATGCCCACGGCAGCGTATCCCTCGTCCATGGAGCTCTTGGCGTTGTGGCCGGGTCGGGCAGGAGAGTCAATTGGCGGGGTGAGGGCATCGATCCCGGCGGGCGGCAGTGCGCTGGACTTCTTTGCAGTGTTGCGCAGATTGGCATCACTTGGCATCTCTCCGATGGAAGGAAGCCTTCCTCGGCTAAAGTTGCTGGTCTGCGAGCGCGCTGTTGTCGGCGTGTTGAATGCGCTGCGGCTAGAGGGCCTGAGGAAGGCAGTAGCCATGTCTTCGGCCCTGGGCGAGATGGCCGACTCAGCGATAGGCGTGACGCCAGCTGCGATCGGTGTCTGGCCGCCATCGTTGGATGCGAAGAACTTGGACTTCGAGTTCTGGTCGCCAAAAGATGTGATGAGTTTGAGCGCGGATGTCTTGGCAATGCTTCGTTGAGGCCCGCGGTTCAGACCAGGCGGTGACAGTGGAGGGCTGAGAACCTCAGGGATGCTGGGATTCACGGCTGTGTTGATGCTCTGAAATGTGATCTGCTGTGCCGAGGGTGAGGTCCATGGCTCATCTGACTCCTTGCCAGAGCAGGCAAAACTGTGGATTCTGTGTTAGTACACACAAGTCACTCAAATTCGCAATCCGGATAACTCACCATCGGATGGCCAGTTGCTGGTGCCCATGCTGGACAGCCCATTCTCCCCACTTCTTTACGATCTGCGCCTGCCGCTCCCACACTGACGGGAAGAAAAGACAGGTCAGGATCAAAGCCTCCAGGAACTTCTTGTGCGAGATGTACACCTCGATCGCATCAGTCTGGTCGCCCATTCCAATCATGATCGTCACTGCCGAGTGGATATCACCGTTCTCGAGGAGTCGTTGAACATACGCCAGGCCCAGCTTGTGCTGTGCTGCTGTGCCACCTATGCCACTCAACGCCAGAAGCATCCAGTCCGAAGAGGTCATGTTCTCAGCGTTGGCCGCCATGACGTCTGGGTCGATGTCGCCCAGCCATTTTGCGAGCAAGATTCTGCTGGGTGTCCCCTGTGGGTGGCGGCTCATCTCGTCGCGAACTAGATCTTCCGCCTCCTTCGTCCACCCGAAGATTGTGCACAGCATCTGCCGTCGGAGATCGTCGTTTGTCAAGCGGCTGCTGTCGACCATGGGAGGCCTCTTGTACGGGACATCACTGAGACGGGTTCTGGTATACTTGAACAGATCCACGACCCTGGAATCTTCGGGACTTCGCGGGATCTCATGCCGCAGACGAGACGGCCTGTGTCGAGACCGGCTTGTTGACGATCCCATGGAGACAGAACTGAGGCTGCTAGTGGAAAATGACGAGCTTTCACGTTTGGGCTTTTCTTGTGGGAAGGTCGAGGATCGAATGGAGGAGCCAGCAGAGATGTAGGTATTGTCTGTCATTCCGCGGGATCGGAGTGACGACTGGTATCGTCCAGGAGTTCTTGAGCTGGTGGATGAGATATCAGACACACCACTCCGGCTTGATGCTGGACTTGCTGTGCGATACTGGTCCTCGTCCGACGACAGCTGTTGATTTCCAGCCCTCGCGATCCTGGCCATTGGTGGCGCGAGGTCTTCATCACTCTCGGAAATATCCGCGCTGATTTGTATGGAGCCCATTTCTGAGTCGGACGCAGTGCTTGCTCCTTTTTCTTGCTCCTCAATTGACACTGGCGGAGAAGGAGGAAGCAAGTTAGCAGGGTGCTGAACGTTGGCCACCATCATCGCGGGAGCATTGAGGTCAAATTGCTGCACGGTGTTATTGGCGGCGATGGTGAATAAGCTGGCTCCCGGGCCGTAGACTGCGAGTCCCTTGGTGTGCTCCAGAGTAGGGATCTTGTCAAATGTTACATGCTTGGTCCGCACATCCCAAGACAGGGTTTCACTTCGAGTTCAGCCAAGTCAGCATGAGACCCAGTGCAAAGCAAGACCGTTGGTTTGACTTACGATTCGCTGTGTTGGATGATTCTTCCATTTTTGGACCAGCCCATCCAGTTGGGACCGGCCAGGGCGTTCTCGGACTTCTTAAGTATGCGCACGACCTTTGCTGGGTCTGCGCTGTTGTAAGCTTTGGATACACTCCAGACCCTCAGATCGCCGTCATTTGTCTGGACAGCCAGCATATCCGACTTCTGCCGCGAGGAAGAGGCATGCCAACTCAGTGAAATGATGGGAGACGGCGCCCTTGACGTGGTCAGGTTGTGCAGAATTGTGAATCTCGGCTGAAGCGTCGCAATCAGCAGTGAGCCATTTTGATATCTGTTTCGCAGTCAGCACGGATGTTCTACACAGGATACACATGGGTCAGAACCGACCCTATCGCAAAGGTTCGGCAGTCGGCTGAAGGTGCCAGCGCCGTTACTGCTATCTGATCAATAGTCCGGGCCGAAATGTGCTCTGATGTCGTCGGCTCGAAAAGGATGATATTCCCTTGCGTGTTGCCTGTTGCTTTTTGTTAACCAGACTCCCAGGGCCACGAAGACATGTTTCAGAGCCTGCACTCACCGAACGCAACATTGCCATTCCTCATCCAGGCGGCAACGGTCAGGTGCCCATACGAGGCGAAACGTGCAACTTCTTCACCAGACATTATGTCCCACACTATCGCCGTCTGGCCCGCATCGTAACTGACCACTAGCCTCCCGGCTCCCATCTCACTCTGGTTGTCGACGGCCAGAATCTGCACCTCGTCGTCATGGCGGGAGAACCTCCTTTCTATGGTCAGGGTGTCATGGTGGCAGCACACTACCGAGTTACCCTGGGCATAGAGGAACATGGAGGCAGTGGCGGCAGTCGGGTCGAAATATCGGGGTATTGCGGTTGGCGACATCTTGAAGTCGTCCATTGCCGTCCCTTTACTCCTCGAAGACAGGGGAGTCGAGGTCGAGCGGCCCCTCGACGGCCTGGCTGAAGTGGCCACGCCAGACATGATATGCTTCGTTCGCGGCCTTTGTGTAGCGGAGGGTTAGTCGGGATGCTGCATCAATCAGGAAATACGTGCCACCCTCGGGGTAAGTTTGCGCTGATCCCGAGATTCTCGAAGAACTCACGAAAACCTGGGCGCACAAAAGATGTCTCACATACCAGCGGTAGGGTGAGAAGCCCTCCGAGAAAGCGTCGCAACGAACTAAAGTCGGGCGGTGAGGCTACACAGTTCGACCTGGGATCATCACATGGAACACCCAGCTGCCCGTTCCCGGACGAGTCCGTCCTCCACGTTCGTTGTCTCAGATATGCCGAAAGCCCAACCCAGTCTGTTGTATGCGGTGAGGACCTCGGTAGGAAAAGGGCGGCTGCCGTGCCTGGGGATACTTGTGTTGCGTGGGCAGCGCGTGCGCTTTCCTTTTTTTTTTTGTCTTTTCTTTCTTTTCCCTTTCCCCTCCTTGCGGCTCGATGCCGATCACGGGGTAGGATCAATGATGGAGAGGAACGAGGAACAGAGGAAATTAAGTGACAAAGTGTGAAGGGGTTGTGAGGTAATGCCAGGTACGTCAAGCCTCAGGTTGCACGGCTTAGATGGTGGACGTCCGTTAGGCGCAGGCGATATGTATGTGAGCGGCAATAAGACTGTGGCAATAGGTTACCCGCCTCGTGGGCGGAGCGGCAGGATTCAGGGTGTGCCGGGATATCTGGAGGGCCGGGCGCTTGCTCTTCGCAACGGTGCTATTATTCTGCTCTCGCCGATGAGGAGGACTGGTCCCATCAGAGTAACGAGCAGAATTCTTGGAATGCACGGGGTTGCAGAAAGTGCAAGAAGCATGCGGAGGGAGAGAGAAAACGCATCAAGAACGGCGCGAGGTGTGGGATGGGGGTGTGGGATGGCAATAAGTCGAGAGTTCAGCGCCTAGAGCGACAAGGCCTGGCCTGTCAATGGACGATCCGGGAAGGCATATAAAATTAGAGCCCTGGTGGCCCATGAGAGAACTAGCGTATAGAGAAGCGATTGTGAATCTGGAGCGGGTACGGACCGGCTCATCTGAGGGTCTAGCTCTGCATGTCGACGGAGAACCCAGGCATGCTACAAGGATAGCGACGAACCTATGAGGGCGCTGCGGACGGCAAGGGCAGCAAGGTCAGGAAGTCATGGCTCGCCGAAAGCCAGGTGTGGAAGCATCAAAGAGGGAAAAGCCGGTGACCGTGGGCATGGGAGACGCAGTAGCTCT
The DNA here is from genome assembly GCA_014872995.1 of Diaporthe citrichinensis. Lineage (NCBI taxonomy): Eukaryota > Fungi > Ascomycota > Sordariomycetes > Diaporthales > Diaporthaceae > Diaporthe > Diaporthe citrichinensis. The sequence goes on from JADAZR010000027.1 coordinate 331,838, forward strand.
CATCCTGGTTGGCCGGGTGTATAGGGTACATGAGTGTGTGCCATAATTAGCCTCCACTTGTGCGGTATCCTCGCTGTCGATTCCAGCCTATTGCTGTCACCTGGGCTGCAGGGCACATGAGATGATCGACCCCACGGCCAATTGGGCAGGAAGGCCGTCTGCCCAAAGCCACGATACAACTTGAGTCGTGAGCCAGTTGCTTGCCTGCTCCCGCGAGCTGGCGCGGTCCGTCTGGAGGCCTGCTGGGACATGTTTGGAGGCGGGCAGAGGACGGACGATGGCCGCAGGCGCCGTGCAGAGCAATGTCCTTGGTGCGCATGGCATCTTTTGCGGGTCCCCCTCCTCACGTCCAAGAAGGATAGGCAGGGCACGGCAGGGCAGGCAGGTACTATAGGCAGGCAGTCCATGTGCATGCTTGGTTGATAGTCGCGTCGTACAGTGCGTCTGGGCCGTCCGTACCTGGCATGGATCGCTCCAATGTCAAGCTCCCCCAGACACCGCTTCACGCCAGCCATCCAGCCATCCAGCCACACAGCCATGACGGGTGTCACAGATGCTTAGATGGGCCACGGCGAAAGAGGGAAGAGGAACTGGGGGATTAGCCGGGGGGGCACAGGATAGGTATCCACTGTACCGTGCTTGCGCCGTCATGGCAGGGCGCGGCTGGTGCTGTACTATGGTACATAGTCTGGACTATGTATGTAGGCCGGATATCATATCATGTGAGATGGGGTTGCAGGTCGCCTCACTCTGTCGACGTCTGCCGGCCTGCTGGCAGTGATGAAGACTCTTTGTTTCAGCACGCTAGGTCTCATCAACAGGCCTCGCCTCGTGTGGCCCCGGGCACGTTGTCCGTCGAGGGCACGTTGCTCGCCTCGCAGGGACGGACGGACAGACAGACAGAGAGACGGAGACAGAGACGAGGTGAGTGAGTGTACAGAGTACATGGCCAGAGAGTGCGGGGAGGGGGCCTTGGTGGCATGTTGGCATGCTGGGGCCATGTACTGTCCATGCCCATGCTCATGCCCGCATGTACAGGCGGCCAGACGTGCAGGCGGTACAGCGAACGAACGACTGTCTGGATGCAACCAGATGATGGCCGTGGAGGGCCCAGAAAGGGTTGAAGTCGAGCAGAGCACTCTCAGTGGCCGGGAATTAAGCGCCGACTGGCGTTCCGGCCCCGCTGGTGAGCATCTTGTTTGCAGGGAGGTGGGGACGGGATGCCAATCACCGTGCAAGGCCGCCTTTCTCATCACCTCGACCGGGGTCCTGCAGCGCCTGCACCCGCAGGGATGTCCTGGCTCCCTCATCTCCCTCGGCCTACCTTCCCTCAAACCCTGCCCGCCGCCCTTGCCCTATCAATCAACAAGGCCGTTGTTTCCATCGTTGATTGATCCGTTCACTCATTCACAATCAATTCATCAATCAATCGCCCATTGTCTGCCACGACTCGACCGCTCGCTCCTTCCACTGCTCCTCCCCGGTCGTCCCCGGCTCCTTCTCAGCCCTTGCTCACCCCCTCCGTTCCTTGCCGAACCTCGGAGCTGACTGATTGACTGATTGACTGGTTTGATTGATCGACATCGGACCTCGAGTTGACACAATGCCAATGCCTTCGCCTGCGTCCATGCCGTGCCATATCAGGTGGTTCAGCGCCACCAGAGCACCCTGCTGAGATCCAGGCCTCGTGACCATCATCGAGCTCCCGCGCGGCACGATGCTGACTGTTCGTTGATCATCGCCATCGTCATCGTCATCGTCATTTATGCTGGGGCTGCGTCTGCGGCTGTGGCTGCGCCTGCTGCTCTGCTTCAGCTTCATCATTCAACCTCGGACCCCAGTTCAGGTATCACTGACCGGTTGCCGGCACAAATAACCAACGACCCATAACTGCCACTCGTTCTACTGTGTATCGACATGGCCATGATACCTGCCTCTTGTCCACCGGGCGGTCATGTCTCGCCCCGTCCACTGACTGGCATACAATGCTCCTGGCACTGCAGCCAGCTGCGCAACCACTCGTGCATCTCTCACAAACCCTTTACCACCACATCCAACGGCACAGGGTATATTGCATTCCGTAGGTGTATGCTCCTCCCGCACGGCTTCTACAGCGAACAAACACGGCAGACACTGCCACAGATGCCCACGAGCTCTGCCTGCATGTCTCGCCGTCCATCCTCAGCTCCGGGTCCAGCTCCAGCTCCAGCTCCAGCTCTCCCGCTCTCCGGTGTTATAGAACCACCGCTCGCCTGCCCGGTACCGCGGTTGCCACGGTGTCTCTGCATTTGACTGCGTATCACCGCATTCAACTGCATCCAGGAATCTTGACAAAGCCACAAAGTGACCAGGGGCCAGTCATGACACCTCCAGCCTATGGGATAGCTTCGCTTGCGGCCCTGAGCACACAGACACCCTTTTGTCAGCTTGATTTAGATTGAGACGCCCACTTCGCCCTGCCATGCAACCACACAACACAACACCATTGCCATTTTCGACGAGGGACAGGCGCAGGGCCCCAGAGGGTGCCCGCCCAAACTGGGACCCTGTGCCTGGTGTGATAAAACAGCCGAGCTGTTTCTGTTATGCACCGACAGAAAGCCACCTGGAGCTAATAACATCGCAGCTCCTCGCCGGTTCCATCAAAACCCCTGGCTCCATCTTCCGGTGCCCGCGCCGGCGCCGGCTGGTCAACGGTTGGCCGCTAGCTCCCGGCACCGACTCGAGCTCCAGAGCTGTCTCGCTGCTGCCATTCGTTCTCGTCGTGAACTCTCCAGGGCGCTACCATCTCGGGGCAGCAATCCGAACATCACGGACTGCGCCGTCCCCTGGGCCTCACCTTTACCAATTGACTTTCCACGGCCCGCTTCTAGCTCACAATCTCATGCAATGTTTCTCAAGACACGTTAGTGCGTGTGCCCCTGCACGGTATCTATGTCCCGGCTCAGCATCCTGGTCGACAGACCGATGCTGAGCAAAGCACGCCTCTGCCCTCCATCTCGCTACGCCGTGTGTGCAGGCGTGCATGGAGAACGACGCCCGCATGGGCCCTGGAGCCACGGCAAGCTGATGGAGTGGGAATACTCTATTTTCCTCTCGTACCTTGAACACACTTATGCATTGCTACCTTGTTCGGCTTGCCCTGCAGGACTCGGGGCCGCTAGCACGGTACCCCGCGGCCACCAGGAGAGGTTATTTCTGGTGTATAACTTCCACACTCTCTGCTCCCCCAGGTTGCGCAGGTTCTCTGGTGGCAGCCACACACCCCAAAAGCCGTTCAACAGCCATCCCGTCGCTGTGTCAAAGACGGCGCCCAGACCATTGACCCAGGCCTGGGGTACCAGCTCGCTGTCCCACGTTCAGTGTGCGGCTCATTGACATGCCTTGCGGTTCTCATTCTGGGTTCCGCAACCTGTTGCCCTCTCTTACAAGCCCTGACCAGACCAAGTTGGTGGTAACACAGCTTACAGTGCTTACATGGTCAATTGGTCGGTCAGTAAACTGTCAGGACACGCACGTTTGGACTAGACTTCTTTTGGGTGCACATAAAGTGGCACGACGTACCACAGCATAAAGCATCGTCACTCTACCTACACCAACCCCACGTATCACCAGCGCGTCCCATTGCGTGCTCAGATCAGCTTCTTCCCGTTGGAGAGAGCCGGTCCTGTCCCTCTAAGCCTCGTTTTCTGCACTTGTGCCTTGTGTGCCTTGCAGCTCGTATGCTGTTCGACAGATTCTAGAAATACCAAGCCTAGTCTGAGCACGGCTGAAGCTAATCGTATTACGTAGCTTCTCATGTGTTTCAGAAAGAAACTATGACCAGATGCATCGCTTGTCTGCAACATTCAGCTTTTGAACCGTTGCGGACACCTCTCGAGCACCTCCAAAATGGCTCACAAGAAGCTCGGAGACGAGGTGCTATGATGCCCACGCTCAGGCCAGCGATCACTAGCATCAGATGTCCCGTGGGCAATCCCAGGAACACTCTCCTCCTGGCGCAACCCACATACGATATCGTCCATCCGTTTCTCGATAACTATATCTCGCTTCGGTCTTCGGGAAGGACCTGGCGGGACCGAGAACCTGCAGGCTACGTGCATTCACCCTCCATCCTTTGAGGAGTTTAACCTTGTCTCCTGCCATTGACGCGCGGGGTGTGCGGCACGGAGCCATGTCGTACAGCAAGTTGAACAGGGGCCCGGCCATTGATGATGGGACATGCCGTCCCAGAAAAGCAATGATTTCTGCAGGCCGCTGCTGCTCTGACTTGGTAGAGAATTCTGCGCAGTGAGCTGGCACTTCAATGGCGTCAGACATTCATCTTTTTGAATTTTTCTTTTGGAAACGTGGCAGCGGGCACTGTGCCCGCCGTGCCCGCGATACAATTGGCGATTTCAGGAATCCCCGATCATCCCAAGACTTTCCACCATCGCATTGGGTGGCCGGCAACGTTCACACGCAGGGTAGCAAAAGCTTCCCGAGGGTGCATCGACGCCTGGCCGGCCGGGGGAGTCCCGTCGAGGGGACCAAGGAGCTCACCTTCCGGGATAGGAGCTCTTCTGCAGCCGTCTGGTCGAGCCTTTTGCCAGGATGGGAGCTCGTCGTCAAATCTCGCCAATGCCCACCCTCTCCCCTGCCAACCACAATGCAGAAGCTGACGGCATATGCCATCCTGCAGACACCTGAATGTCCTGAGGTCCGGAGGGAAAGATTGTGACTACTGACGTCTTGATCATTTCTCAGAATTAGCCATCACGACTGCTTTCGTAGGCAGGACTGGCGGGCAGGCAGGTAGGTGCCTTTGACGTCTGGGTTGCCCGGCATGGGTTTGGCAATCACCACCCACTCGGTCGTCGGTGGCTGCGGAGATTGCCGCGTCACAATCTGTAGGATATCTGGTCCCGAGAGTCCTCCATTGACAATTGGATCTCCCATGTGATGACTGTCAAGGACAGCACGCCACAATCTGACACTCTCGGACCTATCTCAACCCATCACCCCGCACATCTTGCAGCTTTCGAGGCTCCTCAAGTGCGAGTGGCTGATGGGCGTCCCGCCCCAGTCTCAAAGGTCTGGACCCAACTCGTCAATTGGGATTTCCCCCCCTTCGAGTCCACGAATAGAAAATGGGTGTGTCTTGCTCGTGGGTTGGTTGCATGAGGCATGAATATGCATGCTGGTGGTGTCTGCATGCGACCGTCAAGCGACTTTTGGGGATTGCTAGGCTAGAGAACCGGCTACGAAGACTGATGGCTCTGCCGTTGTTGCATCAGACGCAGCCCTCCCGACTGCGACGTTGGGGGATTTCCGCATTCCGCGCCTGCTCGATTATATCAAGTTCCATTAAGAACTCCCCCGATCTTATGGGCGCCAGGACAGAAAGAGACTGCGAGGTTGCCTAGACCAGCAAGCCAGGCAGGACACCACTACACATTTTTGCACACCATCAGGCTCGATCTTCAACTCTAGCAAATCCACACGATCGATGTAGATACGGCACACAGCGGGCTCAGGAATTTTGTGACCCTCCATCATCTCAAGTGGCTGTCCGGCCTAGATTACCTCCCACACGTTCCCGACGTCCTGGCGTCGGACTTGCACATGAAAGAACAAATAGGATAGTCGGATTCAAGGCGAGTGTCTTGATTGGGTTTGGTTTTTCTTTCATCAGAGTCATGCAACAGGAGCATCACTCTGAGTCCGGAATCGGCCACATTGTCTTGTCTAGGAGCTCAAGGCTATTATTGTCTTGTGGTGGTTGAACATGTGCCTGCAGCTCTCCTGCGGTTCCCCAGGGGGCATGAACCGTGTGGTTGGACAACAGCTACCTAACCACTGTGCATGCCGGACGCCCCTAGTTTCAGTGCTCGCTTCAAGTCAACACCGCTTCATGCCACGCTCCAAATCCCAAATACCAGTATTCGCTTCGGCGTCTAGATCTCCAAGCTTCCATGATTCTCGAGTGCTACTTGATAATGGACACAATGGACATCCATGCGGTGGGCGATACTCATGAATCAACGATTCAAAGCCGGCACTGGATTTGCACAACGATTCAGATTTGAGCATCACCCGCTACAGGGTACACATAATATTTTCGCGTTTCACAGTCTCTTCCGCTCACCTTTCCAGCCAAATGGGTGCGTCGCTCTGGAGGTTCAAATCAATTTCTTCCGGCTCCTCCGGCCCATATCTCAAGTGAGGACTTCCCTGTTTCATTCTCGGGCACCTGTTTCTGAATTTTCTTGGTTTTCCCCGAACAGGTATTGAATTGTGGCTGCTAGCTTGTTGTGGTAGAGGCTGGAGGAGCGCTCTTGCGTGAAGACAAGCAGCAGACAACAGAACTGACAACCAACCAGTCCCCCAGAAACAATTATGAAGGGGAATGACAAACCCAAGAAGAAACGAGTTTAATGACTGTCAAAATGTGGATTTACTTGTAGTATGTGAGGCCGCATCACTGCACCTGAAGCAAGCTCTCCACGTCGAGAAAGTCGACGTACAATTGCGGTATATCGACGAACTCGGAGACATCGAGAAGTTCATATCTGTTATTCATTTCTACATGATATGTAACTTTCTCGCAGGTATGTGTCGGAAGCATGGTTTCCGTTTTCTAAGAGACCGTCAATGCTTGAGTAGGCAAGCCAGCACTGTAGTCAACTCGACACACCTGCGCAAGCATTTGGGCAGAGACTTCAGGACGTGATGGCATTGACAATTGTGCCGATCTTTGATCTTGTATTGTAGGAAATGTCTATCAGGTATCATACTATCATACTATTTTATGATCATTAGAAAGTGAGAGTGAAAAGACCAAACCGTCGACAAACAACAGTCAACTCAAACTTAGAAAGCACTCGTTGCCCGGTTGACATCGCATCGTTCCAATCCCATCATTAAGATTGCTCCCAATACCGCTCTTGTCTGTCACTTTCTAATCGTGATGAAAGGAAGCCGGTCGGTAATGGCTTGCCTGTTCGGCTTGATAGGCCAAGAGTGATCAAGCAGTATGCGACTCTGCACATGTCGTGTACTTCTGTGGCAAATGTCAAGGAATACCAACCTGAGTCACAGATGGGTCGGTCAAGCTGTCGATTCTGATGATCAGGGCCATAGCGGAAGTGAAGATCATCTCACACATGCTAAGCTTCTGTCTGTCCCGGATGATGCCTAGACAATATTCGCACAGATGGTGGTCAATTCTAGAGTTGTCCTCTGGGCAACTTGCAAAATACTTTGCTGATCAAACTGCAACATTCAGAGCATAAATTACATTTACGCTCCCGCTGCACTTGTCGAACCTGCGTAGGTGATCCCGAGCGGATCATCAAACTGTTCAATATGCTGAGTCAGTATTTGTCGATGTATGTGATCACAGCGAGCTATTCTGTAGAGACTCTGAATTTGAACACGCTGGATCAATAGCAGAGAGAAACCAGGATTAGGGGGCGACTAAAAGTGTAATGCCCTACCAATATACCCTGAGAGAGATATCACCGATGAGCCATGCGACACATGCCAACCATGCTGCGAAGTTGCTGAGGAATGATAAAGACAATGTCAGCCGATGCCGGCACAGTCTCCACTAGGAGATTTGTTGAAATTAGAGATGAACCAGGCACACATACATATGTATATAAAGAATATGTTACATGCTATATCAGATGGATACCTGCTCATACATCCGGTTACATGTGTACCAGCTCAGCAATGATTATTAGACGGGCAATCAAGAGCATATAGCCTGTACCAGCCCAGACAGACATGATTTTTTATATTGGCCGGAATGATGATGCAGATATTTGGGAAGAGCCTTGTAAAGTGTGTGCGGATTCCAGAGTCGTACATGACACTGCCTATTTTGCGTCCTTTTGTATTAAACTCTCTTGGAGTCACCACAATCTACTCTTACGAGTTCTTTGAAACGAGATCAACGTCGATAAAGGCAATGTTGTCGTTATCAAATTCAATCCACCCTCAATATTCTGGTAATAAATACCCTATGTGCCGCTTATCTACTTGGACCAGTGTCTTCAGTCCAATTCTAAGGCAAGCGGGCCATGAAATGAGGCAACCAAGTAATGCCCAACAGGGAACCAGGACCTGCAGCCAGGAAGGAAGAGGCGATGGACCGTTTCGCGAACCAGGAGCTTTCTTCCCGCTGCTGGTGAACGTGATAACCTGATGTCGGCGAGGTTGTGATACAGCTCAGCGGCGGTCAGGGTGATATGCGAAACATTTCCTGCCTCCGAGCTCTCAAGATTGCCTGCGCCAGCAATGTACTCAGTAGGCGAAGCCGAAGGGGACCCCCAGGCCGGGAAAGGTCGTCTCTGACATCGGGCACAATCACGACGGCACTCGAACCAACGCTGGGTACGACGCATGCGAGGATCACTGCCTGATCGGAAGCAAGGCGGGTAGCTGCGCTTATGCCCTCTGCTCGTTGGCGGGCCCCGGGGAGGCCTGTGACAGCCCCCATCACATTACGAGCCTGACGATTTTCGCCCCTCAGCCCACGCATTGAAGTTGGCCTGAAGGGCGAAAACGACAGACGAATGAGCCAACAGGCACTTTGGGGCCGGCCGTTGCCCAGGACCCCGGCCAAGGGTGACATCTGCAGGCTTGGCATGTGACGGCTCTCCCGATCCATGCGGCGCGCTGGGCGAGGACGTTGAACAGGGCCTGGAATGTCAGAGTGGCAGAGTGGCTAGCAGGCATGTTGATGGCCTGCTATTGATTGTGATGACAGTGGGTGGCGCCGGGGACCAAGGATAGTTGGGACGAAGGATGAACAAGCACACCCTAATCAGCCGAAGCCCTGGTCGGAAAGGATGCCGTTAGCGCTCAGGACTGGGAATTCGGCGCCAAAATGTGACTTATGTGGCAGGTACCCTCCTTAATCATGCCATCGCATACACAGGCTACAGCTCAGAAATCATTGTCAACTTCACTCTGGCTTCTTAATCGACCGATGAGAAATAGCAACGAGGAAATAAGGGCAGCGGTGTTTATGGGCTCTAGCCTTCCAAGACTATGATCTCCAATTCAGACTCCCAGAAGCCCAGAAGTGAAGTCAAAAGCGTATTTCCGTCTTTGCGTCGTTTTTGAAGAGCACGTGTTGTAGAATAACTTTCACCGCTGGCCGCTTCTCGGCCTTGAATTGGATTAACCACCGCAGAATATGCACAATATCCCGTTCCTCCGACACACTATGTCGTCTGGTTTCCATGTATGGATCACGTTTTCGAGAGGACCGGAAAATTGAGTGTATGCCAATAGGGTCCCCCGCGCAGCCTTCGTCTGCAGCTTGTGGACAGTCATCGGATTCCATGTCGCCATCCGCGTCCGAAATATCGTCTTCATCTCCTCCACTTAGGCTTTGCGGGTCAGACTCGTAGTCCACACCTTCCTCGTCAACATCTCTTTCTTCCGCGACGATCAGGCGTTTTCCATCCGGGCCAAAGTATTTAGACCCGCCCCTCCAAGAGCTGAAAAGCCCGTCCAGCAGACGGCCGATGAGATCCGACAGCCTGATGAGATGCCTGTCATCGATTGTCTTTGCATCGTCTTCCATGAATAACGATTTCAGGCCAACCAGGGCATGGCCGGTAGGCCGCTCAAAAGCGACGCACCCGAGACTCCAGACATCGGCTTTTGGCCCAACCGGAAGTGTAAGAATCGTTTCCGGTGCTCTCAGAGCCCGAGGCATTGTGGTTTTGGTCGCGCTTTCGTCGGGGCGAAAGGCTGCTCATACGTCTCAGCGCCTCATTGCATTTACATGCAAAGTAAGCCCGTTTCCAGCATGATAGATGATGAGGGAGTATTCATACTCCCAACCACCGAGGTCGGTCAGGTTGACAAACGGTTCGAGCTCAGTCGAGACGCATTCCAGAAGGCCTGCGGGATGGACTAGATAGGAATGTGCCCAGAGATCAGCCTTGCCGTCAAACCGTCGTGATGATTCTCGCTCGTCATGACTCAGCTGTAACTTCTCAATGGCGCCAGCTTTGCAGTCCTTTAGTGGACGGGGATGCTGACCAGCATGTATTCAGGAAGGAGATCCCCATGAGCAATTCTGTCTGCATGGAGGAACTATAGCCCGAGCTGCAACTCTCTCAGGACCTTCTTGGCGAGTTGCAAAGGAAAGTATTGATAGAAGTGATCGTCCCGAGGTTGGTTAACTTGACACATTGGTGAGCGACGGATAGTGATTGAAAGGCCCGGTCTGAGGGGCTCAAAGATAGATAGTTGTGTCGACGACCATTAGCTCCTTCAAGCTGGAAGTGCCCTCGTAACCCAAAGAAATACTGGGAAGTGGCTGAATCCAATGCTTCCTTGGCTAGCTCGTTGTACATATGCAACTCTCTCCCGGGGGTAGCTGGGTTAAGCCTCACGAAGGCAACCTTTATTGCTACCGAGTCGTTAGAGCTGACAAGTTAGAACGTTAGCTAGCGAGCTGATAGCTTATGAGGGGCCAGGAAGAGATCAACTAGGAGGCTGTCAACAGCAAGCCACACGGTACAGAAGGAGTCGTATCCGATTTACAAATCACGCGGAATCGGCCGTTCAAAAAGGTGTCACCGAGTTGGACAGAGTGATGGCCTCCCAGACGGCATTACTCTCCCTATTCACACATAGTAGCAATTTTAAGGAAGCAGCAGCCGACGTAACCGTCGAAAGACTCTTCAGGCTTTGGCGATAGTGCCTGGCTTGAGGCTCCAACTCCACATCTCTCAACCTCTACCGTACTTCATTCTCTATCACACAGAGATGACATCTCGTTTGCGAAAGACTTGACTTACCCAGGTGATGTGCCTGTCAGAGCAGTCGGTCTTACTCGAGCTGGGGCCATTAAAAACGAAGTAGAAAAAGCAACGCCTAGCTGCAAACCCAATGTCTTTATGTACCAGAAGTCGCCTAATGGATGGACATGTGGTGTCCTCGTGTAACTGAAGACCCGCAGCCAAAGTCCACACTACTTTCAACACCACCACCTCCTCTGACAAATCATACCCTGCCAGAAGAGCACACCCAACAAGAGTAAATCTTCAGCCTAGTTCGACCAATACGATATCCGGGCTCAGATTTCTCAATGAGCCTTTGACCAAGATGCTGCATTTCGAGGAGCTGGAATAGAATTACCTAGGTATGAGCCAACAACCTCTTGCTCCAGGCCAGGCCCATCGTAACATGTGCAATTGATACAACGAACCATGAAGCAATTGGGCAGCCGGGTGGGGTTATAAGCTGCGAGGAAAAGGGATGGAGGGAGCCGTTGATGGATGGCGCAGGTCCCACAGACTGTGGCTCACAGGAAACGCTGATGCACTGCAGCACTACCTGCATCTCTGAAGGTGTCAAGGCACTCTAATAAATATTTGGGATGAGCAAGTGGACCGGACGGTGTCCCTACACACTCTCATGGAGTTCAAGGTCGTCAAAATTCAAGCAGGGGCTAATACGGCACATATTCTTGACATGCATGTGGCGAGCCGAAAGCACCCTCGAAGGGTGATGGCACTCGTCGACCGCTGCTGAGAGCCAGAAGTGTCTACGATGCCTCGAACTGCTAGGTATGGGTTGCCTCGAATCTCGACTGGTCATCTGCCTGCAGGTGAGTAATATGCACTCGTCTATAGAGAGAATAATTGAGGCGAGGTGCATGCTGACCGTACCGTACCCCAAACACTGCATTGTCCGAGAGCCTTCCAATACCCTCCCTGTCCAAGGCCGGAAGCCCAGGCAGCCTTTTTCTCATTTCAGGAATATGCTACTAAGCATCCACTTTGGCCTGTCAAGGCCACAAATTTTCAAGTTACAACTTGTCACTTCTGATCACAGGAGCTGGTTCCTGTGCTGAAGGACGAGTCTCATTGACTCTGGTTTTGAAGCGGTAAACTGTATTAAGTTGATCTTCTGAGTGATTTGTGCATTTCAAGTTACAATTTGATGCTACCGGGGAACATCGTTTCGTGTCCTCGGCCACCGAATGACGAGCAAGTCAGCAATTGCACAATAGGTACGTCAAGCCAAAGTTCTGGAGCTCGGGCTTACTGAGTATGAGTACATCAGCCGATATTCTCCCTTTTCGCCATGAGCCTTTGCAAGACCCGCGGAGCCACATCAGGCTGCTTGAGGTCCTCATCGATGATACCCAAGCCATTGACGGCATCGAAGTCCACTGCCAACTCACCACGCATCGTTTCACGCCCCGAAAGAAACCGCGATCGTTCTTCAACACTGAGAGTGAAGAGGCCACGCCCTTGTACCATGCGATTTCCTACGTCTGGGGCAGCCAGGACGACACGGTGACCATCCTGGTCAACGACAAGCAAATGGAGGTCCGGCGAAACTGCGAATACGCACTCAAGCAATCGGCCTGGTATGGCGCCGCTCACTACATCTGGTGCGACGCTATCTGTATAGACCAGACAAACGATGATGAAAAAGGCCACCAGGTCTACATGATGGGGGACATCTATCGGAATGCTCAGGGTGTTTTGGCATGCGTCGGACCACACGCGCATGGCAGCCCGGTCCTACTTCAAGCGCTCCGCACGCATGCAAGCACCATGGATAGGATCGCCGCGTCGGCCACCGATGACCGCTGCGAATCAGCCGAAGTCCTTGGTCAATCTTCAGGTCGCGGCCAACGGTCGGATCTCCACAGTGGTCCAACATTGCCCGACGATGGGCGTGGCAGGAATACGCCAACATGGACGCCCTGATTCCAGCTATGAAGGGATTCCTCGACAGAGATTACTTTTCTCGAACTTGGGTCTACCAGGAGATCGTGCTCGGAAGGCACATCATTTTGTGCTGTGGGTGCACGAGGACTCCGCTTTATTCGCTGTACGGAATGTTCCTGACAATGGAATACCTCGGGCACCTGAGTGTCAAGGACACCGAAAAGGCCTGGCCGTTGCTCCGCGCCGGGGCATTTTCATGGTCGCGCAGTGAGAAGAGCCTGGAAACGCTCATGGGTGATGTCCTAGCTCTGGATTGTGCTGATCCCAGGGACAAGGTCTATTCTGTCCTTTCCATGGTACATTGGCGCCGGCGCAGCGAGGAGCCGATCTATCCAGATTACACGCTGGACACACTCTCTCTGGCCAGCAATGTGCTTCCCAGAATACTGCGGCAAGGTGGAAAATTCCGTCTTGATCTTGCTTGGGAGAAACTGCATATGCTTTCCGACAACCTGCGTCTGTGCCACCGCGCCAGCGGCCTCGATGATGCCATCTCCCAACGTCGATTTTGTCCACAGCTTATGGACAGGAATTGGCCCTACCTTGGACTTACAGCGGCTCAGCACTGCATCCAAACCGACTTGCGCTTCGTTGGGTTTCAGTTGGACAGGAAGCTTGGAGATTGGAGCTTTAGAAACGCCCCCTTGAACTACAGCTCGTTTAACATCTTCCAATTCTCGGATTTCGAGGCCGAATACTTTGAGACAGATCTTGTGATCCTCTTGCCGGAGGTTGCTGGTTCAGGGGACTGGTGTCTGCTCCCTTACTGTGATTCTACAGATGACTTGATCCCTCTGATCCTCGTAGTACGGCACATGACTGGCAAATATCACAAAGTCGTTGGAAAGGCGCTGGGACTAGGACAGGACGTGCTGTGGCAATTTGCAGCCAGGCAGCATGATTTTTTGGTGAGGTTCGGCAGCGAGGATCTCTTGGTTCTCTTTAACCATGGCGATTTCTCTCTAAACGACTTCTTGGACAAGTCCGGGTCGCGTGTTAACAAATTGATACTGGAGGAGATGGTAGACTATCTGCGGACAGGAGTGTGCGGTAGACCAGACTCGTCAATCGCATGGAGATCAAGATAGAAAAAATACAATCCTTCAAAGCAGAAGTGTCCAACCTTAAACTCCTATCGCAAGACATGCAAGCAAATTTCTTTTTTGCGAACGCCTCTTCATTCACCTGCCAAATCGAGACAATTTCCAAGGCACATATGGAGCAGTCGTGTTCACGACAGTTTGATAGAGAGGATGGATCGTCTCGAGCTTTGAGCAGGGGCCTCGCCGTCTGGGGGAACCTGCCGAGGAGGTATCAAAGTCCTTTGCTTTACAATGCGTAAAGAGCGGCCCTAAAGTGCATGTATGCATGAATGCACCTCGCTGTGGGGTATACCTGTAGACATTCCATAAATGCCGACCCCATCAACCACATTTCAAAACCCGCAGCAACTCTAGCGCGGGAAATTCGATAATGCGCGCCTTGCCTATGCGCGTCGCTGATGACTGTGAATCGACTTACACAAGGAACCCCAAGAAGCGCCAACACCGTGTCGGTGCGGATGCCCGTTAGCGCTCGGGTGGAGAGGCACCGGCGGGGAAAAGGCCGCGAGTACTCGGGAGCCGCCCTAGGAGGAACTTGGCCCGAAATATTCCCTAGGCTGGTATCATATCACAGGTGGAACTCGAGAAGGACTTTTAAATCGAAGCTTGTGTGAGTGTGTGTGTGTGTGTGTGTGTGTGATCAATATGAAATGAAAGAATCGCTATATCAAGGCTCGCGTGCACTCGAGGTGACGGGCGGGGGGTATCTACCGAAATGCTAAAACTACCTAAACAAGATGCCAGGATGGATGCAGAGAAGGACCAACGCCGAAGGTGACGGGACAGCTGTCTGTGTGTCCGTCTCCTCTGTGTGCGCCTTCAAACATGAACTCCTAGCTATGTGTAAAAAAAGATGAGAAGAAATAAGACAGAAAATCGCTCGCTTGATAAACCAAAACCATGATGATGCAAATATCTCCTCGAGTGTCCCAGTGGTGAGGTGACAGATCCTAAACTCCATGTGTGTGATGTGTTCTGTGTCTCCCTGTCCCTAATCGTCATCGCATATCCGAGCGAAAGGAAAAAAGAAGTGAAATCCCAATGTACGATCCGACTCTCTCCTAGCCGACACGGCTGTGTTGGAATGAGTTCGGCTAGGCGGTTGCAAGAAGGCGGCATCCTTGACTGTGCTTGCGAATTGTTGTCGCGGCGGTAGGCTTTGCTTGGTTGCTTGGTTGGTGGTGCAAAGCCGCCGCCCAGCCGATGAGCGAGAGCGAGTGTGAGTGTGTGTGGATGAAATGACCGAGCCCGCCCGAGGCCAGCCCAGGCTGGTGCGGGTAACACAGCCGATCCCAAAGCCTCGGAAGCTTAAGTCTGGGGGTGGTTTGATTGAAAGCAGGAAAGAAATCCCGATGGAAATCCGGCTGAAATGTGTAACCGTGTGGGGGAAGGGGAGGGCTCCTCCGCACCTCCGCAAGTCGCAGCCCGTTCCATCCCGATGGCTGGTCTTGGTCGCGCCGCGGCGCACACCGCCGCGTGCCAGCCCGGTTTGCCGAAAAGGTCGACAAGAGAGACAGGTGAAATAGGCGAGGGCCAGATCCGGGTAACCCCAAATTGGCACAGATCGACGCCAGGTCGCACCCGGTGAGTGTGTCTCGGCAGGCTGCGCGTGTTTCGTGGGGAACCAAGTCAAGTGTGTCGTCCTCCAGGCCAAAGCAGATGACCCAGTGGCTGATGACCTTTGCACGACACCACATCCAAGAACCGCGTGTGCGTCTTGTGTGGTGCCTTGGTTTTTGTCATCATCGCTGCTGCCTCCGCCAGAGGTGCATCGTAAAGTAAAAAGGTGTAACGTCCGAAGAACAAAAAAATATGGTGGCGGTTGAATGAGAGCCCAAAAGATTAGGCAGATGCACCGCGGAATGGGGGCTTTCTGGATCCGTGGGGTGCCAACGGAGTGTCGGGTCGGGTCAAGTAGAATTTAGAACATAAGGATGTTGGGGGGTGTCACTGAAGGATGGCCCCGATAGATGAGTAAGACTGCGATGACTGTCAGCAAGCAAGCTCCCATATCATCCGGAGTCATCTCTGGCGGCGACAGGGGATGCGAGGGTGGATTTGTGATCGGGTAAGATGGTGGGAGGCAATCTGCAGGCAAAAGGACCCTCGGGATCAAGGTGGTAGTTGTGCGACACTCGGCCCAGTACGGTGGGAAGTGAGTGCGAGGGGTGCAGGGCGTGGGTGAGAATGACAAATTTGGGAATGTGAGTAAGCTTATACGTACGCTGTACGAGTGATCCATCGCCACGGGAGGGAGGCTGTCAGCAAGGCAGCCCGCCTCTCGAATCGGTGACTCCCTTACTCGACGGCCTCGGCGATGGGCGTCATGGCCGAGAGCTTGGATCGGGGGCTCGAGGCCTTCTTGGAGCTGGACTTGCGCTGCTTGTGGGCCTTCGCGGCCTGTCGCCTCTGCTCCTTCTCGGCCATGACGGAGCGCATGAGCTCCTGTTGGCGGAGGGCCTGCTCGCGCCTCATCTCCTCGAGCTCGGCGCCGCCCATATGGCGGACTGGGGCGAGGCGTGGTGATGGGGTGCCGGATCCGTAGCTGGAGACTGAGTGCGTATCCTCGTCGGCGAAAACGGGCTCTGAGAGAAAGAGCAGGTCCTCGTCCGAGATGTAGGATGTTGCGCGTGGCTGGTCGTTGCAGTGCTCGCCCAGCGAAACGCGCCGTGGCCAGCTTGGGAATGCGCAGGACTCGTCGAGGTATGAGTTGTGATAGCCACTCCGGCGCGATGGGATCTCCATGGCCGACGTGGAGCTGTATGACCCGTAGGACATTTTGTGTGTGTATTTTGTGTGAGTGAGAGGCGTGCTTTGACGCGAGATTTTGGTGAGTAGGGCTGGTTCCGTTGACCAGCGAGGTCTCAAGGGCAGTGATGGCCTTGATATACCCCTTTGGAAACCAGAGTTGGTTGCGGCGCGGTGGTGGTGTTGGCTGCGCGTGTAAGTGGGTGCAGCCGGTGTGCCTGTTTCTGGCGGCTTTGTTGATGTAAGTGAGCCGGGCTGGGGTGGCGCCTGTTGGTGTGGGCGTTTGGGTGTTGGGACGCTGTCACAACCGGTGAACAATGGTGTGCGTGGTATTTGCGGGTGGATGAGAAGACAAGTCGACGACGGCAAGCCGTGCAAAGGATGTTCGTGATGTTCTTGGTTTATTATATCCACCTTCCGGAGACC
Source organism: Diaporthe citrichinensis (assembly GCA_014872995.1). Classification (NCBI taxonomy): domain Eukaryota; kingdom Fungi; phylum Ascomycota; class Sordariomycetes; order Diaporthales; family Diaporthaceae; genus Diaporthe; species Diaporthe citrichinensis. The sequence goes on from JADAZR010000027.1 coordinate 348,870, forward strand.
GAGAGTCAAGACCGCGGAGGGAGCCCCAGGATGATATATGAATCATCCACATGCTGGCTGCGCGTGTCCGAGGGAAGGCAACACAGGCTGGCAGGGCAGGGCAGAAGACAGGGGCAGGGATGCGGCAGCCTTGGAGGGACAAAGTACACAAGGTACGTACCTAGCCTGTGTACAAACATTCCCACGGGTCCGGCGGGTTTCGGGGGATGGATTGAGATGGAAAGGACGGATATGGGGGGGAAATGTACCAAGTAGACCCCTTGTTTTCCGAGGTCTCAAAGTGTCTCGTCCCCAGTCCTTTGGTGCGGTGCGGTACGGTGGGGGTACATATGTGCACATGTGCCATGACTCCCCCACGCTGCCGGGGCAGGTATCTACCTGCTGCTGTACCTGCCGTATTCTCCTCGCTGGGCCGTGCTGTAGCAGTAGCAAAGTGGCAGAGGCTGAGAAGGGGGGTCGGACGGCAGAAGCAAACAGCAGTCCAAGTCGCTATTTTGCGAGATTGTCACCCACCCATGCCTGCAGAAAGGCGGTCGGGAGGCGCAACGGTCTGTCAGGACTGTCATGTCTCTGCCTGCAGCGAGTCTGACCGCCTTTGGCCAGCCTGCCAGCGCCTGCCCGACCGAGACCACCACCAGAGATGGAGGGTGGTTGGACTTCTACGCAGGTCGCAGGGGGTCTGCAGAGTCGAAAGAAGAACACCGCCCGGCACGCTGCCGGTAAACCTTCTTCTGCTTCTCTCCCCCTTCCTCCTTTCCCCGTCGCCCGTCCCCCCCCCTCTCCTTCCCTACTCTGCTTCGTGCCGCATGCCGCCAGAGCACACAGGCTTCCTCTTCCGGCGGCAATTCGTCCATGCCAGCCCTACCATTGGCCTGGAACCTCGCCAATCGCTCCCCGAACGTAGATCCCTCACACACTCACTCCCGCAGAGGCCCTTCCCCGGCTGCCGGCTCTCACTTACCGTCGTCCCTTATTGCACCGCATCGCGTCCAGGCGTGCAGGCGTGCCAGGGGCGCGCCATCTCACCGCTCGAAACGTTTCCTTTTCTCCTTGGGGCATCCAGCTCCGCCGCCAGCAGGCCTGTTCCGGGGCATTAGATGCAAACAGCCGGGCTCGAGCAGACAAAGCTGAAACAAACACGCCCGTCCACCCATTCGACTGGTCCCTCTCGACACATCACCACTCATCTCGTTTTTTTCTCGGTTGTGACTGTGATTGCATGGTGCTTTTGACTTTGCGGTTGGCCGTGTTGGTGTTTGCTTCTCCCCGGCGACGAAAAGGGGGAGGAGGGTGTGATCTGCTGTCGTCTGTTGGCTGCGAACAACAAAATCCCATTCAGCTCGGGCCTAAATTAGGAAATAGGCTCGTGAAGGATTCCGAGTAAGAATAGGGCAGGACATGACAGGACGGGACGGGATAGGATGCGCAGGTCAAACGCCGACCCCAATCCCAAGGGCCAAACAAAGCAGCAAGCCAACTGCAGCCCGTCTGGTTGGGTGCAGACCGAACGGCAGCGAGCAAATCGCAACTAATTCGGCATCTCGAGTCTACACGTCTACAATCTAGACCTACTGCCTAGAGTGACACGAAACTCTGTCTCGAGGCTTGCGGTACTCGTCCTACTCGCCCGCGTCCTGATCGCTTATGCTTGCCCTCCGCCCTAGGCTTTCGTGACACGATGCCGTCGGTACCTTGCCCTTCATTGCCTTGGTTGGACATGCCCGGCGACACGCACACGAATGGGCAGTGAGGATGTCATCATCCCGTCGCCAACTTAAAGTCGTGTCCCTCCCAGGCTTCTCCGTCCAAGCGGCCTCGGCTGGGAGGCTGCACAGGATAGCCTCGGAAGGGCTGTTTTTTTCTTGGTTTCCCTTGCTCACTAGGCGGGCCCATGGGCCACTTCAAATGTACCTATTGCCTCGCTGTGCCCTATGTACTGTATCTACTGTAAACTGCTGCGTACGCGGGCCTGTGAGAGAGTTGCCAGCCCGGCAGGTCGTATCCTTGCCCAAAACGTGGGACAGATGCTGTACTCGGTCAGGTACATCAGAGCTTAAATTGATTGATTACGCCTGCCCGCAAAAGCCTGCTCAGCCCGCCGTCTTTCTCCACGGTTTCGCCGCGCCGTCATCGTTTTCTCCTCCTACCCCCTCCCTAAGCTCCACCGCCCCCCAGAGTCAAACCGGTTTCCTGGGGAAGAAAAGTGCGGAGGCGGATCAGTGGTCACCCATATTGCGCGCTGTGCGACCCTTCGGATCAGCCATGGTGATGGTAGCAACTGACTCAGATTTCCCATGATAACTTCACCGACAATATGCGTGTGCGACGGAACTTCTGAAGAGGCGGGCATGGCAAGTGCTATGCTGTGCCATGCCGTGCCGTGCCATGCCATGCCATGCCAGTAATCAGATCTATCAAGAGCTCGTCTGTTTGGTAAAGGGGCCGTCATGTCAACTCCCTCCCGCCCGTCAATCTCGACTCGTCCCGCCCGCCCGGCCGTCTGGCAATAGGTCGCGTCGCGTTCCATCGCATCACATCGCCGTCAGCTTTGTAATTTCGCATCTTATTCCTCACCACATCGGCCTCCGTGCGACGCTTGGGGGGGTGGGAGGCTATCCTCATCCTCACATAGACTCATCTCTGACATCAGCCGCGGCCAAGGTCAGAGCCTCCTGGCTCGACTCGGCCTGACAGATTGACAGGCGGGTGCACGACTCCAGACGCTCCGCAGGCTTCCGAAGGTCTAAGTACTCATCATCGTGGCGGGGAAACTGAGTCGGGGCAAAGTCGAGATGAATCTTGTGTTCGGTTCGCATAGCATCGTCATACCGCATCAGGGCATATTGCTCTCCCCCGCGAACTCTGCAACATCTGTGCCCACCCGTCCCATTTTTGCGGCATTCCCAAGATTCGATTGCCAGCGAGCTGGGTGTACTTGATGTACCAAGACCCCAGAAGGTCCTTTGGTCGTATTGTGACAGACCACCCGGTACGAGCCTCGAAGCAGGGTACTTGTGGGCGCCCTGCCCATCTCATGTAGACAAATTTACTCCGGCCCGGGGCGGCTCAGGCTGGGCTGGACAGGGCAGGCAGGCAGGAAGGCATTGAAGGCAGGCACAGGCGCACAGGGCGGTCAACCAACACGTATTCTGGCCGCAGTCTAGGGGCCGTCGAGGCCCAACGACAAGCGAGCCAGGGAGGAGGGAGGCAGAGGGCCCCGTTGGCCTCGGCCGGCCGATTCTGGCTAAAAAAGACTGACTTGGCTTCCCTGCATGGCCGCCAACGATCTATTCATGCGCCTGAATAGGGCTGGACTTGTGTGTGTGCGCCAGCGAGGGGCATTCCAAACTTGTCGACTGCATTGTCCAGGCAACTATTGCCCAAGGGACACGACAAAGGAAAAAAAGGCGGTGATGATGACGATGAGCTAGCTGGCTACGTGCACGCTGCGCTGGCAATCCAGACCTGTGTCTTTCCCCACGCCCTCGCCCGTAGTCTGGTTCCCCGATGGATGATGGGATGAGTTGTCTTGCGGCGTGGATGGAGTATTTGTGGAAGTTTGGGCCTCTGGCTGGCAGGCCTGGCGATGTTTCCCACGGCCACACAGCACGGGTGCCCGCGACAGGGCCATGTCTCGACTTGATCTGAGCAATTCCGGGTAGCGGCGGAGTATTCCCAGAGAAAGGGGACTTTGGATGACAGGTTTCTGGCCATGTCCCCATGAATAATACTCCCGACGCTTGCCTCAGTTTCACTCGGCCGAGCGCATGGATGGCATTCGAGAATCGAGAGGGGAGGGGCGCCGCTTGACTCGTCACGAATAAAACGCGGGAGACTAGAAAACGCGAAGCTTGGGATGTCAGGATGCGCAATCCCCACGGCCGGCGCCAATCTTGCCTGGCCAGGATACTTTGGCAGTAGACCCTCTGCACGGATCCGACCCGCCGCCGGCCATGGCCGGAGGGATCAACGTTGCCAATCGCCAACGCTCAAGCCAGGAGGTGATCACAGTCGCCAATCCCCGCAGATCGAACCCGGATGAGTCCAGATGGACCCAGATGCTGACTTTGTCGGGCTGGGGTTGTTTTATGGGGTGAGACACCCGCGATCTACATGCCGTCGACGAGGGCCTGGATTTATCACAGGCGGTGCGCTCTAGAACTTCGGCCCGCGACGCAGTCTCATACAATCTTCGATCTTCCTTCTTGCCTCGTTGCTTCCCGCGCCTCTCGGTCGTAGATTTCCCGAGCCACAATTCGCTGCTGGTAATAGTCTGAGACGCCAGAGGCACCGAGACCCGTCAAGGAAAGATACATTACACGAATTTTGCAAGGTCGGGATATTGGCCTCATTCGGAAAAGTACATGAATGCTGCAAGAAAGCAAACTCTTCAGCTCTGAACTGACTCCTGACAACGTAGATCCCGCCCAGCAAGGACCCTTGGTGCAGGAAGCAATCACGACGGAACAATAATTGCAAAACAGGAGGCAGGCCACCCGGCGACGTCATCAAAGTGTACGAATCCGGGGGGCAGGGGTTCACAAGCAGTTTGCCATGGCTCGCGGCAAACACAAGGCGTCGCTGAATGAATCAGTCATGAACCCGCCTCTGTTTCAATCTTTCTCCGCGGGTTGGGCCATGGATGCGCCCCCCATCCGTGGCCGGCAACGACTCAGGAATGGGGTGACCCATAGACGCCGATGAATCTCCACAAGCGAACTCTCACACACTATGACGGCAGGCCGTGGACGAGCACGCTGCTAGCATCGACAGATTTGGAATGTGCACCCGAGATCTTGAAAGCTTGAGCTTTTCTTTTGGTCTTCTCGAGTTTTTCCTTTGGGAATGGCGTGGTCGTGCTCGTGCTCGAGCTCAAGCTCGAGCCTCTTTTTCGAATTTGCCTCTCTGATGTCAGTTCGAACCTTGTGGCACCGATCGGGTAAGGGGCTGCATCGTGAACATGCTTCTAGAAGGACGCCCGGAAACAGCCCAAGGCTCGTGCGATGCTGATGCTGCTGCATGCCTTGGAGGCATGCAACGTTGTTTGACCGCCTGCAGGGACACGCGATGCCTTCAAAATCTCACTTCCGACCAGCCAACATGAATCTGTTGGCTAGCAGGCACCCCCTTGGTGTACCGCCGTGTTCCTCGGTCATGGTCCGGGAGAGACCTTTACCTTCCTCTCGGTGACTTCGAGATTTTGCCCTGTGCACATCCTTTTATCCCGCTATCAACTTCCACCTTGGGGTCTGTCTGAAGACACGCGTGGGGGTGGAGACCTCCACAGATACCATGGTAGATCCTCAGCCGATACACTGATAGATCCTACGGGATAATGGATACGGGCGCCCGCCAGCGATGGTGAAATTTCAGACCCGCACACCTAAGTGTATGAATTCAGCAATTTCAGACCAGGTGCGTGAAAAGCATTGAAACTGCAACGCTAACCTAATTAGGAAGTGAGTCTATACTAAAAGAGTTAGATTCAAAAGATTAGATAAGATAGGGTTTATCGCCTCTTATCACCTCTTATCAGGTCTTTTTTTGGGTCTTATCGGGTCTTATCAGGGAAGCCTTTTAGACCCACCCAGCCTGGTGAATTGAAATTTCACGAGGGGGAGTGAAAGAATTCGAAATGAAAAAGTGGGGACCCATCGCTGGCGCCCGCCCCCAAACCGCCTCGGCGCCAACACCGGGAAATCTGGAAAACCACATCGCGTCAAATTTTCGTCCCGCCGCGCCATAGTGTTCTGCATACTGAGAAGTAACGGCTGCGGTGGGGATTCCGGACAAAATCCTCCCCCTCCCGTCCCACCAAGACATTGGATCTCGGGTAGTTACTGATGCACGCGGATGGAGATCATATACTGTTTCAACCGTCTTCCCATCCACCTCGCCCTCTTGTTTCAGAGCGACGACGACCCGGTGACTGCGGCATGTATGATAGGAGCTTTGCTGCCCTATCTCGTTTCGTGGAGGCTGGCAAGCGCATATTTCACATGCCAGGAGCTACTCGTACTCATGGGGCGGTGAGCAAGTGTGTAGTTAGCCCAGCTGCTACGTAGTACTGCACACGCCTACTGTAGGTTGGCTGGCTCAGCAAGTAGGCTCTGGGCCTTTCGGCCATCCTCCGTGGACCGGAGCCTAGGATATCCGGCCGCTTCTGCTTGTACACTCTCGTGTCCCCCACCCTACTCATCCCGCTCAATCCAGGCTGCCGGGAAGGTAGGTGGCTGACTGCCGTGGCGCGGGGCCTGCGTGGCTGTGGTTGTGGTTGCGTGGTTCACATGACTGACCCCCCACGGCCTACTCTCGAGGCCATCTCGAGGTCTTGCCTTGTGACTCAAGCGGCCTCTCTTAACGTTGGGCCTTGATAGCTGAGGTGCCGACCTAAGTCGGGGCCACGGGAGACAAGTGTCTCAGTGAATTCAGGCTTTTGGCGGGCAAGGCTGCATCACATGCTGGATCGCTTCCCCTGCTCAAAGCCTAGGGGGAGTATGTAGTCGACCATCAGAGACCAATATGTTGGCAAATAATGCAGCCCTCCTATCGAGATTCTAAGAAACCGATCAGACCGATCCAAGACCACGTCTACGTGACTCAACAGTTCGGTGTTAGGCACACTCCGCCAATGCAAAGCTGCTTGGGCTATGCAGTGTGTGGTGGTGATTCGTGGAAATATCACTTGGCCCGGAGTCTGCCTTTCTGGGAGGCGCTGGTTCAGGAAGACGCGTCACTTTCAAATCTGAGGCTTTTGTGCGCTCCTCGAGCCTGAATCATATGTCTCTGTCTCTGCCGGGGAAAAATCATCCGGTGCAAGCCAGCGACGTCCACCGACTTGCTGGGCAGCCAGTGGATGTGCTGGCAGCGGCAACCGACTGTTCACTTTTGATTCGCAGCATTCCTGGCAAGGTGGAGTCGTCAGTCTTGAAGGCCAAGGCAAGAAGGCCTGAGGCTTCACATGCGGAGCCCTCTCGTGACTGCATGCAAGGAATTGCTACAGCAAGATGCGCCCAGGAAGGCCAAGAGAGCCTTTCACGAGTTCATTGCTACCTTGTGACTGCGGGAAACCGATATGAGCGCAAGCTGGTGGACGACGAAGTCAGCTTCTCCTGAGGAGGCCCGAAAGCGGTGGTGGAATGCGGCCGCCGGGAGTTCACTCAGAGTTAGCCTTGTCAGTATCGCGCTCGCGGAGGACTGCTGCCGAGCTCGCGAGCAAAGGGGATCGTGCTGCTCAATTTTGGGACTAATACCCTCCCAGGCGCCTCGCGCGATGGGATTTCGAGTTTCTGATGTTGACGAGTGCGACTTTGAACCATGGCCATGCCACGGCAATTGCGTCGGACAGCACACGCTGCGCCGACCATCCAAGTGTAAGGTGACGGTGGGGCAAAGCCTACTGCGCTCACATGCATGAAAGAGTGACTACCCTCATCAGACTCGGAGTGAGCTGTGTGATATATGGAGCTGCCGCACGATGGGCCTGAGGTTGAGTGAACATGTGTGTTTGTGAGGTCGAAGGAGTCGCACCTCGTCCTAGGAAATGGGGAAACGGAGAGGGTGATGGACATCGAAGCCTTCGACGTCTGAGGCCACCCCCGCCAAGGTATCAAATGCCACGACTCTCACTCGCTGAAGAGAGCGTATCACTTGGGAAGCACATGGCCGAGGATGGCTTCATACCTCACTACGCCAGCATGACATGGGAAGGAGATGCGCAACAGGTTGGCCCTCCTCATATGCCAATATCACTATTGGACTGGGAGTGAGAATAGGGATTGTCGTCGAAGCGCCGTATCCTCCTAAGCCAGTTTATCCCATCCCGTGTTGACAGAAATCCAGTCGGCGGAACGATCAGGGTCTCGCCATTGTAATAGAGGCAATTGCGGTCCACTGGAGGCATTTTAGATGGGCAGGCTGTATGTAGGCTGGCAACCGGGTTGTGGTTTTTGTCTCTGGCACAACTTCTCATGTTGCCGTCTCCTTGACATCCACCAGTGGCCGAGGCTGTTCCGTGATCTCGCAAGCCTTATTCTTTGGGATGGCTTCTTGTGACCATCTGCAATTGAGATGCCATAGTTGCATACTTGATCCTCGAGGAGACTTGGTGCGCACACATATGTTGTCGTGATGGTGTCCAAGCCGTGAAACAGGGGCGTCAGCAGCAGTTGTGCCTGATTGATTCCGCAGCTTTACTATGTCTTCCGGTGATGAGAGCCACGACCATACTTATAGATGATTCAAAATAAACAATTGAATTCTTGAAAGGCACAGGCTCCTCCCGACTACGCCGCCGGTCACGTACACTCTGGCAGTCGAACCGATCCAAGGCGTTTTGGTTTATATGGCAGACCAGAAACCGTAACCCAAACTCCGTACTCCGTGCAGATGATCTCGTCGAACCGTGAATCCCCCTTCTCGTCCCAGACCCGAGAAGGCGCTTCACACCGTCTAGCTCCTCAGGGCCTCCAGCCTGTTCCTCATCTGATCCATGGTAGCCTCCATGTCCTCCTCGTCCTCCTCCTCGACCGCCGTCGCGGGCTGGGCGGGCTCCTCGATCTTCTGCGGCGGGGCGCTGGGGAGCTGGCCCGTCTTCTCCATCTTCCCCTTCAGAATCTCGCCCAGGACCTTGTCGACCTCGCCCTCGGCCTCCTCATCCTCGCCCAGCAGGGCGTCGTCCTCGGGCAAGGTCTCCTCGACCATCTCCTCGATCACGCCGGCCTTCATCAGCTCGACGCTCAGGTCTCGCATGGTCCCCGCCAGCTCGGGCAGCTTTATGAGGGTGTTTACGTCCTTCATGATTCCGACCGACGCCCGGATGGAGCCTTCGATCTTTCGCACGGCAAAGGCCTCGTTGACCTGCATCTGCACCGAGTTGAGTTGGGCCTTGGAGGTGACCAGGCGGGCGGACGACTTGCGGGCGCGGATGAGCTCGCGCGCAAAGTCGCGCGCGTCCTTCTCGGCCTGTTTCCTGCGCGAGGGGTCCTTCTGGGCGCGCTTGTCGGCCTGCACGATGAGGTTCTTGGCCTTGGTCTCGAGCTGCTTGGCTTGGGTGATGTCGCGATCGAGCTTGCGCATGTTCTGCCGGAGAAGCATGTTACATTTTCGCACCTGAGATAGCAGCCCAGGTCAGCAAACAGGTTGTGGGAGGAGAGGCGAGGCAGCAGGGGCTCGACATGATGCGGCTGCGGCCTTGGTTGGGCTGACTGGGCTGGACTGACTTGTGCCGAGGGATCTGGCTTAGCGAAGAGGCCTCTTAACGTCTCCATGTCTGGAGACGGTTCTGGATTAGGATCTGGAGCTGCCCTGAAGAGCGCAAGGGCGTGTTGCGGCAGCGATGGTCTGGGAATGGCGGTTGTCACGTTTGGGATATCGGTGCAGCCGCGCGCAGGCTAGATCGGGGTCGACGCAGGAGAGTTGACGTAGTCCCGGTGGGTCAATTGGCCGGCATGGCAATTACGTGAGCAACAGGGCCGACAGGTCGTCGCCCAATGCGTCGGACGGTTTGCGGCTCTGTTAGCGCCCGTCTCCTGGCAGGGCTAGCAGGCTAGGACCCCAGGACCCTCAGTCTTACACATGCTAAACATGGCATGTCCATCTTCACCAGCTCTTCAACAGACTAGATACCTCTATACAACTATATCCTTGATAATTATATCCCTTGGGCATTTTGAAGCTCTTAATGAGGTGCTATGCAGTCCATAAAAGGATATTAAGAACACATCATGGTTTAAAACTTGACTTTGGGTGCGTAATAACCAACCTTGAGTCCTGTGTGCAATGCCTGTGATATGTATGGTCCGTGTTGCTGCTTTACATGGGAAAAGAGGCTCCCACCAGTCAGTCACCATGTGACTCCTCCAGCACCTCACCAAAATCCTGCTTCCCTCTGCATGTCGTACAGCTTCCAAGGCGTTTCTCCAAATTAATTTTTTTTCTTCAGCAATACGTGTAAGTTGTGTAGCCCCGTGGCTGTTGTAGCTGTTGAGCTGCAAGGCAGGTAAGGCAGACTTGACGGCACTCTCCAAAGTCAGCACTGGGCACTTCAAGTAGTGCAGAGTAAGGTGAATATCTTGGTACTTCTCACCTGGATGCTTTGCTTTCACACTCTGCGTTTAGAGAGTCGATCAACCTTCATTTACTCCGCCCTGTTCTGTTGCCGATATGGATCCTTTGACGGCGTTTAGTGTTGCTACCTCCGTAGTGTAGTTTGTCACCTTTACTGGAGAATTACTAAGGAAGACTTTTAAAATGCACCACTCTGTTTCTGGCCTGCCAGATACCCTCAACGTCTAGGAGGCCTACTAGGAACTTGCTACATTCAGCTCATCACTACATAATTTTATCCAGGCAAATTATTATTACCCATCCATTAATTTTATGAGCAAGTACTCATAGATTTAAAGTACGCTTTAACCTTGTTAATATTCTAATTAAAGGATAAGGGTGTTAAAGAGCATTACAAGATAATTAAGAAATATCTAAGACGGTAATATGAGGGTCTTCTTGAAGTGCAGAAACATAATAGGTTAAATATACATTTTCTACATCATATACGGAAACTTGCTGCCTAGAGTCGTGTGATAATGGGCTTCTTAATGTCATAGAATGTGTTCTGAATGCCAGGGAAGATCTAAACAAAGAAGCAGATTTGGGTAATCCATCTTCAAGCCCTTTTGCGAAACTCATGTTCTTCGTGCAGGAGAACATCGGAGGTATTTGTTGGGGACAGCAAATTATTCGGATGCGTCTGATGTCGCTTTTCCTGGAGTTTGGTGCCGATCCGAAGGTGACCCTCAATGCCAAAAGATGGAACCCATGCCGTCTCATGATTGCAATGCCACTCAAAGCACAAAGCAGTGCATACGATGGAGACATGTACCTTTTAGAGTTGGACTCCCTACTTGACCACGGGGCAGACTCGGAAGTGAAGATGCAACAGCAAGATAGAGAAATCTCCGGTACACCCATCTCAGCCCGCGAGTGGTTCTTGGAGGAACTCAAGCAGACTTTTGATCGGGATCTCAACAACAAAATTATTGTTCAAGTTGCTTTGAGACTTTTGCGGAGGGCTGAAGGTGAGGCGGAGGCAGAAGCCGCTTGGCGGGTTCTTGAAAGTGCCTGGCCACATGACATGTATGAGCGTATCAAGAATAACGTGGCTGAAAGCAAGAGGAAGAGAGATCAAGAGCCGCAGCAGCTTGACAGGAGGCCGAAAAGACGCGCCAGGAGATAAAGAAGTAAGTACTGAGCTGAGGGCACACCGAGAGTTATCTTATCCGCAGTGCTGACACTACCAGTCGAAAAAAGTGGGCGCGCGGCAGGATCTACTGCAGTGATAGCGCGCGGGCAGAGATTCAATAGAAATGTGGATGACCTCAGCGAAAGTCGGGCTCCTCGTTGGCTGAATGCGCCGCCGCCACTTGATCGATCTGGGGATCCTGTCTGAGGTCTGTAAGACATGTGTGGGTGTTGGAGTGGCCTGGGTTTCTGAGCACTACCATCCTTGGTTACCATGCTCGCCGATCCTTGGGAATGACGGTAGTCGTATGAAGTTGACACGGCGATGCGATGGTGAGCGAGCCAGTCGACCAAGACTTTGATTATGGCGACTGAAGGTGCTAGGGGGAATTGTTTTGTCTTGTTCCCTAATGACTACAATTCGAGTACATAAGCCCAACTGCATGGTCACCATATTTTCGTGATAGTATCCCTCAAGGTGTCATTGGCGGAGCACTGACGGAGCCGCTGAAGCCTGTGTTCATAGGTAATCCTTCGCAAGCCGCTGTCCGAGTTTGGCACACGGAGGCTCAAATATGTCGACCCAGGGCATTCGGCGGATATTTGACATGGTTTCATCCCACGAGACCGGCCTGCGCTCTTTCATGTCGCTAGCTATCATCCTCATCGAGTTTGCGTGGTCTTGGTCACTGGGTTCACTGATGCTGCAGAGAACGAGGAGCCAAAGGCGGACGGTTTGTAGATCGGTGCTGCTGTTCCAGACATGCACCGTATCGAAGTCTCTCGATAGTATCTTGAGCAACGTTGAGATACGTGCTTTGGCAGTCCCGGGATACGAGCAACACCTTCGCTTCACCCGTATGATCCAAATAATGGCCCCAAGCCGAAGCGCCTCCGAAACAACGTCACAACGCGTCGTCGGCTCCGATGATCTTGTCGATTGCTGATCGAGCAAGTGGTGAGTGACCGGATTCATCAGCAAACCCACTTGCTCTTCATCATCCCAGATGGCCTCACCCTTGGTCGCCAGCTCGACCCGAAGCAGTGTAGCGAGCGCATTAAGGTCACCTATACAGGACATCATGCTCGTGAATCGCACATCTTGCATGTTCTCATCGTTGATGACGCTGATAAGTGGAGCTGGCAGCATCTCCAAGCCCGGGCGATGGAAAACGCCGGCGCCTGCCATGCTCGCGGATAGCGGAAACAGTGGCTTTGTGTCGTGCAGCAATGCCGCCGTAATGTCCACCCTGAGTGACGTTTTAGTATTCATATAAGAAGGTCCAGCTAACAAACACAATTTTCTTGTTGCTGAGCCATACCATGAAATCATGAGCATCAGGTCCTGGTTGGCCTGCAAGGTAGAGATGCCACCTCTTGCCGTAATCACCATCCACATGCCCCTGACATGGATCATCGCTTGGTCGAAATCCAGGCTGGTAAACTGAATCAAATTCAGCCGCATGCTCAAGAAACAGCTTGCCATAATTGGAAGCTTACATTGTAGCAAGCCAGTGCCAATACCGCGTTGATGACGCTTTCAGACGTCGCGCTGCTCGCATTGGAGCTGGCAAGCCTGGACTCGACGCACTGAATGGTTTCGAGAGAGCGCTCCAACGCTAGGGACCGGAGCTCTCTGGCTGATCTCCGGTATAACGGGATAAGAACATCAGGTGAGGTGAAAATCTGTTGGTAGTGCTGAAGGAAGGCGGATTTTCTGAAGGCGAAGGGGAACCAAAAGGTGTTTGTCGAGCAAGCTGTGCCCCAAGATTTAGCAAGGGATGAATAATCGAATCGACGAAAGACTTGGGTATCTTTACCGGAGCCCATTGCATTCTTTCCCGCGACCATGATCAGTGTAAATCCATACGCCGAGAAGGAATCCTCCCCCCATTCCCTCTCAAAGGCAGATAATGTATATAAGATGGGCGACATCGCGTATGGTGCAGCGTATGTTGCAGCAGTGTCTGGTGCCACCAGATTCTTCGTAGGAGTTTGTAAATGGTCATCATCTCGACTCGTCGAATCTTCACCCCGTCGAGTGCTCGGTTGCGTCTTTGAAGTCTCTGCCAGGGGCCATACTAAGGTGACGAATTGGAGGTCCTTCGATGGTTTTCTTCGGGACTTGCCAATGTCGACCATGAGATGGCGACGGATTCTGGAGTCGAGCGACTTGCTACGGGTGCGATGTGAAGTAGGATCGCCATCACTAGCAGGCAAGAAGAGGATGCGTCTCTTCTTTGAGGGCTCCTCCATCATCAGCTGTTGTCAAGTACAACTGAACAAGAGATAGTTAGAGACCAAGACCAGAATATAATTCAAGGGCGTTCAGAAGGCGCCGGAAGTCCGTTTCTAGCAAAGGCCACGTGAGAAATTAGCTCAGAAAACGATTTATAATGCCACTGTCGATTGAAAACAAGTGTGCCAGAGTATATCCTTGGCAAAAGCTCCCCCACTACTACCCATGATTAACTAAATAATAATCTTAACTTAAGTTACAACTCTATAGCTAAAGAGTAAATTATTCTGATGATAGATTATTTAGCCGAGTTTAGATGATAGTAAGGCAAGTTTTGTCGAGGGACTCACTCAGGCACACTTGTTTTCAACCGACAGCAGCTATTCAGCCAAGAGGAATCGGTGAGGTTCCCCCCAGCTGGACACCTTAGACGTGTGATTTCAAATCAACAGCGCGGGCAGATGATTGATAATCATACCAACATGATCCGACCGTGACTCGTCAGTAGCCACCATCGCGGCAACTGCGATCTCTCGATCCTTGCCATTTTCGATATACCATTGACCCTTTTCGGCGACTGGACGAGCTGAAGTCGTACCCATTCCGTGTAGGGAACCAACCAGGTGCAAACAGAGTCCGATTTGCCTAAGCCGCTTTGGTGGCACCGTGATCCTGTTGAGGCAACGTCAAACCCGAGAGACTTGCGATCGCCTCGCTGTCTCGGTGCAGGGCAAGATGGATCGTGACTTACGTATGGTCGCACCGTCGCTCAGCTTGCGAGCTCGACAGGATCATGGGGGAAGGGAGTGCGTATAAATATGAAGCAAGAACCGCCCGTGAATGAGAAGGGTCAAGACATGAAAATCAGATTCATCACGACTTGCGAACTCACTATTGGCTTTTTTCTGCATAGCCTAAACGCTGCACAGCTTTGGTTTTGTCCACTTCATTGCGCCAACGGCCTACTCACCTTCGCCCACCATGAGCACAGAAACGATGATTACGCTCTACTGTGAGGGCACTCCCAACCCACTCAAGATTTCCATCGCGCTGGAGGAACTGGGATTGAAGTACAACGTAAGATACCCATGTACCATCACTCCAGATCCCGAGGGAAAAAGGCGAATAGAGATCTTGAAAGACCTGATGCGGTCCGTCTGTAGGTACGGGTAGTCAAGCTTTTTGAACACGAGCAGAAAGAGCAGTGGTTTCTTCGAGTGAATCCAAATGGCCGCATTCCGGCCATCGTTGACACGGACGAGAGTGGCCACGACCTCAAGATCTGGGAAAGTGGCGCCATCTTGCAGTATCTCGTGGACCGGTACGACAAGGACCACAAGATCTCGTATCCTCATGGCAGCAAAGAGTACTGGCAGATGACAAGCTGGGTAAGTTTCACTATCTTCCGATCCCTAAATATTCAAGTGAGGGCAATTTCTTACCAGGGACATTCATAAGCTCTTTTGGCAGGTGAGTGGCCTCGGCCCCATGCAAGGCCAGGCAAACTACTTTAAGAGTAAGTTTCTGGGTATGATACAATTGCATCGCTGGCCTTGGCGATGAAAGGGAAAATCGTCACTGACCTGAGATAAACACAGTGTCCGCTTCCGGCGACCATCCATACGCCTTGAACCGCTACGTCAACGAAACGCGCCGTCTCTACCGCACTATGGACAAGGCCCTTGCTGACAATCCATCCGGATACCTCGTTGGTGATCATCTTACCATTGCCGACATTGCTATTTGGCCATGGACCACCGCGTACAGTAAATAATAACAATTCCCCACTCAATAAGGTCTATACGCGAGACACTAGCTGATAACAAGTTGCAGAGTACAGTGGCCTATCCCAAATCGACGAGTTTCCTCATGTCAAGGACTGGATGTACAGGCTCCTCGCGCGTCCTGGGTTCGAGAAGGGTCGCCACGTGCCGAGTCCTCATGTTTATCTCCAGCTCAACGAGCTGCCGGACGAAGAGCTGGAGAAGCTGGGGAGGGAGAGATCGAGTTGGATTCAGGAGGGTATGAAGCGCGATGCTGAATGACCACGTGGCCGTCTGCTTTGATCGGTCGCCTATCATAGCCCCCCACCATTCAGGATTCCTTACAATGTATGCACTTCTTAGTACCAGTCGTGGTCTTTCCAGTACAGAAGCTCAATCCAATTCAGGTTGCCCATCGTGTTCAGGCGCGGCGGCCTTTCCTTGAGATAAAATCTTCCCGTAAATCATGTTGGACAATGATCTTGGTGACAATAGCTGGTTGACAGTAAAGATTCGAGACACTCAGGCTCACTTGATTAAGTCGCAAACAAAAGTGTCCTTCTTCGCAATTGCTAGCATGACCTTTATCGCGGCCGAGCTGTTGCTGCTGCTGTTAACGGCTGTCTTCGCCGGCGCCGGGTGCTAGTCCCTCTTAATAAGCTGTAGTATAAGTCTGAGATAGGTAATTTGACACATAATATAATAATAGAGGTTATTTAGAGTAGGACATAGAACCACTATGGGCCTCTACCTATCCAGTCTTCAGTATCTATTGAGATGTGGAATGCATCAGCAGCAGCCATATGGCAATTGCACATATGAAAGGATCAAACATAGGAAACTAGAGTAAATTGAAGCTTGCTTTCTGAACCTTCGTGTCTTGTCAACACCGAGTAACGAAAACGTTCTCAGTTTGACAGCAGATCCGTGTCAATCTGTGAGCGTGCCACGTGAGCTTCCTTCATCTGCAGAAGTTCTTCATGCTCGTGTGTAATCAAGGAGTGAGCGGGAATTGATGTTCTGTACTCTGACTACCTACAGTAACAAGAAAATGCTTACAGGTGTTGGTGATTCATGGGCTCTCACTGTGTGGCTCCTGGATGAGTCGGAGTGGTATGCGATCCAGCCTTACGCACCTACCAAGGCGCGCAGTCTGAGATCCTTCATCGCCTATGGCCTACTTACCAGCCCTGTGGGACAGCCCTGTTAAAAAAGACCGGGAAACGATGATTCAATCTGCGACTGGGCGGCAGACGGATGCCTATGACCTGCGTAGCGGTGTGGGGTTTGGGGGGCGCTGGGTCCAGGGTCCTGCCGTGTAAGAATGCGTAGCTCCAGGGGGGCCAGATCTCCGTGGTTCTGAGAAATTCCATGAGCTTGAGCTGATTGTGTCACTGGGTGTGCGCACCCCAGCCTCACACCCAAGCTGCCTTTCCTTGTTCCTCAAAGCTCCTAGTTCTGAAAGCAAACATTCTCTCGACAACACCACATTTTTGGCTCTGAAATATCTTCAGGCAGTCAATCCAGCCCAACGATCCTGCACTCTCCCACTTACTTGCATCTCTATCAACAGCCCGTTTGCTCAATTCGATCCGTTTGAATCTGGGCCGTACCCCGCGTTTGCCTCATCAGAGCTCCCCTCCCCCCTCCCATCAGCCTAACGACATCAGTCCCCACCCACCCGTCAAAATCCTGGACAAACCGAACGACAAGCCAGACGACAAACGCCGGGCCACTCCTGCAGCTCCCGCAAAACTTCCCCCAAGTTACTCTTCCTGATCCCTCATCCCACCACATACTCACTTTGCGACACTCGCTGTAATTACACAACAAAACACACAATGGCCACCACCGCAACTCCCGAGGGTAAGTCTAGCCCTCGTCCATCTCCTCTGCCACCAGCTGCCGTAGCACTTCCAGCCCCCTTGCTCCGCCGCCTTGTGGCCAGGCAGCACTCCCACACTGCGCAACAACCTGCGTCGCCGCATGCTCTGTTGCGTGACCCGGCCGGATCTTGCCTTGCTGACGCGCGCTCGCGCCCATCCTTGCAGTTCTCTGGGCACAACGCTCTTCCAGCACCGATGCCGAGAAGAACTTCGTCTACCTGACCATCACCGTCCCCGACGTGCCCAAGGAGAGCTTCAAGCTCGACCTCAAGCCCTCCGGTCTGACCTTCACCGGCCACTCTGACACCCTCAAGAAGACCTACCACCTGGAGCTCGAGTTCTACGCCGAGATCGACGAGAAGGCCACCAAGGTCAACCACACGGGCAAGAATGTCGAGCTGAAGCTGCAGAAGAAGGAGCTCAACGAGGCCTACTGGCCCCGCCTGCTCAAGGAGGCCAAGAAGGTCCACTTCCTCCGAACCGACTTCGACAAGTGGGTCGACGAGGACGAGCAGAACGAGGCCGCCGAGGAGGATCTGTCGCAGTTCGGCGGTGGCATGGGTAAGCAAACCCCGGTGTTGGCACCGAACCCTCCGTTTGTTTGATGTCCGCATGGCTAACACCACGTCTCACTCACAGGAGGCATGCCTGGAATGGGTGGTAAGTCAAAGATGCACCCGTATACCTGATCGATTTGACCCGGTCACCACTCTGCCGTCGTCATACCGCGATTGACTGATTGCATTAAAGAACAAATAGCTGACCAAATCTCTAGGCGCTGGCGGCGACTTCGGCGGCATCGACTTCTCCAAGCTCGGCGGCGGTGCCGGACTGGGCGGCGAGGACGAGGAGGAAGAGGAAGACGACGAGGATGACGACGACATGCCGGCTCTGGAGGGCGAGGAGGGCGACAAGACCGAGGCGAAGACCGAGGCAAAGCCCGCTGAGGCGTCCAAGCCCGCTGCCTGATTCGTCACCCAAGCAAGCACCATCAATCCGGCATCGGCTGCCAGCCATGACGGGGGCGTCGTGAGGAGGTAATGGATTCTCGCATACGAAGAAAGTACGCACGGGATGTCTGCGGAATTATTTCGAGTCGGGACTGCCGGAGTTGGTCAGAGAGGAATATGGCGGCTGTCAAAAACTCCTGCAAAACTTGGCGGGTTGAAACTTGCATCACCCGGTGCGACACAATACAGATGAAGATGAGCCTTACGAATCCCAGATGATGATGGCCAGACTGGTTTGGCCTCGTGTTCCTCCCTGTTTCTCCGTTCGTGCCTTGTCCTTTTTGATTCCCGGGGCATGTATCTACTGCCTTTGCTGTGTCAAATGCACCCATTGCTTGCAAGGGCCATTCCGGGCCCGCTATGCCATTTCCAGCCCGAGACCTTGTTGGGTCTATTACCTTGGAAAATGCTCCTGTCTCAAAGCCCTCAGAGCTTCTCTTGCACCTCAATTCCCTAAGCGAGAAGTAAGATTGATAGTCGCAAAACACACAGCGCATTGTTGAATGGTTACAACACTAACCAAATTCATCTCTGGTGTGTTCGTCGGTTATCGATCGCACTATTTGTCCTAATTTAAAAATAGCCGGCCTTTTTGAGATGGTGTACGACTGACGGTTGGCTCTTACGACGTAAGCGTCGGAGTTGGTGTGGGCAGTCAGTGAGCCTGACAAGAGGCAGAAAAAGAGGCACAGTCGCGGTTGCCTGCCCATCTTGGGCGCCTCATGGGCTGTTGGTTCCATTAGGGCCAACAACGAAGGAAGGATAGGATTTTCTTGTCACTGGTCAAGGCCATCGCCAATTCTGTTTTCGGAAAAGAAAAGGTCACGAGCACCTCTACGTATTACAATGATAAATGGCTCTCGTCATGCCCATCTCTACCTTATACGCCGCACACTGCACTTCTCTCGCCCAGCCTCTTGAGCTAATGACAGTAGCAAAAGCAACAACAAAGTTATCACTTAC
Source organism: Diaporthe citrichinensis (assembly GCA_014872995.1). Classification (NCBI taxonomy): domain Eukaryota; kingdom Fungi; phylum Ascomycota; class Sordariomycetes; order Diaporthales; family Diaporthaceae; genus Diaporthe; species Diaporthe citrichinensis. The sequence continues at coordinate 367,972 of JADAZR010000027.1, forward strand.
TTCAAACGGAGAAATTCCGTCACCCCATGTTCGCCGCGTGGAGTAATAAATTTGCGACGAAGAATCTCCTCAGTCACCTTGGGAGCAAGAGGTACACCGGCTGTAATCGCGCTTCTTTTTGCACCGGCCAAGGTAAGCAGAACAAAACTCACTCCAGGCGGTTGACTAGATTGCTGGCCGCCACAACATTCTTACTGGGTGGAGTGTTGTATTTGGAATCTTGGTTCTAGGGAGAGGCTGTCTTCTTCTCTTTGTCATGATTGACCTTGCCACTTGTCACTCGGAAAGTCCATAGTTGCTTTGTTCCATTGTAGGCGGTCTGAGGCAGCAGCAATATGGGCGCGACTTTGACCACGCACTGCTGAGATTATCGGGGATGTATATAAAGCCAGGCCGGGTGCAGACCACACCTCCCAAGGCGAGGGCTCTTTTTGCTCGACCACCAACTCATATTTCCCTTGTGGCCCACCAGAGCCGGCTCACTTGGGAAAGAGGCAGGCCTATGCCCCAAGAACGCTCCCTCGCCACTCAGTAGCAGAGACTTCCTCCTGGCTCACTCACACGATCTGTACAAATCCATAATAACGCGTGTGAGATAGGCAAGACCGGTAACACAATCATGGGCAACAGCGGCGAGTATCTCTCTGCCTGGCCCAGAGCAGAGCGGTGGTGCGATCCGATCACGCCTGGCAGCAGCAACGAGGCAACATTACAGCCAGAGAGCATCACCGCCAAACATGCCGACAATGGCCGAGCAGGGGGTGTGGGGGTACGAGGAGGCTACAGCGCAGCCGAGGCAGCCCAGGACGCTCGCAACGGCGCCTGGCTCACTGCCTGGCCCGTCGGCGAAAATTGGGATGTGTCATCTGTGTCCGTGTCTACGCTGTGAACAGCGAGAAGACAGGAAACGGGCGGGCAGGGCCTGGCATTGACACCAAGGAAGAAGGGCGACTTTCAATGCCCGGCGGCATGTTGCGTGGCCAGACCCTTGGAGGCAAGATGACAACGTTGATATCAGCGGCGTGGATTGATGGGTGAGGTGCCCGTCACATCTTATCAGCCCCACGTCCATTTGTAGTCGATAGAACAGCGCGCGTGGGGGCCTTGGGGATCAATGCGAAACCGCAAGGACCGCAAAGGCACATAGCATATTAACGCAAGACAGGTTGCGGAGTACCGTTGAAGAATGACCAGTGTCGCGTTATTAACACACTCTATGAAGGCGACAAAAGTTGTCGGTGATTGTCGATAATCGCAAAGAAGCCAACCAGTCGCGGCTCAAGTATCGAAACGTCCTGGCACGGTGAAAGAGTCCAATCTGGTCGCCGTTGTGATGCCCAACTCCATCCGGTCCGTATCGACGATCCTTTAGCTATGAAAAGCCCAAGACCAATCCGTGCCCTCAAAGTCGCAAGAGGCGCAAAATTCCATTCTCGGTCGTGTCCGCTGAGGCCGCCCCACCAATAAAGTCCTTTCTGGTCGGCATGGAAATTTTCAAAGTCCTCCTGCTGGTATTGCGGCCAAGTCACGGCCGTCCGCTCGTCCGCCCCTCCGTTCGTCTGCTTGTTTACAGAACCTCGTCCTCCATGGCAGCATCGCCACCATTAGTGGCAGCCGTGGCAGTGGCATCGCCGCCGCTCTTGGCGCCGTCGAAGTAGTCCGCCATCTCGGCATCCAGCTCATCAGCCGTCTTCTTGGTGGGTCGGGCGCTCTTCGCGCGACCACCGCGACCGCGCTTGCCGGCGGCACCACCTCTGCCACCAGCAGCGGGCTTCGCGCCCTTTCCGGATGCCTTGTCCGCAGCGGCGGACTTGGGCGTGGCCTTGGGCTGGCTCACACGCTGGCTCAGGGTGGGAGGCGCAGGAACCAATTCACCGGTGACGACGACCTCGACCTGGATACTACATTAGCTGGAGTGTATGAAACATTGCACCAGACCTTTGACTCACTCGGATGGGACGGTTGTCGATGAGGAGACCGTTCAGCTTCTGGTAAGCCTTGCTGGCGCCATCAGAGTGATGGAACACAACATTGGCGATACCACGGCTGCTTCCGCCAGGTCCGTACACAAGCTCGGCCTTCTTGACTCCTGTGACAGCTGACTGGAAGTACTCCTGAACAAGGAAAGAAGAAGCGTCAGCAAAATAATGCCATAAAATTTCGAGTGCGCCGAGCGATATCCCGTCGTCCATGATCCTCAAGTGCACCGCCGGTATTTGTTTTCTGGCGCATCCAAAACACTGGGCCAGACGAGCAAAGCAGTGAGCATTGATGGTGGGAAGCCTCGTGACCGTCGACCATACCCGCAGCTGGCGGGCAGAGGGGGAATCGCATTGTGCTGGAAAGGCGAGAGTCTCTATCACCAAGGCATCTCGCCATGCAGGCACAATGAGCTGTGGGCATCAAGGTTTCATCCTCAACTTCACAGGGCTCCCCACCTCAAGTTCCTAGCTTGGCCTGCTCAAGCACTCGCGTCCAGAATCACAATGGGAAGATGATTCTGTCTGCCACAGGATAAGGTCCGCCCAAAAGCTCGAGATCGAAAGGAAGATCGACTCCAAGAGTCGGAAGAAAAGGTCGCCCTTGCCAAAAGCGACGCATGTGCTCGTCAATGCTCACTGCTTTGCTCGAGGGAAAGCGTTGTCCTCATTGCCATCTTGTTCACCTGCCACAGATGAAAGCAACGGGATAGGCACGGGAGGCCCTGACACTTCAGCCCACGTTTTTGATCGTCACAGACTTAAGCTTGCGTTGGATGCTTGCCAGGCACTCCAAGCATACTGTCATGTTGTGCGAAACGAGGTGCTCGACTTCTCTACACAGACCCCGCAGCATGAAAAGGAACATGCTAGGCTGGAAGGAAGGAGGCTCAGTGTGCAGGCTGGGCCAGCAAAAGCGGAGGTATGGATAGGAGGTACAGCCGCCTCTCGTCCGATGTGCGGCGTGATCATGTCGGTATATTACGCGATGGATAGAATGTCGACAGAAGTCCCCGAAGGCTGCAATGGCCTCATCGGTAACATACCTTGATTTGGCTCTCGGACACGTCCTTGGGCTGTGAGAAGGCATTAGCGATGGGCTTATTTGATTTGGGGCAGCGAGAGGAGAGGTCCTTACCAAGTTGCTCACTATGATCTTGCTCTCTCCAGTGGGCCTGGGAGCCTTGCCGGATGAAGGCTTGGCGGCAGCGCCGCGTGCAGGCTTGGTGTTCTTCTTGACACCGCCTACGGGAGCAGGGGCAGCGGGACGAGCGGTCTTGCGGGTGGAGCGGCGGCCACCGGCAGGAGTGCGCTTGGTGGAGAGGATCTCATCGAGAGACTGGTCGAGCTTGCCAGACATGTTGTTGTTGGTAGTGATGAAAGCGTCGGGGAAACGAGTTGATTCAGTCGAAAGAGTGTGGCAGATTTGGAATCGCGCGAAGTTGTGCGTGAAACGTAACGATGGTTCAGCGACGCAGAACGTGGGAAGCTGTCGCGCGTCGAGGTTGTTGAGTGGCTGTTGCTTTGCGCAGGCTGCAATGCGACGAAGTGGCAGAAGGGCTGAAAGTTTGGCGAGGACGGTCGCTTGTCGTGTTGCGTATCAAATCAAACGGCCGGACAGGATAGAAATGGCAGAAGTTACGAATGTGGGTTGAAAGTCTGTCGAATGTGGTGGCAGACTTGGGAGATGGCAGAATGGGTCTCTGTTGTGTTGATGTGAGAGTGGATGAAAAGGCTGGGAGGGAGGTCCAGTTCAAGGGGGTTGGCGAAGGGGCGAGGGAAAGCGGCTGGCCTTTTTGTTGCCTGCTGTATTCAGGGCGCGACCCGGCGACGGGACAAGCTTGCAGAGGTCCAGGACGACCTTGTCAGAGGCCGCTTGCAGGGATGACAGGCTTAGTGGCGCAGTGAATGGAGGGATGAGTGAATGGGCTCGACCCGAACCCTGAGGCCCCTGGGCTGCTGGAGCCCCTTTCTGGCTTATCCAACCAGCCAAGAGTTTACGAGCTGGAGCTGGAGCTTATTGAAGTACACGATGTACCAAGACCAAAGTTACCGTGTCAGTGCCGAACCTGGGACGCGCTGTTGCGCTCCCGTCATATTCAAGCGCTGGACAATTCGCCCAACATGGAGATGTGACAACCAGCGATTCCATTTCACTCAGGCATCTACACTATTGATCATCAGTAGGACGGACAGCGTACACCTGAGGATCGAGCAATGTTCGTCACATATGGATCCCACATGTAGCCGGTCATAGACTGAGGCTCAGATATCCCGAAGATTGCTGCATCCGTGTCTCGAAATTTGATGTATTTTGTGGCCGTAATGCACTCCAAATTATGCAGTGTCTAGTATCATTGCTGGCCAAACAGTCTTCCTCCGTGCCAGTCGCAAGTGTGAGTGGCGCTTGAATAGACAAGGCCACCGGCCCTCTCGAGGACCCCGCGCGTCGTGAATGTCCGCCACTTTGCCTCAGCATCTAGGTTTTGTCTGCTGTTATTCCCTTTATTGATTCCAATGACACAATGTCGATTATCGTGGCCGTGCTCTGTCCCCAACACCAACCATCACTTCAGTGCCGCACCCTGCTTTCCAGTCCGTTGTGTGGGTGCCTTCTCATCATCCTTCGCATTGACCTCAATGTAGTGGTATCCGACAATCAGAACCATGGCAGCAGAGCCAAGGAACAGGGCGAGTCTGTACAGATCGTCGTCGGAGATCATTATGGCGATTTGTTCTGGTGGAGCACGGGCTTGCGACGGAGACTTGGGAGGCTGCGGCTCTGGAGTTGACAGGCTGGTTAATTGTCAGAATGCTGCGAGTCGCTCGAAAAAGTAATGAGTCTGCTAACTCACTTGGACGGTGTTTCAATGGCTCTCGGGTGCTGTTGACTCTTGGTGCTGAAAAGGAATGGAAGGCGGAGGACAGCTCTTGCGACGACAAGGCCACTTCACATCTGTTGGAGTTGCCGGGCTGGGATGTAGTACCTCGATGGAGACTACCTGGTCAGGTACGAAGATACGTACATGCTGCAGCGTAAGCTTGGCCGGACCGCCCTTACCTAATCATCGCGGCGGGCGGGTCCGCAGCGTCACTGTTCAAGCGCCAGACTCAGTTGGACCACATCCCGCTTTTTTATTACTGCCTGGTCGGCTTACAACTTCAAAGTGCCCCCTCCAACCTTCCACGCCCCACGACGCTTTTCCGCTGGGCTCTAGGCACATACTATCCCAGCACCCCCCCCCAGAACTCGAGTACCTGCGAGCGAAATCCAATTTTCGAATTTTGCACCTTCACAGCCAAGATGCCTCCGAAAAAGACCGAAAAAGGCCCCAGCAAGAAGCTGGACGCCAAGAAAGCCGTCGATGACAAGACCTTTGGCATGAAGAACAAGAAGGGTGGCGCGGCCCAGAGGCAGATCTCGCAGCTGCAGTCACAGATGAAGGCTGGGGGCAATGCCGAGCAAAAGAAGAAAGAAGCCGAGAAGGCACAGCGCGAGAAGGAAAAGAAGGCTGCAGAGGATGCTAAGAGGGAAGCCGACCTGCTGCTCAACAAGCCGGCCCAGATCCAGAAGGTGCCCTTCGGTGTCGATCCAAAGACCGTCCTCTGTATCTTCTACAAGAAGGGCAACTGTGAGAAGGGGAAGAAGTGCAAGTTCTCGCACGATATGGAGCTAGACCGGAAGACGGAGAAGAAGAGTCTGTACACAGACACGCGCGCAGAGGAGGACGAGAAGAAGAAGGCGGAAACCTCGGCCGACTGGGACGAAGACAAGCTGCGCTCCGTCGTTCTATCCAAGAAGGGCAACCAGAGGACGAGTACCGACAAGGTCTGCAAGTACTTCATCCAGGCCATCGAGGATGGCAAGTACGGGTGGTTCTGGATCTGTCCCAATGGTGGCGATAAGTGCATGTACAAGCATGCTCTTCCGCCAGGGTAAGTCCTGCCTCAGAACTCCAGGCCCAAAAGAACCAAGCTAACAGCAAACACAGCTTCATACTCAAGACCAAGGAGCAGAGGGCAGCGGAGAAGGCACTGATGGACAAGTCGCCGCTCAAGACTCTGACGCTGGAGGAGTTCCTCGAATCGGAGAGGCACAAGCTAGTCGGCACACTCACCCCCGTCACCCCAGAGACGTTCGCCGAATGGAAGAAGAAGCGAATGGATAAGAAGGCCGCGGAGGAGCAAGCCCGAAAGGCCAAGGAAGCCACAGGAAGGACGCTCTTTGAGAGCGGGAACTGGCGCGGGGACAGCGACGATGACGCCTCAGATGACGAGGATAGCGATGTCTGGAATTTGCAAAAGATGCGTGAGGAGACTGAGCGCATACGGCAGAGGAAGGAGGACGAGCGGTTGGCGAAGGAATACGGTATTCCTTACCTCAACGGAGAGCCAGTGTCCGGCGATACTACTACGGAAGAGGCTACTCAGGCTGCCCAGCCCCCAGAGGACACGACGGCGCCGGAGGCCTCGAAGGACACGGAAGCCACCGCTGCCACCTGAACAGGGCATCGGATGCTCCGTTAACAAAGATATCACTGCAAGATACGCAGGCTGACCCGACTCCGCCGGCAATCGCGTCGCACCTCTCGACAAGTTTAGGTGCACACCAAGATAGCCGTGCGTGAGTATGGCCGCACTTCACTGACCGAGTTTATACTCCGTCCCTTCATATTCTCAGCCCATGCACGAGTTATGAAGGATCGTGTATATCATGAGGCCAGTTGCTGCGAGCAAGGGATAGCACCAGGGATTGCAAATAGGCCCAGGCATTTTTACCAGACATGAGATATTCTTTTGCTGGTTACACTGAGAGGATCTCTCGCCTCGCTCCCCGTTCGCTAATGTGAATTGGCCGCTTGTGTCCGTCTAAACTTGAGAGGGGATCTCAAGCCCCTAAAACTTCTCCACGTATGGCCTCAAGTCTAACTCCTGAGTGAAGGCCGACCGATGCTGCGTGTGCAAGTGCCAGTAATCCTCCGCAATCTAACGCAAAACATTAGCAAACCGAGTCTCCGTTTTCATCAGCTCTCGCGGCGCAGAGCTTCCCACTTACCGAGTCAGGCGAGATGAGCCCGTCGGGGGCGCCGTTGTTGAACTTATGCTTGTACTCAGCCAAGCGGGGGATGTCGATGCCGCCGTCGATAATGGCATGCGCGACGTGGACGCCGCGGGGGCCAAACTCCCTGGCCAGCGACTGCGTGATGGCCCTCGCGGCGAACTTGCCCGCGGCAAAGTTGGTGAACTTTGCGCTGCCCCTGATGGAGGCCGTCGCGCCCGTGACGATCAGGGACGGCGGGTGCGGCGACGAGTCGACCGACTCGAGAAGCAATGGGAGGGTGTTCTGGGCGAAGTGGAAAAGGCCATGGCTGCGCGTGGCATCGTATCATATTGTCAGACGGTGTCATCCTGTGTGAGGGGGTGGAGTCTCATCAGGGGAAGGTGCTCGCTCACGCGTTGCCCCTGAGGCTGCTGTCCAGGTCCTCGAGCTTGAACTCCAGGAACGGCTTGATTCCGAAGCCCGCCGACACGTTGTAGATGGCCGCCGCCAGCTTCAGGTCAGGCAGCTCCTTCTTGATAGTGTCGAACGCCGACTTCACGGACTCCGCGTCTGTGGCATCAGTTGGAATGCCGATTGCCCGGCCTCCGCTGCCGTTGATCTCGGTCACAAGGTCCTTGAAGCTCTCCTCCCTCCGGGCGAGCAGGACCACCGGGTAGGCTTTTGCGAAACGCTTTGCGACCTTTGTTCTTTGTCAGCGGTACTATCCTTGCGGAATTGGGACAATCACATAGCCATTGGGAAACTCACTGCACCGCCTGTTCCAGCGCCTACACCAGCCACGACGGCGAAGAAGGACTTCGAAAGTGATGCCATGACTGCAGATCAGGGATATTGTGATATAGAGACGGGCGATCAAAGCAGTTCAAGATACTCTCAGTAGAAGCACCTGTGTCATATAAATTCTTATCGACTGGAGCTTTGAAATTGCAAGCAACAAGGGAGGAAGCTTGTCCTATATATATTTATAAAGTAGCTCAAGTGCTCAATGCGTAAGGGCGTTGACGCAATGCACTTGAGGTGCCTAGGTATGCTGTGAGGTGCGAACCCCGCCAAATGTCGCCGACTCGATTAATAATTGGCGGCAAACTTTCCCCGAGGCGCAGGGCAACGTCTTGCTTGACCGTGACCAGGAGATCACTAAACATCGCCAGCAACAGTCGCATGTAAGTCTCCAAGGGGTTGTACTCGTACCAGTCGTCTGACCCGCCCCGAGAGTCGAGGGGTTCAATGTTACTTAAGCACAGGATGAATTGTCCGCCAGGGCGAGAGGCCGAGAGCGGGTTGATGACAAATAGAAGAAGACATTTCGGTTGCAAACCACATGGACCCTCAGTTTACCGCTGTGTTAGTTGAGAAACGTCAATAAGATTCGCTGCTGTCTACGTGCCTAACGACTCTCTGTCTCATAAGCAAGCCTTTGGCACAAGGCTCGCTGTGATACCCAATAGTGATGCTCAAGTCACCAACATCTGACCCACGCGCATTAAAAATAGTTGTGGCCTTGATTCTTCCCTTCCGATATTGCGACGCCTATGGCGTTTTCATAAGCTTCCCGTTCCAGTGAATATTCAGACCAGGGTTCAATATCCTCCTCTACATCAGTGGTCTCGCCAGACTCAGGAGAAACATGATGGCACCTTTCAAAAGCCGGGCCTGGCTGCCCTGCGAAGAATGGACCTGGCCGCACTACAACAGCTGAATCTGACTGCCCTCCGAAGACCGGGGCTGGCTGCTCTGGCATATCCCCATAATCTGTGAGATGTTGCGGCGGGCTCTCACCCGTAACGTAATCTGCGACGTGATCTGCCACCGATGCGAGATTCTTCATGGACTGGATATATCTTTCTTGCCTCTTTGCGACATGAAATGGGGGTTCAGCCAGTTCATGCCCGTTCTGATGCTGTTCCGAATGCTGCTGTTGCCTCGAAACTAACCGGTGCCGGTACTTCTTCCCGAGAACATAGCAAATTACAAACAGACATACCAATCCGAAGGTGACACCGATGGCAATCCTGCCTCGTGAGCTGAGTCGGTTCTTCTTCCCCTTTCGAGTCGGAGGCCGCATCCGTGGATCGGTAGTCTTTGTCGTGGAATTCGGAATCGCTGTCGGTGTTACAACACTCCATACACGGGTCGCCTCGACGAATGGCGCGCGATCGGTCTGGCCTATGTACGCAGTAGAGACGATAGCGGATCCTCTGATGATTTCGTATTCTGGTGCTGCGGCTGGCAAGACTGCGGTCGCTAAGCCACCCATGACCTGTCTTCGTTGTAGCCGTGGCCGAAGAGTGTCGTAATAGCAAGGCTCAGGAGTACCGGGTTCGTCTAAACAACAGCCATCGCTGCCGAGAGCAACTTCTTTGTGGTCGGTGTCTCCAGAATCGACAGCTGCAGGCGGAGACGGCATGTGCGAAGGTCCGGGCTCCAGCCCAGGTTTGGACAAGGTTATCGTGACGCTCAGGGTGGTGGACGGGGTGACTGGAGAGCTAGGTCTCACTCCAGGTTTCGACAAGGTTATCGTGACGCTGAGGGTGGTGGTAGGACTGACTGGAGAATGGCTCATATGGGCCATTGACGCGGCCTTGCTGTGTGATGCATTTGCATGCTGGATGGGGAAGGCTGACGGGCCACAAAACCAGCCATCAACAGGTGCGTCCGTGGGCCTCAGTCCAGCATCCAGGGCGTCAATGTAGCGAAAGGACAGTGGCGATTCGAAATGTGCCCGATTGCAGTAACTGTGAGCCTCAGTTGTGCACTTGAGCGTCATGGGGTCATTGGAACAAATGCCTGTGCAGTCCTCGAAGGCATCAATGCAGGCGGTAGGCTGGGCAGTGCATTCCCCTCTGGATGGTTCGCAGCAGACGATAGAGGGCTGTGGAGCCGGAGTAATCATCGGCACCATAGTGGTATCCACAGCGGCTCTAGCTGCCGTCGATGAAGTCGGATAGTAGATGGCGCACGTTTTTGAAGTGCCAAAACATCCGAAAGGGGCCTTTTGAATGCCATTGAGGTATCCGCAGGCGTCATCTGGAGCCTCGAGAATGACGGAACGGCTGGCCATAGCCACCGAAATGAGCGTGAAAGGAGTGATGTGATGCATTGTACTCAAACTTGTTGTCTGGCCGGTGATTCTGAGCGAATAGGCGTTAAGCTGATGTCAATGATGTCGATGATGGTGGCCGTAAGTGGATGAATGTTGATTTGATTTGAATGTTGATGGTGATAAGCGAACGAGCGTTGAGCCAGTTGATGATGATGAAACTTAGAAAGTAAATAAATCTGGAACACAAGTAGGCCTTTTCTGGGGGAGTTAATCGTCGTTCTGGGCGAGGAAGTAACGACTCGGGCTGTTCGTGACCGTGACATCCTGACAGCGGAAGGAGGGTAGGGGGTCTACGGCTACCAGAACGATTCTGACCACCAGAGAGCGGCGGACCCCCAAGCCGAGAGACTCCAAATGTTTAGGTCCGGGCGCTTCCACTGGGATGAGACGAGAGGGTATGTCCGCACGATATTATCACCACAAGCCACCCCCTTGACGTCGCATCATGTAGTCAAAGTAGGCAAAGTGAAGTAGGCTGAGCGCCATGGAGAGGGCGGTAATGGCAAGGCCGAGGAGAATCATCCACGCCACGTCAGTCCACGACTCCTCTTCAATGCGTGGGTTGCTGGGTGGCACATATTCGTGATGCTCGGTCGTCTTGTTGTTGTCGACTGAATTGAGGTCTGTGCTGTTTGTCTTGGCCATCTCTTGGGGATACTCATGGACAGGTGGCATGGTTGCAAGTGATGGCACAGTGGAGTTCTGACGCCTATGGCGCGTTGGTGGTTGGTCGTCCATGTTTGGTTTAGGTGGGATAGTGTTTCTGACAAGTATTCAAGAATGTGGTGTTTTCAACAGTCGAACTATGTCAAATATTCAGGTCTATGTCTCCAGTCGTCGACAGCAATTTATGCTTGCTTCTTGCAGCATAGTATCCGATAATGGCGCCGGCGCAGATGGTCTTCGACTATCATGTCTAGTTCCCGTCACGCGGAGACATCAGTCTTCGTCCAGGTTTAAACCAGACCTTCCAAGTCGTCCTAGTGTACTTAAATGCTGGCCTTAGTCGGGTCGGCCCCAGAATAAATTCAGGCGGGTCCAGCTCAAGTTTTAACAAATTGTCAGCGGGCGTGCTTCAAATGTCTGCCGTCGGGTGGAAACTTCCCTTGTCTGCGCTGGGCCAGCGCTACACAACTTAGTTTGGAAACTGTTTGAGGTCAAACCTTGCGAATCGAATTGTGCTGAGCCTGCCAAGATCCGGGAATACTTTGGACGTGGTATGGCCTGGTTGCAAAGGTATTGCGGCCTGGTAACACGTTCCTTTCAAATGCTCTCTTACTTCATGCGTATGTACTGATGAGATGTGTGTTCATGAAAAAATTTAAGTATATAAATATATTGATATAAGAACGTCTCCATAAGAACCACGCCTCTCGATTAGAAGTGAGGATATGCGTGTATCAACTTGCGGAGCATGAGTATCTGCATAAATCCGTTCGAAAACTTTTCTAGCGAACTTTGTTATAATATAAAGGGTAGCCAGCTGCAGAATACAAGTGACAAAATTTCGGAATTTCCCCAACTGCCTCCTAGATACTTCTCATCCATAGTTTCCCTGTAAACATGTATATTGATCTTCGAAAGACACAGTTGCTGGTGGCTCTAGGGCAGTTTTGTTTCCTCTGGTCACATGACAGGGCAGCAACTCAGCTATATCTACGATCTCGGACAATTGTTGACCAAAAAGACCTTTTCATGACTCTTAACCTACCTCTAGAGCGGGGAATGTTGCTCGGGGAGTTCTCTTGAATTGCAGTCTCCCCCAGGACACACCGTTCCCTGAAATATATACCTGGTCGGAATTGTCCGTCAGGAATATAAAGCAAGACAGGTACAGGGCGGTCGATTGGCCGATACTAGCCACACTACCTAGGGACCTGGGTTAAATATCGACCACCATGTGAGCCGGCGAATTGTATGCTGTAGGTAGGTTGAGAGAAATCGACCAACCAACATCTCCCATCACGGTGCGGTTGAAATTGACTATATCGGGCCTAATGCACTCCCCCCACACCCCCTTTGCCGCTCTAGATGTCTATTGCTTCGTATGTACCAGCTCTCCGACCGTTCTTCCCTTCATTATGGGAGTGCGACGATTTACTGCCATCTATTAAGGCTGAATGTGGAGGGAATGCAGAGAGCCACGCAAATGCCACAGCACTTGAGCAGTAATAATTGCGCCTTCTTGCCATTCATTCATGGTTCTGGAGAACAAGGCTGAGTTCTAGCAATTGCAAAAATATGCTCTACCATGGTACTGCCCTGGCGACCGAGGTAATACATGCCGGGCGTGAACCCATATGCTTGTGTGCCAGGACTAACGTGCCAACACAGCCAAAAAGTCATCGACGAGGCGCGATGTCCTTAGCCACCCGTCAATAATGCTCGTTGATATCCCGCCCCCGAGCCTATCCGGCTTTGTTCAGGAGGCCTTGAGTAGGGGGAGTTGAGGTTGGAGGCGCGGACCAAGTGCAGACCAACATGGCAGCATCTTGAGCGCTGTCCTGACAACATGTTCGTGAAGAATCGTATTACCTGGCAGGCTGAGATCACGGAGCAAATGGCCATAGCAGGTCGAGTCCGTCGTTTGCGCCTTGGTAGCGAAAGTCGGAATTCAGAGGTACCTAGGTACCTCCTACCTACGGTACTGTAGCAGCCTGTCGTCCTTTACCCACCCTCCTTCCCAACAGGGAAAGAACCTGACTCGGCCCGGCCAACAGGTGCGCACCTTCCCCATTCCCACAAGCCCGCAATGCCCATTGACGGTCGTCCTGCACCTCAAAGCCGTCTCTCGACTCTCTCATAATGGCCTTTGGCGTGCGATCCAAACTCGGGTACGGCATCCCGGATCGCCAGGAGAAACCCAGCGGCTTGTTCGCCCGTCCGCATATTGCCAGCTCATCATCAAACCTTTTCCATCCCTCCCCCCATTCCTCTTTTTCCCGCGTTCATGCTGAGAAATCCACCGAACTCCACGCAAGTGACGTAACCCCCTTGCACTTATTTTTGGGAAATCACCCAGCCCGCCCGCTGCTTGTTACTGTGGCTCATGTCATGTCCAGTACCACACGGCGGACCACCTTCGCCTAGCGTTGCCAGTTCTTCCTGGTCCCTGCGCGGTCCTGCATTACATTGGCTGGTCCGCCCGCCCTGCAGCCCTCGCAGGGCTGAGCCCCAATCTCAGGAGACCCGAAAACCGTACGTGCGAATCATCAAACCGCATGCCTCCCCGTTGATGCCGAGCCCAGGGGTGAGCAGGCGACGGGCGATCGGACTTGGTGATGTCTGCGCGAGGCACTCACAGTAATTACTCGCGCTGCCTCATTCCATTGCATCGAGCTTAAATCCGCTCCGCCGAGCTATCTCACATGGTTGCGAGGGAGCAATCTGACTGCGATTCGCGCTCGTAATGCACAATTACCGGTCTGCCGTGGCTGAGCATGCGATTCTCGTCAAGCCGTCTATCTTGGGTATCTAAATTGTGTGACAACCAGTGAACAAATAGAATATACTCCGCAATTTCTCCCGATTACGAGCTCCATCATTGAGCCGCATCTCGTGTGAACGTCTCCCCGACACGGAGTATGACCACCCACTCGAATCTGTGACTGCTCGGTCTCGCTCCACCCTAGCCGGGAAGAGGCTCTTCATTCGACGCGTCCTCAACCTCATCCTCATCCTCGCTTGGAGCGTTAGCGTCCCGCTGCATGAGGATGTGCTTGAGCCGTCGTCGGTTCTCCCGCCACGCCAGGAAGTCTTGGATCTCCTGGTCCTTCACCCACGGTGTCACCTGCTCGCCGTCCGGGCCGAGCAGGTAAGCCGGCAGCTTTTCCGAGGTCTCATCCGCCTCGGTTATGGGCCGCTCATTCCGCTGTCCATCCCCGACGTGCCAGACAAATGGAGTGAGATGCTCCTCGTCCACGTGGTCTTGGAACTCGAATTCTTGCGCGAAAACCTGGGTCCTGTCGTTGCAGTTTGCCCACCGGCACAGCAGCGGGTACATCTGCCCGTGGACGACGTGGATGTGCTTCCGCAACCTCGCGAGGTTTTGTAACTCCGCCTTGCAGCCGGGCCACTCGCATAGGAACGGCATGTACCTAGGCGCCGCCTGCCTCTCGTAGACCTCCCGCGGCGTCGGCGACGGCTGGCGCGGCGGCCGGCCCCTGCGCCTCTGCCCTGTACTCTTGGGCCCGGGCCCAGCAGAGCGCCGCGCGGTAGGCAGGCCAGTCTTGTAGGAGGGCATGCCGGGGCGCCAGCCCTTGGGCCTACCCCGTGGGCGCCTGGCCGTTGTGGGTGGGGCGGGCGTCACTGAGGCGGGCGCGTCTGCTGGTGTGGGTACCTGAGCAGGTGGTAGTGCGCCCTGTCTCGTGAGGTCTGACGCGACCAGCTCATCCTCGAGGTCGGCCTCGCCAAAGTAGAGCCCTCCGTGTGGTGATGACTTGTGTGGCGAGATATCAAGGACCACCTCTATCCGAGCTTGACCTGGCGTCTGATCTTGTGTCGTTGCGGGGCCAGGTACCGGCTGTGGTCTTGACTGCCGTGACGGCGAGTGAGGCTGAGGTGGGTGCCGTGCCGCATGGGCAGGAGTCTGCAGCGCAGTGTGGCCGTCATGGCCAACGTGCCTGGGGCTCTGCGAGGTGCGCAGCTGGGGTGGCCGTTGAAAGTCTGCAATATCGGATGTGATACGTGGTAGCTCTGGCGAAGGGGTAGTTGGCCGTTGCGGGACGGGCGAGGCTGGACCGTTGTTTCGCCAGCCGTCTCTTGACGGGGGCTCTCCTTGGAGGGCATTGGACAACATATCACTTGGATCCCAACTCCTCTGCCGCTTTGATGTGCATTAATTGCCAGAGAGACGAAGAAATCCCGCTGGCGGAGCCTGGACGGGAGAGGCAAATAGAATGAGACGTCGTCGGGAGGTGTGAAGATCAGGGTTCGGTGTTGATCTCGAGACGCGCGTGAGGGTTATTGCGGCGGCGTGGGGTGAAAGGCGACGGCTTTTTGACCAGGCAATAGACCAGAGGCACGCCGAGGCAGCAGTACCCGTCCGGGTACCTCAATGTCTGGGTTTCATGAATCCTGGTTTGATATTGACGCCAGAAAAGAACAAAGCCCTCAAGCAAGAACAGCAGCACTGATGGATGGGAAGGTATGGCTGTCGAAATGATGAGCACGCTAGCAGCAGTAGTAGTACCTAGGTACATGTGTGTATTGCGTTGACGTACAAATACCTAGACAAATACCTAGGTACCTATATGGTCTACCTAATATCACCTGGAGGCAGGGCAGGCATGTATGTGCGGGATCCAGTCTGACAGACACGGATAAAATAGAATAGGCAAGAAAGAACCTTCAGACTGTTTGCATTCAACATTGGAAGGAACGCTGGAATACAAGGGGCCTGCCTGGTGGGGAAGAGCGGTTACGCAGCAGGTCGACACAAACCTTGGAAAGCGGGGGAGACGAATGCTTAAGATATTGCGATGCTCTCTAGGGGGTGGCTCAACCTCAGATGTTGGAGTTGAGATACAGTACAACAAACGTCAGGCCTCTTTGTCTGTATTGCAGCCGGAGTGCAGATATGTGCTAGATCTAGTGCTTGACCCAGGCGCTTGGTTAGCTGTCAATTGCAATGCAAGATTTGCTTGGAACATCTCACATCTGGAAATAGTGTGCAAACAAACCTGCCCTGAAGTGCCATGATGGGCCCGGCATTCCTCACCCACGTTTCCCGCACTCCAAAAGGGCTTGGCCAATGGAATCCCGCTCGGCGTCACTGGTGCTGGGGGCAACCAGTTAAACCCGCGAAATCCCTGGTTTCTTGAATGTTGATTGCTAATAATTGCCCAGCGCACTGTACAAGGCTCAATACGTACCTACCTGCCCACGGAGCAAGGTACTGTACAGCACATACTTACATAGCAAGCAACATGGTGCAGTACACATAACATAACATAACGCATCCATCCATCCTTCCCACCATCCCAACTTCCCATCCATCCCCTCCCTCCGTATTTCACCTCATCACATCGCCAACGAACTCATCTCTGTCTCCTCGTCCCTCTGCATTCAATCTCGGAGAAGGGGCTCAAGTCGGCTGAAGTCAACTAGACGGGCTCGAGAGACGCTACCGTACACAGCACATTTCGGGCTAACGACGTGGCGTTTCCTTTCTCCAGGGTCTCAGCCAGGGAGATTGACTGGATCTTCCAAGGATCTTGGGAGCCCTGCCGCGCCTTCGTACCGTCCTGTCCGGCTGTCTGTCTGTCCGACTGTCTGGTCTACCTAGTCCGCACTATCTCAGCCTGCCTGCCTGTCAGTGTCACTTGCTGCGTGCTCCCTTTCCCCTCTCGTCTCTCAGCCCACCAGCCGCGGTTGCATTGGCAGTGGCATCCACTTGTGTCGCCCGTCTGCCCTCCCGCCGGGCTGTTCTGTTGGACGAGACGAGACGAGCCCCGGACCTGACTGGCCTGACTGGCAAACTGACCTGACTTGACCAGCCAGCGGGCGCCCCACCCCACTCCCAAGTTGGCCTCCCCGCCCTGTCGCCTACCGTCTACCGCACCCGACCGCAGTAGGCCCTCCTGGCCCTCTCCCTCCAATTCTCCGCCTGATTGTGCTGCCGCTGGGGTCTGCTCGACTTGGCCTAGGCTCATCCGCCCCCCGTCCGCGTCCCTGTCCCTGTCACCCGGCCGTCTCCCTTCTGCTAGTCTAATCAACGCTCTCGCCCGCCGCCGCCGCCTGCGCCTTGGGGTCCTGGTTCTTGGTTCTTGGTTCCTGCTCCTCGGTCACCTCAGCAATGCCTCGCCAGTTCACCATCACCACAAACAGCCGCTCCCTCTCTGCACGATGGCATCGCCCTCAACCTCATGATCCTGAAGACCTCACCATGCCCTCCACAAAATCAACCAATGGCAATAGCCATTTCCCACAGAAGCTCAAGAACTTCTTCAGGATCAGCAGCTTGAACGGCGACAAGGCCCAGCTCGCCCCCGGCGACCACTCAAACAGCCCCTTCAAGTCCGACAGCAAGTCCTCCTTCCGCCAGTCAAAATTCTTCACCACCGTCGGCCGCCTGAGGAGCACCACCACCAATAGCGAAGGCCATCCTCTCGACGAGGCCCTCAGTCCCACCGCACACGCCAATCCCTACTTTGCTCACCAGGGCCCGCCCGCCCTCCGCCACCACAACGAGGGCTCCGTGCCCCCGAGCCCCCCTGACACCCCGGAACTCAAGATCGATGGCCCCAACGGCAGCCCTGCAGAGCAGCCCACTGCTGCCACGAAGGAGGAGCTCGCGAGGAAGCTGAGGAGGGTCGCCAGCGCCCCCAATGCCCAGGGCCTGTTTTCCAACGGCAAGGGCAGCAACGAGCGCCCTGCCACCGCAGAGCTTGGCAAGGAGCCGCTGATCGTCAACAAGAGCGCGAGCACGCTGGGGCTGGTGGAAACAAAACACGGCAGTGACGACCTCTCCCTGGCCGTGCCTGACCCTGACGGCCTTGGGTCCCTGCCTCCGCCTGGCCGGACACCCCTCGCCTTCAGGAGAACATACAGCTCCAACTCCATCAAGGTCCGCAACGTCGAGGTCGGCCCCCAGAGTTTTGACAAGATCAAGTTGATTGGCAAGGGCGATGTCGGGAAGGTCTATCTCGTCAAGGAGAAGAAGAGCAGTCGGCTGTATGCCATGAAAGGTATGTATCGCGTGCCCCTTAAACTCCTCTCGCGTCGGCTGACAAATCTCCTGTAGTGTTGAGCAAGAAGGAGATGATCAAGCGCAACAAGATCAAGAGAGCCCTTGCAGAGCAGGAGATTCTCGCGACCAGCAACCACCCCTTCATCGTCACACTGTACCACTCGTTCCAGTCCGAGGACTACCTGTACCTGTGTATGGAGTACTGCAGTGGCGGCGAGTTCTTCCGCGCTCTGCAGACCCGGCCTGGTAAATGCATACCCGAGGACGATGCACGCTTCTATGCTGCAGAGGTCACTGCCGCCTTGGAGTACCTCCACCTCATGGGCTTCATTTACCGGGATCTGAAGCCTGAGAGTAAGTCGGATGCCGGACTCTCGCAAACCATGCGCCCGCTAACCTGAGCCGCCAGATATCCTCCTCCACCAATCTGGACACATCATGCTGTCGGACTTCGATCTGTCGAAGCAGTCTGACCCTGGTGGAAAGCCGACCATGATCGTGGGCAAGAATGGGGCGAGCACGACGTCATTACCAACCATCGACACCAGGTCCTGCATCGCCAACTTCAGGACCAACTCCTTCGTGGGGACGGAGGAATATATTGCGCCAGAGGTAATCAAGGGGAGCGGCCACACCAGCGCCGTTGACTGGTGGACGCTGGGCATCCTAATCTACGAGATGTTGTACGGCACAACCCCTTTCAAGGGCAAGAACCGAAACGCGACATTCGCAAATATTCTCAGGGAAGACATTCCGTTCCCAGACCACGCTGGAGCGCCCCAAATATCAAAGTGAGCACCTTGACCCACACATACTCAATGGCTTCTGCTAACCGACTCGTAGTCTCTGCAAATCTCTCATACGTAAGCTGCTCATCAAAGACGAGAACCGCCGACTAGGTGCCCGTGCAGGAGCCTCGGACATCAAAGTACATCCCTTCTTCAGGACGACTCAGTGGGCTTTGATCCGACACATGAAGCCACCAATCGTACCAAATCAGGGGCGTGCCCTCGACACCATCAACTTCCGCAACGTCAAGGAGAGCGAGAGTGTGGACATCAGCGGGTCTAGGCCTATGCAGGGCGTGCCTCTCGACAGCGGCCTCGCAACCCCTGGCGGTGAGGCCGCCGATCCTTTTGAGGAATTTAACAGCGTAACCCTCCATCATGACGGCGACGACCACAATTCTGACAACGGATACGACTCGTCACCTCATTGAGGTTGAGCCATTGGGTTGTGGTATGAGACATTTGGACGATCAGCGGCTTCGCGATTACACGTACGCTCTCCGTGTCGAGTGCAAGAGGCTTGGTGTGAGCAGCGCTCTCCGATTCGGATGTCGACATTGCCCGGCTGCAGAATTGTTGGTGTCATGGCTCGCTCGCCCGTCTGATCCGACTCCGGCTCTCCATTCGCGCCTCTCCATGCAGCCTGCACCAGTGATCTTCAAAAGAGGGAAGAAGTGTATATGATTTTACTGTACAAACGATACAGAAGAGGGCAGGCCCTATGGCATTTCATGGCTTGTCCCGGTCTTCTTTTTTCAACCCCCCTTACCAACACTCATTCAAAGGACCACGGAGGATGACGTGAATGCAAGAGGGAAGTAGCATCATGGCGTCTTGCGGGTAAGGCGTTCTGGACCAAAGACAGGGCAAAATGGTATCTAGCAATTTCTTGTTTTGTTGCTTTCAATCGATTTCTTTGGCGCGACGAGTGCCCATGCGGTGAATCGACGGCCATGACATATATCTGGCCATGTGGGTGGCTTCGGGCAAACTGGGCCTGGGCCCTTGGCTGCCCAGGGTGAAGACGAACAGCAAGCAGAGGCAGACCTGCGAAAGGAGGCCACAAGGTGTGTATCTGAAGTGGCCGCTATACGAAGATATTTTTCAGGAGTTGGCGTGGGGTGGTTATCTCTGGGTGTCTCTGGAGTTTTTACTACTACTCGTGAGCTGGGGAGGAAGAGAGCGCGAAGAACGAAAGACAATTCCAGCTCATCTTGCAATTCTTCTGTTCCTTGGAGCGACTCCGAGTGTGCACTGACGCGCGTGAACTATTCGCTTCCTGTGGGAAGCTGTGGGAAGGATCCTCTGCTCCGTCTCGATACGTGTATACATATACAGACAGACTCAGGTGTGATGCGATGTCTTGGTGCATCTGGGCGATCTCGTGCGCAGCTGATCCGTCAGCCGCGTCTTGGTCCCCACCCACCCTTTCCACGGCCCATCACGAGGGGCTAAAACTGCGATCTAGCCCCTACTGCAGCCTACCGTTACTTTAGTCATCGGTTTAAACCATGACATGCATGTCTAGCCTTTGTGTTAGCCAGAGCTCTTGGAACTCGTCCAGAAGATGTCGGAGATCACGGCAGATATGAGAGGAAGGTACCGGTGAGATGCTTGCGTAGGTTCGATGTTCCCCTTCTGTCTTCCCTCGCCACTTACGCCGTTTTGCTCTTCCGCTCCTTCCTGTTTCCGCACGTGAACGAGACGGCGATATAAATACTCAAGCAGCAAGTGTGCTTGAGCAATCGAATTCATTCCTCGTATCCTTGCGACTTCGCAAAGCCTCTACGGGCCAGAATGGGTGGCTAGTTATCAGCAATGTCATTGGCACCTTCACGGCCGAGCGTCCCCTCCGACTCGCGACGCACGAGATCTACTGTCCCTCCAGTCCCTCCAGCCCAGGAACACGGATATCCAAAGCAACCAGGAGCAGCCGAGCTCCCGGGGGTAAAGCCAGAGCCGCCGACGCCGCCATGCTACGTCGTTACTGCCCGAGGCGGCGACACGGGCTGCGAGCGGAGACCCGTCTCGACAGCTGGCGAACTCCAAGCTCAGATATCTGAGCTCGTCGACCAAAGTACCCAAGCGGCCGCCGTGGCCTCGGATGTGTTCACTGCCGCCAGTGTCAAGCACTCCAGGGGCGTGGAGGCTGCGGCAAGGCCACTCATCACCATCTACGGCCTCCCGGCCGCGTTTGTGCCTGTCCTTCTCGACAGCCCCTTGGACATTGACCCGGCCTTTATCGATGCTCACGCGGCGGGGAGAAGCTACCGGCCCATGGGTGTCCGCCGGAGACGAGGGGCCAGGGCGGCCCGGTATGCGCACTGGGATTACCCGGAGTTGGTGACTGGGTACTGGCAGGCTGTGGCCCAGAACAAGTCCTGTCACGGTTTGGAGCAGAACTCCATCGGCCCAGGAATTCCTCGGGTCGTTTCCGACCTTGCGCGTCAGCCAGTGGTACGGCCTGTGTCTGATGCTGGCAAGGGGCTGGCCGCTGTGTTCTGTCGGGCGAGTCTCTGGGTGAGCCAGGACGTGGATATGTTGTTCATGGACAAGCCTCGCTGGGAAGAAAGGGGTCCGTTAAGGAAGGCTCGCAGAGCAGGTAAAGCTACGGGAAATTATGCGTCGACGAACCAGGGGAACCGACCCAGAGATGGTGGGATGAAAGGAGATGACGTAGCAGTCGCTGCATGGAAGGGAGAGGAAATTCCCAGTTTGGAGAGCATACTACAAGACAGTCCCGCGACTATATATAAGAACAGCGGGGTACTTCAGATCTTGGAAGAGACAGCATTTGAGCAGTGGCTGGAGCTGTTCGAGGTCCTTACGCCTAGGCGGAGGGTGGTCAAAGCAGAGAGGACATCACTGGAGTGGCAGATCATGCGAGCACTGGAGCGGAATTTCGACATGTCGAAGACCATAGCGCGGTCCCAGAATGGCAGTGGAACTGAGGAAGCCTTTTCTGTAGGCCCGGAAGACTGGGGAGCTCTCATGCAAAGACTTCGAACTCGCGTGGAGATGATCGCGGCCACTTGCTCCGGGGTCACACACAAGAAGCCAGAGAGAACAGCCAGCGGGCCCCTGTATCACCAGGAAAGGATGGCCTACGTCCCAAGACACCGACCAGAGGCAGAAAAGCCATCGTCCCAGGGGTCCGACTCGGACAACCAGCGTGCCCTCGACCGCGTCACGTACCTGGGTGGAATCCTGCTCCCCTTCTCCATCGTCTCAGGCGTGCTGTCCATGAACGAGGGTTTCGAGCCGGGGCAACCTCTGTTCTGGGTCTTCTGGGTGGCCACCATACCCCTGACACTCTTCACAGTGCTGGTCATAAATGCGGACAAGCTTAGGCAGGTAGAGGTATGGTCCGAGGTGCAGGACCCCAGCCGCAGCGATTCGGAGAGTGACCAAGGGTCCACGAAATCAGGAAGCGGGGGCGAGGTGCAGGAGACCGAGAAAGGGAAACGAAAACCGACGCCTGAGTTTGGTATTTCCAGATACAACAAGCCCCAGCAGCCCGAGGCCGTCACCTACAGCGCCGGGGGCGACATCGTCATCGACCTTGGCACCCCGACTGCTGAGACTCAGCAGATACCAACAGTCGAGTCCCCCGGGCCGTACGGGGCAGATCCGCGGACGGACAGCGATGAAGACCAGGAGCAAGAAGGGACTTCTAGTGACGAGGACACGGCTGAGGAAGTAGCCCTCCCGATATCCGCCGGAGAAGCTGGGTACCATCCAGGCTGGAAGAAGAAGCAGCTGGGCTGGAAAGGGGCAGCGATGTGTATGCTGAGAATGAGAAAGCCGCTGCGGGTCTTGGATGGGATGCCTGTTGCTGCGCGGGAAGGGCAGCGTGATGACTAGCCGCGCACGAGGAGCATACGGACTACGAAGTTAGGTTTCATACTTGCTTTGCTTCGTATGGCGCCTGGCTCGAGGCGTTCTGTGATATCTTGTTGTTCTTCGCCTCCTCGAGCCAACAGATCCCTGTTACAAAGCACACTCAATGACTCTGGCTTCCCCGCCGGTGAGCTTGTGTGCACCACGTGGATTCGCTATTTACGGCCTCAATAGAATAAAGGGTATATATTTGCAGATCTGCTCCGGGAATATAATATATCTGGTCATTCAACCACACAGTTCCCCACTCGTGCTCACCTCCACCTGTGCGCTTGACATTTCCTAGAAACATAACACGCTCGATGCCGGAAAAAGTAAGAAGTCTGTATATCTGAGGATCAGTAGTCAATCAACCGCAGCCTCTTGCCCACATCCCGCCTCCTGGCCTGCACAGCAGCCCGCTCGGAAGCCTTGGTTTCGCCCCCGTCGACCTCGCCCCGCGCCTTGAGAGCCTGAAGGAGCATGCCGGCGTCAAAGAAACCATCTAATGGATACGGAGAACGTCAGCATAAACAATTTGCCGCGCGCTAGTAGCGGTGGTGTTGGTGGGCACTTACATCCCCCCAGCTCGTCATCCTCGCTGAGCGTGACGCTCTCGTCGGTTGGGCTCTGCGTGCCGGCGACGCTGCCCAGCTTCTGGCTGCGAATGGTCTCGGCGGTCGGGCCGGTGATGAGGCGGCCCCTGCTCTTAAGCCTGTTGAAGGTGGGCTTGCGGTGATGGTGGGTGGAGCGGTCGATTTCCCGGGCGCGGGTCTGCTTGGGCGCCGAATGGTGACGGCTGGTGATGCGAAGGATGCGGCGGATCTCAAGCAGGTAGCTCTCAAGCGTGTCGATGAAGCGCTTGGTCTGTCGGTGCTTGCTGCTGACGCAGATGGCGATGCCGTCATCCTTGATGATGTACCCGATACCGAAGCCGTCGCCACTGACGGGGCCGAACCCGAACTGCCGCAGGGACGGGTTGCCGCAGTTGGACGTCGACATGATGGTGTTGTTGAGCTTGTCCCAGCCCGAGTCCGCGAAGATGAGCGGCAGCTGCGCCTGCGATGCCCCGCGGGAGTTGGTGCTATCGCCCCGCGCCCGCGTCACCATGTTCTGCGTCGTGTGCTCGCTGTCGCCCGACACGGCCGACTCCCTGGTGGGGCTGGCAACCCCGGGCTCGGGGCTGCTTGCGCCGTCGACGGGCGAGGTGTATCCGCTGCTACCCGTGCTCCCGCTTACTGCCGTCTCGTCCATGAGGCGCTGCCAGAGGCAGAAGAGCGCATACAGGTGCCTATCGCAGCCCTGGCCCTTGGCGCACTCCTTGGTGCTACTCACATGGGTCTGACACGCCCTCTTGAGTGCCTCTACCTTCTGCTCCGCCGGGTTGTCTGCCCAGAATGTCTGCACGAAGTTGACAGACTCATCCGAGACGGTCCGGACTGCTTCCGTTCGGCCGTGCAAGAACATCTTGGTCATGGCTGGCTCGTAGGTGCACTCGATCCGGCCGTAGAGGCCGTAGTAGGCGGCCTGGAAGGCCATCTGGATGAAGGCGTCGGGCGAGAAGCCCATTGACGTGATGAAGTTCTTGCCGTATCCTTGGTAGTCAAGACACTGGAACTCGTTCTGCTCGATGAGGTCGGCGAGCCGCGTTTCCGCAAAGCGCACGGCAATCTTGAGCTCGGGGATCATGTCCCACTCCAGCTTGTGTGGCGTCGTGTTCACGTCTCCGAAGCTGTCAGGGTCACGCTTGGAAGGATCAGGGCTTGTTGATGCCCAGAGGGTGGGCGCTTGTCCATTAATGGTTCTGGCGAACCGTAAGATCGTGTCGGTGTACACATCGCTGGCGAACCTGAGGACGGTGTGGCCGTCGACGCCAGTGTGCTCGAAATTGATGCCGGCGCTACCATTTTTGCAGACAATAATTTGAAGCTTGTCGTACCAGCGGTTGGTGCAGGTGCCGATCTGCACGCCCTTCTCGATCTCGCTCGTTCCACAGAGCATGTTCTGGCAAAGAGCTGAAGCCGTGGCAGGCTCTGTATAGTCTAGACAGACAATGAACAGGGCCGAGTCCACTATCCCGAGACAGTCGGCGTTGTTTGATCCTTCTTCTCTGGTCAAGACGTCCCGGAGCCCGGACCACACCTTTCTGTTCTCCGTGCTGAGCACACCCAACGCCCCCTTTGCCGCATCCTGGATCGGCATCTGGGCTGCGTCATCGATGATTGTCTGCAGATTAATCGACACATCCTTCTCTGTCATGATGAGGTCCGAATTATCGTCGAGAACGTCAAACCAGTAAAACTGCCCATGGCACATGACGACAAGGTGCTTTGACTCGGGATCCTGTTCAATCTGGCAGCCAGCCTCGGTGGGAACCCTTGCTGTGCCAAAGAGCCTCGAGTACTGGTACATATCCATGGCGGTCCCCTTGATGGAGTCTGGCGGCAGCTCCTCCTTGCGGACAGCTCTCACAAACTCCAGGGCTGACACCACCAGCGAGGCCGCGCGGGTGACCTGATTGTTTCGTGCCGGAGTCGGGTCATCTTCCAGCAAGAAGAAGGGATTCAAATTGAGCACGACTGGGTTGTCGTAGTTCAGGTACGAGTCGTACCCTGTGATTGTTAGTGACGGCAACGCCTCCCATGGACCAGAGGAAAGTCTTACAGAACTGCTCGATATAACTTGTCCGTCCTTCGGCATACCTCTTGAGCTTCTCCTGCAGCTCAGGCCCTTCATTGTTCAGAAATTCCTGGACGGCCTGCTTCGTGTCGGAGTGCTCGCGAGGTGACTGCAGGGGCTTGAGAGCAGCCAAGTACTTGTCGCAGGTGCCGGCCAGCTCAGGGATTGGCAGCTTTGGCAGCTTATCCTGCTGGGCAAAAGTGACGCCCGGGTAGGACCTGTTCTCATTTACACCCATCCTGTTGGGGACTTGCTTCGGCTGAGGGATCCCGTTGGGTACGTGACCGTTTATAGGAACCGAGCGAGGAGCCGGCGTGCCAGGAGCAGACGAGAGAGTCTCTCCAATAGACTTGGGCAAGGTGAAAATCCGGACTTGGGTAGGCATCTTGGTCAGCCTGGAGCGTACTCAGAGGTAGAGAGGAGAGACGGAGGTGCTGATGTTCAGGCCTCTCAAGGCCGTACGGAAGAAGTAGTGGCAGTCGTGAAGGTAGTAGGCTGGCATTCCCACTCGAGATGTGACAGCACTGGGGGGTATAGAAAATAGGTAGGTATGTAAGGAGAGTCAGGAGAGACGAAGCCTCGTGTCATGGAAGGGGCCTGGTCCATATAACCTGCCGGCTCACACGGGTAGTAGCAGGTTCCTGAGGGAAGGAGAGGGAAGGTGGGATAGGTGAGGGCGAGCAGAGGTGCCCACTGGACCCCTCGCGGGTAGGTGAGGCATGTCCCATGGCGTTGACATGTGGGATCGAGCAGCAAGCAGGTACACGGACTTGGCTGGGGGATCAGGTGGGCAGCCAAGTAGCATGGAACCATGCGGGTGGGTAGGGAGGAGGGAGGGTGGTATATCGAGACCCGCGGGGGCGCAGATGAGGCATGAAACGGCTCCGCAGGGCCGAATGAATTCAATATGCACGGGAATTTGCCGAGAGCCCGGGATGGAGGGTGTAAGAATTGTCATACTGCACTGCACATACCTTGGTGCGGTCGGCTCTTGTTCAGCAAGCGGCTTGGGAGGTTGTTATTCCGACAGACTGCCAAGGGCGAGGTCTAGCAACGCTTCCGTATCGTGAGGGTAGAACTTTATTCTCCTGGACGAGGTCCTATGACGAGACAGGGTGAGCCGGGATATAATAAGGCTTGAGAGGACAAGCGTGTCAGCGGCAGCCGGGCAAAGCTGTGGAGGCTAGAGTAGGTAGGTCTGGAGAGGGGCACAGCTAGAGCAGCAGGAGCAGCAGCAGGAGCAGCACATATGGGTTCACCTCAGCCAAGGCTCCTCCAGCTATAGATGTCGACGACTATCTAACAGCTTAAGTAGATAGACGAGGCATCAGCACTGCACGGCAATCCAACTGTTCCTGGGCAGGGACGAGGCTTTTTTTTCTTCTCAAGATGTTGCTTGTTCGCCACGCCGCCTACCAGCCAGACCTGCGAGCCCTTGGTCAGGCCGTTCCTCAAGCGCAGCCCCGAGTCGCTGATACCCGAAAGTCCGCGGTTACCAAGTGCTGGATACCAGTCGGTTCCACAACCAAGAGAGAGACAGACAGGACGAAAGAGGAAGAGGGACGCGCTTATCTGGATGTGGGCCTGTGGCTTGGGGCTTGGGATCTTGTGCCTGGGGTCTGTGTTCGGATGACGCTGATGTGCAGACCAGCAACCAGCCGACTGGAGCAGCAGCTGTCACAGTCCAGAACTGGAAGGACGACAGGGGGGGATGGACGGAAGGAAGGTAGGACAGCAGGAACAGGGGAGGAGAGGGCAGGAGCAACGTACCCAGGTTACCCAGTCTACCTAGGTACCTAGACAGTGTTCCTAGGCGTGCTAGGTCAGGTAGGCAGTCTACCTAGGTACCCCACGGGGTGCTGCGCTTTGGCGGCTTGGGCCTGACGCACTGGTGCAGTGGTGCGGTGTTGCGGTGGGAATCTTCGGACCAGGGGAAGCGCTGTGGTTGGTGACCCGGCGCAAAGGCACGAGATGCCTGTGTCGGTCCAGCAGATCCCAGTCCAGTTCGCCCTCGGGTCGTAGTAGGTAGGTAGTCTAGCGTAGTCCTGCCGTGTACTGTAGATTATGGCCGTGTGCTTCCCACAGTCAACGTGCAGTGTTCCCACCAATGGGCTGATCTGGATCCGTGCCCAATACGCGCTCCAGAGCGATGGTATAGCTAGAAGCTCTTGTTTCCTTCTTCTCCCAGTGCAGCAGAGGGTAGTATCCGTCTTCTTCGTCTGCCGCTGCTGCTGCCGCTGCTGCTGTAGTGGCACACGGCAGAGAGATGATGCAGATGGTCGGTATCATGAGACAACCAAGGCAACGTTCCCGGAAACAAAGAGTGCAAGTGGGGCTGGCCCAATCCTCCCGGGCTCGCATATGACCAGCAGGTGGGTGGGTGCCTCCTGCTGCTCCGATAAGTCAAGACTGCCTGCCCATCTGCTGCTGGACTGGAGCATGTGACAGTGACAAGTCCCCCCGTCCATCGATCGCGTTCTTGGGTCGTCGGCGAATAATTAACTACCTAGACTACCTTGCACATAAGCGACAGCGGCCCACGGCCGAACGGAAACTCTGTCTTGATCCCCCCCACGTCTATGCTTGTCTGCATGCCCGTCGCCCGTCTCCCGACTGGACTACTCGGAAATCCCTCTGCTCTCAAATCATAGTTAATCCAAATACCCTGCCAATGAGCCGAGTCGCGAAGTCGCGGCTCCACCAGAAAATGAGAGCTCCACTCCAGAGGACAGCTCTGGAACCCTCTTTACCTCCAACCACGGCACTCCGGCCACTCTGAGGACTTGCCAGGGGCTGGGGAGAAGAGTGACGAGGCCAAGCACGCCTGAGAACCAAGCACAGGTATGACTGATTGAAGAGCGAATAGCTGTGGCTTCTATGCGCGGCTTTTGACTCCCCCGGTGCATCCTCGCCAACACCCCCGGAAATTCCCCGCCCTCTCCGTGCACTCGGCCCCACATCCGGCCCCGGGCATCCGGAAAATACGTGGCCCACAGCCGTCGACGCCCGATGGAGCGCTCCAATCTCTTTGCCATTGCAGGGTTCTCCACCAACACCAAGTTCCAGGGTCGGCTATGCGGCCAGTCTGTCCCCTCGTGGTCGCAAGCTGGGTTGGATCGCTGCTTTCACATGCATAGACAGGAGCTCTGCGTCGACAAGATGCCAAAACACACTTGTTTCTATATGATCAGCTCCACAGCAGCCGGTACGACCTTGTATAGCTCTATCTGGCCGTAGTACCCAGACTTTGCTTCTCAACACCTGCTTTGGAAGTGGCGTCGGCACTGAGTAACAACGATGAGACAAGGCTGCAAGCCGCGTAATGCGCTGTTCAGCTGCGCCGCCTTGGAAGCAAGTATTGGAGTAGTTTATATATAGACATGTCGGACACAGCATTCGGCTTCGCCATGCTTGGACCCATGAAATAGCTCTGCAACTTTACATGTGCGTGGCCAGGCCTGAAAGTATATTTATGGCCGCAGTTTTCAATCTCTTACCCTGACGATGTGCTCCACATGAGATTGGAAACGATGCAGTGGTAAGATTGCAATGTCAATTGGTTACCCATTGTGAGACTGTCGGAGCCCGCTTCTCTCGCGTAACATCAAGGCCTCTCGTTTCTGTAGAATAATGCCTGCTTACAGAGCAATCGGGCATCTGGAACATTCGTTGGAACACAGCGCACGCTTCCACACGGAAGACTTACCACCCCGCGGTTGATGTCACGGCTTATAGATAGGCTTGAATGAGAATAGTCCAACTGAGGCATCAGCTTCATATTCGACCCTAAAACTATGTCTATGGGGCCGAAACATACCCAACAATCGTAGAGAAATCTGAACGAGCTAATTCAATGCAATCCACATATCCTGATTGAGTGACCTCAGTCCTGGTTTCGACGACGCGTCCTCGCAGATTTCTCTTCAGCTTGGAGTGTGACAGAATCCTCCTCGCGGCCTTGTGTCGAGCATTCTCGTTTCACGTGCAGAATTGTGGCTTTCATTGTCCCCTCTATATTTATGCAGCCTCCAATCGGCGTGGCCACCCCCGATACCGCCAACGGTTTGTTCGACCGCACCATGGACGGATCGCAACATGTTGCAGTAGTGCTCAAGGGCGCGTACCTTCAGCCGGTATGAGGCTGCATATATAACACACCAAGATCTTTGCAGAGCCTCGTCACTCACTTCTTCTCATTGCTTGCATCAGTTTGTCCACCAGGCGACCCATGCGAAGCGTTGCATTTCCAATCTCAGCCATACGCAATACAAGCCAGCTGCTTCAACATTCTTGGGGCACACAATATGTCTGATGGTAATCATTTCACAATGTTCCCCTTGTGGGAAGAAATGAACTTCACGAGGGATTGCAACGCGTACGGCAATTGGTACTCAAATTTTATAGATCCAAATTCATGGAACAAAAGCCGCTATCTGGATGGAGATGCCTCGCTCATAATCGAATATTTCAGTGAAAGTCTTCCACAAAACTGGACGCTGCCGCCCGGGTGGACGGTCGCAGACTATGTGGGCAAAGTGTTGGACTGGTATGGGTGGAACCTGTGGGAAAATTTCTAGTAAGTCCTTTTATTATATTTCAATCTCCACGTTCCATTACTGGGGGCGCCAAGGATCTCTCTTCAGGGTCAACACCTGACGTACTCGCAGCGGGGAGATTGGCACCAACGACGTGTTCACCAAATACTTGATTGAAGATCCGATGAAATCGCGGTGCTATCACGAATACTGCAAAGCTTTAGGCTGGACAGATGACATGGACTTGGTTGGAATCGGAGTACATCTCTCCGTCCCATCTCTTTAGGTCCCCAGACCTTGGCCTTTTGTTCTGATACAAGAGCAGGTGTTCACGTCTTATTATGTGGAAGCCGTCCTTGTGACCATCTTCCTAATTGCATTTTCAGTGTGGCATATTCGACAATACGTCACATCACAGAAAGACTCGCCATCTAGCCTGCTCTCAGGCATCCAGTACCCCCACAAGCCCCCGACACGAGCATCGCGCCTCGGCTCCCGTGCCATTGGAGCTTTCCGCGGCTCTCTCAACGAATTCTTGGGCGCATCGATGCTTTTCAGCATCGCCATGCTGGTTGCCGCCCTCTACATGTCAGGTAAAGGAACAGCAGAGCGGAGGTCGCCGCTGGCCGACACACAGGTTCCCGGAGATAGCGTGCTGTACGACATGATGCTCTCCATGCTGGCGGCCACTTTCTCCATCTTCCCCGTGACGATCCTGTACGCGAAGCAGAGGCGCGACAGCGACTGCTCGTTCAAGAAGAGAGAGAACCAGGTCTGGGTCCGCAGGGCGGTGCTGGTACTGACATGGATGCTCGGTGCGGCCGAAGTCTACGCGTCTCTTTACGGGAATTTTGACTACGACCACAGAGACTACGAAAGTGATAACTACAGGGAGAATTGCGACTGGAGAGGTTCTGTTCACTACTGGGACGGGAGTAAGTCTTTTCCACCTTCAGCAGGTCGACCATCCCACGGATCTCTAGCGAGCCCTTTTGGGATTGGACATGTTCTTGTTTGCAAACTTCGCTGACGCAATCGCCTTTAGTGATAGCCGCACGGTGCCTCATTATCGCGGGCCCTGTCATCTGGCTCATACTGACAGTCTTCGTACTCACTGGCTTCCGCATACCCGGTATCCTTCACAAGCCGTGGATGATCCGTTGGCGGTCTTTCTGGCGCCTTGGGATTGCCTGGTTCAACTTGCTCGCTATGTGGGGAATACTCGGGTTTTTCACCTGGGTGAGACACAAGATCGATGTTACAGTCGGCCATCTAAACGAAGCAAACAAGTAAGCGCATTGGGCCTCAGCCTCAGCCTGGATAGGTTCTGACTCTGAATGACCTCAAAGCTGGAAATTCGGGCAGGTTCTTGCTCTGGCGACTTGGGCACCTGTCCTCTTTCAATTCATCTACATCTTCATATGTAGGCCTTTTTGCTCATAAAAGGCCCTTCTGATAAAATGCCTCATCTGCGCACGAGCTCGAGATTTGCCACTGACTATCTTCCAGGGGGCATTGAGGACGGTCTTGGGAAGACCGTACCGTCAGGTTATACAGTGCAACGAGCCGGTCGGGCGCCCAGTAATCAACATGCGACCAGTGGAAGAGACAGATCGAAGGACCCTCTAATGTCTAGATCCGAATTTGCAGAGCCCTCCCTAGATAGGGGATCTGAGATCGAGATGGGGATCATAGTCCGGGACACAGGATATCAGCCAGGTTACCATCCAGCACAGGAGAGGGAAGTTGGCAACCCCCAGCAACAAGCGATGGAACAGTGGCACAGGACCGGGTGGTAGGCCATGGGTGTTGGACGTCTGGGTTTATACACATACTGTAAGAGATTTTGATGTCGTGCGACTACAGCCTTGGAAGTCTTGAGAATTTTGCCTGTTCAATGGCCGTCCAAAATGGGAATAGAACTACATAGTGCCATAAAGATCTGATGAAATGGTGCTAGCTGGAATGCCAGTCTTTGATATCAAGAACCAAGTTGGCCGTCAAATGTGTTCTGCTGATTTTCGGGTACCAAACACAACAGACGGCTCTTTCGAGGGCGATACAGTGGAGAGTAAATAGTAAACCCGCCATTCCGGATTGAATAATGCACGTCATGAGGTAGCGTCTACCTAGGGCTAAAGGTGTGAGACAGCCTTGGTGCCTGTCAATTGGGGTACGGATAACACAACCAGCTAAAGTTCGAAGGCGTTGCGAGAGTCGATCTCACTGCCACAGCACGGTGGTGGCCAGGGGATTATAGGTCCATAGATTCTAGCTCACCGGCAAATATGAGAGGTGGCAATGGTTAATATAATGCCGTGCTGTAGCTCGTGGAAATGGTTTACCCTGAGCTGTCGATAGCATTGGTACTCGGAATGCGACCATACACATGCAAGCCGCTAGGAAAGTTTGCTCCGGATCCACTCTGGTGTCTGACGGTGTCTGAGAAAGGGGCAAAGGGGCTGTAGAGGGGAAACTGGGGTTTGTGTTTGTGCTCTGTTGATATTTGCATCAGTCCTCTCGCTCAGGCAGGATGGGGAAGAGCGTAGGGACGGACGGCTACAGAGGACCTCAAGAATGGCTTCAAAAGACGATTGATGCCTCGGTAGTCTCATCCCAAGAGACCAGAACTGTTATTCGGGATAACCTCAGCACATAATCTCTGTCTGCTTGAGCTATTAGCCGGTTTAAGTAGCCCTGATGGGCAGTTCAAGTGGGGACGGGATCTGCATCCCTTTAGAGGCGGTAAATCCCTGTTTCGGCGTAAACTAAGCGAGACAGGGAATACAACCAATTGAGTGCTGTAATCAAGGATTTGTCCTTCCAAAAACGGTCACGGAAGAACTTTACGCCGTTACCGCCTCTAAAGGGCCATCATGGTTGCATCGCGCCCGGCTCCCGAAAGGGTGACGTCTCAATCAAGGTTTCGCGGTCTCCCAACGCCACCCCCGGATCCCAGATCCCAGATATTCAGCCACAGTTCCCTGCTCATCGCTCGTTCCACTGCCAAACACCGTCTTTACTCCCACGCGGTTCCTTCCCTCACCAAACTGCCCGTTCCTGTCCCTATTATGTCAGTGTCACTGCGCGGCTGCAGAGCCAGAGAGAAGGAACCAGAAAAGTCATTCTGGCTCGAGTTCCAGGTCTGCAGCGACGCCCACTACGACCAACAGGCCCCCCGGCCTGCTGCCGCGGCCGCGGCCGCCCCAGCCACATTCACATGCTTCGGTGACCTCCCCGTGGAGCTGCGGCTCAAGATCTGGGAGCACCTCCTGCAGCCGCGCGTCGTGATCGCGGCCTGCCTGGACGAGGAAAACGCCGCCGACAAGCGGGAACAGCTGGCCCGGCGGCCCAGGTTGCCCGCCACGCCGGTGCTGCTCCGCGTGTGCCACGAGGCCCGCGCCGTCGCCCTTCGGCGCTACGAGCGGGCCTTTGCGTGGCGCGTGCCGGCGATGCTGGCGCGCCCCCGCTCGGCCCCGGCGCACGTGTGGTTCGACTTCTCGCGCGACACGCTGCTGCTGCTGGGCGAGCTGGAGCCCTACGACAGCAGCAACATCAACGCGCCCATGGTCTACTTCCTCGACCGCGCCGACGCGAGCCGCGTCAGGCACGTCGCCTGCGCCTTCGAGGAGCTGCGCTTCGGTGAGGTCGAGAGCGAGCAGATCTTCGGCTGTCTGTTCCACGTGCTCGACTCCTTCACCGGCGCCGGGCGGCTGCTCATCACCAGCACCGACGACGACCTGCGGAGGCACACCATGATCGGGTGCCTGCCGAGCTCTACCGACAATGTCGTGCAGAAGATCTGGTGGGCGTGGATCAACGGCACGAGTATTGTTACCAGCAGGATGAGAGACCGGCAGATTCTAATGGTGAGGGAGGACGGTCTTGCGGACTTCGTTGCCGAGCATGTCTAAAGGTGTTCGGCGTTGCATCGAGTGGTCGGTTTGGGTTTCACATTGCTATCTGGGCATAGATGGGAGCATCTGATGGCGTGCATATACCTTGTCTTTTTGAAATATATATTTGCCATAACAGCGCTTAATGGATAGTGAGGGATGTGAGGGATGTGAGGGATGTGAGGGGATAGGGATATCAAGTTTAGTCTATTTCCTTCACAAGGTTTGTACAGTGTTAATGGGTATGAGTGGCGTGAGAAAAGGAGTATCAATCATACAGGAAGAAAGGTTCCAGGGACCCACCCCTGGACGCCCGGCCATCCAAGCATCGCTTCTGTCATCTGCGCCGTTGCGGACGCTGCTCCTGATGTATCTCAAAGGCAGGACACCCCTCCCTCCCTCTCATGCCTCCAAGGAGCCAGTCAGTCAGGCCGACAAATTTTGCCCCGATGCCCCGGTCCCAATCCCCTCCAGACTGGACGTGCTCGATCGTATGACTTAGCACCCGGCCCTCGCTGTCAAATTCGAAGATAAACAGGCCCCAGAACTCCTTGACCGCCTGCTCGCCGCCCAGCCGTAGCATGTCGCGGAAGGGCAGCCTCCACCCGATCCCCTTGCCCGTCGTCCTCCACCTCACCACCAGCTTCTCGCTGACGGCGCCCTGCCGGGTCCCTGGCTGCTTGACCATGCGCTCTGACATTATCTCGAGCTCGACGTCGCCGATGATGGGCAGGCGGTTCCACGCCACGGGTGCCGTCCACAGGGCGGCAATGTAGGCCACGCGGCCGGACACGGTGGGGAGGTGTGGGTGGGTTGAGGGGAAGAGGTGCAGGGAGATGTTTGGCGCGAGGATCTCTTGTGGGAGGGGAGACTGGAGGAGCGTCGGGAGTCGTTCTTGGAGGATGCGCAGAGCTGGGAGGCTTGGGTCAGCATCTCGAGGTTGGTAGCTTTCCATCGCATAGGACTGGGGCGGTTCTGGGCTTACTTTTGCCTAACTTTGCTTTGCGATCATCTGGGGGTTTGTTGGGTCCTTGACCCAGAGGTGGCGTGGTGTTTGCATAGGGGAAGGTCGGGTTGAACCATACTTCTGGTAGGTTCCGAGTGTTGGCTTCTTGGAGTGTGGTAAGAGACTTTGAGGTGCTAGAGGGGGGTGCTGGAGCTGGAGCCGATGTTGCTTGCGCCGCGGTGGGGAGGAAGCCTGCAAGAAAGGACCTCGACCGGCGGGCGGCGGCCCTTGTCACGACATTTTTGGGATGGGCTGAGGCGGTCCTCGAGAGTCGGGGAGCGGACATTTGGTATTATTGCTACTACATGAATAGGGACAGCGGCCTAGTAGTAGCTGAGATGTGGGGGTCTTGGTGGCCTCGCTGCCGCTGGGGTTGCTGTGATGGTGCAGAGCTCAGAGGTTTTGCTGCGTAGGAGAAGGAAGCTTTTGGTGGGCTTGGAGGAAATTCGGACGATGATGCAGATGGAATTCCTGGTTGGATGCTATTGAGGTGCAGCTCGGGGGGGGACATGCACCCACCCATGGCTGTCTAAGCGAGCTCCAAAGCCCAACGGCGCGGATACTACAACCCTCCCTCTGCAAATCCGGCGATTCTGACAGGCCCCGAAGCGGGACATGGGCACCCTGGGGCGCCCCGCATCTCCACTGCTGATTGAAGGAGATCCCCAGGTTCTTGGTAAGGAAACATGGGCCATGTCAATCCTCGACCGCTTTGTAGTGTCGGCTGGTGGGATAGTATTTACAAGACCTGGAAGCTTACAACTTGATCATCTATGATGAATCAATAGTATCACGAGCCGGTGCCGCCAGGCCGTGACAAAGTCTGCACGAACTGGAATGAGCTTCATCGAGACCGGGCAAGGTGAAGTGAGACAGACCTTAGAGACTGAGCTGCAGGATGCCTAAGTTTCAGGCCCGAGGATTCATAAAATGAAGAGGGAACTGTCCAGCATATATTGCAGACTCAACGGACGGCGCAGGAAGTGCCCGGAATGGTCACAGCATGGATGCAGCTAATAACTGGCACCTTACTCAAGTTCAGACCAACCACTTCCAAGCTGGTTCCACTAAGATAATTATTGCCTAGTCACTTCTCTCTCTATCTGTGCTTGTCTCCTGTGGACGGGACATAATTATCATCGTAAAAACCTGGGCTGGCTGAAGGAGTCAAACACACTGACAGTAAGTGCCTTGCAGAAGGTTGTTGATTCCTAGCTGTCCAACGCTGGCCCTGGCTCGTCAGGATCGCATTCCAGCCAAGCCATTCACGTGAACCGCTCACAAAGCCCGAGGCAGGCCGGCCCCCACGTGGAGTGGCAACAGCAGTCAAGTGTCCAGCTGTCAAAGAGTCCCAGGATGTGGTGTGAGTGAGACACGCGGGATCATCAGCTGTACCCCTTGACTCAGCCTGAGGTATGATGCGGCAAGCGGGCTTTCGTTCGTCCTGTTTGCGTGCCTCTGCGAGTGCCGTACGGTCCCAGACAGCACATTTCACAGATAGTTATCCCACAGGAGAGTATCCTGCAAAGAGTCATCCCACGGAAGGTTATCCCATGCATCAAGGGCAGACTTTCCGTGACGGGACCGTCGGGCTGTTCCCTGCAAGGCTATCGTCACCACCCGGGCATTTAGTTGTGTTGTGTGAGCAGTGGAGTGGAAGTAGAGCGACGAGCAACAAGTTCAATGCGTGCATGGGGATTTGGACGAAGCTACGACCATGCTATTGTTAGGAACGAGACACAGCTGCCGAAGAAGACGTGTGAAAGACTGATTGTTGTGCGATACCAATACACTCACTTAGGTTGGTACTTCGTCCTGTCCGTACTTGACTGGACTGACTGGCTGGCTGGCTGGCTGACGGACTGGCTGTAGCGATCGGTATGGGTACGTAGCCTTGCATCATCACGTGGAAAAGCGGGAATATGGCCCGTGCCCAGGCGTGTCCCGGTCTAGAGCAGCCTCCAAACAGTCAGTCAGTCAACCGACCTGCGGTTCCTGATGCAGCCTGTCCTGTCTGCCACCCTGCCCGTCGTCCTCCTCCATCAATCCATCAACCTTCCGCCATCCCCTTATCGCTGCAGTCCTCACTCCTCCATACCTGCCCCAGTGCATACTCCAGAACCCACATTTGCCCAGCGCTCCGCAACACAGTCACCATGAATCCCGAGTGGTATGCCCTCCTGCCGACAACCTCCCGTCTCCGACGTCCTCATGTGCTGACCGACTCCCAGAGCCTCTCCACCCCGCCATCGTCCTGCAACCTCAACAGGAATCGCACGGGACCAACTTGACTATCATGGACGACTTTATTGACATGAACCAGATACGACTACCTCTTCAAGCTGCTCCTCATCGGTGACTCCGGTGTTGGAAAGTCCTGCTTGCTCCTGCGATTCGCCGACGATACTTACACCGAGTCCTATATTTCCACAATCGGTGTCGACTTCGTACGCTCTGGTGATCACCGCACCCGAGGCTCACCCCGCTGACGCTTTGGTAGAAAATCCGAACGATCGAGCTCGATGGCAAGACGGTAAAGCTGCAGATTGTGAGCCAGTCCAAGTCTATCCCCAACGACCGCCACGGCCGAGAGCCCAAGAGACAACTGCTAATGAGGACTCACCGCCACATAGTGGGACACCGCAGGGCAAGAGCGTTTCCGAACCATCACCTCCTCCTACTACCGGGGCGCCCACGGCATCTGCGTCGTCTACGATGTCACCGACATGGATTCGTTCAACAACGTGAAGCAATGGCTACAGGAGATCGACAGATACGCCACTGAGGGCGTCAACAAGCTCCTCGTCGGAAACAAGAGCGATATGGCGGACAAGAAGGTTGTGGACTACACAGTTGCCAAGGTGCGATTCCACCGTCAACCCGCGACCGCCGCTGTGATGAGCACACATCATCACATGCTGGCGCTGCTATCTAATCGAGACCGCCCCCGAGACCCACTTTACTAACTACAAAATAGGAGTTCGCCGACAGCCTGGGCATCCCCTTCCTCGAGACCTCGGCCAAGAACGCCAGCAACGTCGAGCAGGCTTTCCTGACCATGGCCCGGCAAATCAAGGAGCGCATGGGAACCACAGCCACCAACAACACCAAGCCAAACGTCCAGGTCGGCCCCGGCCACGGCGTGTCGCCCGGCTCTAGCAACAGCTGCTGCTAAGCGCCCGCGCCTCCCGTCTCGACAACTTTGTATAAGTACCGCGACCATCGCCAAAGCCTTTTTTGGGAGTCCAAACACTCACGACCGTCACGAGATGTGGGATATACGCGAGACGTGCAGGGTAGTCAGGAGTGCTGGTTGGCGGTCATTTTGGGATCCGGATTGCGACTTTGCCCCGTTTCGTGGTTTTCCCGCTGCTGTTTCTGCGCATAGATTGAAGTGATGACTGGCAACTGGGGTTCTCTTCTCCCGCCCGGGGCCCCTGTGCACGCAGCATAAGGCGTCATGATGGACGGGGAACCAGGTAGCTCCTAAGACGTACTGCTATGTCATGTCATCCTTGGACGGGCTGGTGCATGGAAGAGGAGGTCCGTTCCG
Source organism: Diaporthe citrichinensis (assembly GCA_014872995.1). Classification (NCBI taxonomy): domain Eukaryota; kingdom Fungi; phylum Ascomycota; class Sordariomycetes; order Diaporthales; family Diaporthaceae; genus Diaporthe; species Diaporthe citrichinensis. The sequence continues at coordinate 406,142 of JADAZR010000027.1, forward strand.
AGTGGCGAATCATCACACATAATACATACACCACAGCTGGAGTTCTTTTTGTCGTTTTGTCTGTTGTGACTTTTTTCTTTTTCTTTAATGCGTTGTTCTACCTGTTTCTAGGAGTGCTTTTACGACTTGGTCTTCGAGGATAGGATCATAGCAACGTTCAATGCGATTGGGCATCCCAGAGAAATTTCGAAGACAGCCTGCATGGCATCCGCATACTTAAACGTCTGGGGAAAGGCCCGGGCATCCTCCTTTGAGGCTCTTCGGAAAAGGGGGCAGGAACTCCGTAGAGCCCGTGCTTCGCCGAAGTCAAGGATCGGTCCGATTGGACTGTTTGTCATCTGTATTTGTAGTTGCTGAATGCACGAGACTGCGCAGTTGGGCCGGCCCAGAAGTAGCTACCCACACTGCCCGGGAGATCAACATCCAGACGCGCGCGAAATCGCTCTCGTAGCTTCAAATCGGTCTGGGCACGAAGCCTGCGGCCTGCATATGCGTGGGGCCCCAACCCTCAGGAAAGCATATTGTAGACCGACAGTCTGTTGGAGAAGGGGGGTGGTGGTTCTTTGACTAGAGCGAGACGCATCTTGAGCCAATATCAAGGGAGCATGTGAGGAGTAGACAGTTGGTGTCATGACATCGGGTGACGGCCTGGACCGGGACTGTCACGGAATTAACAACGCACGGGGACACGACTGATGAGGCAGGGGATAGACAAGTAGAGTACCAGGATAAATGATTATCATTGCCGCCGCGCCGACAGAGCCTCCTGGCCCTCCTCACTCAGCTCGCGGCTCATTTGGCGCGGGACCCATCCAGTCCACTCCATCTCTGTTCCTTAAAGGATGCTGCTACCTTACTATCAGTACTATCAGTACTACCACTAATACTACTACTATCACACAATACAATTACTAGTTAAATTGCTTTTCCCCTGTTGCAGGCGCAACATGAAGCAGTCAGACGGCCAAAAGAGGGCGACGATGCCGTCTTCTCTTGGGCCCGCCTGCATCATCGTGCACCCGAGCCTGTGTCCAGCTCCGCGGTCATTAGGTACAGTATTCGCGCAGCCAGTTGCATATGGCCCCAAAAACACCATCTCAGGTTATCCAGATCTGTCATTCCATGCGTTTGGTGCAACATGCATGCGTAGGCAGAGCATCCCAAAAAAACATGCCTTCCATCCAGTTCATATATGCAAGACGGGAGCAGACCTAACGTCAGCACCTAAAACCCAAAAATCAGTACTCCAAGAGTATTAAGACATCCAAGTGCCTCAAGAGAAACATTTTGTGCCTTAGATTGCACACAGACAGCCTTCTGCTGCCTCGCAGGCGCTTTTCCCGTGCACGTCGCCTTCAAACGGGGTGAGTCACTCCTTGCCGGGTGAGCAGTCGGCACTGGTGCTCGCCTCGACGGGCATTAGGCCAGTCGCTTTCTCTTTCGGTCATCGTCTCCTCGAAGGTCATCCCCGTCATCGTTGTTCAAAATATGGGCCATGCTTCCGCGCCGAGTCGGTGGAGCTGAGCTGTCTTGAAAAATACTCCTTCGGCTCTGTGTCGCCGAGCCCCACTCCCAGTTTCTCAGCTTCTCAAACCCGTCACCGTTCGGGAAGTTGGTTTGTGGCGGCGGTGGGCTCGATGGTCGAGAGTGGGACTGAAGAGTTGCTGGGAAGGGATATTGTGAGAACGATTCACGACGTTCATCGGGTGGGCCAAGGTGACTAGGTGAAGACGGGAGATGGCTGGAGGGTGGCCCCGAGGAGAAAGGGGGCGGCTGGGGCTGCCAGCCGTGAGCCCGTATATCAGCAGAGGTATGTCGCCGAGCGAGACTGCCCGGATGCTCTACAGCGGCGAGTGGGTGAGGCGCCGCAGGAGGAGGCGGAGGGGCTTGTGGACGTAGGGCAGACGGCGATTGCGCCGGCGGGGTGGAAACTTGGTTCATGGTGCTGCCGCCAATGGAGCCATACGGGCGACGTGTGGAAATAGAAAGGTTGGAGGGGACTGATGGCCGGTAGTCGTACGGCGCACGACTTTGGCCCGGTGGTGCAAGACTCGACCTTCGCTGATCGTCCTGTGGCAACTGCCGGGGCGAGACCGGCGCGTTCTCCACACTACCGAGGTATGCACGGCTGGTCGAGTACGGTGCTTCGTGAGGATCTTCCAGACCACGTATGATCTCAACCTGACGCTGGATGTCTCCCCGTAATGCAAGGGCTTCAACAATGTCAGCTGCGTCCCTCAAAGACTCGAAAGCGGTTGTGAAGACTTACCGTCTCTGTGGATGGGGTTTTCGGGTGACACCAAGTTCATCAGAATCCGCGACTGTTCTTGATTAAAGGACAAGAGTCGGTTGACAGAGTCAAGGAGTGCCTGGTGTTTGACCTGCATGTAATGCGCGTTTGACTCGGAACGGTCAAGCCTTGCATAAAGGTCCTGAACACTGCGCTCGATTCCAAAGAGCCTCGGATCACCGCCAGCGTCTTGTATGGGCTGCATTGGCTCGGCGGGCGTCCCAGGCTGTGATGGCGGTGCCTTCTGGGTGACGAGGGCGTGGCGCGAAGCGCGCCGCTTGATCTCTCGCAGTCCGACCAAGTCGCCCCTCTTGAAACTGTTGTTCCCATGCTTGAACTCCCACAAGGGGTGCTCGGGGCTGCCATTGTGGAACACGTCGCTCACTGGGGTCCAATCAATTAGCTGTGGTAGCGCCCCTCCTCTCAAGAGACAACCTACCCTTGTGAAAGCCATACATGTTTAGCTGGCGGACGAATGAAGAAATGTTGGTGTGTTTGAAGTATTGCCTAGGGAGCTTCACGTCAGTGGGCGTGGACCCTGAGAAGTTGAGCACCAAAGGTACACGTACGCAAGAACCTTGGAGAATTCCGAGGTCGGCGACATGACAAAACTCTCTTCAGTACCTGACCAAGATATGAGATGGGAAATGTTGCTGTCCTCGAGCATACTGTAAATAAGTCAGCATTGACATGGTCGGGCGCCGGAAGGCAGGTAGAGAGGGCGGCGCACTTGTATAGCTTGTGTATAAAAGCTGTCTGAACGATCTTGGGGCCATGGACTGCTGCCGCTGCCGCTGTCGGCGCAGGCATTGTCATGGAGCTGCTTGCCCCTTGACCTTCTGATCGGGCGGGAGTACCATTGGTGTCTCGATCCCTCTCCCGGTCGGGGCTCTTGGTGGCAGAGGCAGGCGCGGATGAGTTGGTAGGAGTTGTGATGTCCATGGGCTCGCTATCCGGGGCCGACATCTGGATGGTTGGCGTAAGAATAGGAACGGTTCGCGGGGCCATTGGGTCGTCTTTGCCATGCCCGTCCCCCAGTAGCGATCTATGCGGGCTATCCATCACCTGTGCCATCTGCGGGTAGAAAGGCAAGGCCGTCAGCATTTGGTCCAGAGCGGCGGGCGGGGAGCGGGAGGATGGGCGGTGATCGGCAGAGCCAAAGTGGACCGGAGGAGCCAACGAGGCTGCCCGGGGGTTCTCCTGGACCACGAGACCTAGGGCCTGGAAGCTGGGAGAGGGAGGTGGGCTCTGCAAGGGACGAGGCTTAAACACACCGCATAGCTTCTCATATGGGGCTCTGAAGGTTAGGTGTTGGTTCAGGTCAAGGCCCGTTGAAGCGGCCCCTCTTTGTCTGCCCAGAAAGACGGGCTTCCTGCCGCCTCCCGAATAACCTGGGAGCTTGATCCCGGGGCCCGTTTGAAGCAGCGGATTGCCCAATGGGGAAATGCTGGGCTGGGCTGGGCCTCACAGGTATGCGCCGGTAGGTGCTGCGTCTGTATTTGTATGATATATGTGGTCTATGGCTGGCGTGGGTGGGCAAGTTGCGGCCGACTGTCGAGCACACACGGGTGCGATCGGTCAATGCACCCCGGTCACAGGCTGAATGGAGGTGGGCACTGCAGGGCTGGTGGGTATCATGCCTTTCGAGCTTGGGCGTCGCAGCCTTCGCGGCCTTCGCAGCAGTCGCCGCAGCTGTGTCGGAGGGCGCGCGTGGTTGCAGTTGTAGCAAGAGGAGGCCAGGCTCGGCCTTGGCCTCACGGGCGCGTGTGCAGATGGCAGAGTGCAGCGGAAAGGCGGTAGTATCTGGAGGGCGGGATGGCAGCCCAACCAGGCGTCGCGATAGAGGATGGGACTGGGAGTCGCAGTTCGAGGGCGACTTCGAGGGCGGAGGGCGAGAGGTCGGAAGCCGGAAAAGGGCTCTGGCTATGGCTCCTGCTCTGGTGGACTTAGTGCCTTCGTGTCGTCGAGTGCGTGGCAGGCAATTGGAGGGCGAGCTTGAGATTAGGTCGTCGAAAAGGAGCTGGACAATTTAGAGCAGGCCCGCTCGAGGTTATTAGGGGGGGCCCAAGGAAGCAAGCCCAAGGATGTTGGAGGGGGGGTAGGCACGTACCACATGGGCACATGCAGGAGAGGAGCACTGGGAGGAGCACTGGGCCAAGTCCAGAGTCGGCTCCCCACCCCGGCTGCGTTCAATGGTGGTTAAAAGCCCCGAGCAGAACTCTGAAGAGGCTGCTAGTGCTATATCTAGCACGCACGAGTGCCCACCTGTGGAGCTTGGGACAAGAGGGGAGGAGGGTACCTTGCCTCACCGCTTCATGACACGACGCTCGCAGGTAACTGGCTGGCGGGCTGGCAAGCTGACAGTGCTGCAACGGTACAAGCACGAGCAGCCCGGATACCCTCACTACACTACTGTGGTAGGCATTGCGCAACAACACCGTTGTCAACCGGGTATGCACTTACCTACAGCATGTAGACTATGTACGTGGTCGACTAACCGAGTTACTATGTAGGTACTCGGATCTGTAGTGTAGACTGCATACAGCATGCATGTGCCGTGCTGGTCTTTTCGTCTTCACCCACGCGCGTTTCCAATCCCAACCCGCGTTTTGCCTGATGAGGTGAGAAACAGCGGTGCTCTGGGCTGGGCTCCATTCCTGACCCGACGTTGAGCCTTCCATCCACCCACCAACCCACCCTTCCATTCAATCCATCCACCCAGCTCAGGCCAGCCAACCGTCCAACCGTCCACCCAAGCAAGTATCCAACCCGTGGGGACGGGGCGGCAGGGCAAGGCAGGGCAGGACAGGGCAGGGCAGGGGTTGCAGCTGATCGTCAAACCCACCTGCATCCCCCCAATCGAACGTCTGGAAACTCGGGGTCTGGCCTTCCAGAAGCCGTGCAAGGACGAAGAAGCAGTGCGCCAGAGCGCCAGAACACCAGCTACCACCCACCCATTCACACGGACACCCTGACACGGACGGTACTCGGTCTGCCTCTGCATCCGCATCTGCATCTGCTTCTGTCTCGTGCAGGAGGAGGAGGACGACGACGACGACTACTCCTCCTACCTCACAATGTTTTCCCAACGCAAGCAAGTGGGCCAGATGGATTAGATCGACCAGATGGACCAGACGGACCAGACGAACCACTCACGGTACAACCACGCCACGAGATGCGATTTGAGCGATCTCGCTGCTCTTCATGCACTTGCTGCCTCGCAACCGTGTCAAACATCCACCTCCAACCTCGCCGCGACGGGATGATCTCGAGGGGACTCTGCCCGTCGGACTGCTGGCACGGCGTGGTCTCGTCTGTTGAGTTCTGAGGATTGAGGATCGGCCGGCCAGCCTCCCGCGCACCGTTACCTGTTACTAGAGACTACGGTACCCGATAAACTACTGCGCGGTCGCACATGCCGTTTGACGCACCTTGGGCCTGACAACTTCAGATTGTCCACCCACCGGACGCACCCCAAGATACGATTCGCCATCACCTGCGCCTCGCTTCAGCTGCGACTCTGTGTCAAAATGACTTGCAGGAAACACGGGTGGAAGCATCAACGTCACTATCGGCCCGCCCAACATCACCCTCAAACTGCAAAGCACCGAAGGATGCGGTAGGTGTCACGAGCCGGTCGGCCCCCCATGTGTTACCGTCACCTTCGCAATGCCTCAATTACCTGTGCAAGGACATCCATCCACCTAGCTACATCATCTCATCTTGCGAGTAAGGCACGGCCGGCCAGCCAGGACGGCTAAGCGTACATCCACATCTCACCTGCGGGTCTGGGAAGCCCGGGCCAAAAACCGACCCTGATGAACGCACCGGGGCAGGCCACCGCACGGGCAAAGCTCGACCACTGCCAGGTGGCAATTGGACAGCTTCTCCGCCCGGGAACTAACCCGCCCGAACGAATCCAACACGCCCAAGATCTGACATTCCCGGACAAGCCTGACAAACCAGAGCTCCCAGTCCGAATCAGGAAGCTTGGTGTTTCTGCTGGCCTGAAGGAGAACTAGCCTGCCTGTTGCTGTTCTGTATCCAGACCAGCCCATGAAACCATGACCCCCCTGGTTGTCTCCCGTTTCTCAACGTCCAACCAACAACTTGGGGCACAGCCAGGCCACGCCAACCTTCACTCGGCCGACGGTATATTATATTGAACGAGCGGCATTCTGGCAAATCTTGCATGTTTAAACTTTGGCGCCCGTACGATGTCGTGCAGCCCTGGTGGCCCCGGCCCAGCTGACTCTGACCAGCATGGGATGGCTCAAGCTTCCCGGGCCCTCAGACAGAAATTTTCCCAACGGCAGTAGTAGCAGCAGCAGCAGTCGCAGCAGCAGCGCCAGCGCCGCCAGCGCTGCACTTCTTGAGCTTCTTGCGTCGAGTCCGACGACGCTGGCGCTGTGGCTGGGGTTCATTTCACCCTTCTGCATGTGCGACGCCGAGGTTTCGGGATGATCGTCTCCCTGACACACCGTTGAAAAGGCAGAAGCGAGGCAGCTCTCGGTGATATTCCACTAAAAGTTTCATATGTCATTGTCGAAACCTGGCATCTCGTCTCCCACGGGTTCGACCCGCCTCCGGGGGCTATCCTGGCGGCGATACTTCACCGTGTGTCACCTGAACCTGCACGCAAGAGTCCACATCCTGGCTGCAGTTCTTCGCCTTCCCGAAACTCCCAATTTACTTCCTTTGATTGAACGTGACCGCTCTTTTCCACCGCGTTGTCATCAGCGAGGACAAGTTGAAGGACGCAGCACCAGCATCGGCGCGCAAGATCGGCGCGAGTGGTCGGTCTGGGGATGAATCCAGCCCGGTATCCGCGCTGCACACGCCTATGCGTAACATCATGCCAACAGGGCTGTCCTGAAGGCTCACAGACAATGCGTTTCCATGTCCTTGGCCGTCGATTGGGCGGAGCCTCAAACGCGCGAAAATAACCATGGGCAGCATGACCCAATACCACGGTAGATTCTCCCACCCTATAACGCGTTCGGTATCTTCCGCCCGTCGGGTGCGCCTCAATCGGCCGTCCAGAAGGTTTCCAACTACAACGTTCCGTGACGAACTTGTTTCTGTTCTGTTCCTTGTGTGCGGGCGATCGCTCGTCCTGGTATGGCGCCCTGGGTGGCTGATGATATGCACGACGATCGCCTTCCTTTTGCTTCTTCTCCTTCCGCCGCTAGACTGCCGCACAACAACCCCGTCGTCCCCAGGCCCTCCCACTAATTCATCCTCGCTCCCCCGGCCGTCCTCCGCGATCGTCAGGGGCTAGAGCGACGCCAAAGGCGCCGGACCCCTTCCCCCGCTCCCTTTAATCATGCCCGGCGACCCTTCCATGGTTTCTGGCAGCTGTCATAGCGCGCAAGATCGCCAGCAGATGGCCCATCTGGTTTCACGGTTAAAATGCACGATGCCTCCTGCATGCTCGTCTGTCAGGCCGGGACCCCTACCCGGCTGAGCCCATTCCAAATCCTGGCAAGATTAAACTACAAATACGATCTGCTGGCTGAGTGCCGTCAGCGGTGGGTCACGAATTAGGTTTGATGGTGAGGTGTAGACTCCCAGCTACGGCACCTTGGTGGGAGCCTCGACTGTGTCTATCGCGAGAGCCGTCTGTCATCACGAGTTTCATCGCGGTCATTGCCCATTGTGGCCTGTTCTCGCTTCAGCAGACGCGCACTAAGAATCCGTGTGGCAGAAGCATGGGCACGCCCGGCTGTTTCCCTAGCTGCCCGGTCACCTAGGTTCGTGCGGTCCAAAAGCTAAGCCATACGTGGATTAGCATAAACAGTAGTACCGTCGTAGAGAGGCGCCACAGAAATCGTGCGTACGCCACGGTGGAATATATGTATGTCATCGAGTAGAGGAAACAATGCGCAGATCCGCCTCCGGTCCTTCCACTGCCAGCAATGCGATAGTCCAAATTTGTCACCCAATTACGCCTACGAGTCCCCAAAATCCATCCCATTAGACCTCTTGTCGCCGAGCTCCCTGATCTTCTCGCCCAAGATCGTCCTTCCATACCTCTCGGCCACCTTGCCCGCGGCCTCGACCATCCTGCCCGTTCGGTCCCGCATGAGCTCCACCATCTCCAGCGCGCGCATACCGCGCTCCTCGCCCTCGCGGCACTCGATCGCTAGCAGCTGCAGCAGCGCCTTGTCGATCTCGATCTCGAGCCGGGCCAGCGCCGTGCGCTGCGCGTGGCTGCCCGACGTCGACTCAACCAGGTCCTGCACCTGCGCAGCCTGGATCCCGCGCAGCATGAACTGCTGTTCGAGCCTGCGGGACTCGGAAGACTCCTCTTCGTCCGCCTTGAACGCGTCCTCGTCCTCGTCCTCCATGTCCTCGTCACCGTCGCCGGTCTTGGTCTTGGTCTTGGGCGGTGCCGAGGTGAGCGGTACGGAGAAGTCGAACTCGGAGAGTAGGGGTCGCGGGAAGTAAGGGTACTGGTCCCCGCCCTTGAGGATGATGCAGTGGAACTTGTTGTCCGCCACCGCGATGGGAAAGTAGCTCTCGTTCTTGCGGCCCGAGGCCAGGCGGGGCAGGAGCTTGGTGTCCAGCAGAGGGATCCATGATGCTCGTGACGGCTGGCGCCAGTGCAGGAGCGTCAGGAGTGTGCCTGTAGAGTCGTAGATGCATGGGTCCTTTGATTCCTGTCAGCTTGTCTGTGCACTTTGACGGCTGGCCGTGACATGGCAACTTACGCCATTGTCAGAGAAGAAGACGCTCTTGACGGTGGTGCCCTCTGGTAGAGCAACCGTGTCTTCGTTCTGACAGATCTCGTCGCGTTTGACATTCTCGATCGAGTAGAGTAGCCTTGTTCTACCATCGGCACCGCAAGGTCCGTTGCCAATGGTCAGAACATAGTCCCGCCAGCTGGCGCACGTCACCATCGGAGTGCTTTTCGGCCGGTAAACTCGGTAGGCAATCCCGAACAAGGTGTAGACTCGCACGTAATTCGCCGACGTTGTCACTGTTATGAAAGAATCGCCCAAGGACATGGCCAGCACGGCCTCTCCCTTGGGAAGCTCTGTCCTCCAGTCATTACGCTGTGTCCATGTTTCATGCGGCCGATAGAAGATGGACGCTGGTGCATCGTCTTTGGGAGGGCATGCAAAAAGGGTTCCGTGCTCGCTGAGGCAGGCCTTGTCGTAGAGGAAGGTATCTGTGAAATGGAAATCGCGGTGAAACTCATGATCATAGAACTCCACCGTCACTGTGTGGTGCGTGTCCTGGTCGACCGTCCAGACGAACCCGATCAGGTTCAGACAGAGGTACTTCCGGTTCCCACGCCAGGGAGTTGCGCCTGGTTGGAACGGCTCGTGAAACCGCGGCTGGAGGACATTGGCTCGCTTATTTGGATAATCGCCGAAGATGTCATCATCATCGGCCGGTCTCTTGCGGCCAAGAGTGTATCCAGCGCCGTCGTCATCAATGACGAAGTTGTCGTCGTCTTCTCCAAAACCATCATCAAGCAGAGAGTCCAGATCGTCCGTCAGTTCTGTCCGAGCTGCTTCCGGGCGGGTCTTCTGGCCATTCACTTGCGGTCTTCGGCCGTTGGCTGCTGTTTCGTTCAGAGGGTCGTGAATGAATGGTGCTGGCTGCCTTGACAATTTCAAGAGAATGGAGAATTGGCTTGAGATGAAATCAGGGCAGATATAGACCTCGCCGTCGGTGGTGGTCAGGGATAGCAAGTTGTTTGTTGGATGCCACGCAATATCGATGACATTCGGATATTCGTATCTTCCGATGACTGTCTGGTCCTTTGTCTGCCAAATGAGGACTTTCTTGTCCTTGGCTGCCGTTGCGAGCATGGCTCCGTTTGGTGACCAGGCGATGGCAGTAATGTCGCCTTCGTGCCCGTTCCTGAAGGATCGCTGGTTCTCCCAGTCGTTCTTGGAGACGACCTGGATGTCTCGAATTGGCGTCGGAACTGCAAATGCCCTCCCATCCGGGTGCCAGGCGACGGAGGACGACGCGTCCTCGTTTGTCTCCAATGACCCAATCGCCCCGTCAACCTTCCTTATCAGCTCGGGTTCCTCTGCCGTCATTGAGTAGACATAGACAACGCCGTCGGTACATGAGAGGGTGAGTATGCTGCCCTTTGGGTCGAAGGAGACATGCTTGGTCGGCTTCCCGTGCTCCTTCAGGTGAAATATCCTGGAGTTGTCGGCGGTTCCGACGACCTTGACTGTGAGCTCGTCGCTGGCCACAGCACACAGCTTCCCGTCGGGAGAGAGTGCAACATCGCGCACAGGGAGCGTGCAGCGTGTCAGGAACCGCTCGAAGGTGTTAGTCTCCAAGGAATACAGGCTCACAGTGCCGTCTTCGGAGCCGACTATGAAGAAGTCATCGTTGGCCGCGACGCTGACATTTTGCTCCTGACACTCGTCGATGTTGGTCGGCTCTCCATCAAAGCCAGTCTTGTAGATGCGGATCGTGTTGTTGGATCCGACGGTGACCAGCTTTGATCCGTCTGGCGTGTATGCACAGCGAGTTGTGCCTTGTGTATGAGCCGGCCGAGGTCGAACACGTTGCGCAGCCGAAGCCATGATCAGAGCTATTCGATCTATGAAGACCTGCGCTGTTGTTGAACGGCGGCGAAGTGGTCAAATGATGGATCTTCGAAACATTTGAAGTCCATGGGCTTGAACGCGCCTCGAGGAAGCGAGACGCGACGTGGGGCCCCAATTAAGGTCGTGTTGACAGGGGTGCCATGCTCTACTGCAGGGGTCTGCTTGCTGCCCAGGTCCTCACCATGCGCTACAGCATTCACAAACAAGCATCTGGAACCCTTCTGCAGAGCTAATAGCCACGAACTCCTGGCCTAAGAGGTGTCAGAAAGTCTCATATCTTCCTCGATATATCGGCTTGTTCCTCTGGGAGAAGCACCGCGCCATCGGCCAGGCTCTTTCTCTTGGTTTAAGGGGCGCTATTTGTCATCAGGAACTTGATCTGCCCAGGCTACAACGGTGGCACAAAAACCCGTCCTGTGGCTATCGCCTACATTTCCAGCTTCCCCGGATCCAGAGAAGCACATATATTGCCACATGCAAGCGGGGTTCCTCATCACACCTGGAAAGGCGCCTGCGATAGCGGCGCAGATAGCAACACGAGATGAACTCATCGGATCCGAGGCACTTTTTTGAGTCAGAGTGAGTAAAATCAAACAACCCAGACCAGTCTGTTGGAGAAGGTCCAAGAAATAAAGGCTAAGAAATGCTGATCCGAATAACAGTGCCCAACAGAGCAAGAGAGAGCGGCGGGAGGCCAAGTCGAGCAACAAGTTCGGCAGACCTGTTGTTCTCAAATCGAAGATTGCGGCAGCCTGTGTGAACCCGCGCTCCTCCTCGAACAGCGTCTTCGTTGCTGAATCGGCAGGCTCTGTGAGAAGGGTCGACGTCGATGATCAAGACTCTAACCCTGTACTCTACCGTGGCCCAGCCGCACCCATCACCTGCGTGACGGTGGGCGGCGCTCAGGACAGAACCTTGCTTGCCGGATCCTGGGACAGGAATGTGTGGTCGTGGGACATCGAGACCCGTCAGCCTGGCCACAAGTACGTCGGCCATTCCGACTTCGTCAAGGCCGTCACTTGCACCAAGGTTGGCGGCAAGGATGTGCTCATCAGCGGTGGTGCCGACAAGAAGATTATGGTGTGGGACATGGCCACGGGAAGCCGTCTGCACATCCTACAAGACTCGGTGACGGCCATGCTCGCCGTGCAGTCGCTCACCGTGGATCCTATACTTAGCGCCGGGGACGAGGCTGTGATTGTCAGCGCGGGCAGCGACCCCTTTGTACGGAGATGGAAGGTCCGGTTGGACGGGTGGGAGCAGCTTGTGGATGCCGAACCGGAGGCTCAAAATGTCGAGCGGAGGTCGCTCAATGTGCACGAGACTGGTGTTTACAAGGTGCTCTTCGACACTTCAGGCGATGAAGTAGATCTATGGACGGCAAGTGCAGATGGCTCCTCGAAATGCTTGTCGCGTGGCAAGGGCTTCAGTACGGAAGACAGCTTCGAGCATGGCGACCACGTCCGCGCTGTGGTTGTCACAGACCAATGGGTGGCCACGGCGGGCAGGGACGAAGACATTAAGATCTGGGACAGGGCATCTGGGAAGCTGTATTGCTCTCTGGAGGGCCACTACGATGAGGTGACGGATCTCGTGCTTCTTGATGGCGGTCATGGACAAGAGAAGAGACTGGCTAGTGTCAGCATCGATGGTACCGTCCGCACTTGGCCTCTGGACAAGGCTGGCATCGATACTGCAGTGAAGGAACAGCGATATGCTATCACCAACGGGGCTGGAGACGACCAGTCAAAGGAAGAGCCGGAGAAACTGCTCACCGCAGAAGAAGAAGCGGAGCTAGCGGAGCTCTTGGACGATGATTAGATCCCAGCAGCCTTGAATTTCACCTCGGCGGTATCACCTCGGCCTCTTCACAGTACGGTCTCATGTTGATATAATTTTGAGCGCATAGCAGACGGTCCAATACCCGCAACAAAGCGCACCGCAATTGATGACTTCGGCAAAGCATTACGCCCAGGCGGTTCCCCCTTAGGCAAGCATCATATGTCGGCGTCAATTTTGACGCGCCGATCGTCTATCGAAAAGGATCTTTGGCACACGAGTCTCCAGAACTCGAGGGAATTTCAAGTTCCGTGGAGCCATCATGCGTCGATCGGGTGCTCGCATGCAACGGACACAAAGTCGAGAAAGCCTACGTATGGTCCCTCAACCGGAGCATATGAGATCAGACTGATCTCATCGTTCTTTGTATCAAAAGCGCCAGAAAAGACAAGGCCCCCCCCTTGCCCCGAGTCCATTGTTGACTTGTTACTGGCGTTTACATGAGGCGCAAACGGGCCCCGTGTGGAACTCGGTGTCCTGATGGTGCCTTTGACCACGAGCCTGAAGGATGGACATCAGCCGAGCGCAAAGCGGGCGAATGTCTCACAAGTACAGGACGGCAACCTGCGAGCAATGCAGGAGAGCGCAGGGGTTCAGATTCTCGCAGATACTCCCTCTCCCCGCCACACCAAAACGGAAGATTGGTAAATTATGGGTGTGAACCGGAGCCAAATTGCACATGTCTGCTGACACCAGTTCTGAGAGTTCCTGAGAGAAGGAGGGCTACACACTCTCTCACGGCAGCTGTCTAACGTGAGGATAATCAATATATGACCTAGGGCTCCCGGTTACTGGTCGAAGATATATGGAAGATCCCCATGCAGATCCTCGTGGCGCTGGGTTTATCATCATCCCCGCTGTGCAACATTCCAACCACTAACAGTGCCTGCCTTTCAGCTCGCAAACTCATGACTATTTGAAACAGTGCCTGGCAGTACACTCGTTACGCGCCAATGCAGTGTAAGACGCGCACCCACAAGGAAAGGCGACGGCAAAACCTGTTCGAACCAGTCTGCTGCGTAAGAACACGAGTGCACCCTCCCTCAGCCTTCGGGTCCAGACATCCTTCCATTGGCCGACGGTAATTGCGGCTCGCCACACATCAGACATGATTACCTAGTACTTCATCTCTCCGTGTGCGACCCGAGTTGCCTATTCTCACACACCTCACTTCTGCACTCCCGAATGATCATCACCATGGCCGCCCGCTCTTGTGTTCCTCTGCCTCCAACGTGGATTTGCCCCATCCCATATATGTACATGTACTGTACACCCCGTGTGACACAAGTCACCCTGGCAGCATAAGAGAGGCCATACAAAGATGTTGTTCTACCTTTTGGGGAGGGGGTTCTCCGGAGAATATCTATCATACCGGAGGTTATGATGCCACAGGAGATTAACCCACAGGGGGTATCACACAGGAGGGTATCCCAATCGCTTGTCGAGTCACAGCGGGCGTCATCCTGGAGAACTGCCGCCTCGGACCCCTCGTCTGTCTCCTTGCATCAAAACAGATGAGCTAGTTCAGAGGCAATGGGCTAACTAACCAGGTATACTATTGATGATCACGCATCCGACGCTTGCGTGAGAAGGGCTAGAACATTGCGGGAAGGGGACTGCAGCAGAACCAGCAAGCTAATGTCGTGCGTCATGAGGCTGCGGCTGCCATAGGCCACACGACATGTGGGCTTCTGCTAAGTGCAACCATCCCCGCGGCCCTGGCGGCCTGCGAACCAATTCCCAGCAGGCGTTCGTCGGAAGGCCTAGGGGACCTGGCGCTGGTACCTTGCTAGACGCCTTCCGGCAAGGTCGAATCTCGGACCACCCAGCGCCCAGTCCATCTCGCGTCTTTAGATCGATCTGAACGACGCCTGACAACCTCTACCTATCCAACGCTCGGATGTGAGCTGTGACCTGCATGCTGCTCTTCCTGTGCTTCACGAGCGCTCAGGCGCGGCCTGTCTCTTGCTCATTGGCTGTCGGCCAGAGCGATGTCGTCTCTAAGCTGTCCAAGGAGCCGGAGCTGGCCTGGCCTGGACCGTTTGCCGTTAAAGCTCAAGCCATGTTGGACCAACATGGTTGGTAGTGGTGCGCTTCTGCATCATTGCCATAGTCATTCGCCCATGTTTCTCACGTTGAACGAGCGAAGCCACTGCCCGCCCATCTTTGTCTTCGGGAGGGTCCTCGCTGTGGCCACCCGCCCGCCGCCCAGGCTCAAGAGCCAGCCAGAAAAAGGAAGGGGTGGGACGAGTAGGTAGGACAGGTGAATTTTTTATCTTTCCTCGCGTCTTCTTTTCGTCTTCTCTGCCACCTTGTCTGGTCATCTGCGCTGCTCTCATGCAGGGTATTGAGTTTGTCGGTTCCCTGAGCATCAACTTGGACCCTACGCATTCGGCCATCATTCACGTTGCATTCACCAATCTCACCTTGTTACTTCCTCGACCTGCATGATTACGCCCGCTCCAGATGAACACATTGGGCACGGACTGAGTCAAGCTCGTCGTCACTCGCCACCCTTGATATCTTGATTTGGTCATCCGCGAGCATTGCGCCTGGCGCTGTTATAAGCATAGAGCAAAAGCCTATCACGTTCCAAAGGCACCAGTCTCCGCCAACACCCAGTATTTCAGTCTTCCGCTCACTCAAAATCAAAGGACGACTCAGACCACCCCTGAAGGCTCGGGGAAGCCGACATGGAAAATCGAAGTCACAGCTATGGGAGCTTGATAGCTCTCGAAGGGTCACCCGATGCCGTATCAACACAGTTGCGGCTGCTGCCAGTGTCTTCTCAGTTATTGGTCCTGCCCGGTCTCCAGAGCTACCTGGGAGAGGCCAGTGATGGTCCAATTAAAGCTCGCTGCTTGATCAAGCAAGTACACGATGCTGCTCAGAAAAGGCATGAAGCTGCCGTCCAATTCCTGAAAGACGCGAGTCCCACCAACAAAAGGCTTGTTTTCCTGAATGGGGGAACGGCAGGTGCCGTATCACACTGCATAACAGCCATCAGCGAAACCCAGACAGCCGGAGACATCCACCAGGCAGAATTGATGTTCAGGAATATTGCTCTCGAAGGTCTTAGAGGCTTGGATCGCGAGGACAAACAATCGGACCAGGCGACACTGTGGATGTTGGACAGGGAACAGACTTCTGGCGACTCCATCTTGGATAGTGATGAGCCCGAGGATCCGATAACCAAGGCAATGAGGGCGGCTGATCTCCTCTACAAAGAGACCGATTCCCTGCAACCGATCGACTGTTACATAAGAACACGTCCGCGGAGTCTGAGTCTGCCCATGTATGGATACTCAGATGGGATGGGCGAGGCGTCGCCCTTCTTTGTTTTTGGAACGGCACCTCACGAAGAGACTCAAGTGCACTCGGATGCCGACGACAAAGAGCCGGGAGACCATCAGGGCATGGCAGATGACGAGTTTGCGAAGCTTTGTACGATCAAAATCCAGCCCGGTACCTCTGAAGACAGCCCGCCTGTCCACGAGCATGCAGCAAGCTGTGCAGGCGAGTCGTACAGCCACCGTATCGCAGAGGCAAGATCTTCAACGCGTAGATCGGATGCTTTCCTATCGCCCCCTCCGACTCCTGATGGCGTTGTCTATGGTGAGGCACGGGTGGTGCAGATGCGGGCGTCAAAGACACAGGCGACATTGAGAGAGACTCGGTCACTAGACGACCTGGAGTTGGAGCAGACTCGATCCCGTCGTACTGAATTGGACGTGGACTCGGTAGTGGAGCAGGTAGCACCACTCGCTGATAACCCAGAAGCCAAAAGCCGACACTTGTCCATCAACGACAAGCCATCTTCAGCAAACACCCTCCTTCATTTGCCTCAGGCCCGGTTTGTCAAAGCCCACACGACGACGATCCGGAGGTCGCCCACCTTTGTGAGGCGCCTGCCAAAGCCTGCGAGGGATTCTTACGTCCACCGAGGGACGGATGCAGCAGACTTTCAGGAAGAGAGACACGAGCTGGACGAGCCATTCCAACCTGTGCTGCCAGTCGTGGAGGACCTTGTGATCCACATGACTGACCAGAATCCTGATGCGATTCTGGGCATGGTGGTCCAGTACTTCAAGGCCGGGGCATTTCCTGTCGTGCCATTCCCTGCTTCATTGCAGACAGCGCCAACCGACTCTTGCCCTTCAACCCCCCGGACGGCAGACCTGTTCGATCTGGAAGATGTAGATGCAGGCTTATCTCCAGTAATTGAGCATCCAGGAGCCGAAGAAATAGGAGAGTACGACCCGTTTGCGGCACGGGGACGCGACATGCGAGCCTCTAGTCTTGCCCTTCAACCACCGAGCCCACCTCCTCCGGCAAATGTGCCACCGGATTCGCGTCAGCCACCCATCATAGCTCCGATATCTCCGCCGATACAAAGAGAGAAGGAGTCCAGGTTTCATGACTTCTCGACAGTAGGACGACCGAACGCAGTCGCAACGCAGAACGCACTCAGGTCTGTGTTAGAGGTATACTTTCCCCCGGCAGACAATGGATGCGTTCACCACTTCAACTTCCCAATGTTTCGTGACGTTGGTAGCCTGTGGCGGCCAATTTTCGGGAATAAAGAAGTATGTGATGGTGACCGTGACGAGAATGCGCCAGATATGATTCTGGCCATGGGACGCCAGAAAGGTGTAAAGAGGGAATTCCTGTCCGCCCTCACCGGCCAGGTTGAAAAGCTGGGCACAAAGTCAAGTGGCATGTCTCGAAGCGGCCGGTTGGATCTGAGGTATGGTATTTGCCAAAATAACATTGTGTGAGGCTTGGTTGCTGATGCGGTCGCAGATATCTGATAGCCAACGCGATACAGTCGCTTGCTGCCCAGCCACTGGCTCAACAGGCGCAGAATAACCGGTTCGACGACCACTACCTGCTGGCCGGCCTCATAATTCCTCACCTGGAGACGTACCTGGCAGCCAATTATGGTACGCGCTTCCTTCTGCTTGACTATCCAGCCGAGCATTTAGCTACGGTCCTGGCCCTTCAGAAATTGGTTGGCACGGCCGTCTTCAAGGTCGCCGGTATAATTGACTCGGAGGCGACTTCTCCTTCTCCATCTGGCATCTCATCCCCGATCTCGAGCAGACACAGCTCTCACTCCGCCGCCCCATGTGGCAATGCAGACACCAATGGCCTCGACTCGTTCAACCTGCCGGGCTCCCCCTTCCCAGACGAAAGAACAAAGACATCACTAGCCCACCAGAGGAAGTGCTCCTTCTCCGAAGCCAACTACCTCCTCACCAGCTCGGCCACCGAGTCCGAGATTTCAGGCTTCATCGCGACCATCCTCAAGGACCTCACCGACATCGACTCCTTCTACATGCCCGAGGTCAGCACCCCCCAGCCCGCCGGACCCGGCACAGCCAAATCCACGAAGAGCACTGTCACTGCCGCCGCGGGCCTGCCAACCCTGATGAGCAAGTTCACCCTGCAGGGGCCCAACGGATCGCCCGCATACACGCACACCGCCGTCTTCGGCCCGCCCGCGAACCTGCCCGCGTCGCCCCCGTACACTAACGACGGGGACGGCGGGTCCGGGAGGAGCACGCCGCGTGTCGTGACGGCTCCGGGTGCCACTGCGGCCGCGTACAACTTCCCCTTCCCCCCGCCTCCGGCCCCGCGGTCGCCCTCGCCGGCCCCGTCGGCCGCCAGTTCCAGGTCCCGCGGGCCCGGCTCTGGGCCTGGTGCGCGAGCGCGGTCGCTGACTCGGAGGAGACTGGGGAAACTCGGTAACGAGGGCGGCCCTGACGATGGAGCTAGCATGTATGCCGTCAGTGTCGTGGAGGACGGGGAGTTCTATGACGAGGAGGAGAAACGGCTGATGCCGTTATACATGCGGCAGAGCGAGTTGAGGAAGGGTAACAGCCGCAAGGCACTGAAGTGGCTCGGTTTGGCATAATTGGATTTGGTGATATCCCTTTGCATATACCAGTAACGAGCATTTGCTTTTTTGGATTCGATCTTTGCTGCCCTGGGCAATCTACCCAAGGTGTAGGACGAACTAGATGGATGTTCGCTGCGCGGCGGTCCAATGGTCCACATGTAAAACATAATTAGCCCTGTCGTTTGTTGGTGTACTGTAATTATCGAGGATACCGGCCAAGTGGCAAAGTAAATAGCGGTTAAATGACATACGCAGTTGGCAGAGGTTGCATGAAGCGCGGAAGGTACCTGCCTACCTCTAGCTAGTATTCAATGGAAACACTCAACTGCAGCATAGTACTGCTGAAGAGAGAGCAGTAGCGTCCCTTTCAAGATTCATAGCGTTGTGAGTGGATGTGCATTAGCAATGCTCACCAGACTGTGCTGTCTTCGCCTTCGTCCAATTTTCGAAGTGCTCAGGAGGGAGACGAGGCTGGTCAAGAAGGATGATTTGAGCAGTATCTGGAAAGTGTCCCGGCTGCGTTCTGCCAGAAGCATTTACTAATCCGCTATTGGCAGTCGAACAGTCACATCTACGAGGCCCTCACACGGTATTGACTTCAGTAATTTACACTGCTGCCCTCCATTCTGAAGGTGAAGGAACAAATATCCAAAATCCATTCCAACGGCGGACTGTTCACGACGGTAGATAATCACAAGACCGTCAACATGGGACGAGGATACTCATAGGTGCCCTCACTTAGGTATGATCCCGATCTGTCACATATTAAGGCTATTAGGTTTTACTTTCTATATATGCTCTTAACTGTCTCCACCAGGAGCATTTGCATCATTCGTCTGTAAACACGCCGAGATACGCTAACAAATGTGTTTCAGCTGGATATTATCAGTTGCTGGCTTCTGAAGATATACATTTTCTATACGGTGTCGAACGGTGATGCCATCCTATTATTTCCTTGTATCGTTAATCAAGCTGTATTTGTAAGAGTGATATCTGAATTTGCCGGAGAGTAAATCATGAAACATTATCTCACAAAATATCAACTAGGACTCGCGTGCACGTACTGAACACACAGTGTGGCATGATGATGCTGTTGGTATACTCTACATAACAAATGCTAAGCTGTCTGATAAGCGTCCAGGGCAAGTTCCAGGAACCAATTGGTCTCCGGTTGGTAGTGATCGATCGGCCAGAAAGGCTCCTTCACAGATGTCTGGCACCCGCCACTGCCGGCAATTGGCACGCCGTCGAACCTGTCGTTTATCCAGCCTAACCAGTCTCGCTGCGTGGCGAACAGCGTCGGCACATGGGTGGTCCCGTTGACGAGCAGGTACTCGAGCACACTGTCCGGATGCGCCGAGCAGGTCGCGTTCACCGTTGCTGTTGTCACCACCTCGGGGATAGACTGATCCGCCGTGCCCTGGATCACCAACACAGGCCCCGCGACACTCCGGCCGCCGACCGACAATGCCCTCAAGTAACTCTGCAAATAAAAGTTGTCGTACCAGTCGTCACGCAGAAGGGGCGGCTGCGGTGTGCCGTCGCCCTGCAGCAGCGCCGTCGTCACCGCCTGGCAACCGGAAATCTCTGCCTGCAGCTCAAGGCGGGCCACTCCCAGCGGCGTGAGCACGTCGGACAGACGGAAGTCCGGGAACATGCTCTGCACAGCCCATGCCAGGAGAGTGGCCCCGGGGACCTCTGTTGCACCGAGCGATAGGGCAAAGTCTACGACTGCGGAGAAGTTCGCGGCCGGGCTCCCGGTTATGGTACCGAGGTACCCCGAGACGGGTTCCGTTACCTGTCGCTCTGCTGCCGCCCATGCCGCGCCGCCTCCCTCGCTGTGGCCCATGATGACGAACTCGTCGGACAGGCGTGACGGGAACGCCTGCAGGGCGGCCTCCTGGGCATAGAACAGGTCGTTGGCAAGAGATGGACTGCCCACGAGTGGATGATGGAGTGATGTCCGTGCCCCTGGCTGTCCTGTCTCGTTGTTGAAATCGAGCGTGTAGTTTATCCCCAGCCCCTGGTAGTCAGGCGCCACCACCGCGAAGCCCGCCAGGGCGAGAGCGTACGGCGCCTGGAACTGGTATAGAAGGGTGCGCATGTGGGACGGTGTGCATTCACCAAACTCCCCTGACGCACCGTGGGCGAACACAACCGTCCTCGCCTTGTTTGACCCAGGCTGAAGGTTGGGCGAGAAGGGCCATAGTATGTACGCCGATGCCGGGACTACCGTCTTGTTGTACGTTTCGGTTGTGAATAGTATACGAGACAGTGCTAGATTGGGTGCGAGAGTGTAAAATGTGGTATTTGTCAAAGGCTCGACCTTGAGTAGGGTTCCAGGTGGTGTGCTGGACGTGAAGTTCTCTGGCACGGCATAGAAAGAGTCCTCTGTGATGGAGCCGAAGGCCCAATTTGAGCGTTCATAGTTGAGCGCAACTTCAATATTGTTCGCGAAGTCCGACGACAAGTTGGCCTTTGTGATTTGCTCAGCGCTCAGCTTGAAGCTGGAGTTGAACGTGTTTGTCTGCGGTTCAATAAAAGCGTGTCCAGTCACCAACAAAGTGTGCAACATAAAGAGCGTGCTACAGATGTGTTTCAACATGACGGGCAACTTGTTCCGAAATGTCCGGTGAACGCAGGAGAGAACCAGGCTTCTCAATCGAGGGGATACGAAAAAGCCAATACAACAGCGCCTTCATGTTGTCAGCTTCCCCGCATACTTAGATTAAGTAGGATTCCGACGCTTGCCTTGCCGTTGAAGCTAAACAGTGAGAACCCCTGGCATGCTTCAGCAATTGCTCCAAGACCACTGTAAGCACTTGTAATCGATCGCGCACTCGATGCCAAAGACTTCTGACATCGTGCCTCTCCTATTGTGTGATCATGTTGGGGAATATTGGAGCTTAGGGTATCCTAGCAGCGGCCTAGGCGATCAAATCTGAAAGGATACATTCAAACCATTAGCACTTTAATGTGCAATGATCTTGACTTATTGCCGCCGCTCTTCAAGAGGAGCGAGCGGCACCCACTGCATGGTGTCATGAGCTACCACCCGCATACTCCATGATTTCTTTGCGGATGTACTGATTTCCCAAGCCTCTTCTCCAAGGGAGACGGTGGTGAAGATCAAAGCCCCACAACAATGCTTGATGCTCCCACTCGAAGAGCAAGCGAGGATCACCACCCTGAAATCGCAAGTAGTGGCGAATGCAGTTGAGAAGCAAGCAAGCATATCGCTGAGAAGCATGGTGTTCGAGGCCGGTGGCACAGCCTCGCCCAGAAGATGCTGGGGTGGCATGAATGATGGATTTTGGAGGGTCATCAAAACACGCCCTTCCGTTTTTTGCTTTCATGATCTGGGCGATGCCAAGACGACTGCCAGATAACCAACATCAAGGGAACAGCCAAAGGTTTCCGCAAGCTTCCGTCAAGAGGGATGGAATCACGATGTGATAAAGGAATGAGAACACATGACCGCCTTTCCCGGTGAACTAAGATACTTTGTAGGATGCTGCAGACCGGCTCACCATCAAAGCATCGCGGGCCTAGGATCCACGGGAACCTGTGCTACCCCCTCCAACCCTTCTTCCACGCCCCCCCCCCAAGAGGCCAACAGTGTG
Organism: Diaporthe citrichinensis; assembly: GCA_014872995.1. Taxonomy (NCBI): domain Eukaryota; kingdom Fungi; phylum Ascomycota; class Sordariomycetes; order Diaporthales; family Diaporthaceae; genus Diaporthe; species Diaporthe citrichinensis. Next base: position 428,381 of record JADAZR010000027.1, read on the forward strand.
TATGCCCCAACGGACATCTGAAGATCTCCCAGGGCCATTTCTCCCCGATAGATCGCGTTGCCCAGAAAACATACAGAAATCCAGCGGGGTTGTGGCGCAATGGCTAGCGCGTCGGATTCCAGTCCCGAAGGCTGCCTGTTCGACTCGGGCCAACCTCATGAATATTTTTGCTCCTCGTTTGTCTGTCTGCTTTGTCGGTGGCGGCAAAAAGTGCACCATCCAAGCCGATTTCCTGCCCGATGCGGCGTTGGGATGTGTGCAGGATGCGAAGACGCCTTCATGTCCTCCCTTCATTCTCGAACCGAAGCGCCGAGCCGGTCTTGGAGACAGTCGTGTTGGTTTGTGTTTTGTGTGTCGTGGCCGTCTGACTCCGTCTCCATTTTGCCTCGATCTTCTGTGCTTCCACGGGCAAGACTTCCATCGCTCTCGTGATCTTGAACAAAGGGCCGTTGTACAAGGCGGCGAGGGAGACTGTGCTGCTTGCAACCTTGCTCGAGAGGCTTCGCCCACCCTGTCCGTCCCACCTGCATTCGGCACGTATTCGTCTCTCAACAGCCGTCCAGCACATTGCTAGATTGTTCGAATCATTTTCATCCAGCCCGAAAGAAACGCCCTTGGACGGCTTGAAACTGGGCCGTACCTCATTGGTGACAACGCTGCAGGCTTTCAAAGCGCCGCAAGCCATGCACCGAGTTGACCCCTTTCAATCAGCACCCCCCTTCCTCCCCTTCTTCTTCCTACCCTTTCCAACCGCCGCGCTTCGCCCCTCGTCCTCGTCACTGCTGTCCTCCTTGGCCCTGGCCCTCTTCTTCCGCGCTTCCTCCCTCTGCTCCAGTGCCCTCTTCCCCAGCAACTTGCCCTTCAGATCCCTCGTCTCAGCCGCCCTGGAATCGCTCGCCGCCTCCTCGCCAGCGGGCACGTGGCCTATGCCTGAGTTCCAGGGCACTTCGTAGTTGTCGTCCTCTTCCCTAACGCGGGGCTGGGAGAAGGTCTTGCGCTGCTTCTGCGATTTCTTCAGGCTGGGGTGAGGCGAGGGCTTGTCTGCGAGGGAAGAGAAGGAGAACTTGGGCTTCTCCCCTCCGTCGTCTTCCGGCTTTGACTTGGCTGCTGATGAAGCACGGGGTTTTGAGTGGCGGCTTCCCTTAGCGCTGTGTGTGGAGACGGCAAGATTGACCTTGTTCATTAACTGGTCGAAGTCTACGGCCTTGGGAAGCTCGTCTGTCTTTGGTGGAGCCATTTTGACTTTGGTCGGTGATGACTTTCAAGAATGTGAGACCATCAAATAGAGCAGAGAAAAGATGAAGGCACGGCTTGGAGTCATGAAGTGAGAGGCCCAAGGCGATAAGCGGTCCCACTGGCTTATCGAACTAGGAGCTTGGGCCACCGACACTCTAGGTTTGCAGCATGATAGACTAGGCGTCACTAACAACACTGGAACAATACTGTAGTCAAAGACTGCACACATGATGGATGGCTCGTGACGATGAAAAGCTATTGGCTGTAAAAGAGATCAAGGATCTTCATACCACCTCTGTCTATCAGAAGCGCCGATCATACAGTGTTTCTGAGGTCACTGTGAGTTCCGTCACACCAAGGACTGAAACGGTAGTATTCAAATCTTGGTATACATTGATTCAGATCAGTCTACCAATTGGTACTACTGTAATGGCGCTGTCATCCGCTATCGTGCCAGGCATGTACTGAAAAAATGAATCACCAAATGACCTTCTCACACAGTAGGAAGCCTCTCAAGCCATGTCGCCCTTCTGAGCCTCGTGAAATGCCACCGGAACCCCTTCTCCCGGACAGCCCACAATCTCCGCCTTGTGATATTGCGCGTACCAGTCGCCCTGGTATTCGACGCGGTCGTATTTCTGCAAAATTCGCACCACTGGGGCATCGTCGATCAGAAAAAGACGTCTAGCAGGCGTATGTGGGAGGTTCAACTTACAAGCGAAAGCCATCTCGGTCATAGCAAAGTTTTGGCCTACGCAGATCCGCGGCCCTCCATTAAAGGGGACATACTGCCAGGCCTTTGGCGTCCAGTGGTCCCACCTATCGGGACTGAACACGGCCGGGTCGGCGAATTTCTCACTCTGCGGCGGATAGAGGTCTGCACGGCGTTGCATGGACAAGGTGCTGTAAATCACAATGTCTTTCTTCAGCACAGCAATGTCGGGCTGACCTGGCTGGCCTGGTAGGGTTGTATCCTCGAGAGCCGCGCGCAGGTTATACGGCACAGCTGGGTAGAGTCGCAAGGTCTCGTTGAGTGTGTGCGTCAGGTAGGTCATGTTTTTCAGGTCCTCGTATGTCGGTGCTCTGTTTTCTCCAACAGTCGAGAGGATCTCATTGCGTAGCTTGGTGTATATGGCCGGGTAATGTGCAAGCTCATAGATGGTCCATGATAGCGTCGCAGCTGTTGTGTCACGGCCGGCCAGCAGGATAGCCATAATCTGGTCGCGGAGGACCTTGGGGTTCCTCGAGTAGCGGGCAATACTGTGCAGGAATGTAGCGCTCTTGTCCGACTTGGAGAGCTTGTCGAGTTCGGATGGTGGGAGTGCCAGTGCCTGCTCGATGTAGGGCTTCATGAACCTCTCAAGCACCCGAATGCCCTTATTGTACCGCCGCTTAGGAACCAGCCATCGGAATGGGCTGCCACGGTCGAATCATGTCAACGATCCATACTTTGCAGTTGAGGAGGTCTGACTTACGCGAGAATTGTGAGCATCATCTGAACCCGCTGGACTTCGGTAAACGCTTCAACAAACTCATGCTTAGGGCTGAGACAGTCAGCTCGTATCCCGTGTTGGCCAGTGCTTGAACTTACTTGTTCAGACTGTTCACGCTGGTCCCGAGCAGAAAATCGGTTGTAACATCAAGGGTCATTCGATAGAACAAGTCACAAATGTCAACCGTCTCCCCCGAGGAGGGTATCTTGGAAATCAAGGTCTGGGTCCACCTCTCGAAGATTTCTATGTCCCGGACCTTTTCCTTGATGAACATTGGGCGAATGAGGCCGCGGCTGTCTGACCACAACTGGCCATCGGTGGTGAAGATGCTGTCACCCAGGAACGGGCTCCACGTGTCGTGGAACCGCTCCCCCTTTCCAAAGTCCGAGAACTTGGACGTCAATATGGTCTTGACATGATCGGGGTCTCTGGTCATGATGAACCGATGCTGTGCCGAGATGGATATCTCGACGCAGTTGGGGCACCCCGGGGGCGACGACTTGTACAGCCCATCGTAGAATTCCAGCAACTTATTCTGGCCCTGTTTGATGGCAGCATCGATGAAGAAGGGAAGTCCTATAAGCGGGTTCGTTGCCAGGACGGGTGATCGCACAGCCCCGAGTTTCCTGATCTGGTAGTCGACGTAGGCTGTCCTCAGGACATAGTAGGAGACAATGAGGAGAAAGACGAGGAGGCTTAGGTAGGCTGGCCCGAGGGCAAGGATCTCCCGAAACATGGTTACGATCGGGAATGGCTGGCTTGTGACAGTGAGGTTGCACGGAGCAAGATTCAGTTTGGCGGGTGTAGTCAGACAGGTTGGCGAACTCCGTCCGGCAGGTTTTCCGAAGAACCACTGCGGACGAGGGCCGGGCGAAAGAGGGGATGTAAGTCTTATAGCATGTGCCGTCTGATTTATCACGGTTCTCGTACAAGCTCAGATGTTGACAAGCATCGCATTGAAACCTCGGCTGGATTTGCAGGCCATGCAAGAACAGTCGAGGCTGGGTGCTGCAAACCATACTAGGGCAGCCCATCCCCAGACTGCAGCGCAGGGCACCGCACCGCACCGCACAGCTGTGGGCTGGCGGCTTCGAAACACTCTTGGATGGACTGAGAGCACTAGTCGCCGTTGGTGAGATGAAGTGACGCCCACCAGCAGCCACTTGGCCCAATGGCGGCGACGCATGCATGGCCCATTGACCACTGCCGCAGCTTCGCAGTGCAGGCCAGCTCATCCGATAGATGGATGGCGGGACGAAACAGCCGCAAGGATATGCCAAAAGCGGAAATCGAAGAGAACGGGTGGGCGGGCATGGCAGGGGAGGCCGGTACAGATGTTGCTTGGACGGGGTCCTGACGATGAAATGCTCCCCGAATTGGAGGGCAACCCCGCAAACTCAAAAGGCGAGATCGTCGATGTGACGGCGAAGGGTGTGCATTGCTCACATGGCCCTCACCTGACAGCACCCTAAATCGAGCGAATGCTGCTGCTAGTAACGCCGCGGTAGGATGGACTTGAAACGGCCATGAGGGAGCCCGAGGTTGCCCAGGTGGCTGCCCGTTGCTGGCCCGCCCACGGGTGCATGAGCAGGCAGTGGAGTTTAAAGACGAGACGATATTCACATAGTCGACGGTGAACTTTATTGATCTGTCAGCCAGTCCTGCCTCCAGCGGCCAGTACTTGCCGACATCCAAGGTTTGGATGAGGTTGAGGCTTCCCAGACACCACGAGGGTCGAGTGGTCGAGGGTTCAGACTCAAGGGTCTAGGAACATTGGCCCAGCAGGACCAAAACATGGGGCCATCCGAATCAGCATGAGTTTGACGGATCGGGAAGAACTGAAATCCCATCGATGAGGATGAGTACTCATCCAGCTTGAGCGAGGTAAGCAAGGCAGGATGAGAGCATGTGAGAGAGACTGCGAGGTTGTGAGCTTCTGAGAAAGATTGCGGCTTGGGTTTGGACATGCACAGCTACACGGTAGCGAACCCGTCGAGACTGGACTATCTGCTTGCCACATAGACAGGCGGGCAAACAGCTAAGGGCGCCCAGCCAGCCGAGGTGTCGCCAGCTTAGCTCCAGGGTTCCCGTGTCATTGGGCCGGAAATTCCCGCTGCTGCAAAACGGTTTGCTGCGGCAGCTGGCAGCTGTTCTGAATCGTCACTCGCTGTCAGCAGCAGGTACACCTCGACCTCACCTGTGCTGGACTTGGCAACCTCGCGATTTTCGATCCTTCTCTTCACACCTCAGCCTCGCCTCGCCTCGCCTCCCCCTGCCCTGTCTCTATCCGGGAGTCACTCCGCACATACACACCAGACGCCAACATGTTCAGGCTCGCCCGCAGTCGAGCTGTGGCTTCGGCCTTCGCCGCGCCAAAGGTAAGTCTGCGCCGTTCTTATCACGTCCCCCAAGAGACTTCTCGAGCTCTGAAACCGCGCTGCTCGGGACACATAGGCTGATATCAACCACCTCCAGGTGTCTCCCTCCGTCAGGTTCCCCGGCCTGGCCCAGCAAAAACGGAATCTCTCCATCCACGAGTACCTGTCTGCCGACCTCCTGCGCCAGGTATGCCGCACCTGACAGAACCCACCCGTACCCATCAACGCCTGCGCCGCGGTCCGAGCTAATAATAACCTCCCCTCCCAGTATGGCATCGGCGTCCCCAAGGGTTCCGTCGCGAAGACGGCTGCCGAGGCCGAGTCTGTCGCAAAGCAGATCGGCGGCGAGGACATGGTGATCAAGGCCCAGGTCCTTGCTGGTGGCCGTGGAAAGGGATCCTTCGACAACGGCCTCAAGGGTGGTGTCCGTGTCATCTACTCGCCCACCGAGGCCAAGATGTTCGCCGAGCAGATGATCGGCCACCACCTCATCACCAAGCAAACCGGTGCCGCGGGTCGGCTCTGCAACTCCGTCTACATCTGCGAGCGCAAGTTTGCCCGTCGCGAGTTCTACCTCGCCGTCCTCATGGACCGTGCCTCTCAGGGCCCCGTCATCGTCTCGTCCTCGCAGGGCGGCATGGACATCGAGGGCGTTGCCAAGGAGAACCCTGATGCTATCAACACCAACTACATCGACATCAACGTCGGCGTCACCGATGAGATCGCCACCGAGATCGCCACCAAGCTTGGTTTCAGCGAGCAGTGCGTCGACGAGGCCAAGGACATCATCAAGAAGCTGTACCAGATCTTCCTCGAGAAGGACTCCACCCAGATCGAGATCAACCCCCTGTCAGAGACCTCCGACCACAAGGTCATGTGCATGGACGCCAAGTTCGGCTTCGACGACAACGCCGACTACAGGCAGAAGGAGGTCTTCTCGTGGCGCGATACCACTCAGGAGGACCCCGACGAGGTCCGTGCCGCCGAGTCCGGCCTCAACTTCATCAAGCTGGACGGCGACATCGGCTGCCTCGTCAACGGTGCTGGTCTTGCCATGGCCACCATGGACATTATCAAGCTGAACGGCGGCCAGCCTGCCAACTTCCTGGACGTCGGTGGTGGTGCCACCCCGGCAGCCATCAAGGAGGCCTTCGAGCTCATCACCAGCGACCCTAAGGTCTCTGCCATCTTCGTCAACATCTTCGGTGGCATCGTGCGATGCGACGCCATTGCCCACGGTCTTATCAACACCGTCAAGGCCCTGGACCTCAAGATCCCCATTATTGCCCGTCTGCAGGGCACAAACATGGAGCAGGCTCATGCTCTGATCAACGACTCCGGAATGAAGATTTTCTCTATTGATGACCTGCAAAGTGCTGCTGAGAGGGCTGTGCAGCTCTCCAAGGTCGTGAAGATGGGTAAGTTGGAGGCTACAACCGCCCGTCACCCCCACCCCCCCAAACGAGTTCCCTGCCCCTTTTCCCGCAAATCTGCGACAGTAAAGGCTAATATCTACTAGCTCGTGACATTGACGTCGGTGTTGAGTTCACTCTGGGTATCTAAGGCATCGTTTCGGGGTGCTTCTTTCTCTGTATTATCTCACATCATGGGCGGTCGTCTTCCTACGCAAACCGCAGCGTGACCGCGGAATGGATAGAGTTCACAACATAGCATCGTCTTTTTGTGCATAACACCGTGTTTTCTCAAAATTGTTCGACAAATGCCACTGCTCGCAGCACATGTGCGCATGAGTTATTCTCCTATGATGCATTGTACTTGCTGCTACAGAACCCGTGTCCACTGCCTCCGTCTCGACCGACTATACTTACTCGTCACTGTAGGATCTCACTAGGGAAGAGTTGCAAATCAATTGCTAGCGCTGCTCCCAACGCCCAGATTGCTGCAGAGACTAGCGCGACAAGTAAACCCCACAATATTGTCCAGACTGTACGAATTGGGGGCAAGCTAAGAGGGAAAGGCAGGGTAGACATGGTGATGTCTACGGAGGATAAGGCCGTCGCTCCGTATGGCGGGCCCCGGATGCCATCTCCGACCGGACATGTCCCTGGCTCAAGGAAGGCCATTCTGGTTACGGCTCTACTCATGGTCTCTGGACGCAGCGTGTAGCTGACCAAGGCGGTCCGCGGCCACTTGATGCTCACGCCGAACGCCCAGGCCGGCACCTCCAGCAGCGCCACGAGGAACGACGCGAAGGCCCTATGCACGGCCACCAGGACGCGCAGGACGGTGGGGAGGCTAGTCCAAACGGCAAGCGCGGCGAGGAAGAGGAAGATGGCCCACCGCGTGGCGAAGTGCACCAGGGGCCCGGCCACCTCGGTCGCCGCCAGCACGACGGCGTTGAGGAAACCCGTGACCGCGGCGACTACGGTGCGCACGTGGCCGAGAAGGTCTCGTCCTAGGTTGTAGATCGCGATCAGCGGCGGCACGTCTAGCTCGCGCCCTGTGCCTGCGTTGCCGTTGCGGCCAAGCAGGATCACGGGAGGCTCTGGTCTTTGGTTCTGGTCGGGCTGCTCCCCGCCCCCTGGTGCCGGGGCCGCCGGGGGTGGAGGTGCTGGGGGCGGAGGAACCGCACCATTCCCGGGTGGAGGGGCGACACCAGGCCCTCGCGGCCCCGGCGGTGCTGGTGGTGCTGGCTGTGCTGGTTGTGCTGGCGGCGGCGGCGGAGGAGGAGGAGCACCGTTCATGGGTGGAGGCGCGACATTGGGTCCTTGCGGTGGTGCCTGCGGCAGTCCAAATGCACGCGCCTGGAACCGCACGTACTCCTGGTCCGCTTCGTAGGCGGTAGCCCTGTTTGGCCGCCGCTGTGCGTTGATGTTCCATTGCCCGTCCCCCCGCAGGTTCCAGCGTGGCTCTTGGGGCGCTTGGTTGAAGACAAAGGGAGGGTTGATCCCCGCTGGTCTGTTTGGCCTGTTTGCTCGGTTTGCTGGGTTTGCTCGGTTTGCTCGATTGAATGGATTTGGCCCGTAAGTTGGGGCCTGCTCAGGCTGAGGAGGTATTGGTGGATTGTTGTTCACCCTGTCATTGGCGAAGGGGTTGAAAGCGCCAAACGGCCTGTTTCGACCTGGGTTTGCCATCTTCTAATTCTCTTGGGATTCTGCTGGGCTATGATTAGTGATGAAATGACTTGGAACGGGGCAGAATGGTTCTCTGTGATTTTCTGTATGGAGGATTGGGTTGCTTCTGTGCTCGTTTTTAAACTTGGGCTTTTTCGCATGCGCTGGTCCACAGTCTCACAATGCTGACTTTCCAGAAGTTGGCAATTAGATTTTGAAATCTTGATGGTGACACTGCTTTGGAATTGCACAGGGGCCGGAGTCGCCCTTTTAAACGGCGATTATCGACAATGTGAGCTGCGATGAATGGGATTTTCTTCCGCCAATGGCCTCAGGCAAGCCCAAGAATAGGATCATCTTGGTCCCATCTGGTAGACGGCTCATGTCAAAAGCAATCGCAAGGATGTATTCTGGGGGCTCTATTGTTCTCGTCTCAGTGGACGGCTTATGGCTTTGTGTACATGGACGTTCAACCCTCCACGTGCCGCCTGCTGTTTATTCTCCAGACACAATACAATTGCTCAGCACGGCACGCTTTATATTGCCTCAAAATAGCAAGAAAGCACGAGGTCGAAAGACTGTTCTATGTATAGACCAATAGACCCTCTTTGATCAGGCGTTTGACCAGTCACATTAGGTTGTGATGGGTGACAGTTGTAGATAGAAACTTCTTATAATCTGCAACAAGCTACTGCGTGTGGCTCTCTCTACCAGAACCTCGAAAGAAAAAGGCACGTATTAAATTCATGGGCTTGAGCAGTGTCTCAAATTTTCAAGGCAAGGCTATGCTTTAATCGCTGTCTCTGTACGACGGGTATTTCGCGTCATCCTTGCTTCAGGACCACTATGGGACCAGTCTAGCTAGGATTTATGCACAGTGGCTTCGCCTTTGTTTTTACATTTTCCGTCCAAGGTTTCGATTTTCGGCCTTTTCCCCAACTACTACTGAAACTTAAGGCTGACTGACCCCTTTGATGTATTCTCATTTGTAAGATGGGGCTATCCATGCTCACCTTGAAGAAGCTGCAACTGAACGTCACATCGGTAGGTGAACTTTACCGAGAAAGAAAGAAAATAACTGGAATATTTGAAGATTGGACTTTAAATATTTTGGTGCTAGGAGCATTGAGGAATGAAACCCATGTGTATAGTATACTATGGAAGGCGATAGGCTTTTTGAAGCCAAGATCAAGTTGTTGTGGTCTTACGTTTGCCCTTAATTCTACGTAGTCACTCCATTGAGTGCATGTCTTTATTATCTTCAATGGCTGAGTGGAGGACCACCTGATGCTGCCATATCAGTGATTCAACCTGTGGTGAGGAGGCATGTGGATTGAGAAGTGTGTGGAGTTTAGATAGGATCGAAAGTGACATGGACAACAGCAAGATGAGAGTGATGAAAAGATACACTCGAAATGTGTTGGCATGCGTTTTACTAACCCTTTGGGACTATATATACCTGCAATGCTTCCCACACTGGCCAACGGGACAGACTGTAAAATATTCCATAACATGGCCTCTCGGGTGAATCTGGATATGCCCGTTATTGAACGCAATGTAACGTCATTTTGCCTCATCACCAAGTCTCTAGGCTCAAGTGCAAACCAGCCCCTCTCGGAAATTTAGCCATTGGTCTGCCTTACTCTAAGAGGCGTCATCGTATGCTAACTTCAAAACCCACGCCTGGTTGTGTCACACAAGACCTTCCTCAGTCCAATTATCCACTCTCCGAAGCCGTCGACTCATCGTCCGCTGGGTCCGGAACAGGTTTCGGCTTTCTACCGAAGGGCAATGCCCTCGGCGCGGGCATCTGCTCATCTTCATCATCAGCCGCAACCACGGGGGACTTGCCGCGCAGGTTTGAGCTGGGCGGCTTGTTAGACTTTGTGGCAGGCTCGGGTGCTGAGGGCGATGAGCCTTGCCCAGCCTTCTTGCCGCCCGATGAGCGAGAAGGATTCTTAGGCTTCGGCTTGGGCTCGGGCTCGGGCTCGGGCTCACTGGCCGTCTCCTCGTCGTCTGTCGTCTGCTCAACATCAGACAGCTCCTCGCCCGGAATGACCGACTGCTCGTCAACGTCCATCTCGTCAACATCCATCTCGTCAATGTCATCGTCGTCGATGTCGTCATCGGCAGACTCAGCCTTCCGCTTGCCCTTTCTGGAAGACCCAACAGCATCCGGATGTCTCGAGGAGACTTCCGGTTTGTCTGATCTCGCCTTGGCCCTGAGGGCTGCAAGCTTCGCCTCATCTACGCGTGCTGTGGACAAGATCTGTTCCTGTGTGCGGATTTTTAGTTTCTTCTCGTTCAAGAGATCCCTGAAGAATGAGTCGTGCTCTGACTCAAACTCAGTCCTAGTACGCTCGAGCGCTTTGAAGTGCGCCGTCTCCTCGGTAACGCGCCTCTCGAGCTTGTCATGATTGAGCTTCAGCGCGGCCAGTTCCTCGGCCAGCTGAGCCTGCCGCAGCACGGCCTCATTGGCCCATTCGAACATGTCTGCATTCTTAGTGCCAGACTTGCTGGGTCTCAGGACAAGAGTACCGGCGATGACCTGTGGGAAAGGGCTCGTGTGAGTTTTGGTCCGTTCTCGAAGGTTGGGTGGGGACCAGGGGCATGTGAGGCGAGGTCCAAGCGGGAGATAGCAACGTACCGTGGCTCCGGAAACTCTGTTCCCAATCTCGATTCCCAGATTTTCGTCAGTGAACTGCGCGGCAACGTGGAAATTGGCGATCGGCTGGGTTCCCAGGAGCAGGGAAGTCAGGCAGGACTCCCATTCCTCGTCTGTCGTGTCCTCGGTCCTGTAGCGTGAGATCTTGCTGTGTTGCACTACCAAGGAGTTAGAGGCTGAAGAAGATACACAAAATTAGACCCCATTCCCCCAGACTGGTGGAATGGTGGCCGCATCTGGAGTTGCAGTCTTGCAGGTCCTGGCGCGGGCCGCGGAGGCTGAACGGGGTGGCACATGGGGTGAGGCTGCAGGATGATGACGGCCCGCATGGAGGCCGAGATGCAGGCCCGGATGCGGCCCACCGGGCCAGATTGGCGGGGGCCACCTGCAAAGAATAGACGATGACAGGTGTGGGTGTGTGGGTGCGAGGGTCCGGACTTACGTGGGAGCACAAAGGCGCGCACATCGTCTGTGGCCGTCAACTCGAGGTCTAGGGGCAGCGACTTGCTGGAAGATCTGGCCGTCACGCGAACAAGGACAGGGCCTTGCGGGTGTGGCACCCTGAAGAAAATTGGCAGTGGAGACATTTGGCAGTGGCTTGTCGGCCCTGGATCTCGAGGGCAAAAGGCAGGAGGCAGGAAACAGGCGGCGCTACGAGACGTTGGTGTTAGATTAGCAGAAGCCCCCGTACGAGTTGCGAGGTGACATCAATGGGCGCAGCCAGATGGAAGGTGGTTGGGTCGAGGTGAATTACGTATCAACGGCCAGATGGCGCGGCGTGTTGGACCACAGCAGGCCTCACCTGGCACCACGGCGGGAAAAATCTAGATACCTTGCCCGCTGTCACAGTAACAGACAGCATCGATTCAGGGTCAAGACCCTGGGCGCAGGAACGGGTCCCGTATGGTGCAACTTTATGGGATGAAATGAGACAAGAGACAATAGTGTGAGGGAGACGGATGGCTGATGGCCGATCAGTACGTGGTCGGGGTCCGCCGTCCTGCTGGTGACGTCCCTCGGTGAGGCGCTGCAATGATGCAATGGGGGAGCAGTGCGGTTGTGCGGTAACACAGTGTGGTGTGTGCAAGATGAGAGATGAGAGAGATGAAATGCCTGGTTGCTTGGTTGCCCGGACAAGAGTTTGAATTTTATGCACTCAACTCTCATCATCCTGTCACCTCGCAAACAGGCAATTAATAGCTTTCCCGTCAGGCTCCCGTGGGGATCCTCTTCTAGGCAGCAAGGCGGGCTGGGTGCGACACCTTTCCCAAGGAACGAGGCCTGCTGTCACTGTCACCTACCAAGTCAAGCTCTCCGTCTGGGAATGGGAATATGGATATGAGGAGTGATTGCTCCTCTTAGAGTTTTACGATTTCAAAAATTCTTGACGAGTTACGAGGTCGCCTGCAGCAACGCTTGTTGGTGTTCCTCGTGCCCATTTTGCCACAGCAACGGGTTTGACCTGACAGCAACCGGGAACGGGGCAGAGTCCGCGACGCGCATGGACGGAAGCTCTTTGTCTCTTACAAGCGGAACCAAAAGGACACTGGTGATGTTGATGGTGGCGGGACACAAGTAATGGTCCTTCCTCACCACACAGCTCGCAGGGATCCCAGAGGCCTACCGGGCTGCCAGGTACCCATCTGGCATCTAAACTTCAAGTAGAAAGGTACCAGGGAAATCCGCGCCCGGATACACGTATCAACGGATCATCCCACCTGTTTCAAGAGGTCATCCCATTCCGCTGGAGATTTGTGCCATTGCAGGTCAAGTTACACGCAGACATTTCGCACCCTTGTGGGCTGTAAAAAGCTGTACACGTTAGGTGCTGGTTGCGAACTTCGGATTCTTGTTGGGGTGCGCCGGTCCATTTGTTCCGAGAGTGCCGGAAATGACTGTGGCGAGAATCGGCAGATGGCTCGGTCATCTCTGTCTTCTTCACGCATCATGATAATCAAGGAAGCTTGGAAGCCTGGGCGACACATATATTCCTTGCTCACTTTTGATAATGATCACCAGCAGCAGAGTACCGCACACTAATAAGTAACCTATATTCATATCCAAGTTCGAGAGGTGGTGACATGGGTCCCGGCTGGTCCGTTCGATTATTCCACCATCTAGCCTGGTGTTTCGGGCCTCTGAGGTTCCTGAGCTGGACTGTGTAGTAAACACGATGAAACAACAGTCCAAGAAGTGCCTCGACACACTGACCACCAGGCACGCGTCTCCTGCACGCCTGCACGCGTCGCACTGGCATCCTAGCTCCCTCGGCCACCAGCTGTGATTGGCCAGGGGGGAGCTTACCCCGGGATCCACTCGACCGACCTTTGGTCACGCTCGGGCCACACGTGCAAACCACAGGGTCCAGGAGGCCAGAAGACCAGGAGGGAGGGAGTGAGGGAGGGAAGGGCTGGGTGGGCCCAGACGGAGCTTCCTCCCTGTGGGCTCTTGCTTTCCTCCAAAGCGGCAGAGCGGCTGGGGAGCCATACACACTGCTCCGTCCCTTGGCAGGTATACGTACAGGTACCTCGTACCTGCCCCCAAAAGCCTGCAAGCCCACCTCGGGGCCAGCTCGGGCCACCTGGGCCTCTGTGCTTCCTCGCGCTCCCCTGTCCCAGCCTCTCACTGCTCCTCTCACCACGCACCTGCCGCGTCCTGCATGGCCCGCCCATGCCCCATTCCCACTCTGCCTTGTCTGCAGGTTCAGGTTTCCTCCACTCAACACCCGACGACTTGCTCTAGTGTGACCATCACCACCACCCACCACCCCTCGTCTCTCCTCTCACTTCCAATTTTTCAACCTCCCCGTTCATCGTCGCCCCATAGCGCCCCCCCCCCAATACCCTCTCTTTCTTACATCGTTTCTGAACATAGGAATCGCATATTCCCGAGGACTTCCATTTGTTTACCTGTCGATCACCTGGGCTGGACTGGACTGGACTGGATTGGACTGGACTGGACTGGATTGGACTGGCAACGCACTGGACAAACCCACAGCTGGAAATAAACCCTGGCCTCGAGTCCCAGAACAGATACAGACTGCTCCACTTGGCTGGTGGCCTCCGTCGAACATCTCACTCAATCCATCGCATCTATCCACCTTGTTTCCCAGCCAGCCGCGCCCCTCCACCGAATTGACGTGCATTACGCAACTTTTCCTACGAACTCCCACTCTCCACCGCCCCCCCCCCCGATTCAGATCCAGGGACCCGACTGCCGTTTCCTCGTGGAATCAGTCACAGACATCACGTCCAATTTCGCCTCTTTCACCACCTTCTGCAAACCTCGTCACCCTCCAGCGTCACTCATATCCACATTCCCTGAGAAAGATCAGCCTAATTGCATCTGGACATTGCATCATCCGAGCATCCGTCCCCGAAAACATGTTCTGAAGGCACGCGAATTATCGCTATCTATGATCATGCTCTGTGATCAATCGCCCTGTATTCAATTTCGCCAAACTTCACTGTGCTCCCGCCAGTGACGTTCCCCACAGATTATCCCATTGTGTCCTTCTCATTCACCATCTATGAAGGCTGCCCAGGCACACTCGCACCATGGAGACGTTAAGGCTGAAACCGCGGAAACCGGTCGAGGACGATGTTGAAAACTGGGACGATGACGACTTTTTAATTGATGGCGACGATCTCGCCCTTCGAAATCCTTCCGCTATGGTCAATGCGCCCCCGCATCGACGAGACAGCCTGTCGTCACATGTCTCCGTGCGGTCGGAACTAGAGTCGGTCCAAGGGGAAGAGGAAAGAGTGGTTCACCTTCCCGGCGAGGATGAGAAGTCCACCTCGCATGCTATCGCAGTCGCCGCAACCGCCGGCATCCCAATACCAAGCAGCGTGCCCTCGACAGCCCTGGCCGGCACTATTAAGAGACTCGGCGGCCGGAAAGTTAGGAAAATATTGCAGGAGGACTGGGGAGACGACCTCGAATTACCAGACGGAGGCGAGGCCCTGCGCATCAAGACGCAGGATCCCAACAATTTTCCCCAGGCCCTGAGACAGATCAGCTCGTCACACTTGAGCCCAGCCAAGCCGCTCAATTCACCACCAGTGCTGCAACCAGGACAGTCCAGCAAGACTCCCGTGCAAACCCTTGGCGCGCCCATCAACCTGGAAAGATTCAAAGACAGAGACGACGACGACGACTTGTTCGGAGACGGCAGTGAGACGATCAAGGTGTCTAAGACTCGCCAACTACTCAAGCCCGCACTGCCGAGAGTACCAGCAAAGATGCCCGAATCACGCGGCCAGGCGGACAACGACTATGAACAGGACCTGGAACTGCCCTCGGACGGGACATTGAAGCTGTCATCCCGTCGCGACATACCGAAAACCCCAGTCAGCGCTCACGACGATTTCGATTGGGGAGAAGGAAGTCTTGGGACCCGCTTCGGAGGCACGAGGAGAGACGGCCGGTCCAACCGGAGCTCTTCTGCCTCGGCGTTCAGCCCGAGCATCTCGAGCTCTATCACGGCCGAGAGCGAGGATGAGGCACAGCTGGATGGGATTGAGCTTCCCCATGGGCCGCTGGATTTGAAGGAGAGGCTGAGGAGGAAGCGCCAGAACCGCTCCCCGGAGCGCACCATTGAAGAGGAGCCCGCGCCGCCACCAAGGTCTGTACCACAGCCCGATGCCGATACCAAGGACTTCTTCCTTGATTTGAACGTGGGCGACGGTTCTGTCTTCGACTCGGGGAAGCTGAAGCTCCACACCAATGTGAAGCTGAAGTCCGCGCGGCCTACGAGCCCCGTGCGCCCGAAGACAGCTGTATCTCTGACGTTCACGAATAAGCCGGTGCAGACGACATCGCGTCTACCGCGGCCGACGAGCAGCCACCACGAGAGGACCCACACTCAGTCGTCTCTAGAGCCTGTCTCAGAGAGCGGGGGCCCAATTGTTTCTCGTCCGACGAGGAGGTCCCAATCCCGGCTTGGCCACATGTCCCAGTCCTCACAATCATCCACCGCGAGCGGCAATACTCCCGTCACCCCTTCCGCACCAAGCTTTTCTGGGCCCACGACACCGCAGAAGAGACAGATCGGCCAGAAAAGCTCGACCGTCTCCCTTCGAAACGAGCCAACCACCACCAATGCTCAGCTGCTACGGCTTAAGCGGTCGCTGCCGGCCATGAGGCCGCCTGGGTCCCCGGCAAGGCCGATGACGGTAAGAGGCGCCGAGCGCCCGCCTTCAAGAACGGAACCGGCTTCTCGGCCTACGTCTGGAATCAGGCCCAAGACTCCCGTCGATCGAACCCGCCACTCTTTCGGAGAAAACTCAGCCGCACAGGCGAGAAAGCCGTTCTTGCCCGCGGGCGGCTCAAGCTTACAGTCGTACAACGTCAACGCCAAGAGGCAACTCCGCCGTCATGATTCAGACCTTTCGAACGACACAAGACCGACTTCGCGCGCGGTGTCGCGGTCGACTGTGAGATCGCCCAGTCCAGTCAAGCGGGATCGAAAACTCGAGAAACTCGCCCGTGCAGGAGTGCGGTTGCCGCTGAGTCTCCCGAAGCGACCCAGGCACTTTGGGGACGGTCACGAGCTTGACGCGTTTGACGACTTGCCGACGTCTGCGAAGACGGAATCCGAGTTTGTCAAGCAGCCCAAGTATCCGAGCCCGCAGTACCCAACGCAGTTCCGGAACAAGGTTATGCAGCATTTGTTGCCAGGGAGGACGAACTCCCCTGCACCGTCCTCGCCCCACTCACCCGCAAGGCCCGATTACCAGCCCCGGTTTGCACGTGACACGGCGTCGAGCAGGATCGCCAGAGAGACAAATCTTGCGCATCGAGTTCCCTCCTCAGGTCCGCTCGCTCCTCTAACGTCGCAACGCGTTGCACAGCTTTCTACGAGAAGCAACTTGCACCAGCCACAACCCAGCGTCAAGCCAAAGAGGGCCGCTAAAAAGCAGCCCCAGCTTAAGCCACACCTGATCGCCAATCTCAATTCCAACAACGAGTCAAAAAGTAAGTCCGACCCCTGCACGCAAACCGTGCACGTATGCTAACGCTGCACAGTGGTCAATGGCATGTTTTACAACCCCGAGACTTTCCAATGGGAGGGCAATGACAACGTACTGAACTCTTTTGACGTGCCTGCATCGTCGCCGTCGACGGTGTCGGTACCACCCTTCTCAGTCCGGGAGAAGGAGAATGCCACGCCCAGACCTGCACTTATCACTAATATTAGTACCACGAAGGGGGTGCAGGTCGTCGGAGGCATGGTCTTCGATCCCCAGAACATGTGCTGGCTCAAGCTCGGGCCGCAATCAGCCCAGTCGGAGATCACGGACCCTCTTGAGGGTTTCAATGCCATTGATGACGAGGACGATGTGTTCAAAGACATTCCCGATCTTGACGACAATACTGCTGACACGACTGAGACTGGCCGCGTGAGCGAAGTCAAGGATGACTGGCTCGTCGGCGAAGAGTTTGACGTTGGCCCCGAGTTCATCAGAAGACAACGCGAAGAAGAGGACAGATGGCGGAAGAAGTGCGAAAGGTGGCTCGGTCTAGGCAACCGAGATCGCGAGGCCTGGCGATGGACCATCCGTGGTGTAATCACCGAGGCCACCGAGCGGTAATGGCTCACCGCCATTTCATTTGACATGGCTGGTTGGGCGGGTGGCGTTAGAAGGCTTATCACTTTTTATGATCTTCGTTTTCTGCTTCTATTACCTGTTTTGTTTTACCATGTTTAGAACGTTTTATTGTTTTCATGACGAATTGTATAACGAACGACGCAAAGACAAAAGTTTACGGAAACGACCCGAGCCGGAGGCGGCTGGCTTACGAACCAAAAGGAGGGGAAGGGAGGACGACTCACCCAAGGTGGACGACAGGACGCTCCACGAAACAACATACAGACGGTCAACGGCATGTTAGACCAGATTGGGCTCTTGCACCTGGCGGGCAAGTGATCTGGATACCACGATCAGAGTGTTACCTGCTGATCCAGGAGCTGACCTGACCACGGATGGTCACGGGCTCCAGGGGCTCTCATAACATGTTACGGATGGATGGAAAGGGTTTGGCTCAACAATTGAAACTAACGACGGAACGACTATGACCAGAGATATCATTGATGACAATTAACGATGGGCGTTTGTTTTGATCACTTATTTCTTGTCACTTGTGCATCATGACGGTGGAACGTGCCTGGCTTGTTGTGAGGACGAGTCACATTCGCCGAAGAGGAAGAAAATGAAAAAATAAAAAAATAAAAATAAAAAACCAGATGATCCCTCCCCAGTGCCAGAGACTGGTGAGAAGGATGAGCAAGACGATCAAAGTCGGGCTTTGGAAGTAACATGAAATGGAGGCGGTCGGTAGTGTTTGATGTCATGGTCTCCGAGTAACTCGCATGTAAGATGAGAGAGAAAAAGAGAGGAGGGAGGAAACTCCGCTATGGGACGGAAGGGAAAAGCAACGGGCGTTCACAACGCTATGACTTTGTTGTCATGAGATGATTTGATGAAGACGAAATAATGTTTTTATGACTTTTGATGTTCTCGTACAAAGCACTATAATCATGACAATCACGACTAGATGAGGCTTGCTCGGCTTTTCCTTTTCCACATCTCCCCTGTACCAGACGATTATGACGGATCAGCCAGTCGTCAAAGAGTTCCTAGATAATCCTAATGCAACTTAATATTACGTCTACCACTCAGCCAAAAGAGATCTTATCTATCCTGTCCCTATTTGGATGTCTTTTTGGATTTAGACTTGGACTTGGTCTTGGCTGGGGCGGGAGCAGCAGAAGCAGCGTTGGCGTCAGAGTCAGTACCGGTGTCAGCACCAGCACCGGTATCCTTCTTCTCCTTGTTCTTGTTCTTGTTGAGCGCCTTGGGGTCCAGACCCCTCCTCCTCATGGCGTTTCTCTTGGCGCGCTCCATGATCTTCTCATCCTCGTCCTCGTCGAACCCGCCGAAATCATCATCCGCCTCTTCCTCGTCGTGTCCGATGGGCGTCTTGTCAACGACCTCCTCGTCCTCCTCGTGCTGCTGCTGCTTGCCGCCGTTGGCCCTCTCCTTGGCGGTACCGCTGCGGTCCGCGAGCACGGCATTGACCGGGGTGGGCCCGATCTTCTTGAACTTTGCGACAAAAAAGCCGTCCACGTTGTACGTGTGCGGGTAGTAGCGGCGGGAGAGCTTTAGGGAGGGGTGGAACGTCTTGCCGCGGTAGGACACGAAGCCTTCGTTCCCGAACGGCAGGTTGGTGTCGACGAGCTTGACGTTGGGGCGTTTGGCCAGGGCATACGCGACCACCTGCTCGTTCTCTTCTACTGAAACGGAACTGTGATGGTGCCCAAGTCAGTCTGGGGGAACCCGAAAGGAGTCAAGTGTCCTCAAATGTGTGTCCCGGACTTACCATGTAGAATAGACAATGTAACCGCCCGTCTTGCTATGATGGTTCACCGAGTCGATGGCAGCAAGCAGCAGCTGCTTCTGTGTGTGCGGGATGGCCATGAAGTCCTTCTCCGTCTTGTTGGTCTTGACGCTGGCATCCTTGGCAATGACACCCGTGCCGGTACAGGGCGCATCGAGCAGGACACGGTCAAAGCCGCCGATGGGCTTGGGGAATTCCCTCGCGTCGTAGTTGCAGACTACCACGTTTCTGCAGCCCAGACGGTGGATATTTCCAATCAGACCCTTGGCACGGGACTTGCTCATATCGTTCGCAAAGATGCACCCTGTGTTGCGCATCAGGGCCGCCATGTGTGTCGTTTTACCACCGGGCGCAGCGGACATGTCGAGCACGCGCTCGTTCTCTTGGGGCGCGAGAGCCATGACGGGGAGGAAAGAGGACGCTGCTTGGATGATGTAGTGACCCGCGAGGTACTCTGGTGTGGCTCCGAGGGGTACATTGCTCTCGAATATTTGCAGGCCGACCTTTGACCATTTCCCAACGGGCTCGAGGGTGACGCCACGGTTGATGAGAGCGCTCGCCAAGTCCCTTCGGTTCGTCCTCAGTGTGTTTGTCCTGATGACCATTGGCCTCGCGCTCTCGTTGGCCTCGAAGAAGTCGAATGCCTCTGACGGGCTGAAGAGGTGGTAGAGCTTCTCGGCCATGTATTCTGAGTAGCCATAGTAGGCGCAAATATCCTTGATGAGCTGTGCGGTGTATTCAGCCCTTGACCTTCCTTCCTCGGCCAGTTTTGAGAAGTCCTCGAGTGTGCGAATGTTTTCCGTTATCCTGTTCCTCAGAAGCTGCAGGTCCGGCGCTAGCAGAGCCTTCTTCTTTGTGTCGGATGCCTCTTCCTCCTCTTCGTCGAGCACCTTGAGCGGGTCGCCGCTGATGTTTGTCTGTAGCGCAGCCTCCTCCAGCTCTGCTTGTGCATCGGCAGCTTCCTCTTCCATTTTCTTGTCGAGCTTCCTCGACAAGCCCTCGATGTTGGCAGCTGTCAGTTGCTCCTCCGCGTCCGAGTCGCCCTCGTCCTCGGAGAAGACGAATTCCTCCTTCTTTCTGTCATTGTCGGAGTCGTACACCGAGTCGCCCGAGTCGGATCCCAAGAAATCGGCTCCCAGCTTTGCAGGCTCGTCATCATCTGAATCTGACAGGTCCTTTCCTTCCAGGTCCGAGTCGCCAAACTCGTCGTCGATCTCGATGTCAGAGTATCCTTCGGGTTCCGGCACGGCAGCCTTCTTTGACCTGGAGGGTTGCCTGCTGCCCTCCTTTCCCTTGAGCTTGGAGCCGTTCTGTTGCCGGGCAGATGGCTTCGCAGCCGGGGCAGCCTTCTTCGTCCCGTTCGATTTTGGGGCAGAGTCAGCCTTGTTCGTCCTTCGCTTCTTGGCTGGGGCTTCCTCTGGGGTGTCGGCCGGGAGGCCCTTCTTGCGCTTCAGCTTCGCGAAATGTTCTTCGGACAGGCGCTCAGGAGGGCCCTGCTTCTTCATGCGACGACCGGTTCCCATTTTGAATTGACGACCGTGTGTTTACGGCACGAGCAGTAGTAATGGGGTATAAAACCTGCAGGACGGGTCGCAGATATTTACTAGGCCGCGCGCAAGGGTTTGGGGAGAGGGACGGGACCAAAAAATTTGGGCTTATCTTATCGCCTTACAAGGAGGATGGAGCGAGAAGGAAGAGCATTCCGGGCAGGAGTGGGGCGCGACAACGGGCGCTACGTAACGGCGGCTCGGAGCATACGTCCAGCTCGAGCGGTATCAAGCACCACTAGCCAAGCTGCAAATCACCGTCTCGTCTCTCGTACCTCCGTGCTTCTCTTTACCCGTGTCCCCTAGAACCCCAGACCACCATGACAGAAGTTATATTCGCCAGAACTTTCCTGACAGCGCTGGACTCGCGTCCGCAGAAGCTGTCAGCCGACCATGTCGAGGACCCAAAGAGCTACCCGGCACGGCCACCTGTACGTCTCTCCACCTCCAGGCGCCCTGCCATGCCACCATGAAGCCGCTGCCGAAGCTGACACCGGCCGTCTAGTACATCCTGCCCCGGATGCCCAAGCCCATGTCCAAGGCCGTCTCGCTCGCGCCGGGCCAGGAGCGCAGCATAACGGTGCGCATCAAGTCGCTGCGCAACCCGCCCCTCGACATCAGGCTCAGCTCCCAGCCGCTCAACACCTCCATCCTGGACGTCAAGACGTCCGTGTCGTCCGAGACCACCATCCCCGTCGACAAGATCAAGGTCCTGCACAAGAAGAAGCCCGTCGCCGACAGCAAGGTGCTCAAGGACCTGCTGGGAGAGGACGAGACCAGCGTCGAGTTCTCCGTCATGGTGCTTGGCGGTGCCGCGGCCGCAGCATCGCCGGCCCCCAAGAACGAGGACGATCCAGCCGCCACCGCCGCCGCCGATGCTGCCTCGACGGCGCAGGGGACGAGTGGGGAGGCGGTGTTGCAGACGGACGCGTTCTGGACAGACCTGAGGGGTTTCCTGTCCCAGAGGATACGTGATGAGAAGATCACCGAGGAGCTTTTTGGCAAGTTCCTCTCGAGTTGGGAGTCAGGGCGGTAGCGCGGGCGGTATGAGTGCGGGCGGTGGAATGGGAGAGATAGCCACGTAATCTTATACGCGAAATTACATTCATCGCGTTGGTGAGACATCAGCAAAAGATGTGCCTGCCTCCTATGTCACAAGAGAGAAGATCCCATCAAAGAAGATCACATCAAAGAATTGCGGATGTGCACGTCAAGATTATGGGTGGGCCGTTGGGAATGTTTTGAAGAAGCCCGGACACCCGGTTGATTTGCTATGGTAAAGCAACGCCGACATCGACCACCTAGGATCGCCCCATGGTCTCCATTATGGACAAAGACGCGCAAAACTGTCCCTCCCATGCATGATATTTCCGCGGTCCCTTCCTGTGGTCGGAGCCTTGACTCTATTGACGCAACGCAAGCTTGTGATGCCATCTCAACGGGCTCGCTTAGCCGGCCATGCCCTTGCTGACCTTGGCCAGGATGGAGTCGTGCTCGATGTCGTCGGCGTCGTTGGCTTGGATCTCGACGGCGATGCCGCTCAGTGCCCGCTTCAGGGCGTCCTTGGATGAGGCGTACACCATCTTGGACTGGGAGAGGGTCAGTCGTGACACGTTCGAGGGGGCAGACTGGAGATTCCGGGCTCACCTTGATTCCGGCATCGTCAGGAGACCAGGCAATGAAGGTCAGCTTGTTCCTGCAAGATCGTCAGCGCCGGTGGTCCTTGGTTTCTTGTAGGAGGGGGATATGCATAGCACGCACCGGTCACCCTCACCAGACGAGAGGCTGTACTCGAAGTCGTAGACAGCGTATCGGGGGCCGATACCCTCCTGGCCCTATATTCGAAGGCTTTGGTTAGTTGTGCGAGCATAGCAATCTGAAGGGACAGCCGGAATCGTACGGTCTTGGAAACAGTCTTGGCGTTGACGAGTCTGTTGCGGAACTCCTCCCAGTCCTTGCTGTCGCTCGTGTGCTCGACGACAATCTCCTTAAGGTCGTCCGACAGCTTGAAGATGATGTACTTGTGCTTCTTGCTGAGCTTGAGGTCGTTCCAGGTGGAGACGCACTCCTCGTTGACGGTTGCTCTGCCCAAGGTCTCTTGTCAGTCTCTGGCCTCTTGTTGGCGGTCGAGCCTTGCCATTGCCTTGACCCATCGCACGCCGGATGGGTCGAAAGGGGCAGCCGTGGCGTCAAGTGTGAGATAAGGGGAAGGAGAGAAACCAACCCGGATTGCGACTAGAAAATCAATGGATTAGTACAAGCTCTGCAGACATGTCATCGAGATTGGAACTCACCATTGTGGCTGTAGTGTGTTGTTTATCGGCTTTGGGGTCGATGTGTTGAGCGTCAAGTGCTCGACAGATAGGTAGGCTGTCAACGGTGAGGGGTCGTCAGCAAAGGGGCACGGTCAAGAAGATGACGTGACTCGAAGGACTTGAAGCTTCAATAGCAGCAGCGGCAGCGAGGTGGGAAGGGAGGAAGCATACCAGCAAAGGGGGTTTGTTTGGTCAAAGGTCGAACGAACGCTAAGATGGAGGTATTAAAATGGGAGAGTGAACAAGGCCAGATGAGTGCACAGAGCAAGGTAGGTGGATGAGGAATCGGCGGGCAGAAGTTTCCAAGGTTACCTGGAAGTTGACAGCATTTGGGTCCATCCAACCGGGGTGGAGAGGGGGGGAGGGGGGTTTGTTTGGTGGGGCACGATCAGATTGACGCCTGCATTGGTTGCGCTAGCGACCGCAGATTGGGGGGGGGGGAGCAGGTGGGAGCGGGATGGAGGGTGGTGCACGCCGAGGACAAACACCAATCCTTGTTCGTCAACTTCCTGTTTATCCCCAATGCCGAGCATCTCAGAGCATGCCGAAAGTTTTTGACAGAATTGAGAGAGACTCGAAACGACTCACCTGGGCGGAGGCGTTACTCTTTATTACCCAGTAGCTGTCTCAGAACTTATCCTACGCGCGGTCATCCCACAGGACAGTATCCCACGGAAGGTTATCCTATGCCCGGGTATCCCATGCAGTATACTTATACTGCCCAGGTGCAAGACATACCCAAGGCATTTGGGATCGCTTCGAGATAGGTCATTCCGTACACCATTAGATGTGTGCACACGCGTCCGGCTTGGTTGATACTTGATGCCTAATGCTCAAGCGTCTGCCTGGCCTGACACACGGCATGTTGGTTTCGGCGCCACCATGCCCCAAGACCTCGATATCTTGGGAGCCTGGACAAGTAATGATGCCTGATTCTGACCTTGAGCATTCATGATCACCGGCAACATATTCCACACACATCAAGGCAGCAGGAAAAGCGCAACTAATTAGCCAGTGCAGCGTTAGAATTTCTCCTTTTCGCTCTATCTCGGTGTGGCCCAAGAGGTAGTGTAATGTACAGGCCCAGGAACTGATCCCAGGGTATCGCGTGCAATGTGCGAGCTGAGATAGAGGGGAGATGATACACATGACCGCCATGATTCCGCCTTCAACACCGGAACCCAATATGCCCAAATAAGTCCGAACCGCTTGAATACAAGGAAGCTTTTCACTTTGCCCTTCAGAAATGTCTTACATCATCCCTCCCATTCCCCCCATCCCGCCCATTCCTCCCATACCTCCTGGAGGTCCGGCGGGCTTGTCTTCAGGTGCCTCGACGATGGCAACCTCGGTGGTGCCAAGCAGGGAGGCCACGCCGCTGGCATCGATCAGGCCGGTCCGGACGACCTTGAAGGGGTCCAGGATACCGGCCTTGATCATGTCAACGTACTCACCCTTGGAGCTGTCAAAGCCCTTGTGGAAGTCGCTGCCGTACTCATCCGTCAGCTTGCCGACCACAACAGAGCCCTCAAGGCCAGCGTTCTC
Organism: Diaporthe citrichinensis; assembly: GCA_014872995.1. NCBI lineage: Eukaryota > Fungi > Ascomycota > Sordariomycetes > Diaporthales > Diaporthaceae > Diaporthe > Diaporthe citrichinensis. The sequence continues at coordinate 453,037 of JADAZR010000027.1, forward strand.
GACGATTGTGCGGGCGGGACGAGTGATGGCGTTCTTCACGATGCTGATGCCGAGCTGCTGGTCAAAGTTCTGCGACTTGACGTTGCCGAGGGCCTGGCTGGAGGCCTTCAGCAGAGCCGTACCACCACCAGGCAGGATACCTTCCTCGACAGCGGCACGGGTGGCGTTCAGGGCGTCGACGAAGCGGTCCTTCTTCTCGCCGACCTCGACCTCGGAAGAGCCGCCGACCTTGATGACGGCGACACCGCCAGACAGCTTGGCGAGACGCTCCTGGAGCTTCTCCTTCTCGTAGTCTGAGGTGGTGGGGTCAGAAACGACGCCACGGATCTGCTCACATCGCTGCGAGATTGCGTCCTTGGTACCCTCGCCGTTCAGCATGATGGTATCCTCCTTGGTGATGGTGATGGAGCCGGTGGAGCCAAGCATGTCGGCAGTGGCCTTCTCGAGCTTCACATCGAGCTCGTCCGTGAAGACGGTGCCGCTGGTCAGGACGGCGATGTCGCCAAGGATGGACTTGCGGTTGTCGCCGAAGCCAGGGGCCTTGACGGCAGCCACCTGAAGCTGGCCGCGAAGCTTGTTCAGGATGCAGACAGCCAGGGCCTCGCCCTCAATGTCCTCAGCAATGATGACGAGAGGTCGGCGGCTCTGGGTGGAGATCTCGAGGGCGGGGATGATGTCTTGGACGGCGGAGATCTTCTTCTCGGACAGGAGGATGAGAGGGTTCTCAAACTCGACCTTCTGGGACTTGGTGTCGGTGATGAAGTAGGGAGAAATGAATCCGCGGTCGAACCGCATACCCTCGGTCACCTCGAGCTCGTCGCTCATGGTCTTGCCCTCCTTGACGGTGATGACGCCCTCCTTGCCAACCTTCTCCATGGCATTGGCAATCAGCTTGCCAATGTGTGTGTCACCGTTGGCGCTAATTGTGGCAACCTGGGCGATCTCCTCGCTGGTGGTAATGTCCCTCTTGTTCTTCTGCAGGTACTCGACGACAGCCTCGACAGCGGCCTGGGTACCGCGGCGCAGGTCCATGGGGTTGCACCCAGCAGCAACGTTCTTGACGGTCTCGGAGAAGATGGCTCGGGCAAGCACGGTGGCGGTTGTGGTACCGTCGCCAGCGACCTCGTTGGTCTTGGAGGCAACGTCTTGTAGCAGCTTAGCACCGAGGTTTTCGAACTTGTCCTGCAGGGTAATAGCCCGGGCGACAGTCACACCGTCTGGGGATGTCACACGTCAGCATTTGATCCAGGAGCGTGGGTGGAAGAATACCACAAACCCTTCGTGATCTTGGGCGAGCCATAGCTGGACTCGATCAGGACGTTCCGACCCTTGGGGCCCAATGTGGTGGCGACTGCTTTGGCGAGAGTGTCAACGCCGGCCAGGAGAGCGGCGCGGCCCTCGACGCCAAACTTCAGCTCCTGTTTCGCTTGCTGTCAGCTTTATGACCGGGGAGATTATGGCCTATGCGCCAGCGTTGTTTCGCAGAGGTTGCAACAAACCTTGTGGGCGAAGCGAAGCTGTTGTGTGAGAGCACCGCTTGAACGGAATCTGGAGGCGGCCGAGGGGGACAGGACCGAGGCGGCCGTCCGACTTGTCAATGCTCGCTGCATGTTGGCTAATTGGATAGCTGTACTGGACTAAACACACGAGGACAAAGGAGACTCGTCAAAGGGTATCTATCAGGCCGTCCGTCGGAAAAGCTGGGAGAGAGGAGGAGAAAGTGGTTGCCAAGGTTGCGGAGGAAGTCAAATAGTGATGCGGACCTGGAGCTCAAAAAAATTGGAGTTGCCGCCCAGCGACGAGAAGAGCCGGCACGGGGCAAGCTTTATGCACTAGGCCGCGGCTGGTATAAGTCATTGGTTCCACGCCTTTCTGTGCCCCACAATAGAACCTGCACCTGAACTGTAGGAAACATTTGGCCGTCGGCCTGCTCATCGCATGGACCTCACCGGTAGGCCGCCTTACTCAGGTGTTGCCCGACAGCAGCAAGATCCACCGAAGTTTGTAAGCAGACTTATTTGCCCACGAGGTTGACATTCACTCATTATCGTTGCTCCTGGCTGTCACCATGCAGCCTCCCAGAAACACAAAGCCCTGTGCAATTAAGAGTGAGGAAGGGACTGAGGAAGTCCACCCGCACGAGGTCCCCCTGGCCGCCAATGCCGTCCATGCTAGTTGTTCAAAACGATACATTACGATAGAATGAATCAAAGGCATGACTGCTTCATCCTGCACATATCACAGTTGGGAGGCCAGAGAGCGAGAGTGAGGCGTGAGGACAATGGGATTATGTAACTAACTGCCCGTGGTCCCAAGTGGTGGAGCAAAGTCCAGCCGTTGCTTGGACGAGCCGAAGTTTCCCCGACCTTCGACGACGCCAGGCTTGGTCCTCCTGTACGGGCATCGCACAGTTCATCATCACAGCATCGAGCATGGGCACATCGCGAGGGACCAGTGCTTGATCAACGTGTTGTGCTCCAGGGGTTGACTCGTTCTCGAACTCGTGACTAGGCGCTCCCGAAAGGAAATTAACAACTTAGGTGCCTATCCGCTTGAGGACCATCGGTAATGCATTCCCTGAACACACAAGTCCGCCCGAATTATGACAGCCTGCCATCGTTTCCAACCCCTTTCCCCCTGCTTCAGCGTCATGCCTCAATCGTGCTTGATGTCGCCGTGCGGTTCCAAGTGGGCATCACTCCAGAAGAAAACCGGGTTGTGATGGTGAAGCCAGTGGCGCCCATTAGACGGAAGTGTTGCCGCCATCGTCTGTGTTGCGTAGTCAGCATGGCCGTACTCGTACCGGATCGGAACATCAGTCGCGGCAATTGGGTGCTGTGGTAGATGATGCACGCTGGTCGCGGGGTCGACGAAACCGTAGAAGCTCTCGGTCGGGGGCGGCAGCAGCACCTGGTGAGCAAATGCCGCGGGTGCCGCGCCGTCCTCTCTTCGAGACTCCGAGACCAGCAGGACATCATCGTTGTTCGCGCCATCATGCTGGGCACCGTCTGGTGTCTTGACGAGCGTGTCGGCCGCCGGAGTCGCGGTTGGGGGATTGTTCGGGTCAGTAATGTACGAACCGTCAGGGGTGTTGGTCGACTCCTCCAGCTTGACCTCCTCCTTGATATCAAGCTTCATGTCCTCCTCCTCGTCGACATCATCGCCGGGAGCAGCCATCTTGCGCTTCTTGCTGGCCGGAGTGGTGCGGTTGCCGGCGTTCTTGCGACCAGTGGCAGGCGTCTTCGGGGTTGCTGGGTTGCTGGGGCCGGAAGCACCAGCAGAGTTGGCACCACCTCCGTTGGGCTTCTCGATGCCATGAGCCTTCATGAGACGCTCGTACCGCTTGGCACTGTTTGTTTACCAGTCAACAAGGGGAGTCATGGCAAAAGAGTAGACTTCAATGCTTACGCGGCGCCCTTGGTGACGATGCTCAGCTCCTCAGCGACTTTGCCAAAATCAACCTGCCATGGTTGTTGTTTAGCGACGGCAACGAATGGAGTCACATGGGAACACCAACCTTGCCAGCATTAGTGTGCTTGATGCAAGCGATGAGGAACTTGAACTGAGACTCGGTGTCGATCGGGGCCATGGTGAAAGGTGGATGAGAATGACGGAATCAGATCGGTTTGGCTGTCAGGTGGGCGGAAGCTGTCAGCGTTATGCGACAGGTACGTTGGGCAGCCAACGGCCGTGCTGGAAACAAAGGGAAAGAGACGACCAGGACTCGAGCGGTCCGAGGTAACTGGGTCATAGGGATGATTTTGGAGGCTTGCTTACCTTGACGAGGAGATGTCCGGACCTGCAATGCCGGATGTGATGTCTTGTGAGGCAACTGAAGGAAAAGGTTGGGTGGGTGGGCTTGGGACTGGACTGAAGTTGTACGGTAAAAGGAGACGGTTCTGCAGTTGTGTGGACCACGGGACGGGACAGGACGTCAAGCAGCTAGGACTGGGCAGACGCCAATGGTCTTGTTGGCAGCATCGCCGGGCCTCTGTCTGTCCAGTGGGTTCCAACCAGAAGGGGACAGGGACAGCAAAATATATGGATCTGTCCCAAGGACGTCTTCATCTGATCAGGGGCAAAAGCTGCCTGATTTTGCATTCAGTCTGACAAGGCCATGGACCCTTGCAGCAGACAACAGTCTGATGCAGACTTCGATCTACATCTTCATTCAGTCCACACATAAATGGTACAGGCAGAGTCAGCCAGGTGGGAACTCTCATTGCCTTGCAATGTTGTCTGGAAGACAAAGGCGCATGGGGAAGCTTCATCCCAGAACAATGCTGACCGAATGATTTGATATGGAGACCTCGGCTGCTTCCCCCTTTGATCCCTTCCCTCTCCAAATACTTACGGTCATCTGTCCCGGCTAAGGATGAGGTGTTCGGTTCTGACTGACTGGTCTGGGTACTGTTTTGTTCTGACCAGAATCCAATCTCATGCCTTTGATGTTGCTTGGAAGTTAGTATTGGAAAGGAGAAGGGAATCTCATGTTCTTCCCATGAAGCAAATCCCCTATGAAGCTGCGGCCTATCGTTTTGAATTTGAAGGACCGACTTTGCGTTTCTGCTTGAACAATAGCTATCAGACGAAAATGCAATAGTCATTCAACAGCACTTTGCGTAGACAGATCATCCCGTGCCTTTTTCAGTACCTTCTACCTTCGTCTGGAAATTCCACCACCCGCCGTCTTTCCCTTCTGTCCTTCATAGCCTAATACCGACAGCATTTCACGATCCTAGTTGTCTTGGATTCGTGACTCTCAGATCTGGATCTGTTATCCTCAAGCAACTATCTTCGGCCACCACGCCCACCTTGAGCATTCTCGTGTAAGTTGATGCCTTCCATACGAGTCCTCCTGTTTCATAGCCCTTCATGCCCATGACGCATGCCAACACGCTCAAGAGGTGTCTTTCCGGCCAAAGCAACCACGATAGCTCGCTAACCGTCAATAGAACAAACTTACTCGCCATCATCAACCATGTCTGACCCAACCGATTCTCCTGAGACCCCCAAGAAGGGCCAGTTGAACGAGAAGCAGACCAAGCTCCTCGCCGCCATGACCCAGAATACCATCGGCAAGGTTGAGTACAATGTAAGCCCGACAGAACCACCCAACATACCTTGTTTCACATCCTAACCTAGCTTTTGTATCTTCACAGTGGGACAAGATTGCCGTCGACTCGGGCTACAAGAACGTGGCCAGCGCGAAGAGTACCTACCACCGACTCTGCTCTCAGCTGAACAGTGGCGGCAGCAAGGGCGATGCCCCCGTCTCTGGCAGCCCCAAGACCCCGACCAAGGTCTCCAAGCGCACCGGAAAGGTCGGCAGCTCCTCGACCAAGAAGCCCCGTGGCAAGAAGGGTGCGGCTGCGGCTGCGGCTGACGCCGGCAAGGATGATTCTCAGAAGGAAGAACAGATTGAGGCAAAGGGTGAGCCCGAGGACGAGGACGAGGTTGACGCCATGATGAGCGGTGCGCTCTAAATCAGGCAAACATGGTCCCCTTGAAGTGCGGAAGAATTCGGGATGATTGGATGCTTCGCTAGCTGGGAATTGGACGAGGACAATGGGCCAGTTCATACGTTGATTATGCTAGCCCACAATACCGATCGACTCCAGTCATGAGATCTCACGATGGATCGAGATTATCCATCACTTGCTACGATACCATCATTCCTTCAGCTGGATTTGCGACCTCAGGTGTTTACATAGAGGGCCTCCTACCTTTGAAGACCTAGGACCAGCAGTCCTCTTGAGCGGGCCGCTGAATACACTTCAAGCGTAGGCACATCACGGTCAGCAGCGTTGTCAAGCAGAGAGTTCTGGGTTAAACCAGCAGTGGTTGGTATCTGGGATGTCCACGTTTAATGTTACAAAGCCCTGGATCTAGCTAGCATGGCCACCAAGCAGGCAGCAACTAGTATCGATGTCAGGGGCGACTGAAGCTTGTCGTGCTTCCCAGTGTGTAGACATCCCTTTTCCCGCCCCCCCCCCCCCCGGAAGATCAGAAGCCGACCTGCACATTCCTTCCCCAAGCACAGTTTCCAAGACTCCTCCAACAGAAAGATCGTTCCATCCCTGGGTTAGTCGCAATCGTGAGAAGCAGCTATGGTGACCTTGTCGAGATGTTGTCGGTGTTGAGCCCTGTAGATGCCGGATGTTGTGGGCTTAGATGCCGTCCTGCTCCCTGCGATTGATACTTGTAAGTCCAGGAACTCGGTTGTAGCAAAGGAAGACACTTACCCCTCCTCGTTCTTGAGCTGCAGCTCGACATCCTCGTCGTCATCGTGGTCGTCTGCGTGACCAGAAGCGGTCTTGGAGGGCGTCTTTCGCTGCTTCTTCTTTGGGGACTCGTCATCGTCACCCTCCGTGGCAACTTTTCCGCGCTTCTTGCCTGGTGTAGCCGCCTTCTTGCTGGGGGCTCCGCCTCCCTCCTTGCGCTTCAATTTCTGAAGGTGCTGGCTGATGGAGAAGTTAGCAGAAGTAAAATAGACAGAAGCAGTGTTAAGCTCGCGAGTGCATGTAATTAAGCTGATGGTATCAACGTTAGGCTCCCCACTTGGAGAAGTGATCGCTGTGAAAAGTCTTTGTGGAGTGATGATTACAGTCTGTGAGAGGCGGCCTTCTTGGTGAAGCGCTCTCCAAAGTTTTCCTCGAGGATTTCCATGGCCTTCGCCAAGGTAGCACCCTTCGGCTCATCCGCCGCGACAAGACAGGCTGCGAAGAGATCGCGCTCTGAAGCGGGATCCCACTTGAAGGCGGAGCCCTTGGTAGGAGTACCCATGATGATGGCGACAGGATTTTTGGAAGTGGCTGAAGTTGGAAAATGTTGGAGAATGCGGTGGAAATGTTAAGGTGTAGAGGGGTGGGGCTCGAGGTTGAAGATTTGTGTGTTGTACAAGGGAGCTTCTTGAAGGAAGGCGGTAGGACCCGATGAGTTGGGTGGAAAGCGCATACAGAGCAGCCGAGAGGGTGTAAGTGTAGCCCTTGGCTCGCAGCTCGGGCAAGATCTTACTATCCCAGTCTGAGTTGGGAATTGTGACGTGATTGAGAATCGCAAGCAGCAGGTCCAAATGAGCCTTCTCGCTCCAGGTAGTGCGGTCAGACATCTTCGATGTGGAATAGGTAAGAGCCTTGGAATCAAGGAATGCGGGTGCTTGTTGGAGAAGTTGAAAGAAGTGTGTCGAAGGAGTAGCGAGTGGGTGGGAATGGAGTGCAAAGGTCAGGCATATGAGGGCGAGTGAGCAGGAAAGAGAAGGGGAGAAAAGACCAGGTACCGCTTGAAAACCCGGTTGGGAAAATCCTGACACATACTAGCATGCACCCTCAGTGAAGTGCCACTCTCCCATGGCCTTCGCTTTGTTGGCGATCTGCAGTATGTCCTGCTTTGATGGATTGAGATGATTGACCGTTGCAGCGAGGAGGTCCTTAACGAGACCAGGCTCGTCCCAGTTTTGGGTGTTCTTGGCACTCATTTTCGGTTGCTTGATGATGTTGTGATGGAGGAGGAGTGGTTTGAAGGCAGGGACCAGAGTGAAAAGATACGTGAAGGCTAAAGTGGTTGAAGTTGAGAATGAGAAGGTGTTGGGGCAAGGGAAAATAATCAGGCGAGGCTGGCAGCTTTGCTGGATTTTGAGAGAAACGCACGTACCGAATCTTGTCCCAAGACATAGAATCGTAGCCACGCTTCTGCATGAAGTCAACTACTTCCTCCTTCTGCGCATTGCTTACATCTGAGAGGACAGATGTAGTGGTGATGAATGCGACCAAGAGGTCACTCATCGTGGTGCTATCCCAAGCTTTTGATTGAGACATGTCGCCAGGGAGCTGGGTGGTAGATGGATGAGTGAAGGTTGAGGGCATCAAGGAAAAGGCGTGAGTAGATAGAAGGATCGAGATGTGTCAAGGGGAAGGTAGCTACTTGGTAAAACTGTCAGGGCAGCTTACCGGATACCCTCCCAAGTCGCGTCGGTGTGACCGCGACTGTGCATGAACGCGACAATGCCTTCGCGGTCTGCAGCCGGCATCTGGGCCAAGGGCGGCGAAAAAGCGAGCACCGCCTGGAAAAGGTCGGCCTGAGCTCCGGCGTTCCAAGCCACACCCATACTGCTTGATGAGTCGTGATATGCGTCGCTAGGGGGTTGTTGTTTTGAAGATGTAGGTAGTGGCAGGCAGACGCAGACACAATGCCACTGGGCAAGGGCCTGGGATCTCACAATTGTGTATCTTACCGAATCGCGTTCCACGTGAGGCTCTGATGGCCTCGCTGCTGCATTCCCGCAACAACAGCATCCTTGTCCTCTTGGGACAGCGGCTGGCGGGAGGACAGTACAAAGAAAATCTCCTCGAGCAGATCTCGCTCGCGGGCGTCATCCCACACGGCAGGCATCTTGAGGTGTTTGGAGTTGCGACGGTCAATGCTTGCTCGGTCCCTGTAGGGTTGGTCGTCGCTTGTTTTCTTTTTGCTTTTTGCGGCGCAGATGGTGGAGAAGTGGGCAACGCACGGTGGCGGGGAACGACTGTTGATTTTCTTGGATTGTTCTTGAGGGAAGTGAGGGGAGAATGGGAGCAAGATGGGCGGGTTGCTTCTGAACGATCAGACAAATAGAATCGATTGGCCTTACCGAATGCCCTCCTTGGAGAACTGCTGGCCTCGCTCTGCCAGACTCTCGACCATAAGGTCAAGATGAGCCCGCCACTTCGTGTCAGCGGAGTCCATAACATCCAAGAGGGTACCGATGAGAGCCTGGTGGGCCTCCTCGTTCCATTTTGTGTTTGCAGTCTTTGAGCTGCCGGGGCTGCCGGTGACAGCGGCGACAACAGTCGCCTTAGAGGTGCCTCCGGCCATGATGAGGAATGGTACGATATCTTGAGAAGGCGTGACCTCAAGAAGCGCAGTTGATCTTTGCGTTGTTGTTGAGTGTGGATGGTAAGATGCAGTGGGCTTGGCAATTGGCATCAGGGTGGGAAGGTTCGGGTCTTTAGAACTCAACTGGACTCACGTTGCCTTAAAAACGGGCATCCGGGCCTAGGGAGATGAACCACCTTGCCAAGGCAGAACTCACCGAGTTGGATGACTGGCAATGCACAAATCTGGCCGGTTCGTGCATAGACAATCCACTCAGAAGCCAGGGTGACTGAACAAGCGCATGGGCAAAGCACGTGGGTACCTAGGTAGATGGGCTTGCCAGTTTGTAGCGGTACATAGACAGTCATAATATCCCAAGATAGCCTTGAACGTAGCCCAGGACGGGTCAAATGCAAAAACAGGACGTATAAAATTATGTGACTTAGAAGTGAGATTGCGTCGAATCCAACGAATCTTCCTTCTCCTGAAACACAGAGGATCTCCGTTCTCCTAGATAACATATTCCGGATTCCCAAGCCAGATCGGGCTTATAACGCTGGGTAACGCTGGTGGCACTGGCCACGTCCAAAGCCGAGGGCATCCTGAATGACAAAAGATACCAGAACACCAAGAAAAATTGAAGCTAACACACCACCGTAACACCAAAGCAACGCCAATGAGCTCAACGCCGGGCAGCCCGGACTTGTCGTAGCCAAGACTCAACACTCTTGTGTCCATGTCCTTCTGGCGCCATCAGGCCTCTCCGTAAAAACTGCTACACCGTTAGCAAAGGCTGCAAGGGGCGCACCTGGCATAGAAGATGCTTACTCTGGATTGTAGTGGTCCACACCTGGGCTGGTGTGAGCCGCCAGCGCGCTCAGGATAGCTTCGTCGTTGAGGGCAGGATCGTGGTTCTCTTCGAGTTTAGGACGCTTAGCAGCATGCTCATCAGGTTCCTCACTCGCACCCTCGAAAGACACACCCTCTGGCTGCAGGACCATGGGCTGCGGCGGCTGCGGCTGCGGTGGCTGCGGGACCTGGTCCTGGTCCTGTGTGGGCGCAGCATCCATCATGGGGGTTGGTGCAGGGCCAACAGTGGGATCCATAGGCGGCTGGGTTTGCATAGATTGTTCCAGATCCATTGGTTGTGCCTGCGGTGGTTGCTGCTGCTGCTGAATGTGGGATTGGGACGGCGAGGAGGGACTGGCGCTCTCGGACCCCTGAGCATCCGCAGAGGCACCGCCAACAGACTTCCTGGGCCGTCCTCGTCCGGGGCCCGGGCGTCGGGTGATGGGATTCAGGGTAGGGTCGACCTTCCGGGGGTTGTCACCCAAGGCGCCATTTGCCTCGGCCTTTTGCTGTGCTCGGCGGAGACCTTGGAAGTGTTGGCTAGCACTGGTGTCAGCCATATTCTTCAGAGCAGATCGAGAATCCCGCAGAAATACAGGCCCGGCAGAGAACATGGTGCCTGGAAAGAAGGAGCTGAGACGACAAGGCGTTTTCATATTCACATCATGGTGTTGGAGAGGTGCGGGCGAGGATGGGGGATGGGACACGAGAGATGAGGGGGAGTGGCTGGCACAAAAGAAGACATGGCAAGGCCGAATGGCTGTTTCGGGACGAGGACCGCGTTGAATCAAGCAGAATCAAGCTTACCGGCAGCCTTCATTTGTGAAACCATATCCGAGAGACCGCATATGGTTTCCAATGGTGGTCCATTCCGAGCCACTTATGACACCAATGTTCTTGACAGACAGTATCGTGAAGAACAGGTCCTTGTCGGCTTCTGGAAAGACACGATATCAGTGGAACGCCTGACAGTGCTGATGGCGGCAGCGGCAGCGGCGGAATTCATGTTCACATGACGGCAAGGAAAGAGCAGCAGCAGCAACGGCAGCAACAACATCAGAAGCCACAGGGCTGTTCGGCTGGCTGGCTGGGCACAAGAGCTAGAAGAGGGACAGAGGAGAGAAACACGGAGAATGACAGGATTGAGCAGGCAGGAAAGGTACTGACTGTCGCCCCAGTTTTTGCTGTTCATCCTCGCGGGCTCCAGGAAACAGGCGCGGGCCTAATTGCGAATAGCCTCAAAAGGCGTGGACGGCTATGGACCGATGGATGGTTGGAGCGAATGGGTCTGGTTGCTCTGATTGACCGGATCGAGATGGGCAATAATTGTTAGACCGGTACCTGGGGGCCTCTGGCAGAAGGGAGGAAAGAAACGACCTGTTGATAGCTGGCTATCTGGGGACTTTGCGAGCGGAGGGAGGAGCTTGGTAAGAAATGCGCGAGCGGAGCTGCCAGCCAGTCAGGGTTGGGGAGACGGAGGGGAGCTGGAGAATGTGGGGAGGGGGCGGGTAGTGAGCTGTGCCTGCTTCTCCGTTCCCACCCCGGCCGTCTGTGCAGACGGACGCAGGCTGGGCAAGCTGGGCAGGACGGCAAGAGGCAGACCAGCCGCCCAGCCGTCACGTGCACTCGTGAGCCATCTCGCGTTTCCAGTCCGCACTGTCCTGTCGGCCAAGCCCCGCTTTCCAGGATTCAGCGCGCAACTTTGCAGCTCGGACGCGTAGCTCGGCACCTCTCTGGCCAATCGAGATGCCAGTCCGGCGCAAGCCCCAGACAAAGTTCCCAGACGGAGGCTCCAGTGTCTTGCGTCTCCCTCTGAACCAGAGTCATCCATGAGTCGCTCGGTCCTATGACACGCAGCAGCCCTGCCTTGCTCATTTCCCACTGCACAGCTCTGCAGCCCCCATGCCGCATTCGTCGCCATCGCCATCGCTGTCCAAGCAGCGCCATCAACAAGCGGCGCCTCGAGCTTCGTTTTGTGTTGGGCTCAAGCTTGGTGATACAAGGCGGGCAACTAACAAGCGTCAAAGTCTTTGCCACCACATCAGCACACCATCAATTCGGGTGGAGGATCGCCAAACGGTTCGCATCCTCGGGCTCCCTGCAGCCTGGACCGGCCTTGCCCCGCCGCCATTCGTCAATTCGACAAGAATCTTGGTGGCAAGGAAAGGACAGAAAAGTAAATCTTGTAGTGCTTCGACTTGACTGAACTTGGCCCGGCTGTTCCTGGGCTGGTTCGGCATGGGTGTGGTGCCCACCGGGGAAGAGACGTTTCCCGTCGCGCATTGCATCGTGTTCCAATTAAGATCCCTGAACCGACCAAGGACCCTGTCTCGTGCGATAACTATGACTCACAGTCTTGTCTTGCTTGCGTCTAGGGTGCCACCAGCTGTTGGCTTCCTTCGCTCTGCCCCTCGGTCCCTCGTTCTCATCGATGCAGCCTCGACATTTCGGCTGACGTCGACCTGGGTCGCTCGTCGGAGCTCTCGAAGGAGGGTCCGGGGAACTTACGACGTTAGGAGATCAGATCAAACGACAGCACACTCCCAACCCCCGGGTTCTCCCATCATTGCCGGCGTAAGCTTGCAAACGGTCACTTTCTTTTGCTAGTGTACTGTGTAGCGGCACAAGGCAGGGGCAGGGGTCAGGGCGGAATGCCAGATGCACGATGCAACCTGTTCCGGAATGCCACTTTACGCGAGTCCTCCGCGAGATCACGTTGAACCCACACCACCCTCGTGTCGGACCTTTGATTTGTTGGGCTTCCTAGCTGACCAGGCAACCACAGGCATCATTCTCACGGATGACTTTACCAATACAGATAAGGCCCAGTCAAAAAGCAAGAAGTCCCGAGCAAACGAGCTCAGGGCCCCTTTGCATTCCTTTACTTCTCGGCTTTATCAGCTCCTCTGCTCAAACAAGAGCAATCAGGCTTTCATGCAGAGGCCTTCCCTTTGGTCATGGTTCCGAACTTTTCAAGCATCTTCGTGGCCGATCACCAGCACATTGTTGCTGAGATCCTATGTGCTCAGCCGGCTCGCTGCCGACTGTGTCCAACCCAGGATTTCCGGCTATCAGAGGGTTGATGGCCCTGAGCAGCCACTTGACCTCAACTCCTATCGCCTAGGCTGCACTATCAACCCATCCCCAATGGTACATGGTGGCCTCGTCTGGTAGCCCAGACTTATAAAATTACCCTCTTAAGCTTTGCCTCACTGATCTTCACACACCCACTAAGTGACTCACCCCACACCCTCCATCCTACACCGAACATCTTCCACTATTCAAACTGTGTGAGATCCCGGGCAGGCGGCCCTTCCAGCGGAGCTAGCAGTACGCCGTGAAGCTCAAATTGGACCAGAGCCCCCTTCTCCTCCACTGTGGGCAAATCTTCTCGTTCCTCTTTGGTTGGCCCTTCAACGGACTCGTCTGAGCACTCGCTGTTGACATTGTCGTCATGTCTTCCAACAATGACAATATCATGGCTCGATTCCTCTTCGCGATACTGCAGCAGAAGAACCTTAAAGATGTAAGGGCATCCCGGGGACATTGGGGTGGACCTCAAAGACCCAGGCCGCTGACCCTGATCAGATTGACTGGAATGCTGTTGCCCACAACCCAATACTGGCCCAGGAGATCACAAACGGCCATGCTGCCCGAATGAGGTACTCCCGATTCCGTAATTCCCTGCTGAATATTGAGCCTCAACGACGAAACCGAGCCGGCGCCAACAAGTCCAAGGTCACCAAATCCAAGAAGGAAAAGACAAAGAAGGATAATGATCAGCCCATCAAGCATGATCCGACCGCGTCACCAGACACCCAACAGCAAGAGTCCAAGGAGCCGTCACCAAAGGTCAAGGGCGAGGCCCTGGTCAAGAGAGAAATCCAACAGACGCCCTCAGAGGCTTGCATCGCTCCAGCCGAAATGCCACCCAACTCCCTCCCCGACACCCATATGGAATTCCACAACCGGCTCCTGACGCCTTGCAGCGATACAGACCTCTTCGCCATGTCTCACGGGTATGCTACCAGCCCTGCGAGCGATGTGCTCCACCAAGAACCAGGCCACTACGACTACACGGGGGCGACTGCTCACTGTGGTCATGACACAGCGTCCTGGCAGCCAAGCCCGTCCTACTCGCCCTTTGCGATGCCGTCGTACGAAATAGACAGCTACAATGCTCCCGCTTCTGCGTTCTGTGAGCATCAGCATACTACTCACCCGGACGGCTTCGGAATCGCCCCGAGTGCCATGATGGCACCTGACCAGTCTCATGCTCTTGTGAAGCATGAGGAGTGGGACAGCCGCTTTCACTAAGAGATCGATTTTGTTCCATCCGCCCGGGCCTTACATGCCGTCAGCAATACAACGATGTATCCTGAAAAGATGCACTGCTCAAATGTAGCATCGACTGCCATAATTTCATTCTGTTATTCTGGAACCGGTCTTGATCGATTGGTCTGTCGGGTACGAGTCTGGTTGTGCTTTGGAAAATTTCACGTTGAACGTTGTATCTTGTGGTTTCGGATTCTCATAGAATGTACTACTCCCCGCTGTGTTTTCTGTTGGAATGATTTATGATAGGTTGTTGTGGACATCTTTCCTCTTCCTCCTTGCTTCCTTTAAACACGGTTCAGGACCTACACACGCAGCTAGACTGACTTGCTGGAAAAGGGGATCGACGGTTTCTCAAAAAGCAGCAACGAGCATCCGATTGCTGTACATCATAAACATTGGTGCCATGTCTACTTATCGCAGTGACCAGTTTTCTTCTGTCTTTCCAACTGCCCTTCAAACTCAACATTACTTCGCCTCATCAGATACCCTCACCCCAGCGATCAGCCCGAGTGGGAATGCCTCCTCTGCTAAGCTTGCCCGCCTGTAACTATCAGGCGACATTTAGTCCCCGGGATGCTCCGGTTTGACGCATAAATGCACGCGCAGAATACCTACTTCGTGCGGACACGCACATGTGCACATCACTGAGAAAATTCCTCTCAGTTACAGTCACCACAAATTTGGACCTGGCTCATAAACTGGATAATCTCTCTAGTGTGTCACTAAAGGGTATCGGAGCCCTCTTCCGATTCAATTGGCGATGCGCATATCCCTTCCGTCCATCAAAAACCTTTTCCATCCAATCGTACATCGCATTGAGACCATGAAAAAGTATCGAGTGATCCTGAAAGCTCACTCTTCAGTCGAATCAGGTCCCCAGGCCACCGCAGATCACCCTTCAAATCGCTCCTTCCCACCTTTGGCGACCGATGCTACGACCTGTCCTCGATCCGTCTCTGCATGTTGCAAAGTGGACTGATAAGGTATCATGGGACCGTGCCACAAGGTCTTTCAGAATTGAATAGCGTTGTGTGGAAGAAGAAGTATCCTCTTCTCCACATTTGGCAGTCTCCATCGATAGTAGGCGGCCATCTAAATCTCCTCGAGCTTGAGCTTGCCCTCGTGATCGTGGTTGAATTCATCTCCGTGCTCACGCTCGCCCTCTTCCTTGGCCTCTGGTGTGACCTCTCTCTTGACTTCAGCGATCTCAACGTCCCACTCGTCCTGGCCATCGACGTCATGGCCGAGTCGTGCTTGGTCGAACAAAGTGCCGCCTCCGTTATAGATGTCGGCTGGATACTGATCGTTGAATGGCATCTGGGCCATGTGACCAAAGGGAAGATTGCCGCCAAGCATCTCCACACCGCGCATGTGGTAAGGGGACATCTGCAGGAACTGGAAGCGGTTGAACTGCTGCGCCTCAGCCTCCAGCATTAGCTGGTGCCGCTGCCGCTGCTCGGCGGTCATCTGCTGCGGCTGCAGCTGAGGAGTACGGGGCGCCTGCAACGCGGCCAGTTGGTGTGAGTTCAACGGTTGGGGAAAGGCGAAGGAACGGTTGCCATCAATGGAGTTAGGGAACACGTCGGGTTGGCGGAGCTGGAGCTGCATCATCTGGGCCTCGCCCATGTTGGCTGGTAAAGTGGTCTGATGATAGCCTGGGGCCTCAAGATGGGCACCACCAGCGCTGAATCCTTGGGGTGCCTGGCTGCGGGAATACTCCTGAGGGCTTGCGCTGTCTGTGCCGTCAATGGCACCTGCCACACCGTCACTGTTGAGCAGTGGCATGGTGTCGCTGCCCTGCTCAGACTCTGTCTTTGACTCCTTGATCTCAGTCTCGGGGTCAGTGTTGGGCGCTGAGGCAGGAGGTCCGACGACACTATCGGCAACTGCCTCCTCATCGTCCTGCTCATCTTCGGATTTGACGCGCAGCTTCTGCTTCTTGGCACGCCCACCGCCGGTGCGAGCAGATCGCTTGCGCACACTCGCCTTCGCGGCGACGGGGCTGGGATTGTAGGAGGATTCGCCGTCCTCATCGTCATCTAAACCGTCAGACTTCGACGCAGCCTTCCGCTTCTGAGCCTGTGATCGAGGGGTCTCAGGGGCCTGGTCCATCAGGCCATGTTTTTTGAGTATTTGACGAAAGCGAACCTGTTCATAAATGAGAGGAATGAACTATAGACTAGATACGGGTGAGAGGGCAAAAAATACCTTGGCGCTCGCCGCGTTCTTCAGGTTGGAATGAGAAGCTACCAAATTCCAATCGATCTTGTCGTGGTTGCCGTTGAAGCGTCTAGTATGCGTTAATCATCTGCTGCAGGTCCCAAAGTGATGCATTCTGGGACATTCCAAAACATGACTGACGGGGGGTGGGGACCGCAATAGGAGAAGAAGAGGGCTTACACCATGTTGAAGAAGAGCAGGGACTCGATTGGAGTCAGCTCGATCTGGGTCATATTCTTTTTGCCCTTCTCAGCACTGGTGGGAGTCTTGGGGCCGCTGTCCTTGGTGATGCCATCCTTGGTGCCACCTTTCTTGGGACCGCCACCCTTGGGCAATGCGGGAGGAGTTTTGATGTCTCCGTTATCAGACATCGTCAAGGCTGAGGAAGGGTCAGACGTGCAAGAGAGTTGAAGGGTCTACAAGTGAGACTTACTTGTGATTTAGCTGGACTGGAGCGTTTTGAATGAGAATTGGCTGAAGCGATTAGCTGACTGGAAGATTAGGATCAGACGAAAACTCAAGTGCAAAGCGCTGCGGGGATCCAGCTGAAATGTTAGTCGTGGGGAGCATGAAGGAGGAAGGAAGGAGCTCGAAAATTACCGGTTGTGCCTGGAATGAGGTGGGATGGGATGAATGGAAAGGTTGCTAGCATCTGTACATGGAGCTTACCTACCAACAGCCTGGGACAGCTTATGAGATCGACTAGTGTGAACTGAGACGAGCGTATGGTTGAGCAGGCCAGAATAGTATGTTGAGGGCTGAATTTGAGATCCCACTTGCTAGTAGAAGGAGTAAGCAAGGGGAAGGGGTTGCGATGGAAGGTATCAAGTGCGTGGTGTTGATGGCTGCATGGGGTGGAAGGGGAAAAAGGGAGGGGGGAGGGACGCGATCGGGCGGTACTGTTGCTTGTTTCTCATCTGGCCGAATTATCTTACCTGAATATGCAATGGGTGGACAGACAAGACAGTGAGTGGTCTGTTGCTGGTGACGTGTGAAGTAGAAGTCGATGGTTTGGACTGGGCGAGTTCTGGACGAAGTCGCACGTGTTGCCCTGGCCAGAACAGCTGTGGATGTGGTCCAGAGGAAGGTGGACGCGTAGGGGAGAGCTGGGTGAAGCATAGACTCCCAATAAAGTATGGAAAGTTTGAGAGAGAAATAGAGAGAGAGAGAGATGGAGGGAGGGAGAGCTCTGGGACCTTCATGCCCATGTGGAAGATTGACACAGCTGCGCAGTCTTGCGCCCTACAAGTCTTGGACACTTCGCAAGCAACACCCAGTGCCTCTGAACACAGAGCATCAAATTACTGCCCGGGGGATGCCTACTACTTAGGAACCTCATCCTGCCCTTCTGACCCCTTTCACCACCGACTCTCCTGACCCCACAACACCACAGCGAAAGCAACTTCCACCCACCTCAACCAGAGGAACCTACCTCCTGGCACTCATCCATTTAGCAACATCAGCTACACTTTTTTCGACATCTTGCCCATCATGAACGCCAACAAGAAGTGTATGTTCTCTTCCCCTACCCCATCCCATCCAAAAATGAGGCCCCATTGCCGAACAGTGGCAATCTGTGGTGGAATGCATCACACGCCCACGCGGGCTCACCTTCCTTTGTGGCACTTAACGTGATGCTGACGCGTTCATTAGGGGACGATACCTCTCAGAAGGATCTCGTTTTCGCTATGCTGATGTCAACTGGCGACGGCAACATCAAGGCAGACTGGCAGAAGGTTGACAAGATCATGAGCAGCTGGGGTTACAACTTCACCATCGGCGCAATGTGTAAGTCCTCCTGCCTTGACGTGCCCACCTGTGCTTCCCTATCTTTCCACGCTCTGTCGTGTACGCGTCGATTGGGTCTTTCACGCGTCGCCCCCGCGTGCCATCGATTGAGGCGATCTGGCACCATGCCGCAATGTCCACATGAGATTCGTTCCAACAACACCCCTATGTGGTATCCCATTACCCCAAGCACCGGAACTAACGCGACTGCACACAGCCCAGCATTGGTCCAAGACCATCCTGAGGGCCTTCAAGGAGCGTCACCCGGACAACGCGAAGGATGGAGACAACACCAACCCCGCCACCCCTTCGAAGGCCGGCGCTGGTCCTCGCACTCCCAAGACCCCGGCGTCGACAAAGGGCAGTGGGAAGGGCAGGAAGCGCCCTGCTCCAGATGCCGAGACGTCTCCCGAGAGCGGTGGTATGAAGAAGACTCCCCGTACCTCCGCGAAGAAGATGAAGTGTTCCGAGGACCATGATGAGGATGACGAGGAGCCGGCCGCGGTCAAGGGCGAGACCGTGGACGAAGATTACGATCACGCCATCTAGGCTTGCCGGGTGGTCTATTCGCTTGTCGACCTTGTCGTCAATATCCTCACGAGGGGAACTGAGACAGGAGGGATGGAAATGGCGTGGAGTGAATGATCCGTCAGTACTGAATCACTGACATTGTCTGTTGGCCCTCGAGCTTTCTTCAACGTCTGGCTTGCTCATCTTTGCAAGCAATACCGCCTTGCCGAAGTTTGGTAGGACCCGATCTTCGCGTCGTGTTCTGGTTTACTTGATCCTCATTTTAGACGGTTCAGATTCTAGGATATCTTCTCTAGGAGTCAGAGAGGATCACCCCAGATAGAACCATCATTACCCGCACACCCTGATACTACACCCGCGTGACATGCGAAACGTGAACACAATTTTCATAAACCTGTCTTGTCCTGTCTGCCGTAGTGTTGCACCCCGTAACGCCCTTGCCCTAAACCGAAACGCCTGGCTGTCCACGAGCCTTGAGGACCAAAGAAAGAGATTGCGTCTACTGGACACTCTTGCCGTCCAGACGACGACCGACTTCAGGTTTCTTTACGACTTCTGGCTTCTCCTCGACCTCGGCCTTCTTCTTGACTCCTCCTCTCAAAGTTTGGCCCTGGCCTGCAAAATGGGGTTTCTGTGAACCCTCATTCTCCTTCTCCTTCTGCTCCTTCGACTTGTAAGGCGTGATCTCGTATCCCAGGAACAGCTTATTCGGCGGCAGCCGTAGCGGCAGCGGCCCGTTCGTCCGTCTGCGAGGTGCGCCAGAGTCCTTGTCCGCTGGGACTCCCGGAACAGGTGTGGCTGGCTTCGGGGTGGGGGCCTTACCGCCCTTCTTAGCGCCGATGCGGTTGCCCTCGCCGTGGAAGTTTGTCGCCTGCGCCGCGGCGGAAGAGGGCGCGATGGAGTCGTAGTTGATGGCCTGAGCCATGGTGCCCTGGTTGTGCAACAATCCTCCAGCTGGCAGGCCGCGGGTGCTTCTCGGCGTGCTGGTGCCGCTCCCTGATGACTTTGTTGGCTCCACGTATCCCACTGGAGGGGCAAACTCCACCGACACGTCCGTCTCGATCATGCAGACACCCATCTTCTCCGTCTCGGGCTTCACATCCAGCACTGCCACGTCATAGACTGTGTCGTTGTACTCAAAATTGAAGACGTCGCCCTTGGTAACGGCAGCGAAGTTCCGGAAGGCACGCTCAAGGACCGCCTTGGGATCGCTGATTTCGAGGAAGTTCACAGACTGGGGCTGGAGCTTAACCAGCCTGGCGAGCTCGAGGGAGGTTGTCTTGATCTGGATCATGTCGCCGACATCCAGGAGCAAGGTTTGCATCATCCACTGCGGGAGGTACGCCCTTCCCTCCTCGGCCACGAACTCGAGCACACCGGCATGAGAGTGCCTCTCCTTCTCGCCGTTGATGAGTTCCATCAGCAGAGGCCACTGCACGTGAAGCTTGGACACCTTGTCGAGTGCCGACGGAGGCAGCAGGATCTTGGAACCATAGTTCAGCTCGCTGCGCTCGGGACCGGGATGCATCACCATGGGGTAGCAGCGGTAGTATTCGTCGAATCGTTGGGTGACGGGCCGGCGCATTGACCGCGCCATGTTGAGGAAGTCTTGCGGGTTGGCCGGGTCCATCCCGTATCCAGGGGCGAACTGCAGGTTGTGAGAGCCAAGTGTCAGCGTTGGAGGTCTCCTTTCCGTCGAGTCACGACTTGGACCACGCGTGAGTGAGGCCGGGAAGAGAGGGGATAGAAAGAAGCTCGGTGTCGAACCGTACGGGCGTGACTTACCATGTTCGGCTTCTGCGTGTCAAATGAGAGAAGTGTTGCGATCGATACTTGCCACAAGAAAGAAGAAATGGCAGATCCGGGTGGTGGTAACCTGCTGATAGGATATGGAGTGCGAGGGTCCAGAAGGAAAAGAATGGGTGCTTGTCTAAATAACGTGGGGACAGCTCCAGCTCCAGAGCGAACGGACGTTGAAGCCGTTAAGTATCCGGCAGCGGCAGGCAGCCTGAATGACGACAGTGGGTGACTTGCCTCCATCCCCAGGAACCCCCCCAATTCAAGATTAGATAAGCCCATGACACCCGGCAGCCTACCTAGGTACCTAGGTACCTGAATACCTAGGCACCACACCTGCTCACTTTTCTAAGTGTCTGGAAACATGTAACAAGCCAGATGATGTTCGCCCACACCCCCTACCGCCCCCCTCCCCCCCAAAAAAGAGAGGTAGTCTTGCTTGGAGACAATCTTCTTTGAACACCGTGTTTCGGGCTTACAGACTTGTGTGTAGAATTCCTATTGAATTTGTCAAAAGCTATTTGTAGTGTGCCGTGCCCGCCACGTGCAACCAAGAAATTAAATAGACAAAGTTCAGGGTATCTCTAATAGTGCTCCAGCAACCATGGTCAATCTTTCAGAAGCCTCTAAAGCAAGTCCGGAATTGTGGCAAACACACAGATCTCGTATGACTCCGTCACACCTCTCATTTTTATCCCAGTGCACGCCGACCAGAGCACCAAACCGTTCAATCCCACGGCAGAGCGTTCCATACAGAAAACAGGAAAAACCAAAACCCTCGTGCAGGCCATTATGGATGGACGTAGCCATTGCCATAGCCATTCACGCCATTCTGGCCCTCGATTCTTGCCCGTTTGTCATGATGGCCAGGGAATTTCTCCTCGGGACCCAGGCCTCGTTTAGGTGCCTTGGCGATATCGTGGCAGACGGTCTGCATTCCCATGGACAGGTTCTTGCGCTGCTCGCCATCTTCTTGGACGATTTTCTCCACGTCTGACAGCCTCTCCTGGAAATGCCGTATCTCAGGCACCAGCTGGGCGGGCTGGAGTCTACTGAGCTGCTCCAGGATGGCATGAGCCATTTGGGTAGTGCTCGTATTGTTCCACTGACTACTCAGGCTTTCGACCATCGTTTCCAGAGCTGAGTAGCGCCGGTCCGCCTGGCTTCCGAGTGTGCTGATGCTGTCCTGCGAACCAACCACAATTTTCTGCACCTCGGTCACAGTCTCCTGTAAAGCTGTGACCTTCGAGTCGATAGCGACGGTCTTGGACTCAACTTCCGTCAAACGAGATTCCTCGGATGCCACACCAGATGCAGCGGCTTCTGACTCCGGGGCGAGACTTGTGCTGATTCTGGGAGTCGACGCCGTCGCAGGGCGGCTGGCTTGTGTCACGGCAACGGTACCCGTGGCCGACTTGGAATCCTGCAGGCTTTTGATTTGCGTCGTGTGTTCATCCAGTTTTGTTGCGAAAACCTGCATAAACCTATCAGACCATGCCCTGAAACTCGCGGGGAGATCCGCAGGCATCTTCTGTGGAATCCTTGCAAGGGATTCGGCCACGGATCGCTTGACATCTTCAATGACCATATCCTGAGCGTCAGCTTGGCTTTTCAGCGCATCATAGTCCGCCATTGTCTGATCGAGATTCTCGACATCGATGTTTGCTAGCAGAGCCTCGTGGTCCTTCACACCCGTGTCCAGGGCCGCAATCCGTTCTGTGTGGCTGGTTGATGTGTCCTTCAGATTCTCAATCTCTCGACTCAGCGCGCCACACTTCTGTCCTAGACCCGCCATTTCCTGGACCAAACTCCCGTCCTGAACTACGCTCGGCTGGTCCTGCGTTGTCTTGGCGGTCGAATCGAGTCTCACTTCCTGCACGACCTTGCTGAGCTCGACTTTGAGCTCGCCTTTCAGCTCGCCTATTTGTTTGTCAACATGTGCCCGGAACGATTCGGCCGGTTCGACTGCCCCGAGGCGCTGGGTCAGGCTAGTGACTTCGGATCTCAAAGAAGTCACCTGCGCCCGCAGCTGTTCGTTCTCTTTCGCCGAATCTGCACGCAGTATATCTTTCTCCCTAAACTCGGCCAATTCGGAGGCCTGCTTGTCTTGCGTTTCCTTCAGCGAAGCAATCTGCTTCTTCCATGTCTCCTCGAAGCCAGCCTGTCGCTGCTCTAACTTCTTGAGTCGTTCTTCTTGGGCCGACTGCGATGATGTGGTGACTAGGCCCAGCTCTCCTTTGGAAGCTTCCAAAATCTGGCGGATCTTGATCTCGTCGAATGGCAAAGCCCTCACGAGCGTCTGGGCGTACTTGTCGAAAGCGACAGTCTCCTTTAAGGCTAGGACGGCAAGTTCCTTATCAATGCCTGCCAGAGTCTGTTTGTGGTGGTTCTGGCTCCCCTGGAAGGCGTCATGCACAGCCGGAAACTGCACGGGTTTTGAGATCTGGCATTCGTAGTCTTGTTTTCTCTTGTGATATGCCTTGAGCTCGGCGTCCCTCTTGAGCGAGAGTTGGGTCTTCTGGGTCATGAGGTCGGTGACTTGATGGAGCGCCTTTGCCAGCTCGGCCGAGGCTCGATCCGGGTCCATCTTGGCTGGCTGGTCTTGAGGTGTGTGGGTGGCGCGGGTCACGTCTACGTCGCGGTCGCGGTCGCGGTCGCTCCTCCGGTCGCGATCGCGGGGTTCGCGCTCGTGGTGTCGATCTCGGTCACGCTCTCGATCACGGTCCCTCGCATAGTCCCCTGGGGCAATGCGAGAAGGACCTGGCCTAGAAAAGCGGTCGCGGGAGCGGGAACGATTTCGCCGGTAGTTGGCAAAAGGAGCGTTGAAGTCTCGTGAAGAAGACATGTCGAGGCAAGGTGTGCGGTGCAGTGTGGCACCTGCTCAAGTAGCTAGACGATTCAGAGACATATGGCGTCAAGGAGGTCAGGACGGGAAAGAGCAGGTGCTCTGATTAGACTGAGGGGCTGGAGCAAAGCTAGGTTGATGGGGAAGGTACGAGGTATGGCAGACACAGTGGGTATGTGCCTCTTGCTGTTCTCTTAGCAGATGCCCATCCCATACATACATACATACATACCTAACTAACTAGGTAGCAAGTATGTGTGGGGATTGCGTACTGCTTGGGCACATGCGCGTATGTATGCAAGAGATAGGTAGCAGCATAACCCGGGCGTGCAGCAACGATGGAGGCTGTGCACTGTGCCGTCTGAAGTGTCTGAGTTCCCCGCCAAACCAAACACGCCTGGACTTCGTGTTGTTGGTGTAACTCCAGCTGTATGTCGAAAGTGGAAATCAGGAAGGGGGCAGGGATCTCGCGCTGAGGCGGGCGCGTAAAGTGCCTTTTTTTTTTCTCTCCCTCTCTCTCTTCTACTTTTGGGGTCCTCTCAGTAGGGACCCACTGTGATGCTTTTCGTTCGTCCGTGCACAGCTGTCTATTGCGGATTGTAGATAGGTGCTGTTTGACCGTCGGGCAGCAAGGATTCCGAAGGAGGGAAACCCCATCTGGGCATGGTTCACACGTATGAGGTAAGACAGGGTATGCTGTAGGAGGGTAAACCCAATGAGAACCTTGTGAAGGTGATGTTAAGGGCGAGTAGGAGAGTACGCAATACTTGGGGATCCCTGCCCTGTATCTCTGACCGTATCTGCCTCCCCTGGCTGCAGGGCTGTTAGTCTACTAGTGCTGAGCAAAACGGCGGCAGCACCCACTGACCGTTCATCCTACGGAGTACTCCGTATCTGACCTTGGTAGAAAAGCTACCACCCTACAAAAGCATACCTCTCTGCACGTCGCGCAAACAACCATAGCCGCTCGTTTCGTGTCTCCGTCGCGACCCACCTCATTCAATTGCCTTCAGCAAGTCGAGACCATGGCTGCGGTATGTAATTCAGCTTGCTTGGCCCCATCCCCCCCTTGGCTGTCCGGCTCTCCTAACGCGGTCGATCGCACATAGCCCGTCGTCACAGTCTCTGAGAGCAAGGAGCTCCGGGGCATCAGCCTCATAGCTGCCCACTCGCACGTCCGCGGCCTCGGCGTCGATGCAGACACCTTGGAGCCTCGCGCCGCCTCTCAGGGCCTCGTTGGCCAGCAAAAGGCACGCAAGGCCGCCGCCGTCATACTCGAGATGATCAAGCAGGGCAAGATTGCCGGTCGCGCCTGTCTGATTGCCGGCCCACCAAGGTAAGTCGGCGTGGACACCTCATGGGCCATTTCTTTCGCGCGCCGCTGACGCACACGGCCTACCAACTAGCACAGGAAAGACGGCCATCGCCATGGCAATGGCCCAGTCCCTCGGCTCCGACGTGCCCTTCACATCGCTGTCGTCTTCCGAGATCTTCTCCCTCGAGATGTCCAAGACCGAGGCGCTCACCCAGGCCTTCCGGAAATCCATCGGCGTACGGATCAAGGAGGAGAGCGAGATAATGGAGGGCGAGGTCGTCGAGATCCAGATCGACCGGAGTGTCACCGGCGGTGCCAAGCAGGGCAAGCTGACCATCAAGACCACCGACATGGAGGCCATCTACGACATGGGCGCCAAGATGATCGACGCAATGACAAAGGAGCGCGTCATGGCTGGCGACATCATCTCGATAGACAAGTCGTCCGGAAAGATCACCAAGCTCGGCCGATCCTACGCGCGGTCACGCGACTACGATGCCATGGGTGTCGACACGAAGTTCTTACAATGCCCTGACGGAGAACTGCAGAAGCGCAAGGAGGTTGTCCACACCGTCACACTGCACGAGATCGACGTCATCAACTCAAGAACACAAGGCTTCCTGGCCCTCTTCTCGGGAGACACGGGTGAGATCCGCAGCGAGATCAGAGACCAAATCAACACCAAGGTCGGCGAGTGGAAAGAGGAGGGCAAGGCTGAGATCGTGCCTGGCGTGCTCTTCATCGATGAGGTCCACATGCTTGACATCGAGTGCTTCTCGTACGTCAACCGCGCCCTGGAGGACGACCTGGCTCCCGTTGTCATCATGGCGAGCAATCGCGGCCAGTCGCGTATCCGCGGCACCGACTACAAGAGTCCTCACGGTCTGCCGCTGGATTTTCTCGACCGGGTGTCAATCATCCAGACACAGCCCTACAGCGCAGACGAGATCAAGCAAATCATCTCCATCCGAGCCACGGAGGAGGAGGTCGACTTGTCTCCCGACGCCCTGGCGCTGTTGGCTAAGATTGGCCAGGAGGCTGGTCTGCGGTATGCCAGCAATCTTATCACGACGTCACAACTGGTCGCTGCGAAGCGACGGCAAAAGCAGGTCAGTGTGGATGACGTACAACGTAGCTTCAAGCTCTTCTACGATTCTTCGAGAAGCGTCAGCTTCGTGGCGGCTTCTGAGAAGCGACTCATCGGAAACGATGGCGCGGTGGATTTCTCCATCGCGAATGGCAACGGGGTTCAGGCCGAAGGGGAAAAGATGGATACGAGCTGAGGGGACAGTAATGGAACTGGGTGAAGGCGTTCCGGTCGTAGAACAATGTCACGATGACACGAACGGGAAAATTGCGGTAGATGCTTTGTGTGGGAATTTCGGACGGCGTCATATGGATATCCAAAACATCCTTGCCTGGTTTGAAGAGCTTCATCAAACTCGTTCCATTGCCATTGCCCTAGGTACGCTGCATTTTAGGCGCCGTTGGTTCGTCTTGTGGCGAGAGCTGAGTCCAATATGGAAGAGACTCCGAAATCACGGAAGCGACCTGATCAGCACGCCGGAAGATATACGCCGCTTAAATCGAGGCTGTGACTGCCCATTCACGCCGACCTCCATTTAGCCGGAGCGCATCTGGGAGTCCACAAAAGGCCATCTCTGTATCTGCCGAATCCATAGTAGAGTATCTTAATATTCGACCAGCACAACCTACCTGTGCGGGATGAGTATGCTTGTATTTGTATTTAAATGCTTAGAGTCTGCCATGCCTCCTACCTTCCTGTCTTGAGGGACCTCATCCTCGTGACTCGTTCGCCCACATCCTCGAATATCCCATTATGATGTTTTTGAAGGCCATCATCGCCGGGTTGCTGGCCTCCCCGGCTACCCTGGCAGCTCAGCTTACCAAGGTCAACTATCCCAACGACAGTTCCTCCAAAGTAGACATGTAAGCGCAAAATTGGGCACACGCTGCCCAGTTGGCAAACGTCAGAGTCCGGGTCCCTCACGCGTACCCCAATTGACTCGTGGCAGGTATATTTATGTTCCCGACAAGGTCGTTGCCAACCCACCTCTCGTCGTCGTCATCCACTCTTGTCAGTCCTCCGCGCAGGCCTACTTCCAGAACAGCCTGATCCCCTGGCACCGCGGCTCCGATAATAAGGGGTACATCACCGTGTGGCCGAGCAGTCCTCACAGCGGGACGTGTTGGGATGTGTCTAGCAAGGCGACCCTGACGCACGGAGGTGGAGGTGATACCCAGGCCATCTCTAATATGATCACGTATGCGATCTCGCAGTACAAGGTGGATGCGAGCAGGGTGTTCGTGACGGGAGGAAGCTCCGGAGGTAAGCATCAAAGTCCTGTTTGGGCCCCAAAAGAAGAGAAAGAGAGGAGGGGGGGGGGTTTCACCCCGCTGTGTCGAGACCGCATCGGTGGCGTTTGGCTAACACTTATCCCGGTATCCAGCTATGATGTCCAACGTTTTAGCGGCGACATATCCCGAGCAGATCAAAGCCCTTTCGCTGTACTCGGGGGTGCCAGCTGGCTGCTTCTTGTCGTCCTCCGGGGGCGTGGACCAGTGGAATTCCTCTTGCGCATCAGGCCAAGTCAGCGCCACGGCAGAGGCTTGGGGAAATATTGCAAGGAACATGTACCCAGGGTATAATGGGACCCGTCCAAGAATGCAGATATGGCACGGTTCTGCGGACGGGACACTAAACCCAGAGAATTACAGAGAGGAAATCAAGGTAAGAAAAGCTAGGAACCCAGACCCGCGCTTCCAGTTTCGCTACGGAGGCACGTGAACACTCTCCAGTTTGCCCAATCAGAGCATCCGAAGCAGGCTCTGTGAGAGCAGCAAGTGCCCTGGGGCTTCCCCACTGCGTGTGAAAACATTTCATGATTTCTGACCCGGGACAATGCAGCAATGGACGAATGTCTTTGGCGTCAGCCAGACGCCCACTTCCTCGGTCAAGAACTACCCACAGTCAAACTATCAGACTGATAACTACGGCCCAAACGTTCAAGGCATCTATGCCACGGGAGTCGGGCATAGTGTGCCATCTAACTTAACCGCGAGCGAGGAATGGTTTGGTCTCTAAGGACCTGTTCATATCCGCGGCTGAAGAACACCAAAGTCAGTGATGGTATTTGGACACGAGCTTCTAGCTCAGCGAGAAGTTTATGCTGGAAAGAGTTGGTGTAACTCAAGGTATCTAGTGAAACGAATCGTCTCGCGAGATTAAAAGCCATTTCTTGACTACTTACCATAGCCAATAACAATGTATCGTGAGGCCTTGTAGCCCAAGGCTTAGGCTTAGGCTTAGTAGCACAGAAATGGCTGCACGCGTGTGTTGCACGCGCATTGCGGGCATTTCAAACATACGGCGGCGTAAGATACTCAGGAGAGCTCGGATCCCGGGGTTCCGCGTTCCTGACCAACGGCACCCAGCCTCCCTCTTCCTTGTTATATGCAACCTCCTGGCCCTGGTTGTTGACCATGGTGAATTTCCGCAGATCTGGATTTGGATGCTGCATGATCTGGTCAACCTCGGCCGGCTCCCAAGCGTGATTGCCTCTGATCAGCTTAGCGAGTTCGACCTTGTCGTGGATGGACATGGCAGCCCGCGGGACGCTGAGGAGCGGTTGCCACTCGGGGCCCAGGTGATCGATGATGTCTTGAATGCTTCTATCCCCGATTCCTAACATCCACCAGACACCTTCGACCATCTTGAGGAAGGAGAGGTAATGAGCCAGGATGACCAGCGCTCGTGGGCGTCGTTTCCTGCCGAGCTCTATGAAAGGTTTTGGGAGGAAGGTGAACCAGGTGATGATGCGCATGCTCAACACGGGGCTGAAGCCAGTCTCCAGCTCGAGGTACAGCCCGCCGAGGAACTTGAGGGTGCTGTAGTAGGCCTCGACGTAGGGGTAGTCCTCGTCGTCCTCCTTGATCGATGTGATCATGAAAAAGAGGTTGTTCGGGATGTGTAGGGCAGTCTGGTTGAGATTGAAGGCCGGGCGTGAGAAGAGCTTCTCCAGGCCGGATGAGACAAGTATCTCGATGGGGATAATATCCATTATGAGGCCGATGCCGCGCCAGAGCACCATCCAGTCTATGATGTATAATGGCTTCATATCCGGCTCTCGGAACGCCTCGGAGGAAAGCATGCACAGCAAAAGGGAACAGGCGAGGAGAGCTGGGAAGTCTTTTGGGTCAGCCCTCTCGATGGCCCTGCGATAGCCGGAAAAGGCTCGTGCCCTGTAGGTGATTGCCTTGGGCGCGGGCACCGTCATGTGCAAAGATTGCATGTGAAGCGCAGAGAGCCCCAGTATGCAGTCCATCAGGAAGGGGCTCTGGAAGGCGAAAGTGATGATGTGGGACTTGAGGATCTTGTCGATGAAGGGTATCCGGCCGGCCTCGATGGAAAACGAGGCATACGTCTCTGTCGAGTAGAACCACAACAGCTTCATGTCGTACTCGTCAGTGCCTGCAAGCTTGACTGGAGGCTCGTCGACGATGATGAGCTCGGTGCTTCCGCTGCTGTTGGAAGCGTCATCTTGGGATCCGCGGCGAGAGTCAGAGGGCGGGCCTGGGGAGTAGTGCTGGTAGGGCAGGGCCGGGGAGGCGGCCGTGCGTACCGAGAGCGGCGAGCCGTATGCGAATCGGACCGAGGTGGAAGCCGCAGATGCGGACGACGACGGCTGGGCCGGGACAGGAGCCGGGGATGGGGCGGCGGCGGTGCCGGAAGAGGAGGGCTGCGCTGCGGGAGCCGTGTTTTGGGGGGCTGGATAGTTGCAGGTGTCCTTTCGCAAGCTACAATTTCGGCAGCTCGGTTTGGCCTCATCGCATTTGACCTTGCGAGCCTTGCAGTTCCGGCAGCCTAGGCGAGACTTGCGATGAGGCCTTTTGGCGTGGTATGGTCGCTCCTCGGGAGGGGCCGGAGGGGGTGGAGGCGCAAGTGGTGCACCAGGAGGATGTGGTGCTGGCGGCGGCGACGATCCGTCAGAGTGCCCCAGAGTGCCCATTGTGGGGGCCAAGGGCAGTTATCCCAAGGGCAGTTATCCCAAGGGCGGTTATCCCAAGGGTGGTTATCCCAAGGGTGGTTATCCCAAGGGTGGTTATCCCAGTAGTGGTTCTCCTGATGGTGGTTATCCCACTGGATGATTGTCCCAGGACACTTGGGCGATTATTTCATTGGATGATAACCCCGAGGGAGGTTGTCCAAAGGGAAGTGGTCCCAAGAGTCGTGAATCTGCAGTGTCGCCTTGGATGCATGCGAGATGGTGTGTGCAGGCTGGTTGGGTTGGCGGCGCTGGCGACAAGTCCAGGACGGGGAAACTGGAGACTCACTCGCGGGTGAGAGTTTCATTAAAGGAGGCCAAGGCGTGGCAGGAACAGGAACAGGAACAGGAACAGGGGAAGGTCCATCGGCTGGGCCATCAGATAGACACGTTAACGGGAGGCAGGTGTGTCTCGTGAAACCAGACCCGAGGTCAGAGGTCAGAGGTCAGAGGTGAGAGCGAGAGGTGTCGATGACGCTACACCTGGTGGTGGCAGGCAGCCGAGAGAAGGGGACAATGAGAGGCTGAGCGAGAGGCTGCTGCAAGGTGGTGTGGCAGGTTGACGCGTCGCGAGGAGATAGCCTAGAGCATATTCTACCTAAGCAATGAGGGTGTTATCGCGAAGACCTCAATGACACGGCCACTGCGATGGCGGCGCCAGGCGTGGGCGAGACGAGAAGAGACAGACGTTGGACTGCAGTCACCGTCCAAGCTGACCCAGACGGAGCGGCCCTCCCTGTTTAAGGTATCCCTGCACATGCACTCCTGGCCATGTACAGCCATGGCACCTGGGGGATCGCGGCATCATGGATCGAGCAAGATCCCGAGCCAGCCAATTCTGGACAAGCCTATTCTCCATTTGCATCGCCCATGCTGTCCATGCCATCGCGTCCCCTGGCGGGCCTGGTACTTGATACCTAGGTAGAGCCTCGTGCTGCCCGCCCTGGCGCCCTGGCAGCCCTGCATGTGGCCCCCCAAATAGGCCATTTGCTGCGATGGTGCTTGGCCTACCAGACGGAAGCTTTATCGCCTACTACCTAGGTAATAAGGTACCTAGGTACTCACGAAGACCCCTTGCTGCAACTACGGTATGCATGTGTCCACGGGCACGACCTGAATGCAGGTCCTCCGTCTCTGTGCCCTCTCCCTGGGAAGGCCTGGCCAGCACGATGCAGTGGCAGCAGCAGTGGGCCGTTGTCCTTGTTGGGCGGGAGTGCAACCATGTGAGTTCCGAACGCCCGCAGACCTGGGCTTATTAATGGGCCCCACCAGCAGGTGCACGTTAGCAATACAATCAGTCACCTTCGGATGGCATTCAACGGCGGCACAGTCTTTCGAAGCAAGGTCCTCCTTGCTCAAAAGGGAGATGTGCGGCAAAGAGGGACTAACCATAGAAATCGATCGACTATGCTATATACTACCTAGGAATTAATTTGCGTTTTGGTCGCCAATCGCGCAAAGGGCACCCTAACCCTGTGATCAGGCACGAGACACACCCTCCCCCGCCGACAACCTCAGGCGCGTCTTGCTCGGCTCTCACGCGTCTCGCTCAGCCTACTAATGTGATATCCCGTGGGCAAACCAACCGCCGACTTGATGTGACATGACAAGAAATGACATGGCATGACAAGAGACATACACTGCAAATACAAACTCGCAATCATGGCTCAGCTCCCAGACGAACTCATCTTGTCAATCCTTGACCAAAGGTTCCCCTGCCGGCAGCAGCAAATCCGCGCTCTGACGACCTTGATATCCGTGAGTCTCACCAACAGGCTCAGCATCACTTCCATTCTCCCCCACAGATCCCTGCTGACCTTCGCCCAGCCAGACGTAGCACCATGTCGGAACTGTATTGTCTATGGCACCGAAGCCAGTGGGAAAAGTGCCATTACTGAGGCTCTGCTCCAGCGGCTTGGAGACACTCAGCCCACCGCCCATCCAGACTCGCCCGCATTTCAGTATGCCATCGTCAACTCGGGCGAGTGTGTAACAGGACGACATCTCTTTGAGACCACCGTCCGGAAAGTCGCCAGCGCTCTTGACTTCCATGGCTTCGCTACGCGTTGCGAGAGCCTGGCGCAGCTGAACTTTGAGTTATCCAGGATGCTCAAACAGGTCACCCAGCCCGAGAGCCGGCACTTCGTGCTCGTCTTCGACGCCATCGATCGTCAGAAGGAAGCACCACCAACTCTCCTCCCTGCCTTGGCAAGGCTCTCTGAGATGGTGAGTCTCGCCCTGTAGCATCGTCATACGCAGCCCACGTACTAACTGCATCACCCCTAGATTCCCAGCCTGACCACGCTCTTCATCATGACCAGCCCGCCACCAGGCTGTCTGCGTACTTCCCAAGTTACCCATATCCACTTTCCAAACTACACCAAGACAGATTTCGTCAGAATCCTCTCCGCCACACCGCCAAAGCCCCTCCCCAACACCACAGCAACAGAGACAGCTGACCTCTGGGCGCGCTTCTGCGGGGCCGTCCACGACGCCCTGACCAAGTCCGCGGCACGCACACTACCAGCAT
The DNA here is from genome assembly GCA_014872995.1 of Diaporthe citrichinensis. Classification (NCBI taxonomy): domain Eukaryota; kingdom Fungi; phylum Ascomycota; class Sordariomycetes; order Diaporthales; family Diaporthaceae; genus Diaporthe; species Diaporthe citrichinensis. Next base: position 485,166 of record JADAZR010000027.1, read on the forward strand.
TCCGCGGCGCCTGCGACTCGCTCTGGCCGCGCTTCACACTTCCCCTCCGCGAGGGTAATCTCGGGCCAAAGGACTTCACCAAGATGCTCATCGCCGCCCGCGTGCACTTCCAGGATGAGAGCCTCCTTGACCCGGGCATCATAGGGCGTCCTCCCCACCAACACGCCGCTGCCAGACTCCCCATCCAGTCCGGGGAGAGGAACGCCAAGGCACCCACCCAGGGCAGCATCGCGCCCGCAACGCCAACGACAAGCCTCGCCGCGCTCCTCCCCACGACGGCCCGCGTCCTCCTCATTGCGGCATACCTCGCCTCACACAACACCGTGCGGCACGACCTGACCTTGTTCTCGACGCACCACCACGGGAGGCGCCGGCGCCGGGGCGGCGCCTCGTCCGTCGTCGCCGGCCAGAGGAGCAAGCACCGCAAGATCGCCCGAAAGCTGCTGGGCGCGCACGCCTTCGTCCTGGAGCGCATGATGGCCATATTCACCACCGTGCGCCACGAGTGGGGCATTGGCGTGCGCGGCGACGGCGACCCCTTGGGCCCGGACGCGGGTGCGGATGCGGACGTGGGCATGGCGCTCGCGACGCTGTCATCCCTGCGCCTGCTGGTCCGTGTCGGCGCCGGCGGGGATCCTCTGGATCGCGGCGGCAAGTGGAGGGTCAACGTCGGGTGGGAGGTCATCAGGAGCCTGGGGCGGAGCATGCATATCGAGGTCGAGGAATGGCTCATTGAGTAGGCCACCGAGAGTGTAGTGTTGATTGTCTAAGTGGGAAATGTGTATCATTATCCCAATTTGGACAGATACGTGCTGCCACAATATTACCAGAGGTCACACATTTTCCGTCTTTGCACTAGGTGATGTTCTTGCAGATGAATGACCTGTCAACAGGTTGCAGGTAAGATTGCATGACGATCGTGCGAGTGTTCTTCAGCCACAAAACCTGGGCAGGATCGCAGGGAGCACACACAAGCTTAACTGAAGGTGGTCAACCATGCACGCCTTGGGCGGTCATGGGCACGACACTCTGAAGTGCTTACATAATATACGGATTGGAAAATGCACCTGTGGAGCAGAGATAACTCCATGAGATGATTGTATTTGTATATAAAGCTTACACCTGTAAAGACCCTTACCCAATGAACGCCAGTCCTGTTATAGTTCGTCACCATATCCCGTGTCTATTTCCTCGCTAGCCATATGTACATCCGACACATTGCCTCGTGTCCCCACTGTGCTGGCCGAAAAGTGAGGGTTACCTGACCTGCAGTCTTAGAAAGCACCCGAGCACGCAGGGGGCAATCTCCGTCAAGTCACGCCGGGCGACGAGCATCCTGGTCACCCAGCCGCCAAGTCTCTTCCTGCCTCGTTCCCGGCGGCAGCCACTGCGCGTTGCTCTGGGCTCTTGTCCGTGCAGTGCCAGGGTCATCCGACTTCTTACTGTCGTCACTGTTCCCATTGCTGTAGGAATAGCCGTTTGTGTAGGGATGCGCGGTAGGGTTTGGTGTGATAGACACAGGGCTCTCGAAGACGGTGGCGGGCTGGTTCACTCGCAGCCCATCTGCCGTGTTGAGAGGTAACAAGGGAGTCACCTTACTTTCGGTCATGTTGCGTGCCCTGCGGTCCGCCTTGTTCTTCTCGCTGCTCCTGTCGTAGAGGTAAAGACCAAAGAAGGTGAGCGCGATGCCCACAGCCTGGAGCCTAGTTGTCGGGCTCCGAAACCAGAGGATGGCAATGACAATGACAAACACTCGCTTGAGGAGACTCGCGACCGAGTATGTCACGGGTGACACCATCGAAAGGAGGACGAAGGCCAGTATGTTCTGGCCGAAATGGAAGGTGCCATTGAAGACGTACTCGACGAACAGGCGGCCATGGTCGAAAGTGTTGGGTCCCTCCTCGAGATCGACGGCGCCGTCATGGAGGAAGTCGCCGATGATGCCGATCCCTTCGCTCCAGAACCAGATTGGCGCGGTCAAGACAAAGGCAAGGCCAGAGGAGTAGCACAAGAGGTTCAGCTTGTCGAGCTTTCGGGTCTTTGCTGTCAGCCCCTCGGCCTCGGCCCGGGCGGCCTCGTTGAAGAGACGCTTGGAGAATATGTTCTGGGTCACAAAGATGAGGGTGGCCAGGAGCGCATATACGATTCCAAGGATCTGTCCGCCAAAATTGGAGTGTTTCCCAGAACATGCAAGCATGACGCCGGCGGTGAGGGGAATCAATGACAGGTAGGTGGCGGACGGGTACCTGATGTCATAGATGAAGCGGTAAGCCAGGACGGTGAACAGAGGCGAGAGCCCTTTGATTGTATGCACAAGGGACACGGGTATCAGCGTGGTCGCGTTGGAGCTCAACAGATGGCCTCCTATCTGGAAGAGGGCCAATGGCATGGTTGAGCGGATGACATCCATGCTCGGCGGGCGGATGCCATACTTCAATGCCGGCACGGCCGACCTGATTGTTGAGGACGAAGCCGCGAGCCACGAGAACAGCAGGCAGTAAGCGGATACGAAAAGGAACTGGATCATGGTCAAGGTGGCGGGTTTGGCGAAGGCGTTAAGGATGGATTTGGCCGAAGTGTTGGTGAGTGCAGATGACGCGTACCACATGATGCACAGAATCTACAGATACAAATCAGCACAAAGGCACATGCTCCAGGCGCCCCCGGGGGAGGCATCGGCATGGGAAGGGCATACGATGAGTCTCGGAGAGACAGGGGCCTTAAGGGCGCCGGCGATCTCATGGGCGTTCTGGCTGACACTGCCGCCTCGAGCCCGAATATTCCTAACAGCTTCGGTGATGCTCTTCTGTCGGCCGTGGCCGCGCGCCGGTGTGCCCGTGGCACCCCACTTGACACCCCGCGCTGAACTGTCTTTCCGAGGGGTCCATCGCTCGCCGCTGGACAGTGCCGAGCTACCGTTTGAGTAGCCATTCTGCCTGCTGCCGGGGCGCGCTTGTGCGAGGGTAGGGCCGGAGCCGGAGGTGTAGAAGCTGGAGGACGAGTCGAAGTCGGGGAACTTCTCGGTGGTGGCTTCACGGGAGTCAACGCTTGCGTCTCGGTGGCCCTTGGAACGGTTCTGTGAGGGGTCGCGCCGCTCCGACGCGGAAGACGTCGAATGCGGCATCAGGTGAGGCTGGCCCAAGAGCTGAGGTGATTCGAGGCGAGGCGAGCAAGAGAGGGAGGGACGGCGGATGATTGTGGTAAACGAGTGACTGGAGAGGCAAAACGAGGTGTCGTTGTCTCTACCGGATCATTGCGTTGACAGCAGATGCCATGGGTCGTTGCGCTGGTTTGGGCCGGTGTCGAGGTGCACGCGTGTGCCTTGCTGTCGACTGGGTGGTGGCACAAGGCGCAGGCTTCGGCTTCGCAAGCAGCGATGATGCGATCTTGGAGTTTGTTGGATTGACTAGGGGAGGGAAGCTGATGTTAGACAGAGTGGAATTGCCATCCAGTCTACTCGATACTTAGATAAGATACAGCAGCATCACTAGAGTGGGCTAAGTATCAGTCAGTATCCAAGGGAAAAAATCCCGGCAGGGGCTGGTGCACGCAGGGTGGTTCCGCAGCTTGCAGGCTTGGCATCTCGCTCCATGTACCGCTGCGGGTCTGCTTGCTGCAAAGATACATCCTTGTGGCCATGGGGTGCTTTGGTCCACCCCTTGCCGCTAAGCACCCGGCCTACCAAGGTAGAGCGATACAGTGCCACAGTGCCTACATCAGTAAGTCAGGTACCTGGGTACCTGGAGACCTGGGTAGGTAGGTAGTCCGGTTTGCACTGAGGCTACCAGCAAATCCACCCGCGTCCTTGGCGCGAACTTTCCAGCCTAAGCTCATCGACGTCCTGCACCCAGTCTGCTACCACGCGCCTGGCCAGGCTTGACTCTCTCAGCGCAATCCTCTCTCGCTCGAAAGGTCAGGCTTGTCGCCACAGACAGCCACCCAGTCCCTCAAGATGGCGGCTCCAAAGATGAGCAAGAATCAGATGCGCCGCGCCAAAAAGAAGGAGCAGAAGAAGGCACAGCCCGCGGTCAGCATCCAGAATACTCCCCAGTTTCCCATCTCCTCAGACGCTGACCATATATCACAGGCAGCCACAGAGCCCGCCGAGAACAGCGAAGCCCCCGCGAATGGACAGGAGGAACCCAGCAGCGAGGACGCCCCTGCCAAGGCAGACGACTTGGAAGTGAAGCAAGACCCTGACGCGCGAGACGCCGCTCCGGCCGATGGACCTGTCGATGTCGCCTTCGATGACGAAGACCCAGCTTTTGCCGAGTACAAGGACATCTTCCAAAAGTTCGGTCCGGCGCTGGATGAGACTGAGGTTCAGCGAGAGGCGAATGCGGGCAATAAGGGAGACGTCTTCTTCGACCAAGACGACGACATACCCAGCGAGGAGGAGCAGAGCGGGCAACAAAAGATGTCCAAGAAGAAGAGGAAGAAGCTTCACAAGCTCTCCATCGCCGAGTTGAAAGCTCTTGTCAGGAACCCTGAGGTTGTCGAGTGGCAGGACCCGTCGTCCTCCGATCCGCGGCTATTAGTCCAGATCAAGGCGCAACGAAACGTCGTGCCCGTTCCTGGTCACTGGTCCCTGAAGCGGGAGTATCTTTCGAGCAAGAGGGGGATCGAGAAGCCTCCCTTCAAGCTGCCCAAATTCATCTCCGACACTGGCATCACCGAGATGCGGGACGCGGTCCTTGAGAAACAGTCCGAGCAGACTATGAAGCAGAAACAACGGGAACGGGTGCAGGGCAAGATGGGAAAACTCGACATCGACTACCAGAAACTCTACGACGCCTTCTTTCGGTTCCAGACAAAGCCAGACTTGACGCGCTTCGGAGATCTGTACCACGAAGGCAAGGAGTGGGAGGCTGATTACAGGTACTTCAAACCGGGTGAGGTCAGCGACTCTCTGCGAGACGCCCTGGGGATGCAGCCAGGGTTCCCACCACCATGGCTCTTGCAGCAACAGCGCGTGGGCCCTCCTCCATCATATCCCCTCCTCAAGATACCAGGCCTCAACGCTCCCCTGCCAGCTGGAGCATCTTGGGGTTTCGGTCCCGGTCAGTGGGGCAAGCCCCCTGTTGACGAGTACAACCGGCCGATCTACGGTGGTGATATTTTCGGCGTTACGGCCGGCAACCCTGGGGCTCAAGCACAAATGCAAGCCGCACAGCCACAAGCAGAGCCTGTCGATCGCACACTCTGGGGTGAGCTCAAGCCACCAGAGGAGTCTGAAGAAGAGGAGGAGTCCGACGAGGAGGAAGAGGATGAGGACGAGGATGAGGATGCTGATGTTCCGGGCGGCCTTCAAACGCCCGGGGGATTAGAGACTCCTGGCGGTCTCAACAGTTCCGTGCCAACGGAATACGGTGGTCCTGGTGGCGTTGAGAGCAGCATGGCTGGCGAATTCGACCTGAGGAAGCAGCGCCGTGGTTATGAGACGGAAGAGAGTGCTGGGCCACGATCAGCATACCAGGTCGTTCCTGAAAGACAGGCCCGCGCCGAGGGCTTCTTTGGAAGCGATAGGGTGTACGACCTGTCCAAGAATAAGACCGGCGTGCCTGTCCTTGGTCAGGAGGATGAGAGTCGCAAACGAAAGAAGCCAGGCGATGTGGACGTTGCTCTTGACCCAGAGGCCTTGGCAAGCCATGATGGCATTAGCAAGGATGAGCTGCGCAGGAGGTTTGAGGAGGGCCGCAAGGAGGATGCGATCGGCAAGCAGTGGCAGTATGATGACGACCTCAGCGAAATGATCGCGCAGGAGAGTCGCAAGAGGGTGAAGCGGGATGAAGAGAAGCGCGGCGGTGGTGACAAGAAGAAGGAGACGAAATACCGCTTTTAGATATATGGTAAACTGTCAACCTTTTCAGAAAGCAATCGCATTGGGGATGTCGATAATTGTGTCTGTTCATCCTGTCCGTATTAGCTCTAAAAGTGTAATATGTTTCCGGTCAAAGTAGACATTCGCGGGTCAAGGAACAAATAGCACCCGAAGAAACGTTCGATTGGGCAGCCATAACAGTAACGACCAAAGTCGACATTGGCGACTTTACGCATTGGGATCGCCATGTTACCTGGACTCCTCAGCAAAACCCGGCCGTGTAGCCACGGAGCAAGCCACTCTAACGGTGGTTTCCAGGATTTTGACATCCGAGTGCACGAGAGAAGGTATTTTCAGAGAACAATCAAGCACTTGTTAAGTTGTCGATGACATACATATGCTGTCGTGACATGCTGGCAATGCCGCAGGATGTGGAAAGTCACCATGTCCTTCTTCGGCCCCGTGGGTTCAATCCTGCGCAATCCTGCGATATGTCTGTCAGAAGGCCGTGGAATTTATGCTGTGCGCTGCATATTTATGCACGTAAGAGCCATTCTGCGAGCGCTGCACGATCTAGCTAGATTGTTTACGAGGCCCTCGATGCAGCCAACGCACGCAGACCACAACCTGATTAGGCGTGCACGCATGATATAATTAAAGGAACGGTTCATTGGACCAGCAGGAATGGGTCATCTACTCGACTATTTCTATGGTTGTACAAAGACTCATTGGCGCTCAGGGTCCAGGGAAGGCTTCCTTGCGCACCAGATGGCAGTGCTTGTGAACTCTGAGCATCATGGAGACCAGCGTCAACCCACTAGTACGACAGTATCCCCGACGAATTCGTAGAGAACTTGAATTGAGGCTCGACTTCCAGGTCGGCGAAGAGTCTAATGAGATTCGTCAGGAGCCGGGCAGGTGTCCAGAGACACACGAGGCTTTGTGGCATACGGCTGCACATGGAATTTGGAACACATCGACATCGGAAATGTATAACAAGACAAATAAGCAACACGGTCACACCTGCACAGCTTTGCCACAGCCTGGGCATCCAGATACCGCGCCGGTCTCATTTCAAGCTCGAATTCGGCATCACCAGAGCGGGTAGGCTTCAACGGTGGACGTCGCGTGGGCATGCACATATATACTTGCCAATAAATTATCAACCTTTCGCATGGATGGTCTATCATCACATACAAATGCTCCTGAAAACTTCATCCGTTGAGATAAAGGGGGATATCATTCACATCGAGGCAAAAGGAATAGATCAACGGGCATAATTTATCTAGTTCAAAGTGGCAAATTCATTATAGTCAAGTAGATCAGTCTCTTCATTTCGACAATTCTTCTATGGCACCAGAGATGCCACTGCGGTTGCAAGTTGGGTGCAGTCTCCCCGGGACACTGTCTCGTGTGCCTCTTTGAGTCCTGTCGAGCACTACATATAAGTGATCACAATGACACTACGGAACAGGGAAGTGTGTGAGAGTCTCCTGAAGGATCTCTTCGGCTGGCAACATAGATTGATAATGTGATAAGCAATTCGGTGGGTGATGTTTGAGCCGTGCTAATGCCGATGGCTTCGCCGAACTGTGCTGCCTCAGACAAAGGCAAATTGGCCAAGTAGAAGTAACTGGAAACCTCCGGGAAGATTCGCCTTGTAACACTCCTCGCCCGATGGAAACACCCATGGATTTGCAGCTCCCTTGTGTTAACATAGCCACAAACGAGCGCACGCCCAAGAATATCCCTCAGATGACCTCGAGAATTGCACCCGTTTAGGCCGGCTATTGAATATGACGCCGGCTTTGAATTCGAGTTCCCTTACAACCGAGTAGGGCACGAACAAGATAAAAACACTCGACAATTTACTTGACCCACTGTCTTTATTCCTTTTACTTTCTCTGTAGGTACTCTTTTTTTCTCGCCTTCCCTTTCAACCCCATCCACACACACTGCTTCAAAGTGCCTGCTCCCATGGTATATTCACCATAGCGGTGCGTCTGGAGTTGAGCGATCTTGGATGACAGCTTCCAAATGACCATATTGTCTCATTAACTGTTGATGCACCATAGGAAGCTGTGGTCAAGAGGATGGGGCCAGCCATTTTCACACAGAACATTTCTGTGGCAGACAAGGAGGGTGACAGTTAGTCGGGGCAGGAGGGGGGGTCGTACATCTTTGAATAAAATGCTTTCTGGCCCTTCTGTATTCAGAATTTAGCCATACGCCCACGTCGAATACAACCGTCGCACATTTTGCCAGACCTACGGTGCCTTCCACAATTCCGGTCTCTGTTGGGTAGTTCATTTGTGCTTCTTCTAGTTGCCTCCACATTGTAGCAGGCATGAAACTCTGCGGGAAATTCAAATCTCTCAGTCCAATCATGTTTAGTTCCGTCTTCACTTTACCCCCATCCTTCTCGGGACAAAGGCATGTTATATCCAGTGCTGTCATTGATTTGAACGTCTCGGGTTGACAGAAGGCGAGGGCATCCGAGGGCACCGCAGTAAATATTTTCATAAATACAATGATTTCGGGCCGGTACTATTCGGAACAAATGAGGGGATAAAACCAAGTCCCGTTCTCATGCATGAACAGGGAGTTCGCTTGAACAAGGAAAAGGACTCCACGCATTGTGGAAACAGATACCTCAGTCCGTAACTCCTGAGCTACAAATTATTGCACCTCACTTCCAAGATCACTCCCAGAAAGCTGTATTTCTATGCCGACTTCGTTCCAATAACGTCGATATATCGTTCCGTGTGCACACACGTCCCGTACACCCTATTCAAGCCGGATTGCCAACCAGGATGAATACCCGGATTAGAGAGAAAGAAAAGAGACAACAGTTGAGGTTGGTTCAGACGGCATATATGAGTTCTTACGAAATGATAACGGATGTGTAAGTTCTTGCCGCCACAACACGCTACAACCACGAGTCCCACAGGAACTTTCCCAGAAGTCTGTTGCCCTCTTGATTACGCCCCTAAATAGCGTGATGAAAGTATCCCTAGGCACCGAACTCGCCATAGCTCAACTTCGATGTAGGCCTGAACGACGACAAGGCACACTCGGATCTGCACACACGGCTTGCTGGTGCCTGTGGGAAATGAGGAAGTGAGCTCAAGATACCGCCCACACCAGGGCTGCGAAAGCGGTTCAAATCAGGAGAGGAAGTTAAGACCGTTTAGCAGGTTAAGCGGTTCGATTTCCTAACCGGTCTAGACCTACCTAACCGTTTAGAACAGTCAAGCGTGTAAAGGGAAGGAACAGAGGAAAGCAGGAGACCAACCCGAGGGCCTTCGACATGAACTGGAAACAATCAGATTCTGAGCTGGAATCCTGGAGATTCCTTCTAGACATTTTTCGATTATAGAGCCCTTCTGAAGTTCCTTTCTGGAGCTCCCGTCCCTTCCCTTTTTCTGCCCCGCTGGTTGACTTAGTGATATTCTGTACGGAAGGAGCGACTTCCTCTTGAGTGTCGCGCTAAACCTGAACACCAGCTTTAAACCGCTTAGGAATTTCAAACCGCTTGATCTTGTGAGCGGTCCAACTTCCTCTCTCAATTACCCGCGGTTTAGGCCTCCAGACGGTGACTGCACCGCTCAACCACCGTTTAAAGGAACCACCAAGCCTCGGTATCAAGTACCAATATAATCATATCGACAAGGCCAAGTAGACAGGACATGCTGTGCCCCTTACGTCCACCAGTGCACCGTGTCCCACCACAGGTGCTGGACCCAAACGACACAGGAGAGGCTCGCAACGTCCCGATTCAAGATCGTGTCTTGCATTGAGTAATCTTGAGCAACGAACATGGTGCGCAACTTATATCCGACCTGACCTGGACAAACCTGTACAAGAGATGCTCCGCACATCCTGCTGATATGAGGTGTATTATTATTGACTAATAGGTTTGATGCTATCGCAACTGTAAGGTGAAGATGTTTTTACAGATGAGGCTGTCTCAACGCCATGGAGACCAGGCACCACCGGGGTGGGAGCCGCTTCTCTCAACTTTCCCACATCTCGCTCGCAGGGTTTATGTGTGGATATTGTGACCTTGTAGATCACTGCGAAATGTCTGTTGCCACTGTGCTCAATGTTGCAATCTTCAACGGGAAAGTATCTTGTCCGCTGCCCACCAAAGCTGCAGAACCTGTGTCCTACACGACATATCGGCAACGGAAGGGCTCGTTTGACTGAGCCCTCCTGTCAAAGCTATGGCCTTCCCGGACTCTCGTTTCTCGCACTGAGCTGCTTCCGATCATGCTGGGGGGAATGCGGACCAAGCGTCTTCGCCAGCTTGAGCGTCCACGCGATCCAAGCCTGGCGAATTGCTCCATCGTGCCGAAACTCGCTGCAGCAGATGTGGTGATCGCGTTTCTTGAAGCATCATGCGTAGACCACTCAATTCCCATAGCCAGCCTGCGAAGATGTGCATTCATTACATCGCCAATCTTGGTGCTCAACTGGAATCTGCGCCTTGTCCTTGACGCAGTCCTCGTGATACAGAGGTTTCTTGCAGTCCTGTGGATTTTGCAATTAGCTAACGCTGACATTGCCTTCTAAAGCATTCGTAACTTACCTCGTTCGAGCATATAAGCAACTGCGGGCCGCGAACATTCCGCCCACAGACCGCGCATCCCTTGGAGCTACGGTGTTGGCCCTCCTTAGGAGGCTGCTGCGAAGACATTTGTTCCGTCTCTGGCGGCTTCTGACTCCGGGCTTCTTGTATGCGAAATTGTACCTGCCTGACGGTCTCATCATCTAGACCCCTTGCGATGAGGACCGTCAGATGTTTGCCGAATTCCTGGATACGAGATTGCGAGCTGAGAAGCCACTGCATCTTCTCATTCACGAATTCAAGCACCGCGCGTGCAATGAAGGCATCCGAGCTTATGTGCCTCTTGTGGATGAACGCATCCCACTGCTTGATGTAGTCTTTCTCGGCAGTATCGACGTCAATGAAATCCTGGACAATATCTCGATGCTTCTGAATGAGCCATGTATCATCGGCTACAGACTGTCGAACCTCTGTGCCAGGTATCAATTTAGCCTTGCTCAGAGAGTCAAACAGCGGCTGCTTGGTTTCCGGAACAAGAACCTTCTTCTCCTTGCGACGGCCTCCAGATCTCTGCAACTGTGTCAGTATTGAGTCCTCGTGCAGATGGTCTCCAAGGGCCCTCCTCCTCTTCCACGCTTACCTGTGATGGCCTCACCTGACCTGTCCTTGTCTGTGACGCTTTGTGCGCCGGCACGACTGGCCCATCGTCGTTGTGGGGCCCTAAGCGGGATTTGACCCAAGAGTCGTCACCCTCCACGTACTTGTCTAAATCGAAAGCTTTGGTCGGCTTGCCCAGCTGGTATATCGTGGGCCGCAGTAAAGGGCCCCCGTTGACGGGTATACAAGACACGTCCACTGGGCCTCCCGTCTTCCCCGACGAGACACTGACCTCAAATCTATATTGCGAGTGGCTGGGAAGATGTGCACGAAGCTGAGCCAATGACTGGTGCGAGGCGTGACAGAAGCAGCAAGCGAAACCCAGTACGAGAACTTCCTTGACCGGCCCGGATTCTCTGGGAAGATGATAGAGAATGCGATCTGCGTCAGCCCTTCTCGCTTCCGCCTTTGCCAAGCGATTGCGGCCTTTTCTCCCCTGTGCTCGGTTGCTGAGGTCTTTGAGGTTGTAATTTTTATTCCCTCTTATCCTGAGCGAGCGGCTAGGTGTCAATTCACCTTCCGCTTCCTCCTCCATGTCATCCTCGACAAGGCTGGGGTGCCCATTCGTCAGATTCCCGTTCAACAGGTTCCCGTCGACTTGCGCTCCGTTGACATGACCATTTGTGATTGGTGGGGGCTCATCTTGCTGATCTGCAATGGCAGCAGAGTAGGGGGAAATCCTCTCCCGACTGTTCCACAAAGGCCGCTCTGGCAGGGCTGTCGTCGCTCTCACATCAACGTCCAGAACAAAATCGGTTCGGTCACCTTGACCAGCTCCCTTGTGTAGCCTCAAGAACCCCGACCTCCGACCTCCATCAATGATCTTTGGGATCTCGGCCGCAAGTGTCCAGTGACGTGATGATGTGGAGTGGGCAAGAAACACGTCTTCGTCGGAGTTTGTGTTCGCCAGGTTCAAAGGTGGCCAATTGCGGTCACCGGCTGATTCAAGTTCCAAAAACATTGAGTACTGGTCCGCAAGGTCGAAGACTGCATCGTCGTCGCGCTCCACGTAGATCTTCTCTTCGGGAATGTGAAACGGCTGAGGCAGGTAGACTCTGGCCATCTGAGACAAACCAGCCGGATTCTGAAAAGTTTTGATGGTGCATATTTGGCTGTCACAATAGAGGGTGCGGACCTCACCAGGCGTGTGCCTCGCGGTGGTGATTGTGATTTTGCACCGGGCTCTGATGCTTGCAGCATCCTTGATAGTAGGAGGAATGGTTCCATTCAGAGCTGGGTTTAGCCTTGAGTGAGCCAAGTCCTTGTGGGCAATCTTGAGGACCTCGATCCGAATTGCGCGTTGAATCTCGCCTGGCTCACTGGGCAGCAGGAGGCTGTCAATATCCTGGCCTATGCCGGAGTCCGGAGAACTCTCAGCAAAACGACGTCGCTTTGCAGGGCGCGCGTAATGATCGTCATGGCCGTTTGTTAACTTGGAGTGACTGTCGTCGGACTTGAATCCTACAGTTGCGGACTGTAGATAGTTGATGGCGATAATCCAGTTCCTGTGAAGAAAGGGAAGACTTCGGGTGCGCGCGACAGACTTCGTCATGGTGGCGCTGAGGCATGCGAGCCGCAGGGCCGAGGCTGTGAGAGCCGATCTAGGATCTTGAGACCAGATGAGTGGTCTCGCGTCTATTTCGTGAGTGAGAGTCTCGTTGGTGTCAGACTGGGAGTCTGCGAGGCAAATTGCGACGCGTCGCGCTTGCTGTCCTGGACAAGTAAAAGAAGGATGTCCGCAGACAGCGCGCTATGCAGCCCGATGCTTTGATGGACAAGCAAGGGCGAAAGAGACAGGCCCAAGTGAAGACCGGCTGGATACCAAATTTGACGCTGACGATGTTTTTGCAGGGGCCGGGAGCGACGGGCGACGGGCGACACAGCCGGCTGCGAGTGGCGGGTGGATGACAGCTGGCAGGGCTGCAGAGGAAACAAGAGATGAGGAAAGATGGCTGGCTGGTGTATTGCGGCTTAGGAGGGTGGTGGTAGAGGAGAGGCCGGGCCAACCTGAGATTGAGGTCTATTGACAGACTGCCTCTGGGGATCCCATCCTCAGTGCAGGGCGACCCGTGTTCGTGTTTGTGCCTGGGCCTGGGTCTGGGTCTGGGTATCAGTGTGGCGCGGGATTGACCAGAACAACAAGGCCCAGGGCAGCAGCGGAGACGGGACCAGTGGCGAGGCGACCTGTCTGAAGCGTTGAGGCTGGCGATCAATTCATCGAGGCGCGACGCGTGTCCGATCTTTCACTCTCACGCACTCGCTCACTCTCACTCAACTCGCTCACTGCGGCGCGGTAGGGAAACAACCTGGAAGAACCCATCACGATTGCTACTGCTGGAAATGGGCTGACCCTTGTCATGCTTAGTGGCCAGTGCTCCGGCCAATTGTAGCCCACAAAACAGGGTGGGTCTCTGGATAATAGACTACCTGTGCTTCCGCCAAGAGTGAATGGGGGACCTATGTCCTTCGCTAACTTGCTGCCCCCACCAGCCCGGCGCAAAGGGAAAGCTGGGCTGGAGAAGCCCAAGGCAGCAGAGGAGCTTGAATTGTCCAAGCAAGCAGGCGATAGTAAGAACACAGTTGACTGTATGCTTATGCTTGTCCTGTTCTGCTTTTGTTCCTGCTTTGAAACACGCTTCTGCCTAGCGCAATCGCCCGCCAATATTGCACGGGATTTCACGAGAAAAGGCCAGGGCTGGAGCCTTGCCAAAGCCGCCCAACTCTCGCAACATTCAGCATCTAGCCGTGCGGGATTTAACAAATAAGTATGGTCATACTGGATCAATCACATCTGGAGGCCAAGCAATTGATACGGTTCGTGTCGAATAGAGATACAGCGGGTGGTTGCGACCTCTCCTGTCCTTTTGCTGCGGGCCCAGACTTCAAGGATCCCGGCTCAGGCCGGGGCACAACAGTAGACCGGGCTTGATCCCATTGATTGCAATGCAGAACCCTTTGTCACAACGTGCACCCAGATTGCTGTACCAGGCGACCGATTGACCGGAACGCTGTTGGGAAGAGGGCATGCGATGCGATGCTGATTGTTGGGAATGGCTTGACCATGCCAAGAACAGGGCCAGAAAGGCTCAAGGCTACAGTTCTCCAGCCTCGCTTGCGTGCCGATTAAGCAAGCTCCTCTTCGGCCTGTACTACTACCTGTAGAATACTACTTATGCTTAAGTGTTTCTTTGCTTATTTTTGAAATATACCCAACTCAGGCGACGGGGTGAGAAACAGTTCAAACTAGCTGCCTCTGCTGACCAAACACCAGCGGCTGTTTTCGCCAGCCTTGTGCACAGGTGCTGGGAGATTTGGGAATAGAACTGTACAGTGATCTTCAACGCTCAAACGAGCGGTGTACTACTCGCTCATTCTAATTAAAATTTGGCAATGCATATATAGATCCACCAGGAATTTGATAATGTATTGATTAGTCGCAATTTGACTTTTACTCCAAGCTGTCAGCCGCCAGGCCCGGTTTTACGGCCTTGTCGTGAGTAGCCCTCGCCTCGGCCTGACGAAGATAACAGCTCCGGGCAAGCAATCAGCTTAACTGCATTCAATGAAGGATCAAGCTACATCGAGCCGGTGTAGTAGGCACTCAAACGACCGCGTCTGTCCGGCAAACTTCCTCGAGGCACGCAATGGGTAGGGGGCTCACCACAAGAATGAAGCACTTTCGTCCACGGCAGAACGGCAGCCGAGTCTGCAAAATATCGTACATGCCAAAGTTGCGCATGAAATCAAACAGAATGTTCCAAGTTTCTGAAAGGACCAGTAACTGAGGGAGTATAGCTTCATGGCCAGACTGCTGAAGTAGCTTGAATGCGTCTTGCCCGTCCGTCTGGGAGTGATAGCACCCTCTTCGTCTAGAAATTCAATGCAATTTCTCATATGCAGACTGGATGAAACGACCGAGATATTGAAGTTACATTTCAGATTGAACTTAAGAACAAATCAAGTCATTGGCCTATATGAACCAGACGCTGCAAGTCTCATCTCTATCATCGAGCCGTGGCAATGAATAAATTTCCAGCAATATTATGGATCCATCGATCACCATCCAAGTTTATTCGAACTGGAGAGAAGAAGTTGTACGACTTTTTCGCTGAGCCCAATGGTCAAGATATGGATAAGTAGTTGCCCAGACTACTCTGGGTAAAGGGGCAGAGAATCGCCCAAGTCAAGCAGTACTAGTGTGTAAAGCTTAGGAGGCGAATGCAGTACCTGTATGTGTGTAGAATCGCGGAGCAGGCTTTGCCAGTCTAGATTATTGGCATGAATAGGACTTGACCTTCAGATGTGTGAGCATGTTGGTATTACCAATCCTTTCCCCTGTTCGAACTGCATCTCGTGCGCGCCTTTCAGCGACCGGCTAGTTAGCAATTGTCATGTCGTGTGCTGAACGAGGGAAATTCCATACTTCCAGTCTCATGCCTTGCTCTTTAGGACTAGGGTCGTTCACCACAGAATTACCGGACCGGGGCTCAGATCGAGGCTCCGCTGACGGTGGTCTCAATGACAGCAAGGCTGCCAGGCCTGGCACTTACCCGGCACATCCCATGTAGGCAGGAAATCAAACAAGTCGTCCCAAGTCCTGTCGGAGGGTTGATCATTCCCAAAGTTCATACCGATCTACAGTGATTTGTTGCTGGCTCTGCCTCTCAGAAGTCCGTCCATGAGCGTCATCTGAGCACAAGGCCGGCGACAGGCCGGCAATCGAAGTTCGTTCATCATAGCTGCTTTTGATGAATAAGGAGATTCGCACCTGCAAAAACGGAGGGTACACGGGTACATCAGAGCACATCAACCAGCACCCACACCCAACACACACACCCACACCCACACCCAGCACCTACACCCAACACCCATACCTAATACACATATGGCTAATTCACATACCTAATTCTTATACTTAGGGCTCATTAGGTGTGTTATTTAGGTTTATAAACTAGGTGTGTGGATGTTAGGTATGTGAATTCTTATGTGGTTTAGTGCTGGCGATATATCGGTGTACCCTCCGTTTTTGCAGGTGCGAATCTCGAATTCCTTTCGATAGATCATTTGCTTTGTAATGGTACTGGCTTTGAATTCCTACGTTCGGTCGTCGCCGGATGCACTACGGCGGGCTCCAAATCAAGAACATGGCTGAGGGGCTCTACCTATCTTACAATTAGCTACTTACCTACCTAGGTAGGCAAGTACCTAGGGCAGGTGGATAGATTTATCTCGAGTTTGAGTGCTGGCACAGTAGTTGCCATAGTGCAAGCACTTTGAACAACTCGCCGGCCCCGCTTATTCCCAGCTCAAGCGGCGCACGGGCCCGCTCCCACAGCTTGAGGCTCCACGACGAACGCCTGTCCCGCATTCGAGACTCGGCCTTCACTGACCTGACACCGGGGTAAGTAACCGACTCCGTTGCCCGACCGCATCACCTCACCTCAACCCGTCTCACTTGACTTCAACTCACCTCATCTCACTTCGACTTGCCCCTTGTTGCCTCTTCACTGAAGGGGCGTCGCAGGCCACCACCGGCCGCATTCTCATTCCAACCTGTTCTTTTGTCTGCCTAGCCAGTCAATTCCCCCCACCCTGTGCCGCACTTCCTCCCCACATCAACAGTGCTGGCCCGGTCCAAATGGTTCTCTCTGCCTGTCGCTGACACCATGAGTCAACCCGCTCCTGCAGGGGTCCGCCGCAACCCTCGGCGGTCGACCACGCGGGCACCCAGTCGCCCGCGAAACCCGAGCGGCCGTGTAACACGCAGCGCTACGAGACTGCCCTCTCCCTCAAGCGATTCCAGTGACCTTGACGATGATTCATCGGACTCCGACGCACCTGCCCCTCGCCCGCGTCGCGCCTTGGGGAACCAGACCCGCCAGTCTGCACGTCTGCAGACCATAGCCCACCACCGTCCTGGCACACGGAGCTCCCAGCGCACTCAAGCCACCGCCCCAACGAGCTCGCGCCCGCGTCGTGCTCAATCCAACCCGCCGTCAAGGACGCCTTCCAGACCTGCAAGGAATCCGGATCCTCAGTCTAAGACAGGCAGCACAAGAAAGAAACTCAACATCTCCCGTTCCGCCAGCAATGAGCCAGAATGGCCCTCTTCAAAAGTACGTCCGCCGTGGCAGCACCTGGAATGGACCATCCTCGTCCAGATACTCGAGTACGCTTCATCATCGCTGGAATCCAAGGAGGGTGCCCGCTGGCTTCTCTCGGCTGGCCTTACTTGCAAGCTCTTCCTCGGCCCCGCGCTCAAAGCCTTGTACAGGCGTCCAATGCCTATCATGTCCACGAACATGGCCACCAAGTTCGCCGCCCTCATGCACAACCTTGCCTTGAACCACGCCGCGGCCAGGGAGCGAGAGGATCACAGGCGCACCATGGTCGAATCTCTTGTCGTCAGCGTCACCTCTCTTTCGACATCGCGGCCCTTCGATCTCGCGGAGCTGATCCAGATCCTCCCTAGCCTGTCTCACCTGGAGCTCTATCATGAGTTTGATCTGCCCCCCTATCGGCAACTCGATCTCAAGAGCAGAAAGTGGACATACTCCCAGGCGCTGCTCAACGCTCTCAAGTCGGCGGGTGACTCGGATGCTCACATGAGGCTCAAGTCGTGGAGGTGGAGCGAGAGGATGATGGACCGCGACGTGATTCCACCCCAACAGATGAGGAGCATCCATCAGTGGCCGACCTTCTCGCAGCTGCGCGAAGTTACGTTGGTCAATTTCCAGGTCCCGTCCCTGAAGGAGAACAAAAACCCCACCGATCCCGAAGTGTTTGAAGCGGACAAGGACTTCATCAGCCGCATTTCCGAGTCTTTGGAGCCCCTGGAAAACCTAAAGCATTTAAAGATGGAGTCGTCGACAGTCGTCGATGGCCAGTTCCTTTCTCTGCTACCCAAAACGATCGAGCACCTTGAGATCGTCAATTGCTGGGAACTGACGGCCGAAATGCTGGCCGAGTACCTGTTGACGCACGGTCGCAATATTCGCAGGCTGACACTGCATCACAACCAGTCCCTCAGCCTGGCCTTCTTGCCAACATTGGGTGGTTCCTGTCCGCAGCTGCGCGAACTCAGTATGAATCTAACATACTACGCCCACCACGAATACTACAAGGATTCGGATCCCTTCTACGAAACGCTGCTCACCGTCACCGATGTCCCCTCCTGGCCTGAGAAGATCGAGGTTATCGACTTGGAGCAGCTCGCCAAATGGGATGCCGCTACCGCGGAGATGTTCTTCCAGAGCTTCGTTGATCAGGCGCCAAACATGCCCAGACTGAGATGCCTGGCCGTTAAGGCCATGCTGGATGTCCCATGGCGCCAACGCTGCGAATTCCGTGACAGGTGGGTTAGCAGACTGAGGAGGGTCTTCCTGCGAAAGCAGACGAAGCCTCAGCCATATCATTCCTTGATTCAGTGGCCAATGCTCAGGGGAGGACCTGGCGTCCAAGGGGGGAACGTGGACGTAGGAGGTGGTACAGAGGACACGCCTATTCGGCGCAGCACTCGCATTGCTACTCATGTCGCAGCCCCTGCTCCACTCGCTGCCGAGACCAAGGTAGACAACAAGCGCAAGAGAAAGCGAAGTGCTAGCTCAGCGCGAGACCTCAGGAGGCCGAAGCGAGCTGCTATCTCGTACAGAGACCCTGACACGGACGAAGACCTTGATCTGCTTGAGCCCGAAGAGAGTGAGGAAGAGGAACCTCAGGAACCGTCACTGCCGTCGAGTCCACCAGAGTCGCCGGCATCGCAAGACGAGGATGTGCCGTCCGTGCATGGCCTGTGTGATGTGGTCAACATTCGATTCGATAATCAGAAGCCTCGGGAATTCCAGCTTGGCATGGAGGACTTCCTCGACGAACAGGAGCACGAGTCGGATGACGACGAATGGACCTCGGACCGCGACAGAGACGACGATTCGGATGTGTACGCCTGGTAATGGATAGGGTGATGCAGCATCAGACCGGGGTGAAGCTGGCTGTATCGAACCAGCACAGCTTTCTTATCGGATCGGTCGGGAAGGACCTCGGCAAATGGACACGGCGTTGGTTGACGGATACCCTAGACGGCAAAGACGTCAAGTCACTGCATCTTATCGCACATTGCTTTTCAATTCGTTTTGGTTTCGGTCCTGGAGTGGCGTCGAGGGACCTTTCGAGAGGGCGAGTTTTGTAGGGAGGACTGGCCGGGTATGGCTGAGGGGATCGGCGTGGAAGCTGAGGTGTGTGTCAAGGCAGAGTTTCCTGCGGTCTCGTTGACTGCGAGTTGCCTACAAAAATGTGGATTGTGTCGAGTGCAAGGGCATTCTGCATTAGTGAGTCGCGTGCGGCACGTAGAAAGTGTAGATAGCTTCGCACCCGGATAGCCAGCCGGGCAGGCCCTTCATCAAAATGCCTAGCAGAACACTCCCCACACACTGCATTGTTCCTCCCAGCTGCAGACTTACCGGTACTAGATTGCGTCGCGGGAGCTTTGGCAGGTCGAGTCAAGGCTAGACGCTGAGTGTATAACCCCGTCCTTCCCTTCCCGGAAATGATATATTTCTCTGCAAATCAGAAACCATGGACCACGTACGGCCTGAGGTTAGTGGTACAATGTGGTGTCTGCCGTCCTGGCTGCAGCGGCGAATCCTAGACGTGGTCCGGCTCCGGCTCCGGCCAGGTGTAACCCTGCACTGCTCGCGAGCTGAGCAGCACTGTAAGCTGAGCAGGGCAGCCACCGCGTGGGTGGGCTACTGCCCAGGTGTGCAGGTCTCGTCACCCCTACCTAGGTACCTTGATCACGTTAGGTAGGTAGTAGCACCCGGTAGCCAGGTAGCTGCCCTCCCGCACATGGTACCCTTCGCTTTGCCGGGCATCCTGCGCTACATCCCCCCGTCCTCAGCCACATCCTCTCCCCAGTCCCGCCTCGCCCCCCCTCCACATTATCATACCTTATCCTCTTGTCGCATGCAGCAGTCAGCGGTCATCTCCCCCCCTGACAACCAATTCATTGAATACAGGATCGGTGAATAATCCTCACCGGGCACGCCCAGGGATCGTCCACTCGGCGCGTGTTCGTCCAGCTCCGGCCCATCTCCCACGGCCCCGGCGAAGGCGACGGCGACGGCGCAGCTGCAGCAGCGCAGCAACACGGCAGCACAGCAGTGCGGCAACGATAGGTGGGCCAGGCCACCGGGTGGAGACTTGAGGCTGCGGCGCGCTGCGTGGTGGAGACAGGCGACCCCCCGACACGATACGACTCGATCCGCCGCGACCGACTGACTGGGTGAAGGACGGACGGGCTGATTGACTGATTGACTGATTGATCGATGGACGGGTGCTGTGTGGATGTGGGTTTTGATGTGGATGTCTGCTGCACGCATACCTAGGTAGGCATGGTATGGTATCCCGTCGCTGTCGGTCTGCAAGCCACGACACCACGACACGGCACAACACGCACGACTCCCACGACACGCCGATATTCCACAACCTGCACCCCGTAACCCAACCCATTACTTGGCCCAACAACCCGCGGCACCGCGCCATCGTGCTAATCGGCGCCGTCTATTGCCAGCAGTAAGTCGACCCCATGCTTTGTCTCCCTGCGCCGAGACCCTCTGCCGCGCATCGACCCCCATCGCAACTGGCTTTGTTGACGTGATTGCAGCACCCAGCTTCCCCTTGCCGCCACCACCACCACCACCACCACCACTACCACAATCAATCAGCGCCGCTGCTGGCGCCGTTCTTGCGGTCGCGCGGCCACGGAGCTACACGGCCGCCTCATTTTCTGTCCCGTCCGCCATCCTCGCCGTCCGCCAAGCCCAACGAGGAGCTCGCGAGAAGCCCGAGCCCCCTGTGCTTTGTCAAGGGTCATTGCCTCCGAAGAAACCTCGTCTTGAATCACCACACCATTCTTCAGATTGCGCTACCACTGCGCACTCGATTCCCGTCCTGACACCAACACTCACCCCGACACCAACCGACTACGAGCTGGAAACGCCGCGCCGCCTCTCCTCGCGACTTGCCGCCGGGACAAGGCTTCTTTCATGAAGCAACGTGGAAAATGGAGGTTGCGGCGGAGAGAATCAGATCCGTTAAGAAACTACTGCCCGAGAGGCCTCATCATCTGGCCCTTTCACTCGGCCGCAAATATCCAGTCCCTCCAAACTTCTGGGACCACCAGTCCCCCCTACAGTACTCCACCTTCCTATCAGATGCCGATCGCGGCCTCCTCCTGACACGACCGTACTACGACATATGCGACGAGCCTGAGGCCCCCTTGCCCACCCGCCAGTCCACCCCCTTAGCTGGTGCCAAGAAGGCCGGGAACAAGATGACCCTGGAGGTTTGGAAGAGCAAGAAGGTGGCAACCTCGCCGACGGAGAACGGAGTCTTGGGGGGCAAGGTGGACGACAAGAAACAGCGGGCGCCTGCGAATGGACCCGACAAGGACGTACCGCGCAAGGAGCAGGACAAGGTAAAGCAGGCCGGCACACAACGGGATAGCAAGGGCCCGGACGCCCGGGGTAATGGGGACATGGAGAGGTATGTGCGATCCTGGACTTATCGTAGTGTTGGTGATGTGCTAAATCTGATACCCTGTGGCAGGTCTAAGAGCTCACTCTCCAAAATCGCATCGCGAGATGCGCCGAGCCCGTCGTCCGAGGGCAAGAAGCGGCCATTGGAGCAGGACGACAGCATGAGGCCACACAAGAAGACGAAATCGAGCGAGCCTCAACCGTCAGAGGTGCCGCGCAAGCCCCTGCGGCCAGAAACCCCGATCAGCAGGGAACATGTCAGGTCTGCTAGTAAGGATGGCAGACCAGGAGTGTCTCAGTCGAACCCGAGCGGCCGCGTCGCGCCGCCAAGCTCAAAGGACCAGCCTTCTCGCGCAGTCTCGCCAAAGGTCACGGTCAACGGCACAAAGTCTCAGAGCTCTGCGTCTCGCAATACACTACCCCCAAAACCAGACACTTCTGGAAAACACCTTGTTCCTCCAATTCTCTCACCCCTAAAGCTAGCGTTTGAGGACGACCTGGAGACCTGGAGCCCAAAGAAGAAGCCAGCGGACAGCCACACGACCGGAAAGTCACAAACCAAACCATCGAGGCCAGAAGTTACAGTGAAGAAAAAGGTCGCGACGCCCGAGCTGCCACCCATTCTTTCGCCCACGTTGCCTCCCCAGGTCGAGGAAGCGCTAGCGCGAATACAGAAGACGCAGGTGAAAGAGGAATCGAAAGATCCGCCGGGCCAGTCTTCGGACGCGCCAACGAGCGCGCGCAAGACACGACCGTCAGCGGACAATTTTGACGCAGATGTTCGGCCAACCAAGATTGTAACAATAAAGTACAAGAAAGGCCTCCGCAAGAGGGTACAGGGTCTCCTCGCGCTGCCTTCGAGGCCCTGGCCGAAGGAGCGATCGCTCAGCGCCGAGGACACACCACCACCTGCGAGCAAACGCCCACGTGCCACCGAGCCAACTGCAGAGCCGGGAGCGAGTTCGATTGCTACGAAACGGCCAAGAGCACCCGAGACGACCGGGAACAAGGCACCGTACACACCGCCCAAGCCCCCCACTACCAACAGCGTCTCTGCCCCCGGGGGCTCGCAGACGCAGACGCAGACGCCAGGGGGCAGGGTTGCCCAGACGCCGGGTGCTGGAGACGCGGCGCAGACAGGCCGTGAAGGCGCCGCCAAGGAAACACTTAGGAGGCGATGGGACGAGTTCTGCAAGATCGGGAAGAAATTGAAGCACAAGCGCGACAAAGAATTCCCGGCGCCCGGGGCGGGACCCAACGTGGGGGCGCAGTCGAGAGACTACCGGCGGGCGATGCTCACGATTGAGATGATCCTGGCGTACATGATTGCTTTCCGCTCGCTCAACCAGAGGTCGGAGATCTCAGGGGCGGGGATGGAGATGACTTCGTGGCTCACGCTGGAGCCTCACCTGCGGGAGCTGAAGCAGATGGCGCGACACACGACCTCACTCCAGGCGCTCGCATACCAGCTTCACGGCATCGTGATCAACGAGCTCATCAGGGCGTTTGCCTCGATGGGACTGCATGGCGGTGAGCAGCTCAAACTCGGAAAAGACCAGCACATGGCTGTGTTCCAGGCCATGAAGAATAACCCAAGGATATGGACCGAGGCCAACGACCTCCGGGGCAAGGTGTCGGACAAGAGCCTGAGGACGCCAACCATGGGAAACTGGACAACGCCTCACAAGGCAGCATCTGATGCGCTCTTGGTCCTTGCGCGGTTCGCCGAGCGCGAGCATGTCAACTGGCGTGCCGAGGTGGTGGTGCCCAATGAAGGAGTATAGCAGGCGGGCAAGAAGCGCCCTTCCCTCACGGAGCAGTAGAAGAGGGGGAAGGGGGTTGTAGAAAAAAGTGGATGGGACGACACAGGACAAGGTCCGCGACGGGTGCGAACAGTACAAGCGGCCAAGACATGGACCGTGGCGGCAGCAAGAGGCGCAGCTGGGGTCCGGGCCTGCTGGGTTGTGAGACTTGCTGGACTCGCAGACAACTGTCCAATGGATGAGATTTGTTGGGTTACGACATAGGTATGCTGTACTTTGCTGATGAAGGGGTTGGGAGAGGGGTTTCCATGGGGGGGAGGGCAGAAAAAGAGAGCGGGCTCAGGGAGAACGGCGTCGCTGGAGCTGGAAATGGCTGCCCATTATGATATCCCGACGACGCCGAGGAACGGCGCGTCCATGTGATTGACACAGGTATTCCAATGAGACAAAATTGTCATAGTGAAAAAGAGTCAACTGTGCGCCTGGGGGGTGCCCCGCTGACGTAGGCCCCTTGGCCAGGGGTCAAGGGTGCTGGGGAAGCTGCTGAAAGCTCCAGGCAGGGAGCTCAGGGATTCTGGTGTACCTGGATACCTGCCCAGTAATGGCCATTTTCGCCTCACACGCAGGTACATAGACTTAGCCCATGGACTAGGTAACAAGCTTCGCGAGCTCCCGTCCCTTTTGCAGGGCTGCAGCGCATCGCCACACGCCCGCATCCACCACCCCCGAAATTCGGGAGCCATTTCTCCTTTGCAACGCGCCACCAGGCAGGCCACTTCTTTTTCGTTTCCATCGCCATGTCCTCCAGATACGCAGCTGCCCGCCCTAAGCGCGCGGGTGAGTCCTTTGCGCGCGCCCACCACGGCGAGCAGCGCGCCGGCGGCCCAGACGACGACCACGACGGGCCTTCGTCTTCCAAGCGGGTCAAGTTCGACGTGCGCAACCCCTCCGCTCTTGCCCCCGACTCGCGCGACAACGACGATGCCGACGCCGACGACGCCGCGGTCCTCGACGCCGACGTCATCGGCAAGGGTCCAGGCGCCACAAAGCGCGGCGCCGTCAACATTGACGGCTACGACAGTGACTCCGAGAACGAGACCTTTGACGACCGCGCCGAGCGGAGGGGCGCCAGGGGTGTCAACGGCGGCGGCGACGTCGACATTGCGGACAAGCTGGACAACTACGACAGGAATCTACGCAACGGGGACGCGGGTGCGCAAGGGCCTGGGAACGGGGGCGACGGAGACGAGGACGAGGACATGTTCGCCGCTGATGACGACGACGCGGACGAGCAGGACGCCGACGACCCGGCCGCACCGCGCACCACGTCGAGGGGCAAGAAGGGCAAGGAGGTCCGCTTCCTGGACGCGCAAAAGATCGAGGGCCAGGAGAGCACGAGCAAGAGCGGCGGGCACATCCACCTCGACGAACAGAACGCCAGCAGCGACGACGAGGAGGACGTCGAGCTGGCTATCCAGGAGGAGGGCGTCGACGAGGAGATTGGCATGGGGGGCCTGAAACGCAACGCGCCCAAGATCGACGCCTTCAACATGAAGAACGAGCAGGAGGATGGCGCCTTCGACGAGGCCGGAAACTTCATCCGCAAGGCCGTCGACCCGGACGCCGTGCACGACCGCTGGCTGGAGGGGGTGTCCAAGAAGGAGATGAAGAGGGCCCGCGAGGCCCACGAGAAGCGCGAGGCCGAGCTGCGGGCCGCGAGGAAGGAGGACGACAGCCTCCTCACCCAGGACCTGCTGCGCTCGCTGGTCCTGCGCCTCGAGAGGGGCGAGACGCCCATCGAGGCGCTGGCTCGGCTGGGCCGGGCGCGGAAGAGCGAGCCGAAGAAGGTGCCCAAGTGGAAGCTGAAAAAGCTCAAGGGCAGGGAGAGCAAGGACGGCGGCGACGCGGATGCCATGGACGTGGATCACGGCAAGGAGCCCGAGGACCCTGCGCAGGCCCGGGTCAAGGAGGCCATCAACGTCATCACCGAGGCGGCAGACAAGCTGCTCGCCAGGGAATACGCAGATGTGTACGAGACGGAGAGGGAGCT
This sequence comes from Diaporthe citrichinensis, assembly GCA_014872995.1. Taxonomy (NCBI): domain Eukaryota; kingdom Fungi; phylum Ascomycota; class Sordariomycetes; order Diaporthales; family Diaporthaceae; genus Diaporthe; species Diaporthe citrichinensis. The sequence goes on from JADAZR010000027.1 coordinate 510,559, forward strand.
GCTCGTGAGGGAGTGGCAGGACGAGGCGGGCGAGCGGTGGAGGGAGCCCACGCCTGCTGCCGAGGCGACCAGCGGCGGCGGCGGCGGCAGTACTGCGGGCGCAGCCAAGATGTGGGAATATCGATGGACCGACGGCCGGGAGGGCGAGTCGGTACAGGGGCCCTACGACGGCCCGACCATGAAGGCCTGGCAAGACGCAGGCTACTTCGAGGGTGTCGAGTTCCGCGCAGTGGGCGAGGATACCTGGGATCGATTAGCAGAGTTCGTGTGAGACCACGATGCGCGGCCAGCGATATTTCGACTCGGCACGGGGGAGGGAGGTTGGCAATTTGCTGTTCGTTCAGTGCCACATCCCAATGACATACATCCATGGTCCCATGACACGACTTCTCCTGGTATCAAAATGCTCTTAAGGATTGCTTTTCGATTGGCTGCTTTTTGCTACAGCTATATAGTACTTTGCAAGTCTGCTCAGCGGCCAGGACCACATCACACGAAAGCCGTGCTGCACCAGGACCGCCCGCTCTGTCCTTTTCCAGCTCGCCCGGGTCTTCTGGCCTGCCTAAACCGACGACCACGCCCGTCTCCTTCACATGCACCCATCGCCCGTGTCCATTTCTTCAGCTGATCATGCAACTCTGACAAAAGCTCACCAGCCCTCGCGTCCAAGTCATACCTGACCCTCTGCCCCGGCTGACTGCCTAGTTGCGTCGAGGAGGTGGCGGCCACCGTGGCTGTGTTGGCCACGTCTGTGATGGTCCAACAGCTTTGCATCTCGTGCTGGAGACGTTGCGCGAAGTTGGTTACTTGCCCGTCCGCGCCGGACAACACGGAATGACTCGTGGCAGCGTCTGCAAGGCCAGCGAGGAGCTGTCCGATGATGACCCGTGGCAGCGGCATTTCTCGGCCTTGCGAGCCGCGCACCTCATCGAGGTAGGCGTTTGCTTGCCTACTGATGAGAGTAATCTTGTCAATGCACCCCTGCAGCCTCTTCGTCGGGTCCAGCGAGGATTGCAGCAGCCAGCAGATCAAGTTCGGGCGAATGGCATGGCAGACTTCCATCATTTGCGCGAACAATTGCACCTGCGGTGGACTCATCGCTGTCTCAGGCGTGCTTTGCTCCTTGAGGCTCCCCAGGTAGCCCAAGATGGTCTCCAGCAGGGAGATAGAGTGGTCGACAGACTTTTCAGGGATTTCTCTGGGCAAGGGCGACCTACCGAAGAGACCACCCAAGGCCTTCGAATAAACCCCCAAAAGTGGCCAGACTACAGGGCTTTTGCACGCCGTCCGGATGATGGCGGGCATCATGCGGCCGAGAGCAAATGCCAGTATATTGTCATTGGTCATGCCATTTTCGATTATTTTGCTCTCAGCTTCGAGTTGGCCGTCGGCCATGAAACGCTTGAAGTGGTTGTACAAGAAGGAGAACAGTTGGGGACCCGCTGTCGTGTCGCCTTCTCCCAGCCTGAGCCCATACCCAACGATGACGGCCGATTGTAGCTTAGGATCCTCTGTGGCAGGGCTGAACTCCGCACTGGCCTGGAGGTAAAACGAGTCGACTGGACTGATTCCTGTGCCATGAGACTGAATAAGCGCCACAATCTCGCGGATGAAGCCTGTGTAATCCTTGTGCTGGTCCGAGTTCAAGTCCAAGGATGTGATGTCTAACCTCATCTGCTGCATTACCAACTTGAGAAGTTTCTCGTACTTGCCACGCAGAGGCATCCGCCGCGCAGGGTCGCTTTGTTGTATTTCCTTTCTCATATGAGAGACCGCGCAGGCAAAGAAATCGCGGTTCGTCCGGTAGTTGGGGCGCATTCCGTCGATGACAGCAGCTCTCCTCATGTAACCCAAGTCTAACATCTTGAGCGTCTCGGCGAGGTGCATCTCATACTTGAGGGCGTGGAAAGGTTTGACCAATGACAACAGCCAGATATCGAAGTGGCTGCAACCGATGCTGGAGAAATCGAAGACGTGATTCTTCAGCAAGGTGGCCACGAAAAGAGGCAGGTATATTCTCTTGTCCAAGCTGAGATTTTGGGGGACGTTCTCAAACAAGCCATACTTCCCAATGGAGAAGAAATGTTTCAGTGATCTCTTTCCAACACTGATGAACATGCTCGCAATTCTACCCGAGAGGGTGATGGCTTTCTCCCGGATGATGGAGACTGCATCGTGATAGGAGCCTCTATCGGACACAGAAGAGGAGAGCACCTGACGAACGGCGATGAAGAATCCTTGGACAACTTTTTCATCTAGTAACTCGACAGCATCGGCATACTCGCGGCTGTCACTTGAGGATGAGAGAGAGTCATCGGATTCCTCCTTGAGCACATCGCCAAGCTTCTCCAAACGTTCAAGGAAGAGCTCGACCGTCTCAAAACAACCTTGCAGAACACCACAATCCAGGTCTTTGCCATCAGTGCTGGCATTGGTAAGCGCTTTTCTCAACTGGACTGTGTTGAAAGAGAACATGGCAGAAGCCAACGAAGGAGAGTCCTTCATGACTGCCAATGACGCCATCACACTGAAGTGCAACACATCTTTTGCCGCGGTCTGATTTGCAGAGACGAAGCTGTCGACCATTTGCTGACCAATATCTTTCCTGGTTTCCGAGGGCATGGACATGAACTGGCGCTGAATTTCGCTGGCTGCCAAATGATATTGTTCGAGGACCTGTTCAAAGACGTGATTTTGCCATCTCATGAGTGGGCCGTAGACGTCAACTGTGGCACCCGAAGACACGACGAAGGTCGCAAGCTGTCTCCATGCCCGGAGGTTGACAAGGACTGCTTCTTTATGAGAACTTCCAGGGGAGACCAGTTTCTCGATCAAGTGGACAGCAGGCCGTTCCTCAGGAGGTGCGGCCCAGAAGAGAGTACACAATAAGTCGTGATGGTTTCTCAAGGCAGCAAGATCATGGGCGTGAATCGTCTGCTCCTTTGAGTACTGGCGGTCATGGTTGGGGAGGGTCCGGGCGATGAGATTTCGGATGTCGTTGGACAGGCCCCGTTTTCTCATGGTCTGGATCGCTAGTGCCAACATCTTGAGAAAGATGTGAAAACATCGATCCTCGGCGTCAACAGACAAAGATGTCCTGCCACCGAGGTTCTCTAGAAATGGTGGCGACTTGTTAACTTCCTCGTTCCTGAGATTCGAGAGATTTTGCTGGCCAAAGAAGTCGAAGATAGTGCCGACAATGCCGCTGCACTTATACCACCCCCATTGATCGATAAGGCGGTGGCAGCGACCCAACAGAGCGCGGCAATATTCGTTGAAGCTGGGAGACTGCTTCGGATTATTTTGACAGGACTCGAAGACCCGTTTGAGCAGCTTTTGTGGTAAGCCCCATCCTTGAGATCCTTGACAGAGATCGGTGTGTCGCAAGCTTTTATCAACTATGCCAGTGTCGTCAAAATTCTGAAGCGGTACTAGAGTGAAGATGTCCCTCCATAGACTCTCAAATTGTTGAGCGTTGCAGCTCTCGAGGAGGTCAGGTTTCCCCATGAGGGAGTATGTCAAGTCCCAGAAGCCAGCTCTTGGAATGTGGGCTGAGTCCAGCACTTTGATCACAACCACCCAACAAATCATGGCGGAATTGTCGCTTCTTATTCCTCGCTCCCTAGCAGAAAGGTGCTGCAGATCATCGTATGTCGCTCGGATTCCCGAGGTGTCGATTTCAAAAAGTTTCTTAATGATCGCCCTTGAGAACTGCTTCATTGACTCCTCGACTTGTAGAGCCGTGCTCGACAGCTCCGCATTACTCTGGCAAATTCGTAGAAGCACCAGGGCACAGATGACAAATCTCGTATTGACTTCGACAAATGTACGAGATTGTCGTTCAGGTGCAAAGGATTGAGCGAGACCGGAGAAGGCAGACAACAGCTCCGAGAGCCTCTGAGCGAACGACCTAAGGTGTGTCTCATCTTCGACGCAGACCGAGTGCAGTATATAGTGGAGGACGTGATCAGCACAGTTGACAGCTTGAGAACAGCTCTGCTCAGCATCCGTCACATTGGTCGATGACAGCTGTTCTGAGAGCAGATCAAAAAGTAGTCCAAGTTCGGAAGACGTTGTATCGGTCCAGAGCCCCCAGTGAAAGTAGTGATCCGCCAGATTGAAGGAAGTTACAGATCGAGGCTGGGTAATGTCGTCAAGGAACTGGCAGTCTAGAGCCTTTTTCAACGTGCCATTTCCAATGAGGGTGCTGTGATGAAAAAAGACATCTTCTTGCAGGGGGAAGATATCGAAATGGTGTGTATACTGTGTGCCGTAGGGTCCCAGTCCCACAATCTTACCCTGCTCTTGACGCGGTGCTTCGAGACGTTCTTCGTTGACGGGAGCTTCGTATGGCAGGAGTGGGTCATTCGCATATCTGAACTGGGGCGCATCTAGGTCGAGACGCTTCGGTGCAATCTGCTTGCGAAAGCGGGCTTTGGTAGTTTTGGAGATCCGGTCTTTGTGCTGCCCGAGGCCAAGAATGCTGTGCTCGGAGCAGTCAACTTCGGTCTGGCTCTTCACGGGCTGTGCTTCGTCCGACGGGCATCTCTGGAGACGGAAAGTTGGAGCTAAGATCTCTTTTCTGGTTTTGCGAAACACGAGATCCAGCATCTTTTTCCTCGCAGTGAAGGCCGTGTTTTCTTCGCCATGCAATACATCAGCCTCGAGCTGCGCTGGCCTGCTAAGGCAGTCGTCACCCAGGTTGTGCGATTGGGTCCTTCCGGGAGCTGTCCGTCCGGTGGAATCACACTCCGGGCGAGGTTCTTCCGCGGCCACTTTACTGGGGACCACGAAATTGTTCAAGCTTACTTGTCTTGACATCTTTGAAGGTTTTCTGAAGGAAATTCCGGCACGGGGTCTAGAATGGTTTGTGATATTCGAGGATAGCTGCCCAAGAGGTCGTCTTGGCCTTTGCAGGTCCTGCCCAGTTCGCGAAAGGCCTGAGGTCGGTTGCCCGTGTAACGCTTTCTGCTTGATGTGGCCCACTGTCCAGGCTCTAAGAATTGAGTGAACCTCGATGTTGTCCTTGCGAGTTCCGAGATTGATAGCCTTGTTGTTGGGTTTCGATCTGCCCAGGTCTTGACGCCTGCTGGCAGCTCTTGCAGCGATTCTGATGAATCTCGGTGCACTGGGCTCGACAACATCTGCAATGCCCAAAGCCGGTGGCGATGCAGCCCGTGTCTTTTGGGTGCTCTTTTTGGCAATGGTCTTTGGGTGCCAGGACTTGACGGCGCCGCTTGATGAGCGACTTGCATGATGCAAAGAATTTGAGATCCTGGGTTGTCGATAGCGCTGTTCTCCTTTGAACAATCTTTGCTGTGCATTCTTCCTTTTCTTGTTCGGGATGCCTCTTGATGTGCGATTCCGTTTGCCTCCCGGTAGCATCCAGTCAACGTAGTCTTCCTCAATCACTGACAAGTTATCGTCAATACCCTCCAAATTGTTACTAGGAGAGCTTAACTCGTGCCCAAGACCATGACTCAGGTCGACCGTTTGTCCCGGCAAGTCTTTTTCTCTTTCTTCTTCTTCTTCTTCGTCGTCGTCAAAGTCCTCGAGGAAATTGCTAGCCACCATGGCTGTTGCGTGCCTCACCGTGGCGACTCCACGCTGCCGCTCGTCCGGAGAGCGTGGCGAGGTTGGCCTCCTGAGAGCGCCTTTCTGTACAGTCTTGTTGGTTTGCTGATCCAACCTGAGCCATGAAGCAGGCAGCACACCTTTTATCCTCTTTCCAGTCCTCTGTATGATATCGGAATCGCTGCCTGAGGAGCGGTCTTCTAGTTCCGAAGCACCTTCGTCTTCGTCACCCTCCAAATCATTGGTAAGATCGACCACCTCGGACCAGTTTTCGATGTCAGCACCATTGCTCAGTCGCTGAAGAGATGTGGATGCAAAAGAATCATCTATTGACTGAGAGAACGGCCGAGGTGAGGCATCAGGAGTTGGGGAGTCGGCCAACGCCGGGTCCACCCGTAGGGGACCAGGCGAAGGCGGAATGTCCCAATCGTCATCCACGTGTACGGGCGGCGGTAGCTGCCCGAGCATCTCATGCCTGCTTTTCAGTCGCTTCCTCGACGTGGTTGATCTAGACGGCGTTGTTCGTTTTGACGGCTTGACGGGTTTCGCCGGTTTTAGAGCAAGGTCTCTGATGTCTGGAAACTCCTCTCCATTGATACTTGTGTCGTCCGTCTGTTGGCTGCGACCGTGCTCACTGCTCGTCTGTGGCTGACGACGAGGCGACGAAGTTCGTGGCGATGGTGACAAGGCCAATTCATCCACATCATCATCTAAGGAATAACTGAAGGTGTTCGTTCGAAGGCCCTGCGATTCTTCACCTGGACCACCTGAAGTTGGCTGGCTCTCTCCGCCGGTGTAATCCTGCTCTTGCGATACATTCTTGTCGAGGCTTTTGCTGAGATTCTGCTCCTGTAGAGCAATATGAATAGGTTTGACGCCATGGGATTTCATGAAACGACTGTACTGGGCATTCTCGAGGAGATATGGATGTTCTTGGATCGGCTTCCGAGGTCGTAGGGATCGACCAGCTCGTGGCGAGGACTCTACAGGCCTGTCTCGCCGAATATGCGTACTCTGGAGCTGGTTTGGCGGCTGGCTGTTGTGATTGGCCTCGCGATGTACTCTCGGGATTGGTGCCTCGCGACCGGGTTTGAGGGAGCTGCCAGGGAAGGGGTTGGCGGAAGGCGCAAGTATCTGGACAACGCTGGATGATATCTCGTCTCTCTCGGGCGGGATCGTGGTGGGTATGTTCTGGACTCCAGAGCTGCTTTCAAGCTTGTTTTGGGGGGCTTTTCCGCGTGTCATATGGTCGGCCACATCGCCTCCAACCGTAAGGCTGCTGCTGGGTGCATCTCGCTGTCCCCGATAGGGTGCATCTTGAGCATCTGCTACAAGATCCGCTGAGGCAGTTGACGGTGGTTCACTGGGCTTGTCGGGGGTCCTCTCACGCAGCAGATTAGCAGGGCTGGTCTCCTGTTGAGAATCGAGGGGCCCTGACGAGCCTGGGAACTCCCAGATGTCATCGTGTCGTTTTTCGAGCGGTGGCTTGGGCGGACTGTATCGTGCTGGTGGAGGCAGGGAGTCCTCAGAGTCGAAGCCTTCGTCGTCCGAGTCGGGGACTACACCCAGTTCCTTCCAGTTCCCCATGAGAGCTCCAATGCATTGTAGGGCTCGACGAACCGAGTTTCAATCTTTTAGAGGGTCGTCACTGGATCAGGTTGCCATGCCTGAGTTTCTGCGCTTACGTACACCACGGTCAAGTGAATCCCAGTTCACGCCTAGGGAGACGCGTTCGGCCCTGCGGTGAATCAATGAGACGCGTTGGGCGTTAGAGGTGGGGCGCTGTTACGGAATTATTTTGATAAACTGCAGCCCCGGGGCGTTGCGGAAAGCACCCGTACAGACCCCTCGCGGGTCAGGAACGAGACTACTTAGCTTATCATGCCCGCGGCTGTACATGTATTCAAAATTGAGGAAGCGGCAACTTTGTGGAGCATTTCAGTGACCACCAGACATTGTCGATTTACTGTCACTGTCTGAAACACGGCTGTCTGCAAGATGTCTGCTCGCAACCTCACCGCTCTTGGTTTCTCGGTGGGTATCGGCGTCATCACAGGTTCGTTTTCTCCGTGTTACAAAGACAGGATACACCCAGTGCTGAGGACCCCCACAGGAGTCTACATATTCAAGCCAACTCTTCAGGAACAGAGTGAATTCTGGCGAAATCCGGGGTATGTTGTTTCTGCACAAGTACACACCCTCGGGCCTCTTGTTGACCTGAAGCAGCGAAGCAAAACTGGGCAGTGCTACGGATAGTATCAACATGGGCCAGCACGACTTGAAAAATCAGCCACCAAACCGTCAAGGCCAAGGCCAAGGACAAGAGAAATAAGAAGCGAGAATATCCAATGCTGCGTGCACGACAGCGTCCGCGCATCTGTCGGCGTATCTCCACGTCCACCCGTTTAAACGCATCGACATGTTCTTCCTTCCCCGCCGATCGCGTCTCCTGTGCCTTGAAAATGTTTGCTTGGGACTGCGGAACGCCCGAGTTGGAGCAAGTTGTCGAGTCCTTTCTATTTGATTGTCTCCCGTGGAAAGCTCGGCCTTCCCAAGGTTAACCACAGCTTGCCATTCACGATATCATGGTCAGATGATGGGACAGATGTCAGAGAAAGGGCTGCTAGAATAAAAATTCTCAACGCCCTCCTAAAATTAATATCTCATATATCATGATAATAAAAATTATATCTTTAATTTACAAAAACATACTTAATAAAAAAGAATGAAAAAAAATAATAATAAGAATTTAAGAATTTTTATATGAAAAGTTATAAAAATATTATTTAATAAATTAAGTTAACTTATATAAATAATATAGAATTAAATATTTAATTATATAGGTATTATATAAGTAAATGTTCTTTTCTTTTGCCTTTATAGTAACTGTAGGGCTATCTATTAGTCCCACAGTATATCCCAACCCTGATTGAGCTGCTACCTTGGTAGACAGTGATGTATGATCTAATGCTGTGTATACAATTCCTGTAAAAGAGCTGGCTGTGGGGGGGGGGGCAAGCAGTGTTGTTGGAATATGATGAATCAGAAACGAGTTGACCTTCTGATAAGGACTGATTGGCTGCTGCCACTTATGTAAGCATGACAGCTGTGGGTGGCCTGATTTCTGCTGCAGCAGGAAGCTGGTGGGAATCCGAAGAATTCAAGCCGGGACGCCCCAAAACTCTCGAGGCTAACAAGAGCAACGTTTGACGGTCACGACCTTAGCAATTGGTTCCATCTCCACTCTTCCCCAGCGACCCTTCCACCAACTTCTCTGATCCCATCCATCCACGATCCTTTCTCGACCGGCCACGCCTCACCCCCATCACCAGCACACCACTTCCTCTCCGCAAGCATTCACAATGATGCGCCTCCCGACATCAGCCGCCCTGCGCGCCACCGTCACCAGGGCCGGCCGCCAGGCCACCACCTCCTCCGCCATGGTCACCCGGGCTGCCGCCTCCACCCACGCCATCTCCAACCCTACCCTGGCCAACATCGAGAAGAGATGGGAGGGTATGCCTCTGCAGGAGCAGGCTGAGCTGTGGATGGCTCTGCGCGACCGCATGAAGGAGAACTGGGCCGACCTAACCCTCCAGGAGAAGAAGGCCGGTGAGTGCACACCACCCGAGCCCCAATGCAGCATCGTCACTTCCGCTGGACAACCCAGACGCACCTGTAGGGGCCCCATCGGGCTTCAGACAGGTGCTTGCGTGCCCGTCGAGCCCAATTGGCCCCTGCCTGTCGTGCCCGAGTCCTCGATGCGGCATGAACACGCTCTAGCCGACAAACGCTGACACAAATGCCTCATAGCCTACTGGATTGCTTTCGGCCCTCACGGCCCACGTGCGCAGGCCCCCGCCGACGAGAACAAGAAGGTCATACTCTACGTCCTCGCCGGCCTCGGTGCCTCCCTGACCATCTTCGCTACCATGCGCATGTTCGCCAAGCCCCCACCACACACCATGACGCGCGAGTGGCAGGAGGCTTCCAACGAGTACCTCAAGGTCCGCCAAACCTCTGTATTATGCACGGGTACATTTCGCATGCTGACTGAGGCCATCACACATATAGGAGCAAAAAGCCGACCCTTTCACCGGCGTCGCATCGCCCGACTACAAGGGCCAGGGACAGGTCCAATCGCCGCCCGCGAAGGCTTAAGCCGCTCAGGCAACAGATGGAAGAGGTCTTCTCCTTTGTCAGTAGAAGAGGCAGAAACAAAAGCCGCAGGGACAGGAACAATACCATCATCGCCTCATGGCCTCACCTCCATGTACGAAATGATGTCTAGAGAAAGGGAGAGCATTGGTGTGGCGGCATGGTTGGATGTGGTGATTTTATACGTGGATGTAAATATGTGTACGAGAATCCCAAGATCCTTCAACAGCATCGGTTTTGCGAGCCCATGATCCCAGCACACCCGGGAACGACTCCAGGTCTCGTCAGAGTTCCAGATCCACCCGACTGGCCCAATTCGTTGGACGAACCGACGATGCCGAACATCCGTTCGGCCTAGGACAAGACGTACCGACCTACCATCATACAAGAAACGATGCCGCAAGAAACGATGCCGCAAGAAACGATGCCCCAAGTGCAAGGGGGTTTACAGCGCTTCGCATTTGCCGCTGTCTGTCGAAGCCGGACGATGTCCTTCCATTACGTGTGTGGGAGTTATGTGTGCTAATCCATGCAATGCTGAAGATGCCGATGCGCCAGTCCGTGATTCGACTTACCCACGCCCCCAAGCGACGTCCTTGTGGCTGTCTCTCAGCAGCTGCGTTTGCGCCGTGCGCTATTCGCCGCTTTGCCCTGCCTCTCTGTACTGTTCAAATGTCGACACAGCAGCCTCATCCACTTCTTGGGGCTGGTCTTCTGCCCTGATACGCCTCTCGACTTCCAACCACCCGTCTCTACCCCAGTAGCCGGCCTTCTCCCGCCCTCTCACGCAAGCTTCTGTGATGAGAACGTGTTGCACGGGGGCCTCATACATCGGTTCAGCAAGCACTCTCTCCATTTCCATCTTCAGCCCTCGGGCACCAGTGCCGTTCTCGAGGGCTCGCTCAGCAATAGCCAGGAGGGCACGAGTGGTGAAGTACAGTTTGGAAGGATAGGTCTCGAATAATGCTCTATACTGTGCGACAAGCCCGTTACGGGGGACCGTCAAGATCCGAAACAGTTCATCTTGTGAAAGTGGTGACAATGCGATGATGTTATGCAGCCGACCAATGAGCTCCGGGATGAAACCGAAAGCCTGCAGGTCATCGGGCGTGGTCAGGTCCACTGAGAGGGGCTCATGTCAGTCTCTTTCATGTCCTACGAGACCTCATTCGGTGTGCCACCCGAGACGACTCACTTGGTGTGAAGCTAGTGCTTCCAGGCTCATCCGCTGACGGTGCTAGGGGTTGATGCGGCAGGTGGGAGTACATTTCCCGCGGCAGGACAGTCTTGTTGCCCTTCTTTGACGACCGGCCTTCACCGATTTCAGCCCCGAATCCAAGCGACGGTTTCGAAACTCTCGCCAGAATGTGTTTTTCAAGGCCAACGAAAGCCCCGCAGAAGACAAAGAGAATGTTCCTTGTGTCGATGGTGAACTGGTCTGTTCTGCCGGAGGTGGGAGGAGTGGGAGGAGCCAAGCCCGAGCTGCCCGACCCGTAGTTGCTCGTTATGGGGGCGGCAGATCGCGGCGACTTGTTGTCCTTAACGTTGATTGTTACTTTTGTCCCCTCCACGAGCTTGAGGAGGGCCTGTTGGACACCCTCCCCACCGACGTCACGGCCGTTGGATGTTTCTCTTCGCGCGATCTTGTCGAACTCATCCAAGACTACAATCCCGTTCTCGGTCGCTCTCGTGTCGTAGCCCGATTCGATCAAGAGTCTCTCGATGCAGCTCTCGACATCCTGGCCTATGTAGCCGGCTTGCGTAAAGGAATTACAGTCACATATTGTAAACGGAACGTTGAGCTTCTTGCTCAGGGTCCTAGAGCGCCTCTTAGTATACCCGGTGGAAGGCGCAGGAGATGGCTAGGGCAATGAGGCATACTCGAGAATATATGTCTTTCCAACACCCGTGGGGCCTATCAACAACAGATTACTTTTGTCTATTCTGGTGTGGTGAGGAATGGTCGGGTCTTCGGGGATGTAGAAATCAGCGACGGCGTTGGCAGCGGCGTCGGCATCCGTGACTTGATGGCTCTGGTGTATGGACTCGTAGTGGCCAGGGAACTCGTCTGGGTATCTACCATCAGTACACGATACATGGACGCCGTGGACGGGGCTGAAAGGGCTGACCTTCGACCGGGTGGGGGTCACGATAAGGCTCGAGGCGGTCTCTCTCCCGCGTGCGGTTCTGGCGTTGCAGCTTCTCCCGGTGTTTGTTATCCTGGTCCTGGTCGTGCCTCCGCCTCCTGAGGTTCTGGTAGTGATTGAAGATGGCGGAGCATATGGTCTTTTTGGCCCTTTCCTGGCCCACGACGTACTCGTCGACGCGGCTCTTGAGATCGCGGGGATAGAATTGTGGGACCCCAAAGGTCGGGTTGGCGAACATGGGCCCGCGGTCGGACACATCGGTGGGGTCATAGGAACTGGTGAAGCCCGAGTTGAAGCTGTGTGGTCTCCTCGAGGATCGGGATGGCGTGGACACAGAGAAGGCCCGATATCCAGAGCCAGAGCACTGTAACGGCCCTTGCAGGTGAGAGGGGGTCGGGGCCGGGGCTTTTCGGCGGGCGTGGGACAGTGGCAACAGCTGCAATCGCGACCGTAAGGCGGCCATGATCATGTCCAGGAACTGCGCAACATGCTAAGGAAGACCCGTGTCTGGGGGTATTCCGTGCTCTCTGAGGTTACGATGGAGGATCTTTGGTACAGTCTATTGGTTCAACAGAAGGACTAGAAGATGGGGATGGTCCAGCCGATTGTACGTGGCGGCGCTTGGGGGCCTGATGGTCGTGAGAGAAGAGGGCGTTACGCAAGCAGTCTTCCACGGCGCGGCCGTCCGTAGCTCTGTCCGGGGTCACACAGGCAGAATTGGCGTGGCGTTGTCGGCCCACCTGCATGCTCCTACCAAGTACCATTGAAACAATGGCGGGGTTGACCTTACCTAATGATCCTGGGTGCCCGCCTTTTTGCTCGTCCCAACCCCAAGCTCCTACCCCAAGCCGCCCACTTCTGCCACTCTGCCCACTGCAGCGGCTCACAGGGTCTCTTCCGAGTCTGGGGTCTGGGGAAATGGCAAGCCAGCACATCCTGGACACTGATCGCTGCCCACCCCTCTTCCCCAACCCCAAGGTTGAGGACTATAGTGTGAGCATGCAGTCTACTGTCAGACAGATCAAAGCTAGGTTTAATGATTGATGGTAACTAATTTGTATGTTCAACAGGATCGTTGGAGATGCCCTACATGACCCGGCGGCCCCGAGCGATTGTTGAGGCCATGCAGGCATGGCTTGCATGTATCGGCGGGATTGTGCTGCGTTTTCAGAGATGCCCAGGGCCTTACCTACCTACCTGCCAGGCATGTAGTACCCAGATAGGTTGCGATAGGGTGCTGTATTTACAGCGGTCACTGCGTCTGGGTTTTTTTTTTTCGTTGAATTCGTCGCTGCTGCCCGACGTCATAATACATACACAAATGGTCGACTTGGTGCTTCATCACGCTACCATTCGGCTCCTCTTCCAAGGAGCTCTACGCATGCTCTGCATCACAGGTCACACAAGGCCTTCCGTACAAGTGCGGCACATAAAAGAAGCAACCCCATCGCAGGATTTGTTTTGCCTGCTTGCCCTTCACTAGTCCTGATCAATTCCTCAGCTCCCTGTCAGGCCTGTTTACTTTTCATCACCGTGCACAGGCAGCTCTCGTAGAAGCTCATCCCAGTCCAGTCCGCTCGTACATTCTCCGCCTCCAGGTATTAGCCTCGCCACCACATCCCGATTGCTTCGTCCAGCTGCGAGACGCCCGGCTCCTGCGTGTTGCACACAGACAGCGTGACCATGGCCGACACCGCCGAGCATGCATCCAACACGTTGATCCAAGACGGTGGGCAGGCTGCTCCCGGCACCGATTCCGCTCAAGACCTAGGTAGGGCAATTCGCGACCACGCCAGCACTTCCCAGGACACAGCTGACCTGCTCCCAGGTGTCCTGCAGATTGATCCCTGGCTCTCGCCCTTCCAGGACGTGCTGAAGCGAAGAGTCTCCAGAACAAAGGATTGGATCAAGAAGATTGAGGAGACAGAAGGTGGCCTGACCAAGTTCACGAAGGCAAGCTGCTTCCAAACACCACGCATGCGGCTCTCTCGAGGGAACACGTCCATACTGACTGCACTACTCTAGGGAACTGATATATTCGGTCTCAATGTCGATAAGAACAACAATGTTGTCTATCGAGAGTGGGCTCCCAACGCCCAGCAGGCTTTCCTCATAGGGGATTTCAGTAAGAGCTAAACACCCTATGCTTGACCAGCATCGTCGCCCCGTGCTAACGCTGTGTAGACGGTTGGAACCGTGACTCTCATCCCATGAAGAAGAATGCCTTTGGAGTTTTCGAGATCACAGTTGCTCCCAACGAGCACGGTCAAGTCGCAATTCCTCACAATTCCAAGATCAAGGTGACTTAGCACCCCGCCTGTTTTTTCCAGCGTGCGTCTGGCTGACCATGCCCACAAGATCTCACTGGTGCTTCCAGACGGCAACAGGATCGATCGTCTCCCGGCTTGGATCAAGTATGTCACACAGGATATCTCAGTGTCACCTGCATACGATGCCAGGTTCTGGAACCCTCCCCAGGAAGAGAAGTACGTCTTTAAGCACCCCAGGCCAAAGAAGCCCCTAAGTGCTCGTGTGTACGAGGCACACGTCGGCATATCGTCACCTGAGCTCAGGGTTGCCACATACAAGGAGTTCACCAAGAACATGCTCCCAAGGATCAAGTCGCTGGGCTACAATGTCATACAGCTCATGGCCGTCATGGAGCATGCCTATTATGCAAGTTTTGGCTACCAAGTCAACAACTTCTTCGCCGCCAGCAGCAGGTATGGCCCTCCTGAGGACCTCAAGGAGCTGATCGACACTGCCCACAGCCTGGGCCTCGTTGTCTTGTTGGACGTTGTTCACAGCCACGCCTCAAAGAATGTTCTCGATGGATTGAACGAGTTTGACGGCACCGATCATCAGTACTTCCACGGGGGGGCCAGGGGAAAGCATGACCAGTGGGACAGCCGACTGTTCAACTATGGGCATCACGAAGTCATGCGTTTCCTCCTGAGCAATCTCCGCTTCTGGATGGACGAGTACCAATTCGATGGTTTTAGATTCGATGGCGTGACAAGCATGCTCTATCTCCACCATGGCTTGGGGACGTGAGTCTACCATTCCGGCATTTCTAACTCGATGCGGGCTGGGCTAACATGATATTTCAAAGTGGGTTTTCCGGCGGATATCACGAGTATTTTGGCTCGGATGTCGACGAAGAGGCGGTGGTTTATCTCATGCTCGCCAACGAAATGCTCCACGAGATCTACCCTGAGTGCATCACCGTTGCCGAGGATGTGTCGGGTATGCCAGCTCTGGGCGTGCCACTGTCCTTGGGAGGTGTGGGATTTGATTATCGTCTGGCCATGGCCGTCCCTGACATGTGGATCAAGATCTTGAAGGAAAAGAAAGACGAGGATTGGGACCTGGCCAACATCTGCTTTACGCTGACAAACAGGCGACATGGAGAGAAATGTATCGCTTACTGCGAGAGTCATGACCAGGCGTAGGTTTCCAGGACCTCCTTTCATGGCCACAACGGCGCACACGTTTTGCTGACGCTGAGACAGTCTGGTCGGAGACAAGACCTTGATTTTCCACCTCTGCGACGCAGAGATGTACACAAACATGTCGACCCTCACTCCCCTGACGCCCGTCATTGCGCGAGGGATGGCCCTGCACAAGATGATCCGACTGCTCACAAACTCCCTGGGTGGCGAAGGCTATCTCAACTTTGAGGGCAATGAGTTTGGCCACCCTGAGTGGCTCGACTTTCCCCGTGAGGGCAACCAGAACTCATTCTGGTACGCCCGACGACAGCTTAACCTCACGGACGACCCTTTGTTGAGGTACCAGTTCCTCGACCACTTCGACAGACTCATGAACCTCTGCGAAGCGAAGTACGGGTGGCTGCACTCCCCGCAGGCGTACATCTCCCTAAAGCACGACGGGGACAAGGTAGTTGTGTTTGAACGAGCCGGTCTGGTATTTGTGTTCAACTTCCACCCGACGAACAGCTATACCGACTATCGGATTGGGGTCGACGTTGAAGGGACCTATAAGATCGTCCTGAACACAGACGACAAGGACGTGGGTGGGTTCAACTCGGTCGACACCAACACCAGATTCTTGTAAGTCGACTATTGCTATTAAAAGTCCTCTCTGAATAGCCGGAGCTAATACCGGGCAAGCACAACACCAATGGAGTGGAACAACCGCAAGAACTGGACGCATGTCTATATCCCGTCACGGAGCGCCATTGTAAGTTGCTCGACCCTCATCCAACAAGGTGACGGCTTGGAGATTGACACTTGTGCACAGGTCCTTGCCCTGGAATCGGCCGCCTAGCAGCGCCATAGTGATCGGTATACAGGAAACGAGCGGCCCGCGTTGTCAGATGATACCTAACACGGTTGAGCCTGTAATGTTGACGGGGCATTGACGGGGGCTTTTCAACAGCGTTGCCCAGTTGAAGATTGAGGCTGAATAGAGAAGAACAAATGTACAAGTTTGCTGTGCAGACGCAGTAATTGGGGACTATTTTGTCTGTAAAATTTTAGACCGTCTCCAGATCCGGTCGTATCACAACGAGAGTGAGCAGTACAACCACCAATCCCACCTGGTCTACTAGGCAGGGCATGAATTTCCTGTCGCCGGAGGGTCGTGCATCGTGTAAAAAAAAAAATTGAGTCACCAGTCTTCCCAATGGAACAAAATGTCTTTGTCAAGGCGTAAAGGTCTGGTATTCTGGTATTCTGCGTGCCCGGGACCGGGTTAGCTGAGATGTGTTCCAGGTATCCGTCTCCTCAACCGGGTGACCGGGAGTGAGGGACCAGCTGGCGGGACGAGTACTCTGGCAAGCAGCTTCGACGGGCCTTGTCCGGCGCTCCTCATTCAGCAGAGACCAACGAGCCGTGCACAATTCTTCTAGAAATCGCGGTCATAAATCAATAGTCTCTCGCGAATTTGCATCGGTCCATCGGGACGTGGGAGTGAGTTCAAATGAAAGAGTGAGTCGCCTCTCTCGCTACAGCTGGCTGCGTTTTGGTCCGGTTTGTCCAGCCCGAGGAACGGAAGGCCCAGGTCACGTGCAGGAAAGGGAAGGGGGTGGAGCAGCTCGGATCTCCAGCTTCTAGCTAAACGACTTTTCCCGCGTCAACTCAATCTTTTCCTCCAGCCTCCATCACTACCCAACTCCACTCCCATCAGAAGTCGTTCTTAGATATCTGGCAAGATGTTCAAGAGGTTAGCAGCTACTCCTTCCCACAGTCCACGACGCCCCCAGCGGCCAATTGAGCCCAATTGAGCTGCAGGTGGCCTCGGCGGGCGGTTGACGTCGACCGAAAGCTGACCAGCATTCTTGCACCACAGCGGCATCAGGAACTTCGCCCGCGCGAGACCGTCCTTCGCGGCCGCTGCCACCAGGCGCGCCGGTCCCTCTCCCTTCAAGTTCCCCATCACCAGCCGCTTCGCCAGCACATCCAGCGTTGGCGATGGAAAGATCTACCAGGTACGCTCACCCACACGCACACCCGCGCCTTCCTGCGACGCGCCCCGTCCCGCCCCGGCTTCCCGCCCAAGGCTAACAAAATACCTCAACAGGTCATCGGCGCCGTCGTCGACGGTCAGTCAACCACATCACCAAGCTCTACCCGGGCTTCCTCGTTAGCGAGGACGAGTCGCTGATCCCCGTCGCAGTGAAATTCGACACGGCCAAGCTTCCCCCAATTCTCAACGCCCTCCAGACAGACAACCAGGGCAACAAGCTTGTCCTCGAGGTTTCGGTACGTCGGCGCCCACCTCGGTAGCTCCAGACAACGCCCCCCGAAGCTAACCCTGCCTGTAGCAACATCTCGGCGAGAATGTTGTCCGTTGCATTGCCATGGACGGTAAGTTGCGAGCAGCCCGGACATGTGTCGCCTTGTTGCTAATCGCCGCCTAGGTACCGAGGGTCTCGTCCGTGGCGCCAAGGCCACCGACACCGGCGCTCCCATCACCATTCCCGTCGGCCCTGCTACCCTGGGACGTATCATGAACGTCACTGGTGACCCCATCGACGAGCGTGGGCCCATCAAGACCGACAAGTTCCTCCCCATCCACGCCGACCCTCCCGAGTTCACCGAGCAATCCACCACCGCTGAGATTCTGGTCACCGGTATCAAGGTCGTCGATCTGCTCGCCCCCTACGCTCGTGGTGGTAAGATTGGTCTGTTCGGTGGTGCTGGTGTCGGAAAGACCGTCTTCATCCAGGAGTTGATCAACAACATCGCCAAGGCCCACGGTGGTTACTCTGTCTTCACCGGTGTCGGCGAGCGTACCCGTGAGGGCAACGATCTGTACCACGAAATGCAGGAGACCTCCGTCATCCAGCTTGAGGGCGAGTCCAAGGTCGCCCTGGTCTTCGGTCAGATGAACGAGCCCCCAGGAGCCCGTGCTCGTGTTGCCCTGACTGGTCTCACCGTTGCCGAGTACTTCCGTGACCAGGAGGGTCAGGATGGTACGTCATCACACACCTTGGAGCGATTAACGCGCGCGCGCCTAGCTGACACAGTCCCACAGTGCTTCTCTTCATCGACAACATCTTCCGTTTCACCCAGGCCGGTTCTGAGGTGTCTGCCCTGCTGGGTCGTATCCCCTCTGCCGTCGGTTACCAGCCCACCCTCGCCATCGACATGGGTGGTATGCAGGAGCGTATCACCACCACCAAGAAGGGTTCCATTACCTCCGTCCAGGCCGTCTACGTGCCTGCTGACGATCTGACTGATCCCGCCCCCGCCACCACCTTCGCTCACTTGGACGCCACCACTGTGCTGTCTCGTGGTATCTCTGAGCTGGGTATCTACCCCGCTGTCGACCCTCTCGACTCCAAGTCCCGTATGCTGGACCCTCGTGTCGTTGGACAGGATCACTACGATACCGCCACCCGTGTGCAGCAGATCCTCCAGGAGTACAAGTCTCTCCAGGATATCATTGCCATTCTGGGTATGGACGAACTTTCCGAGGCCGACAAGCTCACTGTCGAGCGTGCCCGAAAGATCCAGCGTTTCCTGTCGCAGCCCTTCACTGTCGCCCAGGTCTTCACTGGTATCGAGGGCAAGCTTGTCGACCTGAAGGACACCATCTCCTCCTTCAAGGCCATCCTCGGTGGTGAGGGTGACGACCTGCCTGAGGGTGCCTTCTACATGGTTGGCGACTTCGCTTCCGCCCGGGCAAAGGGTGAGCAGATTCTGGCTGATCTGGAGAAGAGCTCGTAAGGAGGCTGGTTCGATGTAGAATAAAGTGGGTATTGCATGGGAGAGTTGGGGCCCGTGTGTAGATGCGCGGATCGAGTTCACGGGAATGTCATCGTAGCTCAATCAATCTTTTCTCCTTTGTGAGCCGTGTACGTGTACCAAGACAATCAAAGTAATCCAAGGATTTGCCGGGTCAGAATAACATGTGCTGCGAGCTTGGGTGATGTGGACTGTGGGCGACCACTTCTGAGGAGGGCATCTGCCTTCCAACCTCGAATCAAACCGGGGCTAGGTCAGCATCTAAAGCATAACAGAGCTGGCATGACAGCCTCAGCATATAACCGCTCGATAACAGACAACACATGCGCTAGATCTACACAGCAAAGAGGGAACAAACTCTCTGACCCGATAGGAGGATTTCGGCCTTTAGAGAGCATAGCGTGAAAATGGAGGTTACCAACCAGCTCCATCCACACTTAATTTCGTTCTGATTAACCTAGAGAATGCTGTACCAACTAAGGGCTATCACCACGTCCAGCAAGTAAATATCTATCAAACCTCTTGGTGTCATGTAGCTCGAGCTGCATTCTGAAAAAGTTTCATTGAGTTCTCGTTTCCTGATGAACGTAGCGCACCGGCTCTCTGTTCCAGGCGTCGACGTTTATTAATGATGACCACGCCTGCCAATAGCCAGTAATGAGTGTCCCCATGCGCCAGGTGAGGCAACCGTTGCGAATTATGCTGTGTTAAAGATCAGCCCGCCCGTCTAGTAGCGTTCCCTCCTGTAGCGCTAAGCTAGCTAGCCGTGACCATTACAGGCGAGTGTGTGAGGGATTCCTCGCGAAATAGTAAGGATTATGCGGGCGCAGATGAGTAAATGGGCTCGGTACGTGATGAGCGATAAGGCATGATAATGAGGACAAGGGTAGGGAGGTTGGGCCCGGAATCTTTTCTAAAGACAAGACACAATTTGGCTACCATTCCCTGGTAGGCTCAACTAACCCTGATTGACTGGAGGAGGAGTATACCACAGCCTAGAAGGGAGAATATCAATACAGAAGCGCCCCCGAAGCAGCACTGTTCAGCCACCAGGGCCACTCGGTCATTTGGTCCTTGCCCAGTAGATGATGCCGCGATGTACAGCAAGCAGTATACCACCGTGAAGTCCGTTGTACACGAAATCTATCTTGTATTTACAAGGAAATGCTTCGGGAATTCCGACCCATTACTTTCTAATCATTGCGTCCTCAGACTTGGTGACCTGAGGTACAACCTCGAAGCCCATCCGACTTCTCTTCTTTTTCCGCCTGGAGTCCCCATACTGTTCGTCGAATTTGCGAAGAGCCCTGAGGCTCTGCATGTCCTCTGAGATGGAGGCGCTAATGTCCTTGGACGCCTTTTCGAAGTGCGCCTTGGTCAGGATACGCTTTGCTGGGAACTCGTACGCTACGTCTGCGTCCTTCGCTGCGAGCTCCTCCTTAGCTGCCTCCATAGCTGCCGCTACGGCAAGGTTCTTCAGGTCCGAGCCGCTGTAGAGCTCTGTGTCGGTCGCGAGCTGTTCGAGTGAGACAGCAGGGTCCAGCATTTCATCCCTGAGCAGAGATTGAAGGATCGCCAGCCTCGAGGCTCTCAACGGAAGATCCAGCAGTATCCTTCTTGGAAGTCGTCTCAGAACAGCCTCATCAAGGTCTTGTGGGGCGTTGGTGCTGACAAGAACGAATATCTGCTGTGTGTTTAGTGCATTGGTCAGGCCATCCCACTCTCGCAGGAACTGATTGATTGTTTCTCTATGAGAGGGTTGTCAGTCGATTGCTCCTCGCCATGCCCTCTCACGAGGCTTCTATAATTCGGAAAAAGATGTTTAAAAGCCTACCTGTATCCGCCCCTGTTGGGCTGGCGCCCCCTCGAGCCGAGGAGTGAATCCGCCTCGTCAAGGAAGACGACCACGGGCGACAATTTTCGAGCAAGAGAGAAAACGGCTCGCACGTTCTTCTCGCTGTTTCCAACCCACATGTCGTTAATGGAAGCTGCGCTAATTTCGAGCATGTTTGCCCCGGAGCCTTTTGCGACTGCTTTGGCCATCAGGGTCTTGCCGGTGCCGGGCGGGCCGTACAACAGACAGCCATGAATCCGCTCACGTGCGAGTACTCCATATGAGAACGCCTTGGGGTGCTGGATGGAGAGGGTCGTAAGGGCCATCAGGGACTCGCGGATCTCTGCAGGCACAATCACCTCGTCAAAGGTCGTATGTATCTCACCCACGTTGACGATGCCTGAGAGAAGCTTCTTCTCCTCGTCATCAAGATCACCGAGGGGGCCTTTCCGTCGGCCGGATGAAGATGTGGCATCTGAATTGATGCTGTTGGCTAAGGCCATGAGATCCTGAATTGGGGAGCTTGGGGCCAGTGCAGGCACGGCGGAGCACTTTGCGAGGTCTCCGAACATATTGGAGCGCGCCCCATCTACCAGTTTCATCTGTTTGAGAGCCTCTGCAAGTGTCGAGGCATCAAGAATGCCAGTCAGTCTTTCCAAGCCAATGGCTTGCGTACAAATTCGATATATCCAGTGGTTTGAGTAGATGCCGCTAGAAAGATGGGTGACAAGCTCGCGTACAGCCTCGTTAGAGTCAGACTCCGAGCCATTGAGCAGCAGTACCTGTGCCTGCTCACCTCTGAGGCATTCTAGCATCCAATTGATGTTACTCAGATTGTCCAGGACATTGTCCTGCTGTTCCCATGTCTTGAGCTCTGGAAGCTCGCCAGTGCTGGGAGAGAAAAAGATAGGGTAGCAGTCACCGCTGCTCAATTCTTTGACTTTGCTGTGCCACTGCTTGGAGGCATTCTTGTCATTGGATACAGAGCCGACGATGACGACGCTGGATCCGTCCTGCCAGAGACGGTCGACAACAGTCCTCAATTTCTCGAGGATTGATGCACCCTCCGCAGTCATCATGAGCTCGACATAGTTATGCACATGTACGATGAGCCGCTCCGGCTTGTCCGACTGCCCGCCCAGCCGTCTCTTGGCGGCAGCCGAGCCAACAATCTCTTTGAGGGCGTGAGTTGATTTCAGATCATCCCAGGTGGCGCGGTCATCTCTGGCTGGCGATAGCAGCTTCACAACGCTCATCCCCTTGGCTAGGATATCATCCTCACCCTCCGACGTCGAGGGCGTGGTGAAGGATCTGCCATTCGCTTCAGCTGCGGCATAGCCCAGCGTCGATATTTGGCTGCGCCCGAAGTACAGAGTTGAGCCAAGGTATGCCCCAACAATACTAGCCAATCTTGCGGCGTCCAGATGTATGACATCGGCGGACAACTCCGTAGCAACATGCCCGACAATGTTATTCGCGACCCGGCTGCCCTTATAATTGTGCACATACAGTAGCGAGATAGGGCGCTTTTTAGGATCCTTGGTAGCCCTTATTGGGGGAGCTACCGCATGTAGCTCGGCAGAGATGGTCGATATGAGCTCACGGCCGATGGCCCGCTCAGCAGACGGCGCGCTCGCTTCCTCGGAGGTGGCAGATGCCCAAATACCGCCAAGCTCCTGCTCAGGGCTGGAGGCAGGGCGTTCGGATCGGAAGTATCGCCAAAGACTGTCCCACAGTCGATCTCCTGTTGCATCCTTCGAATCCGAGATGTGTACATGATCGTCCAGGAACCAGCGGGGAAGATTGACTGGAGGGAGCCCGTTGCTCGTTGCGGGGTTGGTCGCACGTCCTCTGCCGGAGGGCAGAGGGGAGAACAGCTGCGGTCGCTTGGTCTCGCTCGTGTCGGATACGCCGGGTGGTTGTGCCTGTTCGCTATTGTCTTCTCCTTCCTCGCCTTCTTTCCCTCCTGGCTTGTCGGGCGAGCTTGAGCCATTGGGTTTGCTGGACACAGGACGAGCCTGGGTAGGGCGTAGCCATGCACCAAACGGTGGTGGCAGCCCTGGCGAGCCGAGGCCCTCACACCGCAGTGGCTGCGCCCTCGCCCTCGCCTGGGCCCGTAGGCATCGCGCTGCAGGGAGGCGGGCTCTTGTCCCTACAGCATGCATTCGGATGACTGGAAAGAGGCGTTGACCCCAGTGACCATCTCGAGTCGTTGGACAGGGTCGAGATTGATCTGTCAACAATGACCGAGCTACAGATTCCTTCGGCGTGGAGATGTCGCTGAAGTTGGCGCAACCGGAGGCAGAGAATTCGGACTGTCGTCTTTGAGGCCGTTTCTTTCGATGTCTTTGTCAGCCGGACAGGCGGGGGACCCCTGCCTCGACGCCATGCCCGGTCGCCGGCACTAAACCATATAAGAATTCACATAGCCAACACTTACATATCTAATTCATAGACCTTATTTATATGCTCAATTTATTAAACTTAATTAAAATTAGATGTGTAAATTAGGTTTGTAAGTGTTAGGTGCATAGGTGTATGGGTGTATGGGTGTTGGGTGGGTGTGTGAGTTTAGCTTAGGTGATGGGTGTGTTATATATGGGTATTAGGTGTATGGGTATTAGGTGTATGGGTATTGGGTGTATGGGTGTTGGGTGTATGGGTATTGGGTGTATGGGTGTTGGGTGTATGGGTGGGTGTGTGAAGCTGGCCTGGGTGATGCGCTCTGGTCGGCTGCATTTATGGCATGAGTTGATATACCGGTGTACCCTCCGTTTTCGCAGGTGCGAATCTCCGTATTCTTATATTTACCCACTTGAGACAACATTGAAGGACTCGCAAAAGCAGGGGGAAAAGAAGACCTGGCCGGGGGGGGGGATTGTGGGAGCGATACTCGCTGAATGTTAGCACGCATCAAAATGGCTCCTCTGGCCCGGGATTTCTACAATGATGATTTACGATTCAACCAACCACGCAGTATGGTCATCACATCCTGGCGCCTACTCGAACGAATTGTACCCACGTGGCCGACTTGCTGACCCTCTCGATCCCTCTGTTGGTGTGATTATACCTAGCATCATCTCCCTGCTTGTACGCGAGCTTCTGGGATGTCTCTTCTACTTGAACGCCTGCCTACCTCGATGATGGTCGCTTTGTTCTACTTTTGCACACAGCCTTACAAGGCGACGACTGTCGGATCCCACCCTCAGTCGTTCTCCGTTGATAAAGTGATGCCCTCCTGTTCTAGTGCTGCCTTGTATAGGCTCTCCGCTTTCACCAGAGCTGCCATGGACGGGCCTAGTAGCGTCATGACAGCAGCCCGGCCACCGCCGACCGAGTCCGCCTTGAAACGCTGCTTGATTCGAGTTTTCTGGTAGTGTTCCCTGATCTTCTTTCTCTCCTCTTCGATCAGCTTGTTCCTCAGTTGCTCAGCCTCGTCCGCTATTGCCGTGATGCGCGTCATCGACCTCCTCAACGAGTCCACGTGATATCCCAGCTCTTGGGCCCGGTCTGGGTCTCCCGACAGGAATGCGTTCCAAAACTGCTTGAGAAACTCATTGGTGGTGGCATTCGTGAGTTTGCACTTGTCCTTGAGGTCCTTCGGTATTCCCATAGGTGTGTTCTCGTCCGAACTGTGACCGTACTGCTCCGCCCGGCTCTGGGCCAATCCCGCGAGCACCTGCTTCTGCGCTGCTTTCCTTGCCGCCCGAGATCCTACATGTGAGATCTTGGAAGTCTCATCATCACTATCGCTGTCCTCATCTATGCCGATGCTTCCATGCAGATCAACTCCGCCAGATGGATCTCCCTGTAAGAGATCAATGTCCGAGGAGACTTCCGCTATGACCACCGAGGGCACCTGTTTCTCATAAACCATATCATTGACAGAGGCGGACGGGTTGTGCTCTGCAAAAAAACGGCCTTGTTCCTTGACATTAAGAATGATCCTGTTCTCTTCATTGTCTGCTCTCAGGTCACGGAGCGCCAGCTCCCGCCATGTTGTGTCCTCGGCAGCCGGCGCATCCCCTGGGCCTCCATCTGTCGGGGCTACATTGGAGAGGAGCTTCTCGCTGGTCGCGTTCAGAACCTGGATGATGGGTATGTTCCTCTTGGGCTGCATCTCGATGTCCTTGCGGTTGCCGCTCTTGACGCTGCCCGTGTTCTCCTCATTCCCCTCGACATCAATGATGTGAGGGACATGTGCCGCTAGGATCTTGCTCGTATACGCACTGCGGTCCTCGGAGGCATCATACTTGTCAAAGACAGGGTCGCGTCTGTCAGTGTCTGACACTCGCTCGCCCTTGAGCTGCTTGCAAAGTCTAGACAGGAAGAACCTGGACCAGAACTCGCCGTCGTTCAGCTTGGGAACGTTCTCGTTGTATGCCCTCTTGACGATTGGATGCTGGTTGAAGATCTGGAGGATCTCGGCCTGGTGAAGATTGAGCTCCACCCTCTCCTGGCCCGTCTCGGCATCCTGTATGGTCTTGGTCTTGAAAGTGGGCAAGATGTTGTAAGAGCCTCGCTTCTGATTGACGTCGATCGCGAAAGCGCGGAGAAGGTTGGTGCGGGTAGACCAGAACTGGTTGTTGAAGGCGGCGTCGCCGATGCTGTCCGGCTTGGTTGCCCTGGCATCCATGTAGGTCTTGTGCAGCTCGCCATCCTTCCTCAGCAGGGCCTGCTGCAGTTCGATGTCCAGTTTCAGGTGGTTGTCATCGAACAGGTAAGCGGCAGTCGCCTTGGCATCCGGAGCGTTGACAGGTGCGCCGTTGCTTGGAGCCGGAGTGGCAGGCTTTGGCACCGAAGGATCGGTGTTGCGGACCTCAGTGATCAGCCTGGACAAGATGTCCTTGATAACATTGGCCTCGGCCCTGGGATCATCCGGAGAATTGAAGTGGAAAGTATAAGGCACCGGGTCGCCACCCGTGTTCGGGTCCTTCACAAATATCTTGAGCATCACCTTAGGAGCACTGTCCGGAGTCTTCTGAAGATCTTTGGGAGCCGCATGTCAGCAAATCTGCGGGTGGAACCAATATGGGACGTTGCCCAGGGCTTACTTGTGATGTTGAAGATGGACAGGGAGACGGTCGGAGTGCCAGTGCCCGGCAGAGGGGTCCAGGTGACGGAAGCCTGGTCGTCGGTGATGGCGATGATGCCATCTTTCTTTTTGTAGACCGCCTTACACCTCGGGGCAGCCATGGTGAGGGGTGCGTGATGGTGAGGGAAGAGAAGGCGCAGATGTTGATTTGTGCTGGGTCTTGCTGTGTTTATTAGTGTGTTGTGTTGTGTTGCGCGTTGAGCGTTGAGCCTCCCTCAGGCGTGCCGCCCTCGAATGGTCGGGACTGTCGAGGTGAGCTCATCCCGCTTCAGCACGTAGGCGGGTGGACTGCTTGTGTAGCCCTGTATTTCACAGGCTGGGTCCTCTGTATCTTCTGGTGCACCCTAGGACATACGAAACTAAGAGGCACGCAGTCCTTCTGGATCAGACCGTCCTGAGCGATGGCTAAGTATTTGTTGTGTGAGCGGCCGAGACAGCTCGCCGCCAGCATTGAGCATCATCAAGTGGCACTCACCCAAGGGGTGTGAGTGCCTGGAAAAGATATACGGCACATGTACATTGTACCTGTGCTAGTCTACACTGTCTAGGCACCTAGGTAGACTACCTGCATGTGCGCAACGGAGGGTTCGGGTTTGTGTAAACTTCCCACCATACCCAACCAGCCCCCCCCCTACCTCTCTCCACCCGGGGCTGACAAGAAACTTTACAAGGCTCGGCAGCTCCGTGCCTTGACCGTTCGGAGGCTCGGAGGCTCGGGGGCGAGCTACCTAGGTACCTACCTAGGTACCTAGCAGAGTGCTGCGCTGGCCATCGGCTGGGCCCGTTTTGCATTCAGCCGGTCAAGGCACTTGCGGATGGAGGCAGCGGACAGGCCAACATGCCCACCGGCCACGGTGAGCACCTGGGGCCCGGGAGATGCGATGGACCACACACCACCAGGGCCACATGGCCGCCGTCTGTGCTGTCAGGGGTGAAGGGGGCAAGCAGGGGACGAACCAAGTGGCATGCTGTGCTGTACACCTTAATAAAGGAGAGGAGGGCTCGGACGGAGATGCAGGTCCGCCCGCCCAGGTCTGCTCTGCAACTGCATCGAGCATCTGTAACGACAAGCGTGTGAGCAGCTTCTCTGGCGGACGGGAGTGGTGGGGAGCAGGGGACGGGCGACAGAGGCTGAGATGGATGGGCGGATGGATGGATGGATGATGCAGGCCAGCAGACAATGTACACATGCACACCTGCCGTCTGGTCTAAGTTTAGTCTTGTGTCGTTTCCTGCGTCATCTGCTGCTGGCCACCGCCGTCTCGAACTCGTCGAAGAAGAAGAAAAAAAACCACTCACCTGGCTCCTGGCCGGCTCCTGCAGCATCCCTCTCCCGCCCAGCTTCGTTACTCGACATCGCCAGCAACGGCAGCCGCAAGGGGGCCACTTTTCTTATTCAGAGCTTCATCATAGCCGCTCCTGCTCCCAGTCTGCTCTTCTTGTCACCGGGCGTGGCGGGAACATCCGGCCCGGCTGAGTACTGCCTTCCTCGGGTACCGCCCTGAGTCCTCGTGCTGCAGGTCTGCGCTCTCACTACCCGTAGTGCCGTAGTAACGAGTAACAAGCCATCAATAATAAAGCCGGATTTTCCAATACCCAGCTGCTTGACTCCATTCGCACCCACCTTTCCGACACCTACCTAGCTCCTGCAAGCTACCTCCTCGCCGTTTTCCTCCCCTTCCCTTTTCTTTCCTTTTTTGTCCTTTCCCTCCCCTCCTATTCTCCCCTCCTCCTCCACTCCCGAGACTCCTCGTCTGTCGCCCATCATGCAGCGACTCTGTAGGGCAAGCAGCGCCGCCCTGCGTGCGACTCGCTCGCAATGTCTTTCAAAACCCTCATCCTCCCTCTGCGCCTCCCGCCGCCCTCTCGCCCTCTCGACTCAGAAGCGATACAAGAGCGCTCTCTTCAACGCCCCTGATCCCAACGACAACTTCCTCCAAGGCGAGAATGCGAACTATATCGACGAGATGTACGTGCAGTACAAGCAGGACCCCAAGAGCGTCCACGTCTCATGGCAGGTCTACTTCAAGAACATCGAGAGTGGCAACATGCCTATCTCGCAAGCTTTCCAGCCGCCCCCGAACCTGGTCCCCAGCTCCTCCGCCGCCGTCACCGGCCTGGCCGCCGGTGCAGGCGTTGGCATCGGCGAGGGCTCCGACATCGATAACCACCTCAAGGTCCAGCTGCTGGTGCGCGCGTACCAGGCAAGAGGACACCACAAGGCGAGAATCGACCCCCTCGGTATCCGTCAGGAGCAGAAGGGCTTCGGCAACATCAAGCCCAAGGAGCTGGAGCTGGACTACTACCAGTTCACCGAGAAGGATCTGGACACCGAGTATACTCTGGGACCTGGCATCCTGCCGCGCTTCAAGAGGGACGGCCGTGAGAAGATGACCCTGCGCGAGATCATCGATGCTTGCGAGAGGATCTACTGTGGCTCCTTTGGCGCAGAGTTCATACACATCCCGGACAGGGAGAAATGCGACTGGCTGAGGGAGCGCATCGAAGTCCCCAAGCCCTTCACCTATTCCCACGACGAGAAGAGGCGCATCCTGGACCGCCTCATCTGGAGCTCGAGCTTCGAGTCCTTCCTGGCCACCAAGTACCCCAACGACAAGCGCTTCGGTCTTGAAGGCTGTGAGACCCTGGTTCCCGGAATGAAGGCCCTCATCGACCGCAGCGTCGACTACGGCGTCAAGGACATAATTATTGGAATGCCTCACCG
Organism: Diaporthe citrichinensis; assembly: GCA_014872995.1. Taxonomy (NCBI): domain Eukaryota; kingdom Fungi; phylum Ascomycota; class Sordariomycetes; order Diaporthales; family Diaporthaceae; genus Diaporthe; species Diaporthe citrichinensis. Next base: position 539,306 of record JADAZR010000027.1, read on the forward strand.
TGGCCGTCTGAATGTGCTCAGCAACGTCGTCCGCAAGCCCAACGAGTCCATTTTCAGCGAGTTCGCAGGTTCGGCGGCCGCCGAGGACGAGGGCTCTGGCGATGTCAAGTACCATCTGGGTATGAACTTCGAGAGGCCCACCCCGTCTGGAAAGCGCGTCCAGTTGTCTCTGGTTGCCAACCCGTCCCATCTGGAGGCCGAGGACCCCGTCGTCCTGGGCAAGGCTCGCGCCATTCAGCACTACAACAACGATGAGAAGACGCACCGCACTGCGATGGGCGTCCTCCTCCACGGTGACGCTGCCTTCGCCGCCCAGGGCGTCGTCTACGAATGTCTCGGATTCCAGTCTCTGCCTGCCTACTCGACGGGTGGCACCATCCATATCGTCGTCAACAACCAGATCGGCTTCACAACTGACCCTCGTTTCGCCCGCTCGACCGCTTACTGTACTGATATCGCCAAGGCTATCGACGCCCCCGTCTTCCACGTCAACGCCGACGACGTCGAGGCCGTCAACTTTGTCTCTCAGCTTGCTGCTGACTGGAGGGCCGAGTTCCAGTCGGACGTCGTCATTGACCTGGTGTGCTACCGCAAGCACGGTCACAACGAGACAGACCAGCCCTCTTTCACGCAGCCGCTCATGTACAAGAGGATCCAGTCGCATGACCCACAAATCGACATTTACGTGGAGAAGCTGCTCAAGGACGGTACGTTCACCAAGGAGGACATCGAAGAGCACAAGAAATGGGTCTGGGGGATGCTCGAAGAGAGCTTCTCAAAGTCCAAGGACTACCAGCCCACGTCCAAGGAGTGGACCACATCCGCATGGAACGGGTTCAAGTCCCCCAAGGAGCTCGCAACCGAGGTTCTGCCTCATCTCCCCACCGCCGTGAGGAAGGATACGCTGGATCACATCGGTGAGATGATCGGTGGCGCTCCCGAAGGCTTCAACATCCACCGCAACCTGAAGCGAATCCTGTCCAACAGGACCAAGACCGTGCTTGAGGGCAAGAACATTGACTGGTCGACCGCCGAGGCTCTTGCGTTTGGATCGCTCGTGTCTGAAGGACACCATGTCCGTGTCGCCGGGCAGGACGTTGAGCGCGGAACTTTCTCTCAGCGTCATGCAGTGTTCCACGATCAGGAGAGCGAAGACACCTACACCCCTCTGCAGCACATCAGCAAGGACCAGGGCAAGTTTGTCATCTCAAACTCCTCGTTGAGCGAGTATGGTGCCATGGGCTTCGAGTACGGCTACTCTCTATCTTCGCCAAATGCTTTGGTCATGTGGGAGGCTCAGTTTGGTGACTTCGCAAACAACGCACAATGTGTCATCGACCAGTTCATCGCCTCTGGTGAGGTGAAGTGGATGCAGAGAACTGGCCTTGTCCTGTCCCTCCCCCATGGATATGATGGGCAAGGACCCGAGCACTCCTCCGGCCGTATCGAGCGATACCTGCAACTCTGCAACGAGGACCCTCGCATCTTCCCATCAGAGGACAAGCTGCAGCGCCAGCACCAGGACTGCAACATGCAGATTGCATACATGACAACGCCTGCCAATCTGTTCCACGTTCTGCGACGCCAGATGAACAGGCAGTTCCGAAAGCGTGAGTCGAGAGCATCACAGTTGGAGCCTTGAGATCCCTGCTAACATTTCACAGCCTTGATTATCTTCTTCTCCAAGTCCCTTCTCCGCCACCCGATAGCCCGCTCCAACATCGAGGATTTCACTGGTGACTCCCAATTCCAGTGGATCATCGAGGACCCAGCCCACGAGGCTGGCGACATCAAGGCCCGCGAGGAAATCGACCGTGTCGTGATCTGCAGCGGACAGGTGTACACGGCGTTGCACAAGTACCGCGCCGACAACGGCATCAAAGATGTGGCTATCACACGTATCGAGCAACTCAACCCATTCCCTTGGCAGCAACTCAAGGAGAACTTGGACAGCTACCCCAACGCTAAGACGGTCGTCTGGGCGCAGGAGGAGCCGCTGAATGCTGGCGCGTGGAGCTTCACGCAACCGCGTATCGAGACGCTGCTCAACGAGACACAGCACCACGACCACAAGCATGTTATGTATGCGGGCCGCAACCCAAGCGCATCGGTGGCGACGGGCCTGAAAGCAAACCATGTCAAGGAGGAACAGGAGCTGCTTGAGGTTGCCTTTACGGTGACGCAGGACAAGTTGAAGGGAGAATAAGCGGGTGGTGCGTCAGGCATAAAATAAGAAACATCAGAGAACCTGTAGGAATCCTGGGAGGTAGCCGGCGGTCAACGTATATGTCGTATTGAGGGAGGATGCCGCGTCCAGGGCGGGAGTGTTTCCTTTGTAAAAGTAGTCCTTCCGGTGCTGTACAGGCTGTAGGAGTAACCATTGGGATGGCTCAATGCATATCTGCGCGTTTTGACTTGACTCGGCTAAATCCTGTTTGATAAGAGCTGCGGCTGCAGGAGAAGCCATCACCTCTCGTTAGTTTGGCTCTGTGCCTTGTATATCAGGCGCTGGCCACCCATCCTTCTGTGACCAATCCAGGGTGAGCATTCACATAGGTCTGAATATATGGCTTGATATGTGTGTGAGGTTTGTATGCCGCCTACGCGCGACGCCAGAAATCATGGGTCTATTGAACAGAGGCGTCGGTTATGCGCCTAAAGGCGTATCCCCCGTTGGGGCACCCGTTATTTGTCATGGCTCTAAGAGGCAATCACCTGCCATGGCTTGACCACTCCGTTGTCACCTGTAGTGACCAGCATTTCCTCCACACCACGGTTCTCGGTCCCAGAGTCGAACCTGCGACACCAGGTGACATGATTAATCTCGTAGGGCCCATGGCCATTCTCCACACTGCCCACGACGCGCCACCTTGTGGGCTCGGAGCTGCCGTTGGCGGCGGCGGCCTCGCCGTTCTCAGCATGTTCTGAAGGCCCTGTCCCATCCGTCGTAGGCTCTGAACCGCGGCTGGGGCCCGAGACATCCTCCTTGTAGACAGCGATGATCCCGTCGCTTCCTGTACTGGCGATGAGGCCGGACGCGGCACTCCATGCGGCAGAATACACGTCCCTCTTGTGCACAGCGGGAAGCACAGCTGTGCATTCCCAGTCCTCTCTGAGGGAGCGGCGCATCGTGCTGGGGATGCCGCCCAAACCAGGGCGGAACATGGGATTCTTCCCATCGCCGCTGTCCTCCTCCTCCTCGTCCTCCTTCAGATTCCAGATCCTGATCGTCTTGTCCGCCGAGAAGCTCATCAACCGCGGAAATTCTTTTCTGTCCGGATCGGACTCCCACTGCACACCCCACACGGTGCCGTCGTGACCCTCCAGAACAGCCACGCATACCCACTCCCCGTCGCCGTCCTCGCGCCAGATCCTCACGGTGTTGTCATAACTACTGCTCGCCAAGACGTCGGCGCCATATTTGCCCTTGGCGGAGCGGCCGGGCACGTCGGGGCACCAGGCGACGGACTTGACGTCGCCCTCGTGCTCGTTGAGGACGGCGACCGTCTCCCACTCATCATCAGCCTCGTTAGCGCCGACGTCCTCCCATATCCACACGGTCTTATCGCGGCTGCAGGTGGCCAGGTACTGGGCGGAGGGGGAGAAGGTGACGGACTTGACCTCAGAGTCGTGGCCCTCGAGGACGAGGGAGAACTCCCAGTCGTCGTCATCCTTGTCAGAGGCGCCGGAATCCCTCGAGGGAGATCGGGTGGCTGTCGCGGCGGTGACATCGACCTCGAGGCTGGTGGGATGGGAAGGGGCGGGGTCGGACGGCTGGGCCAGAGGAAGGCTGTCGCCGTCCCAGCGCCACAGGGCGGCGGTCGAGTCGAAGCTGGCGGTGACGAGGCAGAGCTTGTGTGGGGGCATGGCGGGCTTCCAGGCGGCGGTGCGGACGGAGCGGGCATGGCCGCCGGTCAGAGTGCTGTGCGAGGAGAGCGAGGAGAGCGAGTAAATGGTGACGGCCTTGGAATGGCAGGTGGCCAGGAGGGGCAGGGTTGGATGCGGTATCGAGGCCCAGGAGCGCTGGTAGAGCTCTGGGCTTAGAGCCGGCAGGGCCTCGAGCTTGATCCCGCCCTCGCCTAGTGAAGCCATCAAGGGCAGCCTCGCAGTTGGGTATGTCGTCGGTACCGTCAATGCCTTCCTTTGTGGTCGAGGGGAAAGGAAGGCGGTGCTTCTCCGCTGGAGCCGTGGACTTTTCCCCCCTCTCTTTATGGCTGGATACGAGAGCGTGAGCGAAGCCTTGGATTCCGTTATCCTGTACTCCAGCCGAGGCTATGCAACAATTGGAGCTGGGTGCATAAAGAGAGGTCACCACAAGTTGTTGGAGTGTCTGGTTGTTGTTTGGTTGTCGCTATAGGTAGGTGGGTGTTCTCGGTTTTTTTTGGTGTTTTTTTTTTACTTGCACTTTGCCGTCCCCGATGCCATGACGCAGTACCAGTACTATCATCCATTGATTGGAGGGGTGTATTTGCCATGGAGAGAGATAAGATTACGGGTACCTGGGTACCTAGTCCACTTAGTCAACCTGTGTTTGGTGTTGGGGAACTCGGCTGGCCACTATCTCCTCACAGCCAGCCCAACTCGTAGCAGAGTCGAAAGTCGAAGATCGAAACTGGGAACACAATGGCATTCAACGACAGATGAGGCAACACTTATTACCCACCCACGGCCTTCAGCCAAAATGCCACACTTGGCTGGCAAAGCCAGCTCTCCCCCCCCCTCCTCTTCTCCCCGACCGGGGCTGGGGCTGGGACTGCACCTTGACCTTGCAGGGCCCGGCCAAATGCTTGTCTTCTCCATGCAAGTCAGTCAGTCCACCATCTGTCACGGACTGTCAGACTGTCAGTCACAATCTCTCTGTGCATTTCCACTGCATATTCTCTGGACCCTATGGCGTACACCCACCACCACCAACAGGCACCAGGCTCGTTTGAGCGTTCCGATGCATGCTCAGGCACAGGCACTGGCATTGGCACAGGCACAGGCCTTCACACCCACGCCGTCGCACACCCTAGCGTCGAGTGACGGCACCGCCAGGAACAACTCGCAGCCAATCCGCGGCCGGAGCAGATATTGCTGGCTCCCTTGAATCATCAGAAGCAAGTGGTCTGGGCCACGGCCGTGTTATCCCGGCGGTTCGCGTCACGACAATTGGCCTGGGCCCCAGCAGCGACAGGACCAAAAGCACAGTCGACAACAACTTGCCCCAGGCTTGGCCGGCTGGGTCGAGATGAGGGTGGCTTGCCACGGCGCCCGCCAGACCAATTTCTGGACAGCCACGTCCTGCTGGGCCTGCCTCTCTGTTGTCACCGCTCGACTCGACGACGCACGGCATATGCTCGGCAGGGAACCCCCCTTGCCCTGTTGTCTCTCCTCACCCCAGTTCATGCACCTGCGAGAGCTTGCCGGTCGATCATCTCATCTCCAGGGATCGCTACCGCGGCGATGTGACCAAGATCACCTGCCCAGATCTGTCAGGTTCGGCTGCGATGCCGAACGCCTGTGTGATCCGAGACTTCCTCGACTGCGTCAACCAGTCGAAGCTTTGACCTCGACTCCCCGCCCCAAGACACAGCCCTTCCTTTTTTCCATGTCTCGCTCGGGTCCAACAGTCTTTCCCTCTCCTGTTTTTCCCCGGCGCGGCCGCACCGCTGCTCCCTTCCCACGGCCCGAATCCATGTCCAGAGACAGTGGGAAAATGGGAAGTGGAAAGTGGAACGTCAACGTGGAACGTGGAAGACGCCGCCGCTGCCTCTGTCCGGCCAGTGCCGCCCAGGGTTGGTTAGGTGGTTGGTCTGGGTCAACTGTGTGAGCCGACGTGCCAGCGTGCCTCGTGGGTTAGCAGCCCAGGAATTAATTCCAAAGAGGCTCACCACTAGGGACGGACTTGTCGATGACTGTGCGCGGCATTCGAACCCCTCCTGGCCTGGTCGCAATACCACTCCCGATCGACAAGACAAGGCCGAGCCCGCACGGTTAGCGCCGCTTGCTTGGGCCTCGGGGCATGCGTTCATCGACAAACGCCAGAACGCACAAGAAACTACTAGTGCCTCTTGAACTGAATCACTGCACGACAGCCATCTCTTGCTGGCCCGTATCCGCTGGCCGCTTGCGGATCTTGCCATCCACGGCAGCGCTGTCTCGATGTCTTACTCTGCGGTCCCCCACAGGACGGTCGACTTGGCTCTAGGACGGCTCGTTTCGGACCTTGTGCAGGAGTCCTCTTGCCCTGCATGCCTCCCGGTTCGCTCCTTTCCAAGCAATTCCCAGGGCGCATCTGGGTATATCTGCCTTTGCTCCCGCTCCCTAGCATGTACCCACCTCGTGGCGGCGGAGCGCGCGATCCCCTTGACTAAAACGTCTGCCTCCAGGCCATGATCAGAGGCACTATTATAGGTCCTCGTGGGCTTCTGACAGACACCATTTCTCCCGCCGTCTCCCCACAGACCTCGCTCTTGAGCTTTCTCAGTAACGCGCCCTCCGGTAGGTGCTCCGGCTAGTCCACGTTTCTGGGGCCAAGCATCCTGAGCCCAGCAGTCTGGATCTCTGTCTCCGCGGTAGGCACGATACCGCAGCCCCTGAATTCGATATTCTTCTGTTGGCCCACCTCAGAGAGTGTGTCTATGCGCCGCCTTCTCGCCAAAACCGAGCGTCGCCACTTCCGATCGAGAGTCTGTATACCGGGTCTTATGCTGTACGTTTGGACCGGTTGGAAAATCTCACAAGACCCGGCTGTGGGCCGGACCAGGTCGTCGCTCAGGAGCAGCTTGTCATATATACAGGACGCATCCCGACCCAGACTTGTGTCCCAGGGGTTACCCGTGTGCACACGCCCTTGACCTTTGCGTGCTATTGCTGTCACATCCCACAAACACAGCACTGCCCTGGCGCATCTCAGAAGACACGATGTCTCTCAATTCGACAGATAATGAGTTGCTCTTGCAGTGGAGGGACCAGATTGTGCCACGGTCCTTCAACGCTGGCTTTGTGACGCTGAGCTATGTGGTCAGTCTGATTGGGGCGGCGTCAACATTAGAGTTGATCAACCGGAGGACAGCCCCCAAGGGGAAAATCAATCAGTACGTTGCCTAGCCACCTCGAGAGCCGTGACGGGACCAGTACTGACTTTGTGTCGCCGGAAAGCTTGTTGCTCATCAGTGCGGCCGTCACCATGGGTGGTATCGCTATCTGGTGCATGCATTTTATCGGGAATCGAGCTATCCAGATGGCGGGCGGGGAGGCACCACTTCAGATTGCTTATTCCAGTGGTTTCACGGCCTTTTCGTTCTTTATGCCGATTCTTGTCCTGGTCGCCGCCTTTGTGGCCATCGGAACCAACGACAAGGTCTCGTGGTGGCGTGTTGCCATCGGGGGCACACTCGCTGGCGCTGCCATTTGCGGCATGCATTACCTGGGCAACGCCTCCATCAATAACTACGTGTGTATTTACAATATTGCCAACGTCGTAGGAGCGGCTTTGATTGCAGTGGCTGCTAGTATCATCGCCCTCTCGCTCTTCTTCGTCTTTCGGGCGGGGTGGACCAGCTCGTGGTGGAAGCGGATCATATCGGCTGTGCTGTTGGCTGGTGCTGTGTCGGGCATGCACTGGTGTGCTTCGACGGGCACATCCTACAAGTTGATCTCGCTCGCCGGGGACAACAATCAGCTTTCGAGGAACGAAACTGTCATTGTCGTTATCTGTCTGGTAAGTCGCGCAATACACCCCGACTGTCGAGACGATCTGGGCCAAGCTGACGCGGGGAAAACACCAGTCTGTGGGGGCCTGTCTCGTCATGGCAAGCTTTGCCATGTACACCGCTCGCATAATGCAGCGTTATGCTAGCAAGGCACAGCAGGTCGTGCTGGCAGCAGCCGTGTTCGACAAGCATGGACGTGTGCTTGTCAGCCCGGACGGGTTGCTACCCAGCGAGAAGATCACCGACTCCTTCTTGGAGAAGACGCCACAGGACTCGTTTACGGTGGCCCACCCGCTTTTCCACTGGATGTTTCAGGCCTCGAGGAACTGGTCCAGCATCACCAGCATCATCAACGGGATTTCAAATCACCTATCTCACCTTCCACATAACGGGCGCGACAATTCCAGGGGTGGCATCAAGCTCATCACAGACCATGGTGAGCTCATCGACAACTACGACGTCATCTTCCGCGAGCTGTTCTGCGCCGCCGCCGCGGGGCTGGCAGACAAGATGAAGACGCAGCTGACCAACGTCGGGATCTTGTGGGACGAGATCCTACCGACCGGCGCGGGCGGGCGGGCTCAAGCCCAAGCCCGCCAGAACCAGCAAGGGGCTGAAAACGCGGCCGGCGGCGAGGGCCAGGCGCAGCGCGGGGCGGACGACATCCACGGCGCGAGCCTCGAGGACCTCGCGGAGAAGGGTGTGGTCCGCCAGCCGTACCAGGAGTTCGGGCGAGGCAGCCTCATGTTCCTGGTGCGGCGTGTCGAGAACACGCGTGACATGGAGAGCCTGGCCGCCGCGGGCTACCGGTTCGCCGAGCTGCACCAGGTCAGCGGCATCATCGGGTCGACAATGCAGATTAAGACGCGGAGCATCGAGAACAAGCTGCGAACCATGTCAGCGTTCGCGGAGAACAACGCGATGCTGGAGCCCGGGGTGCACGTGGGGTTCTTTGGAGTTCAGGCGCGGGTGAACAACGCATACGGGTTCGACGTGCTGGCGCGGCGAAACGCGCGCAACCTACTACCGTCGGTGCAGATGCCGCTGGCACGGCTGGATGCGTGGCAGATGAACTTCCTCAGGCAGTTTGAGCGGATGACACCACACCACATCGCGAGGCGGCTGGCAGGGCTGAAGAACATCTCGCACAAGGAGATGATGTTCGCGTCGCAGCTGACGGACAGCATCGAGTCGCTGCGCGGGTGGGTCGAGGATGGCATCTTCGACGAGGCGGTGCTTTGCTCCAAGACGGTCGAGGTGCCGTGCCGGCCGGTGTCGGCGGGCTCATCACCTGGCACCTGCACGGTGATTTCGTTCAGGATCGTGGTGCCGATCCACCTAAACGTGGAGAGTCCCAAGTGCGAGTTCGTACCGCTCAACATGTTCAAGGTGCACCAGCTCGTGTACAAGGACTCGCCGAACCACCTCGCATTCACGCGGTCGGTGCACCGCGAGCTGGCGCCCATCATCAACGCCGTGCCGGCCGGGGTGGCGACGAGGACCGGCAGGACGGCAGGGGCGGCGGCGTCGCACTCGAGGCGGACGTCGCTGCGTGACGCGAGGATGGCGAGCCGGCTGTTCAGGAGCGGACGGCCGCAGACGTCGGGCAGCGAGCGGGGCGGGGCGGTGGACGGGGACGGCGTGCCGATCCCGACAACACTGCACCGTGCGTCGTCGTGGGGGGCGGGGTCAGGCAAGTCGAGCTCGACGCTGAAGCTGTGGAACGGCAGGGCGAGCAACGGGGGGGAGACTAGCCCCGGGGTGGGGTCGGTGGACTCTGCGTCGGAGGCGGTGCTTCACGGGCTGGCGCCGCCGGCGTACGCGATGGAGGAGCTACACTCGCCCATGTCGCCGCCGCCGCCGCCGCCGCCTCACACGCCAGGCCCGCTGCCGTCTCCGTCGGCGGGGCCGCACGCCATGTCCGGGCCGCCACAGCAAGCATCATCGTTTGGCGGGATCATGGTGTCGCAGGAGATCACGGTCAACGTGCAGCGGGCAGGCGAGGTGAACGAGGGGTCCGGGGGCTGCCAGTACAGCGGGCAGGGCCGGCAGTCGTTCTCTCGGGCGGGCTCGTCGCTGCTGCGGAGAAGGGCGAGCGAGAGCGGCGGGCACGGTGACCTGGGGGCGAGCGTGGCGGCGGGTGTGGGCATGGCTGGTAGCGGCGCCGGGTCGGGGCCCGGGGCCGGGGCGGCAGAGGCCAGGAGCCACCGCGGGATTGAAATGAGGCCGATGGGTAGTCACGGCAACGACCGATCGAGCGTGCACATTGGGTCCGGGGTACAGGTTTCGAACGTGGAGGCGGAGAAGCTGACGGAGGCGCCGACGTTTGTGGACGAGCTGTTTGGGTTCTGCGTGGAAGGGAGGTGAGGAGACGTCCTGCTGTCGCTGCTGCCGTTGTCGTCGTTGTCATGGATTGACTAGAAGAGACGTGTGGCCAACTGCCTGTGTCAGGGTCCGCATGTGTGTGTGTGTGTGTGTGTATGTGTAACTTGTATGTGGTCCTGTCTATATATCCATAACCGTATTAAGTCTATAAATCACCAAATCTATATTTGTTTAATTTGATACCCGATACCCCTGGTTTAACCAATCCACTGATTAGACCATCCTGAGGACTATGCAGTGGCAGACGGCCCAAAGTTGATCACAAGTCTGATGGAGAATGTGAGTGAGTGTGCGCCGGGCATGTGTAAGTTGAATGAGGCGAGGTAGTAGGATGAGCATGATTGGAGGAAAAACTGCACAGAGCTGCTTGGGCCTGCGGGCAGGTAGCGTCGAACGTACCTGGTACCTGGTAAGACACCTGACAGGCAGCTCCTGTGGAGAAACTGCCTTGGGAGCTGGAGGGGCTGAGGAGAGAGGGGGGGGAGGCACTCCGGGCTGGGGATAAAATGGGGTGCCGGGTCGGGGTTGGGGTTGGGGGCTGTCCAGATCGGGGAATCCGAGCCCACCCTCATGCCTTTGTGCCCTCAGCCTCTATCCCCATGCAGCCTAACGCCGATGGCCCTGCATTTGCGTTGTACGACCCCGAGAGAGAAACAGAGAGGGACGCGACAGTATCGCATCGCAGCGCAGCGCAGCGCATTGCACCGCACCGCACCGCAACACCGACGATGCTCCCGTAGCCGGGCTGGCGGCCAGAACAGGACCCAAGCAACACAAGAGCAAGGTACTCGAGTACTGGCAAGGCAGGACAGGCTCACAGAACTCCGCCTCGACGCCCGAGTCCCGCCGCCCAACGTCATCATTTGGTCGACAGGCCCCACGCATCGTGCTGGCCTCAGGTCGACTTCCAGCCACAACCACAAGCCCTGGCACAGCTTCACTTACTTCCCTTTTGCCTCATCAGCAGGCCACCCGTTGCTGGACAGACCAGTGATTGATCCCAGCCGCCAGTCCCACTATGATTGTAATCTTGCCCTTGTCCTAAGCGTGCATACATCATTACCGCATCGGCCCCGGTCTCCACGACGCCGTCTTGCCTGTGAGCATCTGTCTCCTTTCACAGACAAGTTCTGTCCCCAGCTATGCTACTCGAAACTCTAATTCTCACCACTCGGCCCCTTCCCTGATTCCCTCCTCCGCCCTCACTCTCCTTTTTATTTTCCCCCGTCTCGTCCTGCCCAACTCCAGAGCCATCTTCACTTACTGCTGTAGTCGACCTCGACGACGGACTGACTGATTGACTGCCTGGCTGACCTCCCAGCGCTTGTCGCAGTAATATATACACCACACACCCATCCGTCCTGCTGCTGGAGACTCTCAGAGCCATTCTCACTGCTTGATCAGCTCCCTGGCTCCCAATTGACCTCGTCGACTTCCTCCGGACGCAACCCCGGGCCCCTTCCCCCACCCGCTCTCCTGTTGCTTCGAATCTGCCGCATCGCCAAGCCACCCTAGCTCAAAAGCCTCTCGTGTCTGCCCTCGCGCACGCCCAAACCTCGGCCCCTCGTCGCCTCCTCCCAGCCCGCTGCCAGTCGCAATGTCTGGCTTCACAAGAGCACGCCCCGGCCTGCTCCGCCGGCTGGCCCTGCCCGTCGGTCTTGCCACCGCCGGTGGAGGGCTGCTCTTCTACGTCTACCGGCCCCGCAACATCCCCGGCCACGGCGCCGCCGCCGTGCCCCCGCCCATCTACGGCGCGGACGGCACCTTCACGCTGCCCAAATTCCCCCGCGTCAAGTCCCGTCTCGAGCAGATAGCAGACCTCAAGAAGAGCGCCAGCCCCGCCGCCGACAACTCGGACGAGTACGACATGCTCGTCATCGGCGGCGGCGCCACCGGGACCGGCGTCGCCGTCGACGCTGCCACCCGCGGCCTCAGGGTCGCCGTCGTCGAGCGCGACGACTTCAGCTCCGGCACCAGCAGCAAGAGCACCAAGCTGGTCCACGGCGGCGTCCGCTACCTGGAGAAGGCCGTGTGGAACCTCGACTACAGCCAGTACCAGCTGGTCAGGGAGGCCCTCAAGGAGCGCAAGTACTTCCTCCAGACCGCGCCCCACCTCAGCTCCTGGCTGCCCATCATGCTGCCTCTCGACAAGTGGTGGAAGGCCCCCTACTACTGGGCCGGCACCAAGTTCTACGACTTCCTGGCCGGCAGCGAGGGCATCGAGAGCTCCTACTTCCTCACCAAGAGCAAGGCCATCGAGGCCTTCCCCATGCTCAAGAGGACCGACCTGGTCGGCGCCCTGGTCTACTACGACGGCGCCCACAACGACTCCCGCATGAACGTGTCCATCGCCATGACCGCCGCCCTCTACGGTGCCACCGTTGTTAACCACATCGAGGTCACCGGCCTGGACAAGGACGCCAACGGCAAGCTCTCGGGCGCCAGGCTGAAGGATCTGGTCCCCGAGAAGGACGGCAAGGCCGCCGACGAGTTCCACGTCAAGGCAAAGTGCATCATCAACTGCACCGGGCCCTTCGCCGACGGCATCCGGAAGCTCGACGAGCAGGACTGCAAGGAGATCGTCGCCCCGGCCTCGGGCGTCCACGTCATCCTGCCCGGGTACTACAGCCCCGCCAAGATGGGCCTGATCGACCCCTCCACCTCGGACGGCCGTGTCATCTTCTTCCTGCCCTGGCAGGGCAACACCATCGCCGGCACCACCGACAAGCCGGCCAAGGTCACCAAGGACCCCATGCCCGACGAGGAGTCCATCCAGTGGATCCTCAAGGAGGTCAGCAACTACCTCTCGCCCGACATCGTCGTGCGCCGCGGTGACGTCCTGGCCGCCTGGTCCGGCCTGCGCCCGCTCGTCAAGGACCCAAAGGCCAAGAACACCGAGTCCCTCGTGCGCAACCACCTGATCGACATCTCCGAGTCCGGCCTCGTCACATGCGCCGGCGGCAAGTGGACCACCTACCGGCAGATGGCTGAGGAGTGCGTCGATGCGGCCGTCAGCGAGTTCGGCCTGCAGACCCGGCCCGTCCCCAACGCCCCCCGTGTGAGCGGCACCGATGCCATTGACGACGGCGCGATCCTGGACGGCTCGTGCCAGTCCCACAGTGTCAGGCTGATCGGCGCCCACGGCTGGAGCCGGACGCTTTTCATCAACCTGATCCAACACTACGGCGTCGAGACCGAGGTCGCGAAGCACCTCTGCGAGAACTATGGTGATCGCGCCTGGGTGGTTGCCGCCCTGTGCCGGCCCACGGACAAGCGCTTCCCTGCGCGGGGCGAGCGCGTCTCTCAGCTGTACCCCTTTGTGGACGGCGAGATCCGGTATGCCGTCCGCCACGAGTACGCCCAGACGGCCGTTGACGTCCTGGCCCGGAGGACGAGGCTGGCGTTCCTCAACGCTCAGGCAGCCCTCGAGTGTCTGCCCCAGGTGATTGACATCATGGCCTCGGAGCTGTCATGGGACAAGAGGCGGCAGGAAGTCGAATGGAAAGACAGTAAGCACCCAGGCCCCAGATACCAAATCCCCTGACTCCCCCCTCCCCCCTTGTGTCGATTCGCGTCCTCGCATCGTACTAACCCGTCGCGTCTCCCACAGCCGTTGCCTTCCTGGAATCGATGGGACTGCCCAAGCCCATGTTGAGCGCGACGCGGAGTCAGGTCGAGCAAGGCAAGCTCGACTTCCGCACGGGGCTGGAGTACAAGATGTACTCGAGGCACGACAAGCCCGCAGATGAGGAATAGACAGACAACACCTTCCCTCCATATGCAAGAACACGGGGTTTGGGTTTGGGTTCCGGGTTTGGACAGCTGGCAGCATTGGATTCGGCGTTTGGATTAGAAGGCGCCCCCAGATGGAAGGGGGACGCTGACATGAGCGGCACATTTCCTTCCACTAGCCTGCGCTCGTTGGGACGACACCAACATAAGCTAGCATCATCGGAGGCTCTTTGATCTGTCCAGTGCGAGTACCTACTTTTATGTGTACGAGTTGCAGGTGTGTGTTGTGTGTAACTGTGTTTGTGTGTGTGTGTGTGTGTGTGTGCGCGCGCTTGCACGCTTCCTTCTAGTTAGAGAGTGAGAGATAGCAACGGGGAAAAGGGCACGCTTGCGTATGAGATACTCTCGCGTCTGACGACCAAATTTAAAATCTGCGTATTGCCTCACCTGGGTCAAGTCACGGTAAATCGTCATGATCTCAGAGGCGAAATACATAGATGAGCTCTGAGACATGGCTTGTTCCTAGACACGACCACATCTCCCTGCTCGCGGCACCTTTGTCGTATCCTCACGCTCGGTGAGTGGGGCAAACCTGATCTGTTCGCTTGATGCCTTTGGTAGGTAAAATGCTCTGGACGGATGTCTTTGCACACACACCGCCGTAGTGAAACCCAGACAGGAATGCCGTCCGAGCAGGCTTCAAATCATTGTTCGTCACATCCAAACGCTTCCGAGGCAGTCGCTGTGAGAGCTGCTATAAGTTGTTGTAACATCAACATAGCTGACATACTCACCAAGTCTTGGCAGGCCGAATGATTGTCTTAGAACAGTCTTGAGGAGCAAGGCTGTGCTGCTTGGTGGCGCAGATTGTTGTGCGTTTGCAGAAGCAGAGACAGATCCTTCTGGGAGATGGCGGCATTATATTGTCCATTTTGGGCAATTTGAAGGCCTGAGTCACAGGGCGAAGGCCCTTGAACATAGTGCTTGACGGTGTCAAACTAGGTTGAGATGGCTTCGTCCGTGACGGTAGAGACCGGCCTGGTGTTAAGCTTGACAGGCTGATAGCTAAACCGGAGCTTGTTAACAGCGCCAGCAACGAATGGGCATCTGTGATTGTTGTTGTTTGTCAGCTATCTTTCGGCAGTCTGTCCGTCTGCTTTCCACCCGCCGGACTGGCCACGCCGTCCCCTTGTCTGCACAGCCGGGCTTCGCTCGTCGTGTCCCTCTGATGCCAGTCCATGAGGTCGCGACGTTATGTCTCATGCGAACGACCTGTGTCTCGGACACGTGCGACGATGCTCACCAAGGTTAAAAACGACCCAACAGGGACCGGCTACCTTGATGTGTCCTCCGATGAGTGAGGCTACACTATCCCCTCGATCCTTGACAGTCTTGAACGGAAGACAAGGCATTTTGTGAAATACATCGATTGGCCCACAAGGCAGCGAGCCTGTCGAGTGTCCATGGCGGCCGAGAATACTGAGCCAGCCAGTCGTCACGCTTTCACAGCATCTCCAGCAATATACATGATTCTAGTTCCCATTCCCCTGCAGAAATCAGCGGGCGTGGTGCGTGTCACGGCCTTGCAGGCGAAGGTACTACGTGATATGACGCCGGACTCGCCAGCTCCTTCATTCCTGTCCGAGGATTCAGGTAAAGTGGTACAAAAAGCAACACGGCAAGAGATTGTATGTTCACAGTGGTCAAAAAGACTGGGCGGGATCACATGGGCAACAGTGACTGGGTGGTCGGCTGGCTTCGAGCCAAGACATAGTGCTCCTTTCCACGGGGTAAACATAGACATCAGCTGAGAGGCAGATTTGCCAAACTGTCTCGAGAAAGTCCGGGTCATCAGTGAGTGAGTGTATCATGGTCCATTCAATGCGTCCGCCATCTACAGAGACCTAGCCAGAATGCCATCCCTGATCTTTGTGACGCCGCTGCTAAATGCTTCATTTTCACGTCTTTTCATCCATCCCTCATCTGTGCTGCCCAAATCGTCGTCCTTGAGTGATTTCAAATGCCTTAAGAATAATACTCCGAGTGATGCAACGCGAGGCCAAAACGACACGTGGCCCAGCAGCAGTTTGCAGGGCTCTTGCTGGGTGCAGTGGACGGTTTTGCTACCCCACGGCAGAGCCCAAAAACGAACAAAAGCCACAATCATGAAGACAAGAAACTCAACAAGATATTAACACCAGGGAGAGAAGGAAAAAAGAAAACCTAGAAGAAAAAAAGCCTGCCAAGATCGAGACCTGATCAAAACACCCCGTTGAACGCCTCGCATGTGAATGGCATTTGTCCGTCTATTTTGTTGTCCTGATATGCATGCTTCGTCCATGGCGCCAAACGCAAACTCCAGAATATGATCCATCGTGAGGGGAAAGGGGAAAAGAAAAAAGTATGTAGATTTGTAGTCTGATAACCGGATTCCCTCTGCTCGCACGATATTTAGGGTGCTTCATCGTCTGCCATGGAATAGGGACCTGCGGAGTCTGAGGAGGGATCCCGCGTCGACAGCCCGCTAGTACTCAGAACGCGCTGCAGCAGGCTGCGCTTGGATCTGCTGCCGCGTCTCTGTTGGGAGTCAGAGGCCGAGTTCTCGAAGGGGTTCGTGAACTTGGTGTCCAGAACAGCGTCCCAGCCGTACGGGTCCTCGTCAGGGGTTCTGACAGAGTAGGAATCGGCGTCCGAGCCCAGGGCGAAGGAGCCATGGTCGGGGTCGTCAATATCCATGCAATCGCCAAGGTAGTTTGAGAAGTCGGTGAATTGGAGACCTTGGGCAGGAGAGCTTTGGAAGCATGAGCTTGTCCCAGTAGGCGAGACCATGGTTGTGTCACTCTCGGTATCAGTCAAGTCGGTGGAAAATCCGTCCAGCTCGTGCGTCATCGCTTCCATGATTGGAGCTTTCTGGATAATGCTGCCTTCATAAATGTCTGCCCGGGGCCGTGGCAGCGGGGCCGTATGTATCTCCGGCTTCGCGTCATGGCTCGAGCAGGTTATGATAAGCTGCGTAGGCAGGTTCCGCCCTCGGCCGTGCCCGTGCCTGTGCCGGTACCCATGCCTCCCAGCGTCGGATGATCGGCGGGTAGGATCGAAACCCATGCAGCGTGGCCTCTGGCCTTTCGCGGCCATGCCACCCCTTTCGTCCCCAATATACGTAACCCAGTCGGTCGGCGTGTCAGCCGGGCAGGACAGACGTCGACCGGGGTGCGGCTCTTCCCATTCTTGCAATGTGACTTCGTCAGGAGGCGCTGCGACTGTTTCAAGGTGGGTGGTGAGTGATGAGGAGTTAGGTGGTGACATGACCTGTCGTTCTCATAAGCTTTGATCGGCCTCAACGTTCGGTCTCGCGGCGCTCGTGCTCGACGTCCCGCGGTGGCCGGACCGGCCCTTCCTCCCCAAGCCCAGCTTCGCGCCCACCTTCTTCCAGCCGTTGCTGTGCGCATTGATGGCCTTGTGAAGGGTTCCGGGAGAGGTACCGCTGAAGGCCCAGTCTGTTGTGGGCGGCGTCGTCGGCGGAGTCATGGGGTCGCAGGCGGGAGGCGAGTTGGTCCCGCTGTCGTCCGTGAGGTCCTCTGCTGGCTCGCTCGACGATGACACATAGCGGCTGTTCAGGTCACTCTTGCGGCTTATACTCAGGTGAGGCAGAAAAGACGTCTTTGGGGACCGGCTGGGGTCGTCGCTGGGTGATAATGTGTCCTTGGAAGACCGTGTTCGCGTGCGTGATCTTCCGTGTCTTGACCTCGACTCAGTGAACTTCTCGTCGAGGTGGATGTCTCCCACGGGGTTGGAGAGGGATTCCAGGAAAGGGACCAGGACCGAGTCGCTCATCAGCTCGTAGACTATCCTGACTGCCTCTTCCAGTTCTGCCGGGTCCGGCGGGGTGGGCCCACACGAGAGGCTCAACAAGCGGTCCCGGACGTGCGACGGCAGATTGACTTCCCGTGATCCATAAGGCTGGATGTACACCTGGATGAGCTTCTGCCACAGCTCACAGACATGCTCGCTACTGTCCATGAAGGTGTGCTGGGACTGCGAGTGGGCCAGCTTGTAGCGATCGGCTTCCATGGTGAACTCGAGCGTTTCGAGGCAGTGGTTCTGAGACAAGTAGGCCATGAAGGCTCCGAGGGTGTATGGATAGGGTGCAGAGTCAGCGAGGATCTCTTCCAGGGTGGGCAGGCGGATGCCCGTCGAGGGCGCCAGACTGACTGGCCGGGACGTAGACATGGTGGGCCCACCGCCACGGTCGTCGTCTGGTGCTGGTTCTGGCGACAGGTCCCGGGGCGACGGGCTTGGAGACAGGTATGCGGGCGCGTAGCTTCGTATCCTCGAGTGTCTCATGTCTTCGCCGTGAAGAGACAGATTAGGGAAGGCCAGGAGGAGCGACCGAGAGCCCAGCAAGACTGGGTCAGGTCACCTGCTACAGCCGGGAAGCATCCGCCCAGTACTCGTGCCGTGTCCGAAGGAGCGGGTCCAACGACCAAGTAGGGAGGCAGGCGTGCTAAGGCGAGGATGGTTGAGTGGACCTGGATCGCGGAGCAGGCGCCAGGGCCATGCAATGCAGCGACCTTGGTCTAGGCTGGCTGAGCAGGCAAATGCCGAGGCGAGTTGCAGGCAGATGGAGTGGTAAATGCGGTGTGAGGAGTGCTGGTGCGGGTCTCGGGAGCGGGCAGGTGTCGGGGAGGGTCGTTTGCCGCTATTGTCGTCGTGGTCGATGCCCTGGGCCACGAGGAGCAGGACTGATGCGACTTATGCAGGTCGGCTTGCCTCGAAGTCTTTCGCCTTGTCCAAGGGCAATGGGTGAAGAACGAGAACAAGAATCCTCGAGCGAGTCGAACGAGTGTTGGTTGGACGTCGCGGGCGGCGGAGTAATTGCGACAGGCCAAGGCGGAACGACGAGATATGCAGTGGTGCGTTGGGGCCCGGATTCTGGCTACTGTTGTGCTGCTGTGGTGCCGAAGAAGAGATGAGGTAGAACGGCAAATGAGTGAGTTGAGTGAGTGAAGGGAATCGGATGGGAATCTGGGTCTGAGCTCGAAGTCGAGGCCGGATCCGGACCTGGATCTGGGTCTGGGTCTGGGTCTGGGTCTGGGTTTGTGGATGTGGAAGTGGAAGTGGATTTGAATTTGGATTTGGATTTGGATTTGGATTTGGACTCTGGAGGTGGGATGAGACTGAACGGAACGGACAAGACAAGAAAGATCCGGAGGTTGTCAGATCAAGTTGAGCAAGGCCAGGCAATGAGTGCAAGGCAAGAGCGAACGAGCAAGACAAGGCCGACAGGGCAGGCCACGCCGGGATGGGGCAGGGCAGTGGCAGCCCCAAATAGGGAGAGATTCTGGAAGGCGCGTGGAAGACTCTGCTGACAGGGGACGCCCTGCACGAGGGTGGCGGGGATTGGTGCAGGGTGGAGGGGGGGAGGGAGCGGGCAGGGGGGCCCTCTCGCAGGGGGCAGACGGGCGATGGAAGACGGGTGATTGGAACGTGCTGGCGTGTTGCTGCGTTGGGGTTGTGTTTTGTCGCGGCTTTGGCCGGCGCAGAGGTCAACAGGTCACAGTGGTCAGGACGGCAGAAACGGGTGGAAATGATGTTGCAACACGCCAGGCAAAGCACAAGGGAGGCGGCAAAGCAGACGGCCAGACAGCTGAGGTGGGATCCCGGCAAGCAGACGCAGGCCCTCTCACACACAGCAGTCACAAAGGCTGCAGGACTGGCCAGGGGGCCAACAGGACTGGTCCTTGGATGCTGGGTGCAGGGTGCAGGGTGCTTGGTGCTTGGAGATGGGGTTGGAGGAGAGGGGAGGGGAGGGATGCTGCATGCAGGTTCAAGGGTGCAAGCGACCCAATAGGCTGAGTGCAGGCGAAATGCCGGGATCGACAGAGCGAGGAGAGACAAAGACAACCCAACCCAACCCAGCCAGCCCGTGTCTGGTCCAGAGTGGAGCGGAGGAGGAGTGAGTGAGTGGACGACCGGGGGCGTTGGGAAAAAGGTGGAGTTGGGAGGTGGAGGTGGTGTGCTCTGCTGCTACTGTACTATGGACTGACTGTACATGCTGCACTTTCCAATATGCACAATCACTGTTCTTGACTGACTGGTTATTGACTATTGATTACTGATTTATTACACCAGCCGAGCAGGTCGAGCTGCACGGTACTGATTGGCCACGGTATTGGCTGGCCTTTCCTGGCAGGGTGCAACAGCAACGGCAGCCCGTGTCTCATGTGTCTCGTGTGTCCGCTGCCAGAAAACCACCGTCAGGAATGCCCGTTTCAAAAGGAGGATGGGCGACAGGGATGCCTGCCCGCTCCAGGGCTGGGTCGGCCTGGTGTTGGTGTTGGGGGGGGTTGGCTGGCGCGGAGGGGCCGGTGCTGTCCAAGGATGGCAAACTCCAATCCGGTCCCAGACCCAGACCGGCAGCGGGTCCTCTCAGGGGCTTTGCGGTCACACGCCCCAGCGACCAGGAAGCACGGCGTAAAAATAAAATGAAAAAACACACACGGTAGTCAGTTCCCCCTTCTGCTGCTAGGGCTGCGGATGCTAGCTTGACGATGCTGGTTGATGCTGATGCCGGTGCTGTTGCTGCTGTTGCTGTTGTTGTTATTGTCTAGATATGGATGGATGCTGATGTTGAATGCCCATGTCCCATGTCCCATGTCATCGATATCGTCACTGCCCACGCGCTTGGCAGTGAGCTCCAGCACCCTCCCTACACCCACGGTGGGAACATTGCATCTCTGGCCCCCGTGTCCACCTGCTGTGCTCGTGCTCAGGTTTGTGTTTGTGTTTGTGCTTGTGCTCGTTCTTGTGTTTGTGCTCGCAAGGGACGCGGCCAACCGTGTCAGCCGTGCGAGTGCGACAAGGACACAGGAATACCAGCCTGCCAGCCGGCGTGCGGCATTGACGTCGGAAGGGGGGGGGGCAGACGGAGCAAAGCAGTCAGAAGGCCAAAACCTGCGACAGCCCACAGCCCCAGCTCGTCGGGTTGGAGATGAGAAACAACGGGCCTGTTGTGACGACGTCGGCCGGGTTCACGAGCCTGGGGACCGGGGCGATGTTCATGCGAGTCGTCAGCTGGAGGCGGAGCGGAGACGGCGACGGGGACGGCGAGCGGCGATAGCCAGGCAGGAAAGGGCCATCCGAGCAGGGAGGCGAGTAATAGCAGTTGGCAGCCAGGCAGCTGGCAGCCAGGCAAAGGCGGTTGACCAGGTATTGACTGGTGCGCACTCCGGTCCGCAGTGGAGACGGGCGTTTGCAGTTGATGGGCGAGGCAGGGCTCAGGGTTTGCACCTGCGTGCGTGCGTGCGTGCGTGCTTGCGGTCTCAGCCTCGTGCTCAACTCTTTCTTTCGTATCTACCTCCCTTTTACCTAGGTGACAGTAGGTAGTGGGATTAGGTAGTTCCGTCCATGTCTCAGACCACGACGGGAAGGACACTCGCTCTCTTCCCCCCTTGTCCCTCGTCTGTCCTGCTAGTCCAATCCCAAGGGTAGGTAATATAAACATCGTAAGCAACCTTCCTTCTTTCGCTGGCCCTGACTGGCAGGTACAGCACCAGCAGCACCAGCAGCACCAGCAGCACCAGCAGCCAAGCCGCCACGGCCGGTCGGCCAGGACCATGCCGGTTTCGAAGGTTCCAGCCAGCCTGCATGCCCATCTCCATCCCGATCCCGAGGCCCTGCCCTCGCTGCCGTCGTACTGTGTGCTGCCGTGCCATTCATTTCATCAGCATGGCCAAGCATGGCCAAGCATGGCTGGCTGCGTGACCGTGATGGAGGGTGGTGGCCGGGGCCACAGGAAGAGCACTAGAAGTTTTGTGGAAGGCCGCTAGAATTCTTCCATGCAGGCAGAGAGACGGACAAGCAGGACGAGATGCGGCACACGCTGCCCGCATTTGCGCCCATCGGCCCATCGCTTTCCTCATCGGTTCCCCCATTTCGCCACCCGCCCGCCCTAACAACGGTGGTGGCATGCAGCACAAAAGTCTGTTGACTATCGCCGACCTTCGTCATCATGCCGATGCGGGTGGCCTGGCTGGGCCTGGATGACGGCCACGACTGGATGACTGCACCATCAGACAGGCCAGACAGGCTGCTACTGTGCGCTGGTCTGATGCAGGCCGTTGTAGTGTCGTCGTCCATGGTTGCACCGCATTGTTAGTTATTAGTCTCGCTCGCTCGTTTGCACGTCCGCCGTGACGATCCCGCCTTCCCCCTCTCGTGTCCTTTGTCTGCTGTCGGCCAACTGACGCACTCGCGCGGTCATAATCGTCACATCCCAACGGCACATCAGTCCATCAACTTGCCCGGCTGATGGGACCGTCTCTTGAATTCATCTAGTTGACCTGTCAAGACGCCACGCCCGCACTCGGCCTGCCCCACTACATCATAAAACAAAGGTTCGGGCGCCGGTGGTGATATAGCAAAAGGCCAAGCGCACGTCGCAGATACCCATGCAGGCAGCTGTCAAAGGAAAAGGGCTGCTGTCTGTTCCGTGGAGCAAAACCCACCCAGAGGCCGAGGTTTCGTCATGATCTCCTTTCTCCCCCGGCGTCACTCGGATCGTGTCTCAGTCTCGCGCTTCGATGCAACCGCCTCATCACTGTCGAGCCGGCCGTGATGGTGACTGGCCCCATGCGTTCCGTCTTCCACCGTCCGTCATTTGCGTGCAACCTCGATGATGCCAGACGATCTGGCAGCAGGCAGGAGACTACGTGTTGCACAGTAATCTACACTACGACACAGCAGCGATGGGCAGGGGCAGGGCCTCGGTGCATACCTCGGTGCTGCCAACGTCACCTCCGGTTTCGTCTGCCATCGTTGTCGTTGTCGGTGTCGGCGTCGGCGTCGGTATCAACGTACAGTTGTCCATGGTCCAAATCCCCATGTCTGTCCCGTGGTCGATCCGACCGAGAGCACAGACATCGGTCCCCTTCCCCATCCGTCCCACGCCGGTCGCGCGCATCGTCCCTGTACCCACTCCTACCCCAGCATGCCTGTGGTGCCAACCCCAGTTCTCGTTTCAAGAGGGCACTGGACCAGCGGGCAGCGGCAGCGGCATCGAGCCCATGATCCCTGGCGCTCATGCATGCGCTCAAGCTTTCCCGCCATACTTCCCATCTGCAGCCGGGTGCTGACAATTCCCTTCTGGATGGATATACCCAGCTGTCGCCAGAGGGAGTGTGTGTGGCCAGTCAAGACCATGCCGCTCACTCGCTTCTATTTTCTGTCCTCCGAGCTCTTGTTCTGCCCGCCTGCGGGAATAAGCACCCGTCGGGCTGCCCGGTCTTAACGCCCCGGAAGGACAGACCAGAGGTTGTCCGCCTCTCCATTCCTGCCGGCTCCCCAGACACATACATGGCCCTGCTGAGATACTGCCCTGATTCCCATGAGCTTTGAAGCTGTGGGCCGAGTGCATTGCGACGACCCCTTCAGGGAGCGGCCCCATTGTACTGTAGTCGCTGTTCCACCATTGCTAAATCTGTGTACGACAGGCTGGCCCTTGTCAGCCTCTTGCCCGGATCTTCATGGACGATCGGCAGAGGGGAGCCTGGGATGACGATCAGCTCACCTCTTCTTTTCATCCGTCCTCTCATGTGTCATGTACCGCCTGCTCCGCTCCCTGACAGCCTCCAGGGCCAGCACTCCCCGCGCCCGGCGGGCATGGGGATGGGTATGGGGATGCACAAAGCCTAACTACAGCACCGGGGCCGCACAATATGATTTCTGGCTTCTGTTGATGTCTAGCACCTGTAGGCCAAAAGCATAACAGTCCCAATTCTGTTGAGGACAAGGCTGAACTTGTCATGCCCGTCCGGGCCAGCAGGATGTATGTAGCCGCGTCGCTGCTAAATGCATCCAGTCATTCCACCTCGGCCCCCGACGCCGTGCCTTGGATGACTCGAGCTGCTGCAGCACGCCTGGGAACCCGGCCCTCAGCCGCATCTCTCGGCCTAATGGCTGTTTTTTCGGGCATCGCTCACGCCGTACGATTATGCCGAGCGGATCCGAAGTTTACGAGCAATTTTTTCCCCCTTCCTTTTTTCTTCTCCCACCGTTGTTCCTTCGGCCGGCTCAAAAGTACCGATAAGACTTCTCTGCGCGCGTCAGACAGGCATGTGTGAACCAAACAAGAAGGATACACGCCGAGAGCCTATCTGGCGTTGAAGCACAAACCGCCTGCGGCCTCGGTCAGAACCGGACACCCCTTATGGCTATGCTCGCCGAGACGCGCCGCCACATGGCTCACTCTGGGGCTCTGCAAGGAGTCGTTGCAGCTCAGGGAGACAAGACGTCCGGGACCGGGATAGTGACCTTGCCTGGAGATGGTCGCTGAGAAGATGTGGCTCTTCCCACCAGATGGCGCCTGCGCGTGACAGAGTTGGCGAGACTCAGCATCGTGATCGGGGCGCAGTCCACGCACCGCGTACAACAGAGGTTGGGGAATGGATCACTGCCGTGCTCGACCCATTGGTTCATGCCGGCTATCTGGAGGTTGGGAGGGGGGGCGCCGGAGTTGCCACAACGTCAATATGGCCCTGCCTTCTTGGATCGCATATCGACAATTCTTTGGGCACCTCCGTCGTATTCAAATCACTTCCTCCACTCTCTGCTCAGGGACCCTCGAATACCACCTTTGTGTTTGGTCCTTCACCCTTGGTATCCTCATCACCGCAAACCAGTGATCTTGTACACTTTTACTTCATGCGCAGATTTGCTGAGGAAGGGATGCTGGGGTGGGGCCGTGTCTGGATCGCCTCATAGACGGTTCCGTGTCTGGGGCATTGGGCAATGATCGGGAGTCTGACTCGCCGGAGAGACGCCAGAGAGACGCCAGATCGCTTGCTGGACGGCGCTGCAGCTCCCAAGAAGGCTACATGAGTGACGGCAAAGGGAATGCCTTCAAGCTGTCGGTCGCCATGAGCTACAGGCCGTACAATCGGGGCAAGGCACCCGAATTAACGATACCAACTCTGAAGTTGTCCCAGTCAAACTTCAAAAAAAAAAACACGGCAGATGACATGAGACCTGTACGCCATGGTGTGGATATGTGTAGGGGGTGAGAAACAGACACAGTACAGACGCTCAAGAGCGGTTGACACTTGGCGCGCTGTATTTGGCTTGATGACTTCCCTCCCTCATGCCTGGTCCAAAGAAAGCTGAAAGGCCTCTTCTTTTGTTGGGCTTTAGTTGGGGCGGAAGGGGGGGGGGCCTTCTGTTTCTCCTTGCGCATGATACCTTGATACCTCCGTGCTCGGGCATGTGCGGTTCCGCTCCACCACGAGGGCGAATGATATGAATGTCGAGTTGTCCTTAGGGTCTGACTACTTAGGTACTCATGTAGTGTCTGCGACGATGAAATAGGTTGAGCCAAAACGGTGATGGGTAATCCACAGGTCTCTCATTCCCAGCCGCCGTTGCAAGCCACTGCTGTATAGCCATGATGCTGGTGGAAGTCATCGTCCCAGCTGACGCGGGACAGATGTGTCCCAAATATGCATACAGACTGCGAGGACCACACATTGTGGCTGTGTCCACGTCCCCCAGAAATGATGGGATATCTGTTAAAGGTCTTGACTGGACTACAAAAGATTTGGGATAGTAGGTATATGACCATCTGCGCAGTTGATGACTTGGCCACTAGCTCAGTGCTGCGACGGGGGGCGAGCACTCGGCTCGCGGGTGAGAGACCCTCTAGTACAAGAGCGCGGATCGGAACACCCTACGGGACCTGGACGGAAGAACGGCAGGCCCTTTGCGGTCTGCCTGCATGCCCAAACATCTACCGACCCGAAGGTGTCGCTGTGCGACATACGGCGTAGTCAAGAATGAGCCTCGACATAGGTTTGGATGGGAGCACCTCCATGTCAGAGGTCTGAAGGAAGGTTGAAATTGAACCCCTTTCGATTGCCTACTTGAAAGAGCGTCAAATTGTGCTCTCCAATCAAATACACAGTTGCTTTGTCCAGCACATCCTTTCTTCTTCCACTTTGAAAACAAAAACTCCAAACTCCAAGCCCTCATCCCTTGAAGCATCGTAGTGATGTTGGGAATATGCAAATGTGCAACCCTTTTTTTGAAAACTCCGTAAAAGTCCTGGCGGCTGCTCTGTCCTGGATGCAGGACGTGATCTCCGTCCATACTCAAAAACATGATGAAAACAACCAGGCAAACAAACACCCATGATTACTCTGCTCAAGGACACAACCCTTGACACCCACCCATCCTCGAAACATGTAGAGACAATGCAGTTTTTCCTGCTTCCTTGTAGTGCGGAACACTGATCTCCGCCTATGCCCTGAACATGCAGAACGCTGGGCGTCATTCTGCTTTGAAATGTGGCACGCTGACCACCGCACTCGAAAAAGCCGTCCTTCGAAACACTGCAAAACGTCCCCTAAAAATGTAGAGCACCGACCACTGCCCTTTGTCGGAACATGTAAAAGGGAAACCACATATTCCCCTGCTCGAAAGCGCGGAACACTAAAAGCTGTCCAGGCTCAAGTCTCCCTTGAAGCCATCATTCAGTAAGACTGCGGCGATGTGAAGTCGCTGCTGGTTCATGTCGTCAGCTGAGTAGGACATAGGGTCGACGTGCATGGCAACACATATGCCGTTCGTGATAGTGTGTACGCCGCAGTCGTCAAAGTTGTGTTGACGAGGCGAAGGGATGGTTGTGGTGGTCCATTCGGATGGGACAAATCGGTCCTCAAGGACCATTTTGACCCACTTCATCGCATTTGTTATCAAGGCTGGGTTTCCAGCTCCGTTCAAGGAATCGAAGTGATGTGCCTGTCGGTACTTCGGACGGACCACAACGAGGGTCCAGTGAGCACCACGGCAGATGGGTATGAGGACCGCCTCGATGTCCAGGAAGGTATCCTTTCGGATACCAGTGCGCCGCATCTGGCGCTCAGTGCCCTCGCCTCCGTTCTCGTAGATCTTCTTGCCGAAAAAAGAGTTGAACACCTGGACCTTTGGTGTCTGAGCACGGGTATTCTTAATACCAGCCTTCTGGTTGATGTAATTGGCCAAGTGAAGAAGTGTACCATTAATGATTTCATCGTTGAGCCACTGATTCGGGGTGACCACAGTTTCAAAGTCCTTACGGGTAAGTGGGGTACCCTCGGGGGTCCTAGCCAGCTCTGCATTGAGGCGAGCACCCAGTGTGCTCTGGGCCCTTGACGTCCACTCGTCGCTGAGTGGGGGCACCACTGGGCTG
Organism: Diaporthe citrichinensis; assembly: GCA_014872995.1. NCBI lineage: Eukaryota > Fungi > Ascomycota > Sordariomycetes > Diaporthales > Diaporthaceae > Diaporthe > Diaporthe citrichinensis. Next base: position 566,339 of record JADAZR010000027.1, read on the forward strand.
CGTGGCTGGCGTAACCCACCGGCCTCTTCAACACGCCTCAGCTCTTCCTCCTCAGCGCGAAGACGCTCTTCCTCTGCTTTGCGGCGCGCTTCTTCGGCAGCAAGGCGCCTTCTCCTCTCCTCAGCCCTCGCCTCGGCCTGGGACTGGTGGGCAGCGTCGGCAATGAGCTGCTTACGCGTGTCGAAGTCGTCACGTTTCTCACGGCTGAGCTCGAGCCGGTACTTGTCCTTGTTCAATTTCTCGAAGCCGAGGGGATCATCGTCGAAGAACTCGGCCAGGGTCTTGGCTTGTTTGAAGAGCGGCTTTTCCGCCTTACGGGAGTCCACGATACTGAAGACGGAGTCATCTTTCTCTCTGACGCGTCGTGTGGTGTCATCGACAGATTCTTTCTCTGGTTCAAAGGGCACCTGCTTTTCCTCTGCGCGGGGCTGACTATCTTCGGGATACACGCGCTTCACCGGCTCGTTGTCCGATGGCATGTACCAGTGTAGTGGCGATTGCTTGAACCGAGCTGTCTTCTTGGGCCGAGCCAAACGAAACCGGTTCCTGAGAGCGCCCTTTTGCGGCTTTGGGGATCCCTTTTGATCAAAATAGATGGGATTCTTTTGAATTAAGTTGCGCGGAGGGGCGCTGTAGGTCTCAAACTTGCGGGGGCTTGGATATTGGTGTTCGTAAAGTCGGGTTGCTTCGAATTTGTCCGCGGCGATGCTCTCAAAGAGAAGAGATTCCATCTCAGCATCAGGGAAGGCACCAGGCACGCGCTCGTATTTACCTGGCCAATCCACATAGCTGGGAGGGGCCTCGTCCTTGTGGAGGGCGTCAAAGTCGACGATAATACCAGCAATGGTCTGGACTGGACACATCTGGTTGAACGCGGCGCGCTGAGTGAGGATGTACTGTAAGAAGACGACACATTCGTAGTAGACCAGTCTCTCTTGGTGGGAGAGCAGGCCATTTTTGCCCTCAGACTCGAGGTGGTCGTATGGCTTGAAGCCCAGGTCCTTGAGGAAGGGAACGCGGCCCTGCCCGTTATAGACGAGTCGGTAGATCTTGGCAAGCTTGTTAAGCTTGTCGAAAAAGGTCTTGCCGGCTTGAACAAAAGCTTTCGGGCCACGCTCTTGGGTGGTGTCGATGTAGTAGTTGTGTACCAAGATGGAAAGGGTTGGATCGTTACCGCTTGCCTGGAGCCTGTCGAGGACGAAGGCAGGGACATTGAGCGGGTCGATGGCGTAGTCGATGCCCAGGTAGTCTTCGACTCTCTCCGAGCGGACTATGAACATGAGGTTGGAGAAGAAGGCGTCGACGAGGAGGTGGTTCTGGACGCCGAGGTACTCCCTGACCCTGTTTGTCCAACAGTACTGGCCGTCTGGGAGAGCTTTGAGGTAGGTGACGGGGAGCGTATTATGGAGGATGGCCGTGGTGAAGGCCTTCTTGGGGTCGAGGGGCAGGCGCTTGAAGCGCTTGATGGAGAGGCCATCTGCAGTTGTATGGCGCATCTCGACCATGCTGTGCATGAATAGGTCGCGACGGGCGAAAAGGGAGCCGACCGCACGCGCGCAGGCGCCCTTGACGGCTTCGACGATGCCATTTCGAATATTGGCGCCAAAGCTGACCAGTCGGGAGCGGTATGTCTTTTGCTCAACGGCGTCGTCGTCGGCCACGTCGCGCATGACGACGTCCTCGATCTCGGGCTCGGCCTCAGCCTTGCGCTTCTGTGGGAACGGCATGATGTGAGTTATGGAAGGTGCAAGTTGCAAGGTGGGAATGAATGAAGCAGGCGCGACTGTGGCGACTGCGAGAGTGTAGGTTTTGTAGATGACGCGGTGACGCGATTGCTACGAGTGAGTCTGGATTGATGAATTGATGGAGGAGTGGACGGATGGATGGATGACGGTGTTGCTGGGAAGTCTCGACTGCTCGCGATGCTCGCGATGCGATGCTGCGATACAAGACGACGGCGCGATTGCGCAGTTGCGGGACGGTGTGAATTCGTTTTTGATTGACGGTGACGAGAAGACTCGACTTTCCGCGATGCGATGCGATGATGAGATGTAGAGCGGAGCAGTGCTATGGTGTGATGCGATGCGATGCGATGCGATGCGATGCGGAGCGAAGCAAGCGTTGTGGAGGAGGAGGGAGGGCGAGGGAGACAGATGCGTGTTGACAGTGCTGATAAAAGCAAGGTAGTGCGCAAGGGCGGACGCGTGCATAGTGCCCAGGTACAAATTGACCTGCGCCAGTCTACGGCTGATCCGACAACGTTGACCTAAAAGTGCGTCGCGCCTCCAGAAAGACAGACCGATTGATGGCCCTGAAAGCAGGGCACACGTACGTACCGTAGGTCGAGCAAGCTCCTGGGCCTCGACACCGCGTGGGTTCCCTTTTGAGCCTTCCGGTTCACGTCCACCTCGGCCTGCACTCGCACTTGCACTTCTAGATGCACTTTCACTTCCACTGGCACTTGTGGTGGGATCCTTGCTGACAGTTAGTACCAGATAGAACGCCAGGCACTTGTGCTGCGATATCGTCCACGGCTTGGACTGGGAAAGGGTCTTTTCTCTTCTTGGAGAATTTACATACCGGGGCACTCACTTCCATCGCCAGCCAGCAGACTTTCACTCGCCAAGGACGAGCCTCAGGATCACCAAACAGCACGTCGGGGCAGCCGCAGACACTCGCTCGTCACATGCGCGGGAGAGCCGCTACGCTCATCAAAACCACAAAAGTATCTAGCGATGAGGAGATAGATGCCTCATATTTGGGCTTTGAGCTGATTCCTGCCGGCGGGAACGAGGTAGCAGGGGTGCTTGTGCTGTGAAGAAGGCAGATGCAGGCCCCTGCAGCATGGCATGAAGTTGTTCTCAAGGGATTCCACCGACGGGTTTTTAGCCGCCCGGACGCCAGAGCCGCCGGAGCCGCCGCAGACGCCATGCCAAGCCTCAAGCTGCAGGGACAAGGACACACAATTAGCCAGTGCACTGTGCATCATGGGGTAAGGCATTGGAATTGGAGAACAAATGCCAGAAGCGGACGAGATACGCATAACTGAATAGATCCATCCACCCTGTAGGCGGATGGTGGTCTGCCACTTTGCCATTTTGGCACACTGTGCTGCTTATATAAGCGGAGACACACGCAAGCACACTAGCAACATGGGACCTCTGGCGCAGCTACCTGGGATTTCTGCAGCTACCAGTAAAAGTATTGCAGGCGTCTATATTGATGATCTCGATGGCTGGTCACGGTCTTCAGACAAGCCTAGTAAATGCAGAGTCGTGGCAGATGGAAAGCGCTCGGGACGAAAGTCGTTGAGATGTTGGCTCTTTAGGTTGCGCAGATAGCCACTCAATTGAGGCGCGTTGCCATGATGCGAATGCAAATGACATGCACATGTAGGCTTGGCTTCAAATCTTGTCCTCGGAAGTGGGCGCCAGACTCAAACATTGAAACCATTGGCCTGCGTGAGATCAAGTAGTATAGCTGGGTCATGAGGCAAGTCTTCCGGAGTCATAGACATGATCGGGGCACCAGCAGACCCATTGGGTTGAGTCTTACCGGGGCAGTTACGACTGTGCCTCGTGGCTTCATCCATCACAATGCAGCGTACAAACTGGGTAAGACTTCTCACACAGACGTGACGGATCCTGTCAGTTGAACGAGGAAGCTGACTTCGAGTTTCTATATCTGATATGCACAACGGCTCTGGCAATGATCTTTCAAAAAGAAAAAAGAAGAAGCAACTGCGCTCTTACAGCTGGGACACGGCAGCCCCCAGCGGTTTTGTGCAGAAAGTTCCAAAATACTGGTTCAGGGCATCCACGGTCCCACTGCCCTCCACGAGCGAGACCACGATGCCAACATATCCATCAGGCCGGACCACCACGACGCCGCCCCTCTCCTCGTCCAGCCCCATCTTGGCATGCGCAGCCGCCTTCGCATCCGGCACGCGTCGGTCCCACCGGTCATCCGCGTACACATGGTCCCGATAGCGTCCCAACAGCTCGGGGGCGTCGCGACTGATCTCGATGCTGCTGCGAGCGCCGGCAAACACGGTGCAGATGGTGAAGAACAAGCTGTGGGGGTTGTCTTGCTCGTGATGCGACACGCTCTGCATGTCGGGTCGCTGGTACGCCGTGTAGAACGAGCCCCGGCGGCTGAGATTGCTCGCAAAGTCCTCCAGAGCCCTAGTCGTGACAGAGGGCTTACCGGCAAAGACAAAAATTCGGAAGGAGCCGTTCAGCGGAATCTCTTGTTCGAGATGCACCACGTTGGCATCGACGACACGAGTCACATCGGCGTTGATAAGGAGCCGCCCTGTCCTCAGCTTGGTGCCCTTGGGGTGGACCAACGGCGACTGCACTGGGTGCTCGGACGACCAGTTGAGCGCGTTCGGCCCGTACGCAACTCCGTACCCACTGGTGAACTCGCAGGACTCCTTGAACGTCTTGACAAACTCGCTCTCCTCAAAGGAATTGCTGCTGCCCGTCCCGGAGGCGGCCTCCACCGTGCTTGCGGGCGGCGGCCGCGCCGAGAACAGCTTTGCGTACCGATTGTCAAATGACAGCAGTGTCTCTGCAACCTCTTTGCGCTCCGGCTCGTATGTCTTGAGAATACCCCGGTTTGCGAACCCGCCCTCTACCGCATGGATCTTCCAGGCGAGATTCTGGGCGTCGAGGAAGGCCGTGTTCATCCCCTGGCCAGCTTTGGGCTGCGGATTTGTTTGTCAGTCACATTTGCAAGGATCCAGGGGCACGTTGGATTCAACTCACGCTGTGCGTGTGGCAGGCGTCTCCGCCGAGGAAGACGCGGTGGTCCAAGGTGTACCGATCAGAAATACCCTGACCGATAGGATACACCGAGTACCACTCAACAGTCTCCCACTCTATTGAGTGCGGTTGCAAGATCTTCTTGGCTGACTCCTGGACTTCTGCGGCAGTCGCCGTCTTGCGCGGGTTCCAATCTGGATCCGTCGAGGACGCAATTTGGATGTACAGTCGCACCATGTTGGCCTCGCGTGGGATAACCATGATTGAGCCGTGCTCGGAGTGTATTGTGCATTTCATCTTGGAACGTGTCAGTCATCTCAACAAGACATAAGCTGCATGGGGTCCATTATCTTACCTTGATGTCAGGGAAATCGGTCTTCACAACGCCATCCATGACACCCCATACGTGGGCTATTGGGTCCTTGTGTGTGATTCCTATCTTCAACTGATCCCGCACAAATGACCTTGCACCTTCACCACCAAACAGATACTTGGCCCGCACACTCTCACGCATCGTACCGTCCACGTGCTCGAGCTCGACCTCCACAGGATATTCGGGGTTGGTCTTCTCGTCGACGCTGAACCCCTTGATTGTCCAGGGCCGCTGCACCTGCGAGTTGTTCTTCTCCAGGTCGGCGATGAAGACGCGCTCAATGAGGCCCTGGTGCAGAAGGGTGGTGAAGGGGTATCTCGCATCAATGAAGCTGGGGCAGCTCGCCCAAGTCCCTGTCCGAGCGATGCCCTTTCCGCTCCGGGGAGGATCCCAGAACGCTACTTCGTAGACCCTTGCTGGCTTGTGCGCCATGATGGCGGACTTGAGGCCCATGTTTCGGAGCAGGTCCAGAGAGCGAGGTTGTATACCATCGGCACGACCTGTTGGTGTTGGTTCTGCTCGATTGTCGATGTGCTTAATCTTATAGCCCCACCTTGCCAGGCATGTCGAGAGCATGAGCCCTACAGGGCCGGCCCCGACAATGACTGCAACACAGGAATGATCAGTGAGAGGCTCTCAAGACACTTGGACATGAACTGTCGCCTCACCAATGTCATAGTATGGCTCGGAAGCCTGCTTCGCTGGTTGAGTTTCCATGACTTCCCTCTCAACTGGAATAGTGCTGATCTCAGGCCTAGGGAGCTGAACGAGTGGGGTTCGTGAGGTCTGGCGGGTGGCGGGCTCTAGGTGATATCAGGTCAAATTACGGTTTCATGAACGGCGTATGCCAGACCAAAAGTCATGGGCACAGATGAGCTTTTAAGTTGAGGCGCGAAGTGGTATAGTGTACGAGATGCCCAAGGTGCCGAAGAGCGAGCCGTCCTCAACTGTGGAAACAACTAGGTTTATGATGTGGTAGATATAGGGAGCCACTAAGGAGGCGGAGGGAATGGTTGCAGTGGACATTTGGCAGACTTTATTGCGCAGCGGCAAGATAGTTCGGCAAGGCGACCCGCGTCATAGCCCTTCCAAGAAAGGAGGCGAGCTAGCTGTATCCCCGACGCCCACCGGCGCGGCTGTCACTAACGGCATCGTGGGCAGTCTCAGCGCAGAAGCCCGCCTCCACTAGACGCCAAAAACGTCGGGGCGGATGGGCCAGTTGGGGCCCGTTATGAGATGAAGACTGGAGGCATGGTGGTCGGCGACGGCCAATCGGATCCTGCGGGTGTGAAGCGATGGCACGTTTCTTGCAAGGCCCAAAAGACTAAGACCCCGAGGCTTCTCAAGCGGTTGGCAGCGGTAACCAGGCCGGACTGCGCGACAGCAGGAGTCGATTGCGAGGAGGGCATGACTCCCAATCCAGGCCTCGGAAAGGCATATCGGTACTTGGATTAGCGGGGAAACCCACAACGCGGCTGAAGAGGACGGGAAGCAAAGAGTGGGACCGCTGGCTAACGCCAAGCATTGCGGAGAAACGTCAGTGTTCTGCTTGTCTCGGCCTCAGTCGCCGTCTCGCCCGCATTGGCCGGCCGGCCGGCTGCCCAGGCACGATGGCTCCACCACCAAGACAGCAGCACACTGAGCCCCCAGAGACTTGACTTATTCGGGTCAGGCCGTTCGCGACTTCGCTCCATCATCGTTGTCCGAAGTGGAATCGAGCCTCGAGCCCGACCCGACCCGGGCTGCCGGAGCTGGCCAGGATGTGTCTGTTGAGCCGCAGCCGGTTGAGGACCTGCATCAGTTGAGCGCGGCTGGATCGTCTCTTCGCCCGGCCTCTCGAGCGCATCTAGGATGGGATGTGACATTGGTCACCAAGACATGATGAGACGAGGCGGGCGACCCTGCAAGGCGTCGACGTGTTCTCAGACAGGGTGAACCTCTTGTGGGATGGTCTCTAGTGGGATAGCCTTCTTTATCCTGTGGGATAATCTCCTATGAGATAACCTCCTGTGGTATAATGTGTCACCGCGTCGTGGACTCTCCTGGAGCCTCTGTTTAGGGCACATCTTCGTGATTTCTGGAGAAGCTAAACAGGGCCTCTCCGGTCAAATATCTGGTGTGTCCAAAATCCACACACGAGGCTGGAAGCGTCTGTCCGCAGCGAGACGATAGCAGACGTTGCTAGTGGGCCAGGCTGCCACGCTCTAGGATCAGACATGTCGGCGACGGCAAGGCGTCCTCTCGGTGGCTTGGTCATAGAGTCAAGCTCAGAAGACCAGGTACCTTCTTGGGATAGCAGCCTAGGGAGGCCGAGGACGGACGGGTCATGAGCCAATACCCAGGCGCGGTGTTCCATCAAGAAGGTAAAGGGGAGTTGGAAGGGATTTGGTCGAGTGGAGGAGAGGGGAGCGGTTTGTGCAGTGGCTATGAGCTGAGTAGCTTGTCCGTGCGAGGTTGTCTATCGGCGAGGCGCACGAACATTCAAAGCATCGCGGTTCGGTGACTGGGAGCTGGCGGACCTGGGGGAGCTGGTTGTAAACACTGGTTGGTGCCTTGACGGCAACCAGCCGCCAGCCCTGGGATGTTTACTTCTGCACCAACAACAACCCACTGCTGCTACCGCAGCTGCACGTCGCCTCCTCGGGCCCCTGACGCAGGCGAACTCACCGTCTGCGCGGCATCAACTCAACACGGCTTGCCCACACCGCAGCGCTCCTCGACTCAATCGCATTGCGCTCCATCTCCATCTGGCTCCATCTGGCCCGCCGCACCAGCTTCCATCACCACATGAATCCGTCCGAGGAAGCACCCACCGCGATCAGGGGGGATTTTATCCCCGTTTCACCGAGTCGCGCTGCTTCACCTAGTCGCCAACGCGCTGATGTCCACATCCACCTGAACCTTACTGATTCGCAGATGGATCGGCTTGCTTCCTCGTATGTCACTTGCCCTCCGACTCTTGCCTCCATTCGTCGACATGCCATGACAGACTAACAGCATGCTTGCAGCCTCCCGGGTCATGAGTCGCCTGTGAAGCGACCTGGACACCGTCAGTACGGTCCAGACGCGTCTCAGATGATCCAGATTGGCATATCGCCCCACCGCAACATGATGGGATCTCGAGGGTCTCGCGAGAGAGACACTTCGCCCACGCGGGCCCGCACCTCTGGCAGCGATAGTCACCGCAGTCGTCGCGCTGTGCGCCATGATGACGCCGCCAATGAGTCCTTCTCGTCCAGAACACGTCCTTCTCGCTCTCGCTCCCCAGGCAAGCGGTCTGAATCCCCGGTCAAAGCCCCAACAATGACACGCGTCGTGGTCGACGACGACCCCAACCTGGCCGATCGCAGGCAGAAGTCCCGTCCACCCCCAATCGATGTCGAGTCAGCCCGCCAGTATGGCTTCGTGTCCAAGAAGGCTGTTGTCGTCGAAGGACACCCCCACACCCAGTCTCTGCATGCTGTCGTCAACCCACCTGTCACTCCCCCTCTCCGGCGCATGCCCAAGTTGATGAGTCCTCGCCGCGAAGCCGACAGCATCTCCCCGGTCTCGTCATACTACTCCGAAGATGAGCTCGGACAGGCCCGCCCATCCTACATCAGCCCTCTTCGGGTTCGCAAGGACCTCGACGGCGACTCCAGTGGTTTACGACGCCACAACACCCAGAACCGGTCTCCTTGTCCCGACCGTACCAAGTACGATCTCTCTCCGGCCCGCCGCTCCTCTCTCCGCCGCGGCTTGCAAAAGACCGCCACCACGGGTGATCTGCGCGAGCTTCAATCAGACGAGATTTGTCCCCAGCGCACCTATTCTCCTCTATCTGACTACCTTTCAGCCCAGGCCAAGCCCATCCGGAAGCAGCTCGTCGGAGCCCATGGCTGGCTGGAGCGTACCACTGGCGCCTCTGACAAGCAGCACATTTCCGATCAAAAGCCCATTCCCAAAACCACTCCTCCGAAAAAGGGCGGGTTCCTTGACAGCCTCAGAAAGATGGCTAAGGAAATGACTACCTCCGCCAAGGATATTACGTCTTCGGCGCGAAAGCCGCCCCGTGAAAAGGACGGACGTAGATCCCGACTCACGGTCTCTCTGGACCCACGAGAGCAGAGTCTGCTCTACTGCGAGCTCGAGTTCCTGCTGACTACCGCTCTTGACGGCTACATCAGCAGTCAGTTCAACGCGGGTCGCCTCGAGGCCGACAAGTATAAAAAGATCGTGGACGGCTGGCAGCAGCGTGGACGCCCCAAGGTCATCGGCTTCCGCTACGATCTCGAGACCCAGTTGGACCTGATCCTCCTGCACAGCGAGGACTTCCGATTCTACGGCAAGCGCGCTGGCCTCATCGCGGCTGTGAACGGGGTGCTCGACATGATGCGTGTTGACGCTCGCGCCATGCGCATCCGCACATTCTGCCAACCCGACACCGTTATTGCTAAGCAACTCCTGGATTCCCAGTCTCTGTTCAACCTCGCGGGCTGCTGTGAGCAGCAGCAAATCCAACTGGCCGAGGTAATCCAGTTCTTCAAAGTCATCCTGGAGCGGGAGCAGAACTTTCGACAGCACCAGAACGAGGGCGGCACGGAGCAAGCAGACCCAGGCGAGGCCCACGGGAGTGACAGATCCGGTGCTGATTCTCAGTCCAGGCAGAAGCAATTTCTTGATTGAGAAATATGCTAAGCAGCATCATTGGTTCATCTGGTGGGCCTTGCCTTGGCTCCGAGCTCTTAAGAACCAGTCGACCGAGCAGGTTCGGAGGAAGGAGGGGGGGGGGGTAATAATGTACCAATGTCCAGCCGAGGTCAGCTGCCGGAGCTCTTGGGTCCTGAACAGATGTTTGAGTGCTCTTGGGGACCATCCCTAGAGGGCCATCACTGAATCTCTGCGCACAACCTACTGGCCATAATTGCTGGCTCGGACCGAGGCTTCTGCTGCACTGCCTCGGTGTTTCTTGGTTGTGCTAGGCTGCGAGCACAGATGCTGTTGCACTAGGGCGCTCCGTTACAGTCTTCGCTGTACGTTGATCAGCACATAGAAGGCCGTCCTAACGACACCACTTTGTAAAATGGGTTGATTGGAACTTGACTCAGCCAGGACGGGCACATGTCTCTAGGATTCACGATCGAGCAGCCGGCCCCTCCGGCTTGGAGTACGACGAGGGCTCACTGGAGCAAGCTACTCAGTCTAGCTGCTCAATTAATGCACTTATCCCAATGTCTCGGATCTCCTTGTATTGCAAACAAATGAGACACTGAATGTGTAGACTGGACGTGACATGACAAGCTCGTGGCTCATTACACCAGCCCATTTGCTCAAGCGTAGCCCCCACAAGTAGGGCAGACTGAGAACCAGTACAGTCTAAAGGTAGACGAGGGCCTTCACGTGTATAGATTTTGAATGCTTCGAACTCGGCCTTGAAGCATTATAGACGATTGCCGAGACCATTCAGTACCCATGTGGACCCAGAATCGGGCTGCCATCTATCTGGTGGCTGGCTTCATCGTGCAGACCTGCCGTAGAAATCCCCGCCATCGGGCCCGTGGTCATCGTAGTATATGCCACTGGACCTCCGGCGGGCCCTCCGGCGGCCCCTGTCTTCTTCGGGGCCGTCGCGAACGTCTGTCCTGGAGCCGGGCCCCCATTTCCTTTCCCACGCCTCCTGCTTCTCTGCGTTTCTGACCTTGGCGACCTCCATCCTCTTCTCGAAGGCGTTAGCGGCCAGCCCGGCCACAGCGGCGCCAACGAGGGTGGGGAGCAGCGGCGACTTGTGGTTGGCGCCGCGGCGGCCGTGGCTCCGGGCCCTGGACTTGGTGCCGCTGGCGCCGGTTGTCTCGTGGGCAATGAGGCCGCCGGCCAGAGCGCCGAGCACGCCGATGCCCAGGCCGGAGTTCGAGTTGGAGAAGGTGTTGTTGATCAGGTGGCGGGCGTCCTGGATGGGGCTGCGTGGGCCGTCGTCGGGTCCGGCGGGCGAGTGGTCGTCGGCGCTGCGGCGGCTCTTGCGCCGTGCTGGCGGCGGGAGTGATCGAGGACGGCGACGGCGGGGCGAGGCTTGGCGGGCGTCAGGGTGGAGGCTCGGGACGGAAGCATTAGGGGTTGCGTATGGGTAGAGAGGGGCTTGCGGCTGGTATGGCAGCCGGGCGTTGGGCGGCACGGGAATGGCGCCAGAAGCGAAGGGCCCCGGGGCTCCGCCTGAGTAGTAGTAGTCTGGCGAAGGGGCCGCAGTGGCGCGCGGCCGGGGGTCATGATCATCACCGTAATACGCGGGCATAATGGCAAGCCAGGCAACGCCAGACGAAGGGCGGAGCGGACAGTCACGGCGAGATAAGAGGGGTATGTGGTGGGTGACGTAGTTGGTGCTGGGGTTGGCAGCGGTCCGGGTCAGGTCAGCAGCAACGGGAGATGGGAGATGGAGATGGAAAACGGGAGATGGGAAGTGGGAATGTGGGAATGTGGGAATGTGGAAAACGGGAAAGGGACAAAAGAGGGACACCAGGCTCTCTCTCTCTCTCTCTCTCTCTCTCTCTCTCACACACACATATCCTCCAGTATGGACTGGACCGAGGTGGTCACTTGGGTGACAGGACTAGCAGGCTGTGAGGCTGTCAGCTGCATGCTTAATGCTTGCGGGCACACCCTGGGAGACTGGAAGAGCAGCGCGAACGTGAGCTTGGGTGGTGTGAGTGTGAGTGTGAGTGTGAGTGAGAGCGTGAGCACACATATTACCCAGGTAGACTTAGTGCGTATTTACGGGTGTTATGTGAGTGGTCAAGGGGCCCCCGTCCTATATACACTAATCAATGCTGTACTGTATGTACCCTGCCACAAACACGCACCTGTCAGCCCGTCTGTCTGCATGTACGCTGCAAGCGGCTGAGGTTGCATCGCAGCAGGCCTATTCCATGCGAACCACAACATTCCGCCCTAGTCTGCGAGACATCTCTCCTGCGAAGTTCTGCTGCTTCAGCTGCCTCAGCGATGGCCAATCGAGCCCCGCCAGTCAGCTTTGTCCTACCAGTGTCAGGCTATGGTCGTCACCATTGCCGGTTGCCTTCTTCTGAACCACTTGTCAGATCTACTGCACAATGCCTGCTTGGCTGCAGGGCCGGTCGTACAGCGACCGCCCGACACACTCTCCCTCATATCGTCGTGCTGTATGAGTTCGTGCCCCAGCCTGGTGGGTCCAGCTGTCGACATGGCAGAAACCCATAAGATCTATGTGATGCCCCCGGACTGCCGACTCTGGCGAGGCAGGGCGAGGTCTCACGGGATACATTGTACCGCCAAGGCTACACCTCAGCTCGCTTTGCAGCGCCACGACGGCCCGGTCCCTATTGATCGGCTCGAGCAGCCTCGGCGAACTCCCCGGCGAGCCTGAGCATGTAGAACTGCCTGGCCTCCACGGGAGCCCCAGCGAATGCCTTCGAGATGCGAGCAATCTCCTGCCGGCCCTTCTCGTAAGCCGCGAGGTCCCTGTTCCCGTACACATCGCGTCCGGCAGAATAGCCAGACTCCAGGTTGCGGAAGAACACGTTCACCGCAACACTGGCGTTGCTAGTGGGCGTGGCCGTGTGCAACCAGAGAGGCGGCAAGAACAGCACATCGCCTTCGTTCAGGTTTGCCTCCCACGGATGAGTGCCGCCAAGAGCCGGGGATCCAAGGCGGCTGAACACATCGGTGCTCGAGCTTGAAGATCCCGGCGCAAAGGACATCTTGACCACGTCTGATGGAGGGAAGAGGAGCATCCTCTTCGACCCGCTGACCTGGCAGTAGACGTTTGCCTGGACATCATAATGCAGCCACATATCCACCTGTTGTTCAGTATGTCAAGTCAGCAATCGAATCCGGCCTCTGGGGACCATGTGAGAGATGGTGGCCCCCCTAATGACGGTTGCGGATGGTGCAGTCGCAACAGAGAAAAGGAGAGCCTAGGCAGAGCGCGGAAAGGCTGGTACGTGTATCAACGTCGTGCGGGAAATGTGGGGGTGGTGCTGGGAGGCTCACCTGGCCAGAAACTCGAAGTACTGAGCTGTGCATGTTCTCCAAGCACATATTCAGCGCCTCGGGAAGCCTGAAGTCAGCAGCCAGCGATGGAAAGTCGTGGGCCAGATTTGCGGGTTGGTTGGCGGGAGCATCAGCAGATAATGCTCTCAGATAGACACGTGCGCCGTTCCGAACCTCTCTGGCGAAGTCACCAAATGCCATCGAGGTGTACCGGAAGTTTTTTGCGTTGAAATCCATATTTCGAACGTTGCACTCATGCACAACAACCTGGACGCGCGGGATATTAGCGTTCATAGTAATAGATTGCGGCTGGCTTTGCACCCCTCACGCACCTGGCGATCTCCCACCTGTTCCGCGAGATAGTCCAGTGTCCACTTGCTGCGGCAAGCGCCAATGTCCAACCCCTCTATCAAGACGGGTGATCCTTGCTGGACAATGTGCTCAAACGACTCCTTCGAGGAAACATTGACACGGGGGATTGGCCTGACTTCAGCAGGTTGGCTGTCCAAACCCCGGTCCGGGGCGCTCGAGGGCCGCGGGTCTATCTCACCAATGCCCGAAAACTCCCAACCTGTTCGGCGTGGCAAAGGGCGAGGCGACATGCCACGGCTTAAGCTCCCAATAGATAGGGTGTACGAGCCCCTGGTCCCTTTGGAGAGAACAACCAAGTTAGTGTCTGTCAACAAGGCCAGTAACGGGAGCAGAACTGATCAGCTCTGCCGGAATGCCGTCCTTTGGGTCACTTCGGCATGCCGGAGTGAGAAACGGTCCCTGCACTCTGCACTTGTAGGTGACAAAAAGAGATCATGATACGGGCTCACATACAGAATGATCCCATAGAGAAACACGTCGCGCCACCGCCAAGGATGACGATTTGCCCATCCTGCGGGGACACAACGGATGATCCCACGATCAGCGGTCTGGGGATGCCCTGGCCCTCCCCGGAATCCGAGAGAGGAATCCCCCTTGTGACCTGTATTCTGGAGCCAATCATAGAGCACAGCAGTACTTCTTGTGTCTGTGGGATTACTCCATCGTGGCCGACGCCGCCCAGGACAACCAAGCAGTCTTCTTGTTGGATGCATGTGGCACCGAAGCGAGACAGGAGTGTGGAGGAGGCCTCATCTACCTCGGCCGGCTTGAAAATAATTGAAGGGGCCTGTCCGTGTCAGAGATATCACTGTACTCTTGTGGCATGTTCCACCTACCTCGTGATCACTCAGGACAAGATCCCAGGCCAATATCTGGCTCTGTATAACACCATCCGACACACCCCCGATGAGAAAACCATGGAAAGTAGGCATGCCCTCTTGCTCACGCCCAGAGCACGTGAGCATGGCGCCGAAGACCGGCGGTGGTGTAGGTGAGCCGTTGACTGCGCACGTCACCCAGCCCTTGTCTGGATCGAACACCATGACCGCACTGGAGATAGTCGTCGCACCTGACTTTCCTCCTACCAGGAGGGCAACGGCAGAGCCCGGAAGTCTGCATACAGCATGACGATATAATGGGATTGGCAGGTCCCAAGTCCGCTCCCACTGGTGTGAGTCCTGACTGAACAACCAGCAATCATTCTTGGCCCGAGAAGGGGAATTTCGCCCTCCCGCAAGGAGAGTACCGTGTGTGCCAAGATCCGTCATTGAGTGGCACATACGACTCGAGGGCCCTGTGGGCTTCGCTCTGATGTCGACGCCGGAGCCGTGCAGCTTATAGATGTCGTACGACGGAAGACGAGTGGTGGGGCCGAGACCCATGCAGTTCAAGATGGACGTTCTGCCAAGGGTATCGCACGCGATCATGGCTGCACCAAATCGACGAAGACCATGATTGCCGGTGAGTGGCTTGTAAGTCGTAGTGGCCTCGATGCTCGGGATCTCAGGAGAGGCGTCTGCTGAGCATGGCCTCACGCACTCGTTGCCATAGTTTGCGGCGTGCAGAATGAGATAGTGACTAGCGAAGAGACAGAACTCTTCCCACTCGTCAAACGGTTCGACTTCATCCAGCTTCAGCCGGTCATCTGCAGACAGGAAACGATCATCATTCCAGGCCGACCATAAAGATTGAGCCTTGACGTTTGACCAACCCCTGCCCGCGAACCGCGCGCACTGGGTAGGCACATCTGGGTAGGCAGCCACTGACTTGATGGGCGTTGAGAGCTTATTGAAATCTAAGCCATCAAATTAACCATTTTCATCCCCGAAGCTGAAGAGGAGGGCAAGGAAGTAAGAATATAGAAGAAGAGAAGGGAGTTTTTTTGCTGAATACCTGGGACTAGCAGGTTTTCACTCGATGAAGAGCAGTGCTCCAGCGTGGCATGATAGCTCATGAGACAGCACTACAAAGGGGAGGCGACGGTTATGGGGCGAACTTACGATCCATCATAGTACGAGCAAAGGGATGGCCAGGTCCGTCGGGAAGTATCTGTTCGAGTAGACAGAATTCAGCTGGACGAAGATCAGCCGGAAGACGGAAATACTTGGTGATTTGGTGGGTTTACCTTGGCCGAGGCTGCTCGCCCATTGTATCAAAGCGTCTGCCGAAATCGTCTCCATATACGTGATTGAAACTTCCGCAATAAATAGAAAAATGCACTCGTTGGGGTCTAAAACCGAACTCAGCGCTTGCTGCAGCTCGGCGCTTCGCCGAAGGTCGCAGCCCACGAGGTGATAGTACTTGCTCCGCAGCAACAAGTTCGGATAGAGCGCGTCTTCCCCGGCCTGAACCTCTGACAGCTGCGAGGCAAGCTCCGGCGTCTCAAGGATAACCTGACGCTTCCTCCGGGCCAGTTCATTGAAGTCGACATCAAAAAAGACGGCCTGGGATGAACTGCAATGCTCGGGGTAGCGAGTCCAGCACTGCCAGGGAACAACATCACTAAGTTTCCATTAGCTTTACGGGAAGGGCAGAACACACGAGGGCCATGGCCAGTATCCCACTTCACCCACTGTTTGCCCAGCAATAAATCAGAGATCCGACAGGCAGTCGACAGCGTGTATCGGTGTGTGGTGACGACGAAGCCAGGGTTGGATCTCCACAGCCGTGAGGTGACGGATAGTACCAGTATGTGTGTGTGTGGATGTGTGTATGGGAGTAGGTGAGTAGGAGTAGGTGAGTGGGAGTAGGTGAGTGGGAGTGGGAGAGTAGGAGTGGGAGAGGAGAGTAGGAGTGGGAGACAGAAGGAAAGCCCTCACCTCCCACAGCCCAGGTTCACGATAACCTTTCTCTTTTCCGAGGGCTGACACAGAAAGTCACGCAAGGTCACATCGATGACATGAAGCCTACCAAAAGTTGAAGTCCCGTTAGCGGTGGATAAAAAAGCATATCCCATGCTCACAGGAAAGCTGGCTGCCGTTACTTCCGTCGGCGGCAGACCAAAGACTCCAATGCAAAGACATTAATGGTGACCAGCGTAAATGTCTTGGACATAAGGGCCGTGAATTTCAAGGCGATCCTCCTCCAGCGATGCTGCTCCGACGCACCTCAGATGGTAGCCTCTGTTGATGAGAGGTGCTCTGCGCTGGAATTTCTTGACGAAGAACCGGAAAAAATGGGGTTCATCTGGGTAGTAGAGACGCTCAACACTTCGTTTTGAGACAATACTGCTATTGTTGGTCTGGTGAGAACGACACGGTCAGTCAGGCAGATATGTCGCATTTATACTTACGTATATCAGCATACACGTATATTGATATCATGGGGGGATTAAGGTGCAAGGGGCAGGGGGCAGAAGGCAGAGGCTGGAGGACTGACATTCATCACGAGGTCATCCTGGGCAGTCGCTCGTGGGAGATGGAGGCCGCTCATGGCCGAGCCGCGGCCATTGTCGATGCGGGCACCCATGCTTCAAGGATGAGTTGTGGAAGCCGGATGGTTGGCAGGTGAAGACGGAGGAGAGACACTACGGGTGGTTTTACGTGCACGGCAGAGATTATCCAGGCTCGGATCCGAACATGGGCAGCCCCGTCGGGGTTTCTGCCGTCGAACACAAGCAAGACCCATCAGCGCAGTAGACCAGGCACTCAAGCAAATTCAGGACTGCCACCTAGGTACCTATGCATGCAGCAAGGTACGAACCACCCTTGGGATCTTCACCTACTCTATGGATCAACGTTTTTGGCTAATGGACTCATTGAAGCCTTTCCAGAATGTGCAGCAGGAATACGGTACAGAGGATGGCGATAAGGCGATAAGCAAGTAGACACAAGTACATAGTAGACATGGTAGACTACCTTGGTACCTACCTCCTCACAAACTTGGAAGTCCTCAGTGCCTGGGCCCCGCCTGGCCCAAGCTTCTGGAGCTTCCCCTAGCAGGGGGTACCTCTGGCTAGGTTCATTTGCAGCACGGCCACCGTGCAGGTGTACATTCTCGTGGCGTACCTACCTATTCAGTGGTCTACACGGACATACAGGTCAGGTCTGTTGCATGGGTCAGGTGCGTCTGCCAGCAGCCCCTGTCCCTCCCTCCCTCCCTCACCGTCGTCGTGACAGTTGACCGTCGACAGCTCCTCATCACCTCGCATCCCTTTTGGCATTCTGATTCTGGCTCCTCTGCACCGGCTGAGGCTCGTCAGCACATCTTCCCCTCCGATCCCTTGCCGACCTCCTTACCAGCCTCTACAGCCACCCAGCCGAGCTAGCTGCTCGTCCGTTGTTGCTTAGCTGGCTAGCTGGCTACTACTAGCTGTCCACGCCGGCCAAGCTCTTCCTTCGCAACCCGAGGCCCAACCTCGTGCGATCGTCCTGACTTCTTCAACAACGCCGTTCTCTGCTGGTTGAGCTCAGTCTCAGCACTTGCCTTTCTCCCCTCCCCCTGACACAGCCTCGCCTGCTCCGGTGCCTCAGCTCCAGGGCCGGCATGTCGCGGTCTCGGTCTCGGTCCTGGTCCTGGTCTTGGTCCTGAATAGCTCCGCATCCCCAGTTTGCCTCGCCCACCAAAGACGGCTTCCGACCTCTTGCAACCCGATGCCACAATGGCTTCCGCAAACCTCAACTTCATCACCTTCAACCAGGATCACAGCTGCCTGGCTGTCGGTCAGTGCCGGGCCCTCTTGCCTGTTGCGGTCATCTGCCGTCCTGCGGCCTGGATGCCACCTCTACCTGCTCATGTAGCTAACTTTCCTCGGCACCAGGCACCTCTAAAGGCTTCCGAATCTATCATACAGACCCCTTCTCCAAGATCTTCAGCAGCGACGACGGCAATGTCTCCATCATCGAAATGCTCTTTTCCACCTCCCTCGTCGCTCTGGTCCTGTCTCCGCGACATCTCATCATCCAGAACACCAAGGTGCTTGGGACCTCTCCTCTTCATACGACGAGTCTGGCTGACTGTGCTCGTAGAGGGCTTCCGTGATATGCGAACTTACCTTCCGCTCTGCCGTTCTCGCAGTGCGTCTGAACCGCCGACGCCTGGCCGTCATCCTCGAGGAGGAGATCTACCTGTACGACATCGCCAACATGACCTTGCTCTACGTCATCACGACCTCTCCGAACCCGACCGCCATTTGCGCGCTCTCGCCCTCGTCTGAGAACTGCTACATCGCCTATCCCTTACCGAAACCCAGGGAAGACACGGGAGAGAGGCGACCAGCGCACGCGCCTCCTCTTTCCACCTACGTGCCCCCCACCTCCGGCGAGGTTTTGATCTTTGACACGATAACGCTCAAGGCCGTCAATGTCATTGAGGCTCACCGATCCCCCCTCTCCTGCATCGCCCTCAACAGCGAAGGTACCTTGTTGGCCACCGCATCCGAGACGGGCACCATCATCCGTGTTTTCTCGGTACCCCGTGGCCAGAAGCTGTACCAGTTCCGACGTGGCACCTACCCGTCCACAATATACAGCATGTCGTTCAACTTGAGCTCTACCTTGCTCTGTGTCTCCTCGACATCTGACACTGTCCACATATTCCGGCTGTCTAGTCCAGGTCCGCACGGCGGCACTGGTGCAAGTGGATCCACGAGCGCCGCAGAAGCTTCAGAACAGACGCCATCGCCCCGTGCGGATCGGTGGTCTCGGTCGCGGTCCCGCAGTTACGACAGTGGAAACGACTCTCCCGGCAGCGCAACAGGGTCGCCGCGCAGCGATGCTGCTGAGCTTGCAGGTTCCCCTGCCAACAATGGCGCGGGCACGACCAGCAGCCCGGCAAACCGGCGGCAGAGTGGCTCATTCAGTAGCATGTTGCGGCGGTCTTCCCAGCTGATGGGCCGTAGTGTGGCCGGTGTCGTTGGATCATATCTCCCGCAGACTGTGACAGAGATGTGGGAGCCCCTGCGTGATTTCGCCTACATCAAGTTGCCCAAGGTGTCCTCGGCCACGTCCCCCAACAAGGCGCCGGCCAATACCGGGCCTGCGGGGCTGATGTTTCCCAACGGGCCCTTGCGGAGTGTTGTGGCAATGAGCAGCAGCAGCCCACAGGTCATGGTTGTGACTAGTGATGGCGGGTTCTATGTTTTCAATATCGACATGGAACACGGCGGCGAAGGATACCTTGTTCGCCAATTCTCGTAAGTTGCCTAGCCCAGCCCAGCGTCTCCCCCCGCCCCCTCCGACTTGGGGTTTCATTAGTCGGTTGGGCCAGTGTGGATGGTTTTCCTCGCAAGTCCCGAGAGTACATTGGTCGATCAGACCGCTGACGTTTTCGGCCTTGGCACAGAGTCCTCGAGGGGGACGACAAGCTAGACGCGTCCTTCAACCCGTGAGTTTCTCCACGATGAGTTCATTGACGCGGTGGCGTCTGTTCTGATGCAGACGGCGTGATTTTCGAACTATTTTACAGCATCCAGCAAGTGGCCCCGTTTGAACTTGCAGGGGCCGGCGTCGTAGGCAAGGCGGTGGGACAAAGGCGTTACTCAAGGTCGCTGTTTCAGAGATACTCCCTCACCAATCTGTGCTGTTCTATGATTCTTTCTACCAGCGCACTTCGCGACGGTGACGGCGCGGCTGAACATATCGTCCGGTGCGCTACACATGTCATCAGGCTCGCAAGTTCAGGCAGCCAGTCAGCTAATGAAATGTTGCTAAATTGGGTGCGCGCAATGATGCTGCGCAACTTTCGGTCACGAGGATGGCACACAGAAAAGGTCCAATAAGCATCACCCTGAGTGACAGCAGTTCCAACGCTAGAAAGACCGTCCAATGCATGGACGACATGATACCATGATATACATCGGCCCAAACCGGTGTGGTCGTTTCTGACCATTGCCGTCTGGTTATCCTCACTGCATAGTAGTTGGACCGGTTCGCCCATAACGTTCCTCCCCCACCGGTGAATTCCGCGAAGTGAACATGAGCGCGGGGACATCCCCCTGCGACCCGAAATGAAAAGGCGAGGCAGAGAAAAGAAAGAACGGGGGTGAGAAAAGACGAGAGAAAAAAACCAGAAAAACAAAAAGCCGTGTCCCCGAGCCGTCTGTGTGCTTTTCAAGCAAAGATGGTGAAATTATCCCCTAGTATCCTTCGTAAATCGTCAAAATCGTTTCCTAAATGTGCTTCCTGTCATGCTGGTAGCTGAGAAACCTCGTCTCATCTAGCGTACGGCCTGTTCATCAAGGCAATCTCCCTCGCGATCTCGGCCCACTCAAGCTCTCGCTTGATGCTCAAACGGGTGGCGGCTGCCGCTTTGTTCGCATTCTTCCTCCGCTGCAGTGTCTCCTCCCATTTGAGTAGTTCGTAGGCGAACCTCAGATGTGGCTGTATGATGACATTCAGCCGCCGAGCCCGAACAAAGCAGTATGCCCGGGGGAACGAGAGATCCATTGCTCGCATGACCTCTGCAAT
Source organism: Diaporthe citrichinensis (assembly GCA_014872995.1). Classification (NCBI taxonomy): domain Eukaryota; kingdom Fungi; phylum Ascomycota; class Sordariomycetes; order Diaporthales; family Diaporthaceae; genus Diaporthe; species Diaporthe citrichinensis. The sequence goes on from JADAZR010000027.1 coordinate 587,254, forward strand.
ACAGATTGTTGCGCTCCGAGACACACCGACCCTGCAGTGTACAAGTGTCGCCGTTCCCGCCCTTCGGCCTCGATCTGTCAAGCTCTCGTCAGCTGGTTTCCGTGGCGCTCATCACAGCTCGCACCATGGGGGCCACAAACTTACCGATGAATTCGAGACATCTTTCGAACTCCTCCGTCAGGGGGTCTATCCCATTATCCTGGACGCCTTGAACTACGCAGACGTTCTCGGGCCCCCATTTCTCCAGCTCACCATCCCGCCACATGGTCGTCTCCCCAACACTAAGGATTTGCTTGATCCCCAGGGCTTTCAGTAGGTCGGGGTTGTTTGCGTGACCAAGATTCCCCAGGTACATGTAGTCCAATACACGGCTCGGGAATGAGCCGTCGATTCCCGGTAGCCAGTCGGGTTCTTCTGCGGCCAGGGACTGTATCTCGGATGGGCTTTTGTCAGTGAGAGCAGGCGATTGGAATAGTAGGCGGGGGGCGATGGCTGTGAGCAGGGAGACGTCGGCGGGGTATGCGAAGAAGTTGCGACCGAGTGTAGTGTGCAGGTTCAGCCACGCGTCCGGCACAGGACGACCGGTGCTGTAGCTGTAGTAGGCGATGCCGAGCATGGTGGACTCGGTGTACCCATCCCCGCAGTGAATCAGGACCTTCTGGGCAGGCACCTGGTACGGGGATGATAGCGCGTCCCCAGACATGACGGCGTCTCCGTCGTCGTCGTCGTGGCCGGCTGTCGCTGGGTAAGTTCCATGGGTCAGGTGATAGATCCACTTGCACGTCTCGATGATGCCGTCAGCCTCGGCATGGGACCACGAGGACGGCAGGATGCTGCCCGAGGAGGGGAAGTCGAGGCAGTGCTGCCCCGCTGGAGCAGCCGCGCCCTCAGCGATGGCCTGGAGCGCAGCGGGGTGAAGGCGGCCCATGTCGCTGCACTCGATCTGGATGTCGAACGAGCCGTCGTCATCAGACCCCCGATCCAGGGTGGGGCCCATCCAGACGTTGTGGGAGATGAGGGTGGGCTTGGTCATGGCGAACATCTCCTTGCGCTCCTGGTGGACAAAATCGATGACGCTGCCTGTCAAGAGGCCGGCCGAGTCGACGGCGACCAAGTCCGGGTGGCTTTCCTCAAAGTCGTCGAAGGGGCTCACGCAGACAAAAGTGTTGTAGGCGGGGATGGGGTGGCCCTGGGCCTCGTGCCTCTCGCGCCACCGGAGCTGGGCAGCAGCAATGTCGCATGCCATCTTGCGGGTGGCCAGGGGATCGTCACCGTAGACGATGATGTCCGAGGTCATGGCAGATTTGGCGGCCTGGATCTGGAAGTTCCTCACGGAGAAGCCCTCCTTGGGGTCGACGTCGTGGAACTCAGGCGAGGCGGAGGCACATTGCAGGAACTCGTGGGGGGATATGGCGCCCTTGAGGCGCGAGACAGCCAGGTCGCCATCGGCCTTGACGAGGGTAACGCCGCGCAGGCAGCAAGGGGTCTTGCGCAGGGAGCGGCTCCGGGCCGTGAAGAAAGACTGCTGCAGGTGGTTGAGGGGGTGCAGGCCGTGGAACCAGGGGAAGACCTGCGAGGGCTCGGGAAGGGGCTGGCGGGAGGCGTAGTCGAGGGCACGGGCGACGTCGGCGACAGACAGCTCATACAGGGTCAGCGGGCCCGACTCCAGGCGAACGAAGTGGGCCGGGGGGTGGAGGACGGACTGGGCACAGTCGTCCTGCTTGCCCGGGGAGGGCGGTGGGGTGCTGGGTTCCTGGCGGGGCACGGGCCCGGGCGGGCACACAGGAATGTGCTTGTTAGGGACTGCGGGCGGGCATTGCTCGGACTGGGGGTTGAGCGTGTCGATGGTCAATGGGGTCGCCAGCGAGGCAATGGCGGTCGACGACGAGCGGTGAGGCGGCAGCGGTCGAGGGAGCGCAATGGTGGCCATCATCAATCACACGGCAGGGGGGCAGGGAGAGGTACGCAGTGTCGTCGACGAGCGACCCGGCGGGCCTGGCGAGGGCTTGAGGAGGACCTCTCGAGAGCGATGTGAGGATTGTGGTGGACGGTCCCGGATGGCCGTCTTGCAGGCACGGCACGGCACTGGATCAGATCGGATCGGATCGTCAACAGCGGCCGGGTGGAAGCAGTCACAAGGCAATCTCATGCCCCGGGCCTCCGTGCGGGGGGCAGCGTAGGGCCAGGTCTGGATCGAACAAAAGGTCGAGGGGCGGCGGCGAGAGCGGGGCGAGACACAGGCCAGGGGACTGGACGGGCTAGGTAGTCATTATATTCATCGGGGAGAGGCCGAGGGCGGCGAGGGCGGCGACTGGTGCCAAGATGGTGACCTGACGGCGTCGAAGCAGTCAAGGGCGGTTGCACGGCACGTGGAGCGGAGCAAGGGCTCAGGAACAAGGAGCAAGATGTGAGATACGAGATGCGAATTGTGAGATGCGAGGAGTCGGGAGCCAGGAGCAAAGACCAGGACACAGGGCAAGGGATGCGGAGTAGGTATGCAGGAGGAGGAAGAGGGAGGAGAGGAGGAGGAGGAGGAGGAGTAGCAGCAGTAAGTGGTGTAGTGGTGTTGAAGTTTCAAGAGGCACCTGGGCAGGGCAGGGAAGGGCAGCCAAGGGGAGGACAATGCAGGGCAGGGCAGCCAGCTATGGGGCGGGCACACCTTGGCGGCTAACCACCAACCGACCGCTGGGATTAATTGCTGGGCTGCCGGGCTGCCGGGCTTGCTGGCTGGTTGACCGAGGGAATCAAAGATTGATTGACAAGTTGACGTGTTGATTGACTTGACTGACTGACTGATCCGTAGACAGTACTGGCAGAGTGGACGACTGATTGCTTGTCTGACCATTTGTTGAAGCTGCCGCAGCCGCAGCCGCAGGGGAGGGGGCGGGGACAGAGGGGCGGAGGGGACCCACGGTTTACACTGTACAGGTCGAGCCCCAGGTGTCTGGGTACAATCCGTCCTGCCCTGCGCAGAACACAGAACGGGTCCACTTGCCAATGGTGCTAGGCCGTTAGTGCAACAGTCGACGGCAGAAGGAGCCTAGGGCCTGAGGGGACGGCCCCAAGATATGGTGATTGTGCATGCATGGCTGGTTGCTTGGTCTTTGAAGGCTGCCAATAGGAAGTCAGCGTGCCGCCGTGGGGGGCATTCCAGTCGGCATGGTTGGCAGTCGACGATAAGGATAGCCATGACCAGTCTGTCGCTCGGTCAGTCTGTTTGTCTGTCTGTCGGCCAGTCTGCCACTCCCTACTTGAAGTGTCTAGGTTGGTACCTACTGTGCCCTATAGTCCACAAATTGAAACCTGGGGAAATGGGTCCCTGATGTTGAGAAACGGTGGCGGGCGGGGCCATCAGAACGGGTCTGGGGGCCTGGAGGGAAGGCCCCAGCAACGGTGGTGGCCCGTGTGTCGCTCCAGGGTCCACCTGCCATTCCCCACAGGGTCGCGTATCTCAACTCTAGACTCTCTTGCACAACGGTACTAAGCAGCCCGTCAGACGATTAAATACCACCTACTCAAGTCCCCCAGGTAGACAATCAGGCAATCGATACCACTACCTAGATTATCTAGGCACCTAGGTGGTCTACTAATCACCCAGGTAGCAGTTACAAAGCATGCATTGCAGGTCTTGTCCACATGTCAGACCAAAAAAGAAAATGTCCGTTCATGTCCACAGTCCACCAGGCTGGGCCCACTCTAGCTTCAATGGCGGGACGGGGCGGCGGGGACCCCACCTACTGTACTGTGCTCGACAGTCTACAAATAGACCGTGGGCTGCATCTCGTTCCTGCTCCGCTCATGCATGGAACGTATAGAAATCACAATGTATGCATAACCCCATTCCACCCAGACGTTCTGGCACGGTTGAGCCTAGCTTGTCTGCGCAGTGGGTGCCTGTCTGGGTAGGTACTCGAAGTACCTGGACCCGGGTAGCTCGACGTGGGGCCTCAGGCTCCCACCGACGTCATCCCCAGCGCTCACGCTGGGTCCTGCAGACGAAATGCTGAGCACCTTGTTGACATTGTCTTTGTTGAACAAGGCACATCCACCCACCCAACACTCTACTTCTACACATTTTTGGGGTCACTGGGAAACTGGACCGCCGCATAATTTTTGCTGCCAGCTGCACTGCGCTCTACCTGCCAACCAGCATACCGGGCCAGTCTAGCGAGGCGGGTTGTGTGACGTGGCGGCGCGAACGGGTGACGCGACGACACGGGCACGCCAGTCCCCAGCCAGCCCGGCCGGGCCTCCCATCAGACATTTCATTCTCCTGACATCGCATCCGGCCTCACTGCTTGCTTCCTCACTGCTCTTTTCTGCATCATGTGTCTGCGGTAGCACCCAGCACCCAGCACCAAGGCCTCCAAGCAGATGTGGATCATGCGTAGGCCACCCTTTCCCGCCTCCTCCTCCGGCCCGCACTCTCGAATCCGCCTCTTTCGCAGCCGCTGAAGACTAGCTTCACAACCACATCGCCCTCGTCATGGAGACTGCCGACGAACATGACCATACCTACGGCCCCAACTGTCGCCTCGCTCCCGTGGTCGAGCCCAGCCCCGAAGGCCCCCTTCTGGCTGGCATCCCCCCTATAAACGCCCAGTTCTTCTATCACAGCCTCGTGCCAATCGATGACCCCCTCTCGACCGCCACAGCCGCCACTACGGCTGACGGGCGGCCCGTAAAGGGCATCTTGAGGCCCTTCTCTCACGCCGACAACAATGCTCTGGAAGCCGCCTGGCTGAGTCTCGCCGACGACGACCATAGAAACAACCACGATGCCTCCCTCAAAAACCGCCGCCCTGGCCCTGCCCTGGCTGCCAACAACGCCCGGAAGCTGGACGCCATCGTCGACCATCTCATCCGTGCCCACAAGGAGAAGCACTCCCAGGACACACGTGCCGCTCCTCTGGAGCCCCCTCTGGAGCCCCTGGCAGGCACAGATTTGAGTGTGTGCTGTCAAGAGCTCCTGATCGATGCCTCAAACAGGCTCCGCGAGGTCTTCTGCGAGGTGTCGAGGGAGAGCCAGCCATCGCTAAGCCAGAAACATGTCGTCGCCAAGGTCATGTCTGTGATGGAGGATGGCCGGCCCAATCCTGCTGCCACCGCTGCTGTGCCGATTACGACCCCCGCCATGCCTGCTTCCTCTCCCCGGACCGATGCATTCGTCTCTCCCGCCTTGTCTACCTCGGCAAGGGGCCGCGCTTCGTCCCTTGCCTCCAACCCGGCCGCCAGCCGCTCAGCGTCTATTGGGAGTGCCGCCAGACTGGCCCCCTTCGGCACCCCGCCTCAGCTCGAGAAGTCCGCCCTCAGGCCGCGTCCCGCTTATCCCCAGGTGACTGACGGCATATCTGGGCGGCCTTTCCTGAGGGTGGGAGACCCTGATGGCGAGGTAGCCCCAGAACCTGGCCAGCTTCGTGACTCCCGCCCTGACGTCCCTAAAGACAACGCCACAGGCGAGCAACATTTCGGTTCCAACAAGGCCCCATCGGACACCGTGCCTATTCCTTCAGGCGGAGTGGGCATTTTCGAACTTGAGCCCCGCGTCGTCGAGGTCCCGGTGGGCCTGTCGAGGCTACATGAAGTATCTCTGCCCGTCCTACAGATGAAGCCCATATACTGGTCCCCCGTCAACGACATTGCAATTGTCTCCAGATCGACTTGGTTCTACCGGTACGTTGCTCCCTCTTGATGTCGGACAGCTTTGACCTGCGGACGGTCCACGACGATCTATGGTTCTCTGAGACTGCCTGATACAATGCTGTCTTTGGGGTTGTCACACCTGGCCTTGTGGCCTTGAATGACTGTCGTTCAATCCCTCTATCGTGACAGGTTTTTCGACAGCGCTACTTGGTCGGGCATTCTCCTGGGGCTTGCAGGTGTGCTGAGGTCCCTCCTCCATGCGATTCAGGTGCCCGTGCCGGCGCAAGAGGTCGATCTGGTATGCCGTCCGCTGCATGGAACTTGACGTGGCTAACTTCTGCATTGTCCCCCAGCGATACCATGGTGCCTGTCGAGCCCATCATTGCAAATCAGTTGGAGGCGGGCTATCGAGAGCTGCGAGCCTTCAGCCAGGAATGGCAAGAGGAGCTTCGTTGCGCCGTCGAAGTCGGTCCTTTGGGTGAGGAGAAGGTGTCATTCCCGCTGTGGCCTGTAACAACTACTCCCGTTGATGCAAAAAAACAAGAAGAAAGAGAATCCATCGCATCCGACCCGTTCTGTGCCGCCCGGTGTTTCCGGGGCGAAGCGGCCGCCGAAGGAACTCTCGAGCCTGTGAAGGCCAGACAGGAAGATTCTACCGGGAATCCGGCGCAGGGGCGAAGCTACCAGTCTCATCACGTTCTTTACAGAAATGAGAGGGCGGCATTCCTACTGAAACCAAGCCTCAAACCGTCTGCCTACTACGGGAGGCGGCCTCTCCAAAAGATAATGAGGGGTTTGACTGTTGGTATTCCAGTCGTCAGAGGCTTCGATCGAGACAGTTGGAGTGAGCTGCACGAGAAGAAGAAACAGGCCCGGAAAGGGGAACCTCGGAAGTCTGTCGAGACCGAAGCTTCACGGCTGGGAAATTGCCCTGGCTGCAAGGCAGAGGAAGACCGTGGACAGGTCACAGACCTTGTCCTTGTCGCCCATGGAATTGGCCAGAAGTTTGCCGAACGGGTGGAAAGCTACCATTTTACTCATGCTATCACCGCATTTCGTCGCTCGATAAACATCGAGCTTCGAAACCCCGGGGTCAAGTCAGTTCTGCGGGAGGGGCACAGCGGGATTATGGTTTTGCCCGTGAATTGGAGGCATCATCTTTCCTTCGAAGACGGGGGCCCTATGACTGACGCGGACAAGGCGACCTCGGCTTCCGACAACTTTGGTCTGAAGGACATCGAGCCGAACACGATCCCGGCTGTGAGGAGCCTGATATCAGATGTCATGTTCGATATTCCATTCTACATGTCCCACCACAAACCCAAGATGATATCCGCACTCGTCACGGAAGCAAATCGCGTTTATCGGTTGTGGTGCCGCAACAATCCAGACTTCAACCACAAAGGACGGGTCCACCTTATCGCTCACTCCCTTGGAAGCGTCATGGTAATGTTCACCCTTCTCTCCCCTCTCCCCTCTCCTTCGCGCAGCCACCAGCGGGGCCGGAGAGCATTGGCCTTGCCCAGACATATGTACACCAAACGCTCCAGCTGTGCTCTGTGCCAAAATCTCCGGATCAAGCGATCCTTGAGTACCGCCTCTGACAGGCCCCGGGGCGACGCTCACAAGATCCCTCGAGCAACGCGTGAGCAGACTACTAATTGGGGGGATGCAGGCACTCGACGTACTATCCCGGCAGCCGAACATTCCACCAGCGTTGGACTTGGATACCCCAGTGCCTGAGTCACGATTCTTTGAGTTTGACACGACCAACCTGTTCCTTCTGGGAAGCCCGGCTGGCTTTTTCCTTCTTCTCGAGCGTGGTAGTCTAACGCCTCGCAAGGGTCGGGAAAAGCCAGGGGTAGAAGTAGCTGTGAGTCTTTTCGGTGTCTTGACCCACTGTGCTGCTCTCTTCAATCGCTTTGGAGTCCACACGACCACGTTGCTGCCCAGTGGAGAAGCATATATCACAGTCTCGTGCTTGAGTCTCTGTGCTCATGTCGCTGCCATGCCCTGCAGCTGACAGTTCATGCTATTCCCGGGACAACCTATCCGTCCTGTCCTCCAGCATCTGGACAGCCTATGACTAACCTTGGGCTTCACAGGATACGGTTGCGAAAGATGTGGTGCGCGAGGAGGGTGTATTTGGCTGTCTCTCAGTCGACAATGTCTACAATGTCCTGGCCAAAGAAGACCCTATAGCTTACCTTCTGAACGGAACCATCGATCCGATGTATGCCGAGAGCTTGAGGCTCGCCCATGTACCAAGCACGGCGATCTCGTGGTTCTCGTCGATCCGCGGCCTTGTAAAACCTGTCGGCTCGCCCCCGACATCCGAGCCGCCACCGGCGCTCGTGAAGCCCCCAACAAGCCGGCTGCCTTCTCAGCTTGAGTTAGAAGTGCACGACTTCACACGCGAGGAAGTCGCAGAAAAGAAGGCATTCTTGCTCAATGACAATGGCCAGGTTGATTATTACCTGCGCTCCGGAACAGGCCCCTTGGAGATTCAGTATCTCAACATGCTCAGTGCGCACACTAGCTACTGGGCGAACAACGACCTGATCCGTTTGCTGTGCATGGAGATTGGCCGGGAGCCTGGGAGGGAGAATACGTTGCCGGCGTTAAGGGCTGTCAAACTGACAAGGAGAGATCGCCTCAAGAAATAGTAGACCAAGTCACAGCCACCTTCTTTCGCATGACACGACACAATTGTAGACGGACAGCGTAGATAGATATCTAGATTTGAGGTTTGTTTGGGGGGGGGGGATGGGAAGATTGGGGGCAACATCCGAAGACGCTGATTGATTTGATCTTGCCGCGTTGGGGGGGTTGGACTCTTTATTTGGAGATCGGATATTCGCACCGGTAGAAATGGATGGTACACCGGTTCATCGCCAGCACTAACTAAATCAACACCCATACGCCTAACACCCTCCCAATACCCATAACCCATACTCCCAATGCCCATACTCCTAATGCCCATACTCCTAATGCCCATACTCCCAATGTCCATACTCCTAATGCCCATACTCCTAATGCCCATACTCCCAATACCCATACTCCCAATACCCATAACCCATACTCCCAATGCCCATACTCCCAATGCCCATACTCCTAATGCCCATACTCCTAATGCCTATACTCCCATACTCCCAATACCCATACTCCTAATGCCTATACTCCCAATGCCCATACTTCTAATGCCCATACTCCCAATACCCATAACCCATACTCCCAATGCCCATACTCCCAATGCCCATACTCCCAATGCCCATACGCCTATTTCATATATACCCAATTCATATATCCAGCAGCATTTATACACCTAATGCAAATTTAGCATGCGAATCAGGCGTGTGAGTGTTGTAGCTGCAGCTGTGCCCCGAGTGATGTACCGGTGTACCATCCGTTTCTACCAGTGCGAATATCCGTTCTCTTTATTTGTGTGTCGCCAGGTGTGCCTGAGAAATGCCCTAATGGCAATGCACGCGGAGGAGCCGAGTGTACCTGGCAGAGCTGGCAGTGATAGATACCGAGATGAGCCTCAATTGCCCGCCCGCCTGCTGCCCAACCCTCATGCTAGGTGATCCAGTTACATGTCATTGTCGAGCTCCATCATGCCATCGTCCATGTCATCATCCATGTAGTTGTCAGAATCACCTTCCGCCCGTATATCCCGAGGCAGCGCGCTGTCCCCGTTGGCCTGCGCGTCCTGTAGTTCCTGTATACGCTGCTCGTCCAAGTCCTCCTGATGCTTTTTGAGGTCGGCAAGGCTCCACGTACTGATACCCTCCTGGTCCTTTGCCCTGAAAGGTTGGGCCATGCCCCTCAGGAACCGTCTTGCGCTGCTGACAGCCATGTCTGTACTCAGATTGCTATCAGCATCGAGAAGCGCCTGATTGATCCACTTGGGGAGCTGCGTGCGCTTCTTCTGAAATCGTCTGTCTGCTAAAACCATGATACCATAATCGTCCTTGCCTCGGAGCACTCGTCCCAGGCACTGTGCAGCATGACGCATGGCGTCGAAAGAAAGAAAGTCATTCTCGCGTATGCGGTACGTCTCCCTGAGGAACTCGAGACGTGCCTTGAGGATACGCGATTCTGTGTACTGGAAAGGGACACCAACGCACAGCACAGTGCGTCCGTACTGGTGGTCGAAGTCGATCCCTTCCGAGACTTTGCCTCGGGCGACGCAAAGTAGAACGGCGCCACGGCCATTGCAGCATGCGGTCCGGTAGGTCTCGAGGGCTAGGGAGGTCTCCTGAGCATCAGGCGTCTCAACAAGAATGAGTTTGTACTTCCACACCTCGTTGAGGATTCCCATGCCCTGCCACATGCTGATGATGGACTCCATGTACAGGTAAGAAGGGAAGAAGACGACCAGGCCGTCTGGCGTGATCTTTGCGAATTCCGTCAGGAGGTTGCCGTAATTGCGCACTACGCTCGGCTCGTTGCGCACTTGGAAGCTCGTAGAAATGGCAGCCTGGTCGCTGCCACGCGTGACGATCATGGGCAGGAACGACTTCCGCGCCAGGGTCATGCTGTAGGACTCTTGCACCACGGTGGAGAAACCGAGCATTTTGGGGTATATTTCAAGAGGCGATATGGTGCCAGATGTGATGATGACGGAGGAGAAGCGTTCAAAAACCGGCTTGATAGCGATGGCTGCGTCCAGGCACGTGAAGTGGAGGATAGGATTGGGCACTTCAGCCGTGTCAGATTCGTACGGCTCTAGAATGAGCAGAAATCCCTTCTCATAAGTGGCGACCAAGGTCGCAAATGTGGCCACCTCTTGCAGAGGTTGATAGTCCTCGATGTTGGTGAGCTCGAGCGTCCGCACCAGAGATGTCAGACGTTCGGCACAGAACCTCAACGGCTTCTTCTCGATGAAAGTGTACTCCTTGAGGTGTGACAGGAAGGAAGGCGGCGTTTCCGAGATGACTTGCCGGACCTTCATGCGTGTCTTGAGGTATTCGATGAAGCGTTTCAAGAATGCCACAAAATGCTCCGCCCTCCTGATGTTTCCCGGGACCGCCTCCTTGAGCAAGTCCTCTGGAAGCACCGGGTTCGCCATAAGAGAGCCTTCGTCGCGGGCCTCGTCCGCATCCCTCAAGCCTTTTACAAGCTTCTCATACTCGTTCTCGAGCGCCTTCTGATCGGTCTCTCGCATCTCGGTGATCTTCCTCTCGAGGTTCTGCGCTCCGCGCGTAGCCTTCCTTAGCGAGTCCTCGGTGATGTCGGTGCTGAGGGATTCGATGCAGACGTTGTCGATGTTGTGGGCCTCGTCAAACACGACAATGCAATCCTTGGACAGGTCCTTTGAGACGCGCTCGGCAATCTTGGGATCCAACAGATAATGATAAGAGTAGATGATGACGTTGCAAAATTGCATCTGGAATCATGTCGGTCAGGATCACCGCACACAGAGGGTTGGGGGAGCGGACCATGCCGGGGACTCACCATGCGACGAGCTGTGAAATAGGGGCATTGCTTGTGTTGCTCGCCATAGCGGAGGAGGCCCTCAAATGTCCAGACACCATTCGGTATCAGGTTGTGGGCCTCGAGAAGGTCCAGATTCTGTGGGTGTCAGCACCCTGGGGACCACAACGTCAGATCGTGGGCTGGGGAGGGGGCAACACTACATCATGATAGACGCATAGGTCTACATCTTCGCCACGTTCCTTCTTCTCCTTGACAAAGCCAGCGGTCAAGCTGCGGCACCGGGCGTCGACGACGGCGCCGCTCTTCTCACGCTTTACCGAGGGGTGGAGGCAAAGGTTCTTCCGACTTGACAAGCCGAGTGCCCTGAACTCCTCCTCATAGCCCAGCTGCTCGGTGCGGTACTTCATCAGAGCCTTCAATTCGGCCAGTGCCTTCTCGATCTCGGACATAGTACCTAGCCAAGACAACCGCTGTCAGGAGAGCGGGCCGGTGCTGCGAGAGAGAGGAGCCGGGGAGGAAGAAGAGTGCTTACGGGAGCAGTATATCAGCTTCCGACTCTCTGGATAATACACTTGGTAGGCAACGATGAGAGACAGCAGCGAGACGGTCTTGCCGGTGCCCGAGGGCATCTCCAAGACCGAGTGACCACCTGCATCGAGGGTTTCTGTCCAGGGATCAGCAGGGGTTACTGGTTGGCCAGGGAGAGCTCAGAGGAAGTGGTGCCCACTTTTCAGATCACACATGTAGCTGGAGGCAAGTGCGGGAGGTCAGCGGTGCGATGAATGACTGCGGAACCAATGGAGATGATGCTGTGGGGGCCGACTCACGCATATTGCTCTGCCAGGTGCAAGTCAGTCGAGGGTGACGGATGGGTGAGGGCAGGGGCACATACCGGGATAGATGCGAGGGTACGGGAAGAGAACGGGCAGATCACTACAATGTCCTGTCAGTGAGGAGGTTCGGACAGGACCAGACGGGCTGTGAAGCTGAGAGGCAAGCTCCCGCGGGGCTGCGTGCGTACTCGATGTTGAACCTCATGGCGGGCGGGCTGGTGAGGCACGAGGCCTTTTGGGCGAGCCCGAGCGAACAAGAAGAACAAGGTGAAAAGTAACCGAGCGTGGGCAGGAAGGAGGACCGGCTGCTGTGTGTCGTCCCTGCAGCTTGGGCTTGGGCGCTGGGCGAAGGCGACGGCCCGCGTGTTCGATCTCAGTCTGCCTGATTCAAGGCGACGGACGACGCGAGAAAGAAGCCAGAGTGCAGCGGGACTCGAAAGGCCACAGACCAGAGGCCTTGGTAACGGTGCCAGTCGATCTGCGTCCACAGCTGATGTTGGTTTGGATGTTAGATGCTGATGTTGACATTGAGGGTGATGTTGGATGTCGATACCGACGCCGTCGAGGTCGTTGCGCTGCAGGCAGCTACTAACTACTGCAGGTGCATTTGAAATGTCACTGTCCGTCTTCGACGCCTCCCGCGCGCCCTGTCACGTGCGTGGAGCCGTCCAACCAGCACAGCAGAGTCATTATGGTGCGCGGTAACGCCGACTTTCCAAAAACCCCCTACACCCCTATGAGCACATCCACTAGATTACACACCTAAATAATTAATAATGAAATAATATATAATTAATTAATATTAACCTTATAAATAAGTAGCTTACTTATACTTATATTATAATGCTAAGCAAAATAAGCAAAATAATGTTAAAGGAGGAGTTGGTGGCCCATCCTAAGTCCGCTATATTAAACCACCTAGCTTAATATGTAGGCAAGAATCTTGCCGGCGTTTTAAGCGAAAAGATAAACGGCATCCACGTAATCTTTGGCAGCCCAAAAGGATGCAAGTTAATACAGGCCATGTACTGCAACTGTGTCTTTAATTGCATGCATTATCAGCAAATGGCCGAAGTTTTCAAGCGACTGGCAAGGCACCCAAGAACTGAGCAGCCTGGCAAGACGTTCAAAGTGCTTAAGATGGGTGGCGAGACGGGCGGCACGGCAAATATCATGGCGTTGCTAGGCGTGCCGATTAAATATAAATTCACGGACCTGTCCGCCTCCATGGTGGCTATTTAACGACGGACGCAAGCATGCTATCGTGCCTGCCGATGAGTAGGAGCAAGCATTGCATACGGCCGGCTTCAGGCATGTCGACTGAACCGATGAGGACCGACCCGAGAATGCTTTCCAAAAAGTCATCATCGCATTGGCCTCGGGATACCAGGAGCCACGGCACCATCCCAAGTCTTCAGACGGTCGTCCCTCTAACGCAGACACGGCTGTTAATCAGGGCGACGTGGCGGCGCGCGAGGCAAAGGCAGAGCGCCTCGTGGCTACTTACATGGCAGTATAGGCCACATCTGCACTTGACACCGCCGCAAAGCAGGACATGCCTATCGACGCCGTTAAAGGGTCCGTCGTCGTCTTCACCGGCGCGACGGGCATCCTTGGGTCACACCTAATCCAAGCACTCGCCGTGCGGGCGGATGTTGCAAGTGTCGTATGCATCAATCGCCACAGCAACGTGCCTGCCGACAGGCGACAGGCCCAGGCGCTCTCCTCGAGAGGCATCCAGTTATCTCCTAACGCGCACGCCAAACTTCGAGTCTATCAGGCCGACACGTCCAAGCCACAGCTTGGTCTCCCGGGCCAAGCATACGCCTGGCTGGTGCTGCGCGGCACCCATATCATCCACAACGCATGGCCCATGAGCGGCACGAGGCCTCTCAAGGCCTTCGAGTCCCAGCTCCAGGCCATGAGTAACCTGTTGGACTTGGCCCGCGACATTGCGTTGCGCACCGGCGCCGCCAGCGAGGGCAGCACCGAGCCCAACAAGACGCGCATCACATTCCAGTTCGTTTCCTCCATTAGCGTCTTCGGCTACTCGCCCGAGCGCCGGGTTATCGAGGAACCTGTACCGATGCAGGCGGTGATGCCTGGTGGCTACACCGAGGGCAAGTGGGTTTGCGAGCCCATGCTCGCAGAGACGTTGCACCGGCACCCACAAGCAACCGTAACACGGCCTCTGTTTTGAGATAACGTGATGGTCTAATATCTGGCTGTGGGGCACGTACACAGCATGCTCCACAGACGATTCCTTAGGCCTGTGGACGGCATGAACCTGCCGACTTGTGCCATGTTGTCGGCTCTCTGAATGTAACATTCCCTATGAGTATTTTTCTTCGGTGGACGTAAGTCTCATAATTACAATGTGGCTACAACCTTGCGAGTAATCTTTCTCCGGAACCTCTCATTGGCTGTGGAAATTGGCCGTTCATGACCTCTTGCAAGAGACACCTAACATCACCTGCACAGCCAAAGGCCAGACTCCAGCCGGCGCCCCCATGACCATAAGAATGCACGACTCGGCTTATTTTTCCGGCAACCGTCCGCCGAAGCTCGCGCTCAACGCGGACATTTCTACCGCGAAAGGGTCGTAGTCCCTGGGCGAGTGGGTACTCCTTGTCGAGACGCGCGTTCTTTAAATCAGGCAAAAATGCTTCGCAACGCGCCCTCATTCGCTTGATATCTGGATGGTCAATGGTAAGATTCAAATCCTTCTGACCTGGCTGGACGATGCCTAATTCAGACTTTCAGCTATTGAGCCAGGATTGAGAGTCACGAGGAGAATATTGGCAAGCGACATACCTCCCAAGTAGAGAATCCTGTCATTCCGCGGAACGATGAAGACCATCTCGTTATCTGAAGACGCATCTGCTGAGACAGCAAGGGCGCCTTTAACCTTTGGGAAGTCCTTTCCATCGTTGATCACACGGATCATGGCGCCGCGAAGCGGGTAACAGCTTGCATCGTTGGCCACCTTAGAGCTTCCGAGCCCTGTGCAGTTGACGATAGCATCCGCACAGAAACGAGCACGCAGTGAGTCCTCAATCATGAGTAGGTCCCCTTGGATCTCTTCAGTCACAAATTTTGCACCTTTCGCTGCCACGAGCTGCATGAGCCACTCCATAGCGACGTCGGTATCAATTTGAGGAGAGAGAATCTCGTATGAATCCACGATGCCATGCCGTGGATTGACACGATGTTGTTCTGCCAAAGTTGGGTTCCGACAGAATCCCATCACACCAGACGTACTGAGCTCTTTCATCTTTTGCAATTCAGTCGGATTGTCGTCAAGTGAGCGGGGAAAGAAAAACCCCGCCGGCCTCATCACCACCCCAGACTTCATTTCGCCAAGTATCGGGTCTGCGAGCTGCTTCCAAATGTGGTAAGATGTCATAGCCCATCGCTTGGAATGATGGAGAGAGATTTTGTCAATGTGCTGGCCGCAAACTGCAGGTGGGTATTCCCAGAGAGCTCCGGCGATCTGGCTGGTCAGGCGTTGAGCCTTTGTCCAAGATGCCCATTCTTTGGATATTATCGTAATATCATGACCGGCATCAAGAAGCGTCCAAGCGGTAGTCAGGCCTATGACGCCAGCTCCAATGACCAGGAAATGTTGAGAGGTCTTGTCTGGATAGACCAGCCGGGAGGGATTGGGCCCGATGTCGTGATATAGACGAAGTGATGGCGAATTCATGATCTAGGAAAGTCTCGCTGGGAGTCGTGGTGTTGGGAAATAACTGAGCAACAACGGTGAGGATTAGCTGAACATCAAGGCCATTCAACCTGCAATTGATTTTACAGAGTGCCTTCGCTTTATATTCATTCAGAAATCGTTTTCAAGGTGATTCTACGTGCTTCATCATCTGCCGACAAAAGCCTACCGGAAGGATTCATGTGTGGATCTACACATCTGCCCATAAATCCAGCACTAAGGAGGCACAGCACTTAGCACCCCCCTATATTTTGGTCCTCATATATGCTGATTCTTGGAACCTAGGACTGGTGGGTGGGTCCATGGATATCAACGTGGCTTAGAGCCAAATCCTACTGTTAGAATGCCCGAGGTGGTGCCACCATTTTGTATAAGACTAAAAGCTAGCAAGTGAGGACATATTGAAATGGTGTGCTCTCCGTTCGCCAGGAAAAGCCTTTAATGTTCCTCGCCGTTCCCATTTAGTATTTTCATCAGACTTTATATCTCTATAAACTGGTGCTAACTTTTATCTTCTCCTTTTCAATTAGCTGTAAGCAGTGCAAATTTATTAGCTATTAAAATGCAACCCATTAAGGTGGGGATAACTTAGGAAATCGCGGAACACATAATGGAATTTATTGAATTAATTACTTTTCGCTACAATACATACATACACAATTACATGACAGTATCTAAATCCGAGTTGGACGATTTGTAAGCTGAAGTAAGAAAATGCCGAGAAAGATGGGAGGGAACTAGAAGGCACTAGCGTTTCTTAGACTGAAAACAGGTATTTTCCATTCATCCACTCCTCATTTGCGCATTTTCATCGAACATACTGCTTAACGTGGTAGGTATCTCCGTAGGATGTTGGATTCTACGTTACGTATTACGTGATTTCTTACATGCATCGGCTTTTCTTCACCGGTTCCAGTTCAGCACTTTTGTTAGTGCGCGGCGTCAACGCTTGGGATGATGATATCACAATCCCCAACGAGAACAAGTACCAACAGCTTTGACTCATCTCGTGAAAGCATGATTGCGAAACCATGCCTTAAGAAATACTTGGTATTACTAATGTCACAGTTGACTTCCGAGGCACATTTTATTAAATTCAAACTAATCATCTTTGGTAACGTCCACTTAAATTCCCACGATGCTGCGAATTCCCAGCTGTCTGAGATACCTTGCAAGGTATGCAATATCTATTAGTCTCATCTGAGTAAGGTCATCTTCACTGAAATCATCTAAACCACCTGGGCTTACTACTGTCTCTATCCATGGAGGACAGAAGCTGGACCCCATTAACGGTGCACGTGCTGTTCCGCTTTATTAAACTTGCCTACTCGTCCAACTTTAAAGATGCTGCTAGTGATACCGAAGAAAATCCCATAAAGAATAAACTGTTCAATTTATGCGCATATGGGAAATAGAATTAATGACGTTTTTCAAACCCGCATTACGATGCTGGACGGCGGACTCGGAGCGGTTGCAAGTTCGTCTGGTTACGCAGCATAATTCATGGCTCTAAGACAGTGCTGCGAACCGGGACATAAATTTATGTCAATGTCATCACTATATGAGGGCACGTATAACTAATCCAAGAACCACAGTCCCGTCATGGAAATCCAAAAGGAACGAAACGGCGCTATTTAAGCATGAAGAATGTATTGTATTAAAAAGCCCGACATTGCTGTCAAATTCGTGCAAGGTAGTGATGCCGAAATATTTTACTCAGACAATTAACCAGAACCCACATATATCGAGATTATGTCGAATCCAAAGCATGACTTTGAATATCAACAATTCAACACGTCCTGACTGGGTAGATCTGGAAACAAACACTTTTCATTCCTCTTTTCTACTTGTAGTTAGTTCCTCATTTCTCTTCTTCGTCATCTAAGCTTCTTCTGATAATTTCGCATTGTCTTCCAGCTCGTTGATAGAGCTCGCTAAAAGCATATCTTTGCCCAGAAAAGCCGTGTGGGCTCCTTTTCAATCTGATTCCCGTGGTCACCGTCTGCCTGAGATTGATGTTGCACCTGGAGCTCAAGTGTCAACATTATCTCACATCTCGCCGCAGCGGATGGATCAGTCCTGCCACACCAGCAAGCCCTTTGCATAAAGCCCCGCTACAATCCCAATGCGCCTTTCCCTGTCCCTCACAACCGAAGCGCTCGTTGGGTAGTCCCATCCGGCATATATATGCCTCACTCCATCTTCCGGTGTCCACTCGATTGCCCACGACGCGGCACCTATGCCTTCGCACATGGCTTGCGCTTCCTGGCCCTGTGTCTTCAGCACTTCCGGGCGGTGGCAGATGCGTCGCGAGCGAGCGAACTTGTTCAGGCTCGGAAGATGGGGATGCCCCGCGACAAGCAGGGCACCATCGCCCTTCGATACGGAAAGGTTGTCCGGCAGGAAGGGCAGCCAGAAGCTATCGGTCAGCTCCAGGCTTGGGTGGTGCGCGGCATCTACTGCCGGGGAGACGGTGTACAGGTTGACGGTGCGCTTGCTCGTGGCCGCGACGGCGAGAGTTGTCTCGTTGAGCAACACGATACCGTTGGGATACGCCTGCCGGGTGACCACAGCAGCGTCGACGGTACCATTCTGCAGGATGTTCACGTGCACGACCGTCGCGATCGGCAGCGCGGCGTACGTCTCGACGGCCCAGAGGAGGGAGTGCTCGCGGGCGGTGAAGTGGTGCTGGTTGGTGACGTAAAACTCGGACCCGCTGACTGCGGCGATGGAGTTCGGGATGCTGATCAGTGGGTGGACAACGGAACGGACGTGTGTGGCTGTTAGAGTCTCGAGGTCGAGATGGAACTGCTCGATCCGAGACCCCTGGCGTCCATGGTTCGTCACGAACAGCGTGGAGCTGGGCTCGTGGTATTCAAAGCCTATCGTGCGGAGCTCCGAGTCGAATCCCACGACCTTGATACGCGCGAGGCTCTCCTCTTCCGGAAGGGACGAGTCCCCGTAGTCCCAAGCGTAGAGCTCAGCATTAGGGTCGGCTTCTGCGCTATCAACGAAGTCACCCTGCCGCTGGTCAGACTCGCGTGGAGAGGAATGTGGTTGCCCTGGGTATTTACCATGACCGTGTTCCAGGTCTCTCGGCCCGGGTCACATGCAAGGAGTGCTATGCCCCTGCTCTCAACGAGAACAGCATCTTCGCAGTTCCGGATCTGGTCTGAGAACTTGACCTCGTAGGATGTGAAGTTTGCATGTCTGGGAATCCGCTCCGGCGCGTTGAAATAAGCCAGGGAGAGCACACGGACTCGTGCAGCCAGCAAGGCGGCGAGAGGAGCAAGGAGGACGACGAGCTGCGAAGCATGTTAGCCGTCGGATCTTACAAACGAGACAGATTGCAGGTTGAGCTTCGAAGCTTACGATGCTGGTCCTTGTATTGACACCCATCATGTATGTGCACTGGTGGTTGAAGTCGATAAAATTGAACAGATCTCAAAGACACACGAGCACGTGCTGATCTCGACGGCGGGTTGAGGTGAGATGTTGGGAGCAAGTCAAGGTCCGGCGTTTCCGCAAAGCCATGAATTAAACTTTGAAGATCCCACAACGGCCCGCCAACAGTGAGTGAGCTAGACTACCCGTAAAGTGGGGCAACTTCCCAGGCACTCCACGCTGGCATGTGGCATTCATGCGAGCTCGGGTTATTCCAGAAAAAGCGACCAACGTCGTCATATTTATATACTACACTGTTTGGACACCTGGCATAGTGGCGACCAGCGCATAGACGGTGCACAAGTACTGCAACTAGAATAACAACAACTAGGATAACAAACTTCAAGTGAAGGTTATGTATACCCACATCCCTGCACCCTCCCAATTACATGTCCTAGTTTCAGTCACAGGACAGAACTATAATTGTCGCACTGGCATAGCGCGTGCATAGCTTAGCCGCCATTGGTATATACATGTGACCCAGAAATCTCACATGTAGACTGCGTTTATGGAGGCACAAATTCCTGGGCATGTGAATTTGGCTGTGTTTCAACCAGGTTAAATCCAAAGATAGCCCCTTCCACGCACACCAACCCACGCCAACCTCACTTGCTCTTGTCCTTCAGTTGACGAGTACGCTCCTCTTAGGGTGCATATCTGAAAAGATAAAAATGAGCTGCATCTTTTATCCACCCGTCTCACTGCCTCCTACTGTCTGATGTCGCACAAGACAGTATCAAATGACAAGCATTGCTTTTTAAGATGATGATTAAGCCAAGTAGTGCCCTGCTGCCCAGGTGGATACTACTTTGCTGGATCACCAACCGCTTTTGCCAGCCTTTGGTGCGGCCAATCGTAGAAGACGCCGAGCCTGGTCTTGTCTTTACCTGACCCGGGCAGCTTCCACGACCAGATTCGAGAATAGGGCTCCCAGATGCGGGCTTCCTGCTCTGTGTCGAAGACGATGATGATCCCGCGATCATTGGTATCGATTTGATGGACGACGGAGGGCAGAATGATGGAGAAATCGCGCTTGTGCGACGTGACAGTTTCCTCAGAGAAGACGGCCTTATTGTCGGCATCCTTCACACCTGTGAAGTGCGTTCCCAGACGTTCAGCGAAGTCCTCGCTTGGGAGCCGAATGGTCATGTGTGTCTGTTGATGAGGGCTGCCGTAAAACTTTCCATTCCGCTGAGAAATACTGAGTCCAAGAGTATAAGTCGCCTCTTTTGGGACAACGGCTGCCATGTTCCTGTGAATTGGAAATACTAGTAGTACTTGCGGGAAGACAAGTACGAGAGTGAAGAAGAATAGGTGATAAGCAAGTGCACTATGCTGTGTAATATCACATGTTTCATCATATGATATCAGTGTGAGACCAGCGATGGCTTTATAGGTCCTAACTCACCTTTCCATAGCCAGCGGAGTCGTTCTGGTTGGTGGATTAGTCACATAGGTTCTCTATCCCGTTGCGCAAGACCCACTATCAATGCGTCTTTAGAGCTCCAATCGGGCAGTAGGAGGTGGCCCATTGTTCGACCGGTCAGCCAGTCGAGCGGCGCATCTTACGAGCATGTCTTGGCTGTATGTCCGCTGACGCCTATAGTTTCTTATCATTGATGAGCTGCATATTGTCTCGCGTGCTCAATGGTCAGTCACATCTTGCAGATGCTTGTTGTCAACCTCTGATTTGAATCACTTTTGCAATCGGTGTTGCACAGCATTTCGTGTGCAAATATCTACTGGAGATAACGCAAGTTGGGGCAGCGCGTGATCTCCATCGCCGCCCTCAAATTCCCGTTCGCCACGCATACAGTGGTTCAATGCCAGCGGAGCCCGTTCATTCCTGAGAACAGATGTCCCTTGGCGACCTCGCATGAGTGGCAGATCATCATCATGGGAGTGAATATCGTTATGGTGCATCCAAGTACGGGCCTCAGCTCAATCTGAAGGGTTCCATATCCGCTTGGCAGTCTCGATATGTTACACAATGCAGGCAATGCTCACGGTGGCCCATATGCGCCATATCAGGCTAGAGCAAGAGGGGGCCTGTGAGCCCCTCTCTATCAATGTGGTGTCAGACCTACCATGAATCGAGTGACCATACGACGCCCCAGGACGTCCTGTCTCTTTCTCGCGCCATCATCTTCATGAAGCCTCCGGCCTACCTCCGTACCTGTCTATATGCGACCATGGATGCGGCCATGGATACTCGATCCAGCTCAACATCTAGACCCTTTTGCTCAAACTGTTCGGCAAGTGTGCTCATTACCACGCCTTGGGAAACGCTAGTTCGACAAGAGGAGCAGGAATCAATGGTGGTTCACACTTGAAGGGTAGAGACCTCCGATGTTCTTTGCGCATTTTGCATATTCATCGATAAATAAGTCCAAATGAGCCGCCTACCTGTTGATGCTCAAAACTTCGTGTATTTTGATCTCCCCGTCCCCATATGTTGCATCCTGGACAGTACTACCGAGACCTGGGGCTAATACCTCTCTACAGTAAATTCTTTCGGCGGTGGGTACAATTTGGCGTGAAGTAGTCGAGCTAGATATAGACCCACGGAATCCTCAAGTTATTTACGAGGAGCCGCACCAGCCGCGACATTCACCTTTTCAGCGTATCAGAGCGTTCTTGTCATCGAGGGGCCAAGTGCCCGGCAGATCCATCGAGTCTCCCGAAGAAAGGCAAATGCAACTTACTCATGAGTTGAAACAGTTGAACGCCATGTTCGGACCACACCTCGGGTCAGAGGCTTGCGGGGTGTGCTCCGCCGCGGAGAATTTACCTCGTAACGGACCCGATGCCATCACGGAAGGCTTCCTCGGGGGTCTGTTTGGCAGAAATGTAACCCAAAGTGAGATGGATACTATACTCAGCAACTACGAGCCACACGATCAACGATACATCGATACCTCAGATGCCAGAAAAGCCACATACGAGGCGGTAGACTTCATTCGAAAGGTGGACGTGGTCCTAAAAATCAAGGGACAGTGGCCTGCTTTGAGGCGTTAAGAGTTCAAACGTGATGACATGCTTGAAGAGGAAACTCACGACAAAAGCTACCAGGGGGAGAATGCGGGCGGAAGGAGGCTTGATTGGTCTACATGTCCCTCAGACATTTTTGACGCTATTCAATTAGCTGAGCTGATTGGATATAAATACCTCTAGGTGGATGCATTATGCATTGTGAAGGACGAGAGCACGATTCGCCATGACCAGATCGCACAGATGTACGATATATACCACTCTGCTGATGTAACTATTGTTGCAGCAGGCGGTTCTGATTGCTCTAAGGCTATCCCTGGTGTCCGATCTGGCCGAGCGCCGTTTCAGGATCATACTGTCCACAACATTCCTGGCCTTCCTCTCATGAAGCCTCCAGCAAGCACTAAGTATAGTATTGAGAGTTCAAAGTGGAAGACACGTGAGTGGACTTTTCAGGAGGAGTTATGCTCCCAGAGACTGTTGGTGCTGCTGCCCGGGCGCGCCGTGTTCACCTGTCCCTCATCGTTCTACAGGGAAGATATTTGCTCCGAAAGTAGCCATGGTTCCCATGATCTTCAGGGCTCTCCCGAGGGCCTCGCACTGCTCTCAGTCACATCTAGGAGTCTAGAGAACGCCAGCCGGGAACAACAGATAGCCTTGTTCCAAGGCCTTGTCAAGCAGTACATGCACGGGTCCTTCACCCGGGACGACGACATGGAGAACGCATTTGCTGGGGTCAGTCGAATGCTCGAGCCGGTTATCGGCCCGTCATACCATGGGATACCAGAAAAGCACTTTGCCGAGATCATTCATGGCTGTTGGTTTTGGGAAACCAGTTTGGTGCGACGAAGACCTTCCTTCCCATCGTGGTCTTGGGTAGGTTGGATCTACCGGCCTGAGCAGACCGACGTCGGAATCAAAGCCTTGGCCGGACAGGAACTTATGATGCAATTCTATCGTTGGGAGGCAGGGATTCAGATACTCGGGCAGTCTGCACGGCCTGTGGGTGCTCTCACCAACGAACAGCTACCGATATTCAAACAATTTGTCCCGAACGAGGAAAAGATTCAAGCCAAGTTCCGGGCCTTGCAGCTGGACAGCAACACTATGGCTCAGCTCATCGGCTTCACGACGAGTTGCGCCACTCTCAAGCTCCGCGAGCCTCTTCATCAGGCTCATCATATCTCGACACCGGTGACCAAAGAATATCAAGTTATCCACCCCGGTACGGGAAAGCGACTCACGAGCATTCGACTTCGTGCCCAGTTTGTGACGAACACAGGAAAAGTCCATCTCTTCATAGTGATCGCCTATGATGAGAGCCGCAATTCGTTCCGACTGATGCTTATCGCTCATCCACGCGTGAATCCGCAAGTTGTGGAGAGGATCAACGTGACGGTGCAGAGCCGGCTGGTACTAGCTGACGATTGGATGTCGCTGAGGCCGCGAAAATCGATATTCTTTGTGTCGTGAAGTATGGCGGAGCTGACCAATCAAGCTGACAGCGTAGGATAACTCAGCATGTACTGGTGGGTTTCCTTTGGGAGGGTAGCCAGACCGTTTTGGAGGGCAGCACGGAGCATTTCCTTGATGACCCACAAAAGAGACCTGTTGCGCAGCACTCACAGCATCGCACGGGATTTTCTATTCCACTGGGATGCCGATGACGACCAGTGCCGACGTTCCACCATGTCTGTTGTGAAGGGAGGCACTAAGAGTGCGTGACGTCAAATCCTGTTCCAGCTAGAAATCGCCGCCCCGACTTCCTTAAATCTCCATCAATCTTGGTCCGTGGACGGGTATCAGCCCCTGATACCAAACACGAAGCGGCTCTTGTTAGCCCCAAGCCACGCGGGTGCTAACAGCAGCGCTACCTAGGTATGAAGCAAACTTGGGCCCTCGCGACGGCAGGACGGGCGGTGCATTGAATGCACTAGGGCCAATCCGGAGTCGTTGATCTCATGAGCCCCATTCCCTTTCCGTCCTCGTGTCTACGTGGCTATGATATCAATTGCGTATCCCCGCCACCGCTCAGCTCAACTATCAGATTTTACTGCCTCTGAATGAGCTTGAACCGTGGGCTTCGTTTCGCGGATTTCAAGTCGTAGGCTAGGGAGAGGAAACCGCGTTGACCATGGCCCCCGAAGCAAAGGACAGCTGGATCCACCGCGCCCGGAGCAACCCGCATGTGAAGGGCGGTAACATCAGCGTTCTGGGCAGCCATTTTGTCGCAGCATCCGGCGAGTTCGTCGGGACTTTTTTCTTCCTCTGGCTCGGCTATGGAGGACAGTTGATGGCGCTCACTCAAGCCGCAGCTCCGGCCGGAACAGGAGGAGGTGCCAGCAGCGAGACTGTCGTGTTTATCTCACTCATTTACAGCTTCTCGCTGCTCGTCAATGCTTGGGCATTTTACCGGATCAGTGGTGGGCTTTTCAATCCGGCTGTAAGTTTCCTGTCCCGAGACAGAACCCATCAAAATATGAAAAGATTCACTGACACATTTCACATGTACAGGTGTCTCTTGGCCTTAGCCTTGCTGGGCAACTACCGTGGGCGCGAACTGCGTTTCTCATACCCGCACAGCTGCTGGCGTCCATGTGTGCCGGTGGTCTTGCAGCGGCCATGTTTAATGAAGAGATTGTTTCCGTCAACACCTTACTATCGGCGGAAACGTCGACAGCGAAGGGTCTGTTTATCGAAATGTTCATGACGGCGGAACTGGTTTTCGTTATCCTCATGCTCGCCGCCGAAAAGTCAAAGGACACATTCCTGGCCCCGGTTGGCATCGGACTAGCTCTCTTTATATGTGAGCTCACTGGTAAGTTTAACATCGCATGTTCTCACATGCTCTACGATTCCAAGCGGAGAGACAGCACAACTTATCACAGACACTGACTGTCGTCGCAGGAGTCTTTTACACGGGTGGCTCGTTGAATCCTGCTCGGAGCTTTGGCTGTGCAGTGGCCGGAAGAAGCTTTCCTAGGTACCATTGGATATACTGGCTGGGACCAGCGTTGGGAGCGTCCCTGGCTGCGCTTTATTATCGCTTTGTCAAGTGGGCACACTATGAAGAAGTCAATCCGGGCCAAGATAGTGCTGGAACTCCGGAAAACGACGATGCAGAGAATGTCTGATCAGAGATAAGCCGACGGCGATGATTCTTATAGTGTTACGATTTCATATATCTAAAGGCCAGTGCATGTAAAAAAAAAAAAAAATTCATAGAACTCACGTCAATGTGTTGAAACATCGATTAGGGTCATGGAATACCTGCTGTGTCTCTTGGCGCGCTTGCTGTGTACGCTCTGCTAGTGCCGTTTCTCTATCGCGAAGGTAGTGCAAGGGGCGGATCCAGTGCCCCGCTGAAGTTTTCAAAATGATGATGTCCCTTTTGGTTTTGTTTTGGATGAAAGATTGTTGATTGCATTGAAAGAATAGTTTTTACAATAGTTGTTAAAAACCACATTCGGCTCCTAGATCTAATACCGACCACGTCATATTTGGCCTGTAATCTGTGGTTGAAGATCGCGTTCAAACCCGGGTGGGTTGATATCAGGCTGTTGCAAAAGCCGCTGACGTTTAAAGAACTTGTAAAGGCCCCCAATTTCTTACACGAGCGATCAATTCGGTCGGGCGGCTAGTTGAAACAAGCTGATATGTGGCTCCTCACTCAGATGCAGGCCTTTCACAGATAGGCCAGCGGCATTACCCCATTAAATACACCGTCCAAGCATTCGTGGTGGCGCCGATGGGGGCGGCGACTGGGACATTAAGGCAGTGTAAGTACCGCAGCTGAAATGCATGTCACTTAGTAATCGTCGAAAAACTGTGATGTGTCACCCTCCCTTTCAAGGCACGACACTTGCACTATTTAAAAACGTGCATTTACCCAGCCCGCCCCCCACATTGCAAGTGGGGAGCCAAGCTTTTACTAGGACACCGGTGAAGTTCAGGACATGATGAGGCTCAGCGCATGCAGATGGAGAATACTTGGTGGTTGTCAGCAAGACCAGCCTCATATATAAAAGCTACTGCCTTGAGCTGAGTGGTTGGGGTCCCTGTCCTGTCAAACCTCCGACATAGTGAGCAAGATCGATACCATTTGATCCCATCTTGCCACAATGTCCAATTTTTTGGCCCTTGCCTCTACATTGCCCCAGTGTGCCGTGAGTTCCTGTCCACAATAACAAGTCGTGGGCTCTCTAAAGTATTGAAACCCCGCCCACAGATATCATGCTTGATGACTGCAATTGAAAACTCGAGCTGTGCCATCACGAACCAAACCTGTATCTGTTACGATGAAGACCTTAACGCGCAAGCTACAGCCTGCATCCAGGAAAGCTGCACCGTTCGGGAGGCCCTATCAACCAAAAACTTGACTTCCACGTCCTGTGGGATTTCTCCTACCACCGGCCCATCATATGTCCCCGTCTTCATGACCATGACTGTCCTCTGTGCGGTCTCCGTCTTCCTACGCTTCGTTGCAAGGCTGAAGGCCAGGTATCCGGTCTGGTGGGACGACTTCATCATCAGTTTGTCCTTTGTGGGTTCAGCTCTTTGCTTAGGGGTGTTTCAGCCTCGATATCGTGAATGCTAACCATCGGCTGGCAATCCTTGCAGCTAGGTTGCATTGCATTTACGACAATTGGATGGAAGAGCAAGTATATTAAGATTTGGTCCTTATTCCTTCCCACGCGCAAACGATATGACGAGCTGACCACCGCGCTGCAGTACGGCCCCTTGGCATGGGAACTGACATCTGGGCTGTCCCGTTCGACGACATCATTCTCATTTTCAAGGCACTGTATACCTGTTTCGTGCTTTATATCACGAGCCGCCACCTTGTGCGGCTGTCTATCCTGCTGTTCTATCACCGACTTTTCGGCCACATTCGTCTGGCACGGCTCCTGACACTGTTCAGCTGTGGGCTGGTCATCGCCTCCTGCACCGCGTTTGACCTTTCGATGCTGTTTAACTGTACGCCTATTGAACACTTCTGGCACTCCTGGGACGACCTGCATGAAGGCCACTGCATTAGCATGCATGCTATCTTCTGGGCCGGCGCGTTCATAGACATCGCCACTGATATCTGGATCATGCTCATCCCTATCCCGTTCATTATGCAGCTCAAGCTTTCACTGCGGAAGAAGATCTTGTCCGGCATTATGTTTGCATTTGGAATCTTGTAAGTGCCTTGCTGATCGAACGGGACGTTCACCAAAACTGATTGTATGTATCGGATTTAAGTTTCATCGTTGTCAGTCTATACCGGCTGAAGATGATCGACCCCTTCACTTTGTCACAAAATCCAACCGGTGAGTTGCAGCCACATCCTTTCGCCCATCATAATGTTCTCAGCCCCAATCGTCTTCCATTACGTTCCATGATTTAATCTTTTCTGTGTATAGCGGACTTTCTTGACGTCGGGACCTGGTCCGGTCTCGAGCTATACGTTGGCATCATCTGTGCCTGCCTTCCCAATTTCAACTCACTACTGAAGCCCGTCTACGCGTGGATGGGTTCCCGAACAAAGTCCCCGCGTCCTGGCGCCAACGAATCCGCCGGCAGCAGCGGGCGATACCGCCGTAGAGACGAAGAGGAGCAATACTACGTCCTAGGTCGAACTATTCGTGCGACGACTGTAATCGATGTCGAGGAGCACAGCTCTAATGGAGAGAGCATGAGCATTGATCGTGGCGTTGGTGGTTTTAGCCAGGACGGGGCCGCGGTCCGGATGCAGGAGATCGAACTGGGCATGGCCACGAACAGCACGATATGCGGAAGGGCTTGGTCGTGAGCAAATTCGGAGACGGCTACGACAAGGCGGACAACCCCATAACACTCTGTGAGATACTAGGTGTTTGGATTATATCAATCAACGTTTTGAACCACTCTGAGCAATTGAGAACGTGCAATATCGTTTCACTTTCAACATCCCAATAGCTATACATTCCGAGCCATGAGTCTACTACTAACTCGAAAAGCATGTCCGCTTTCTTTTTCATCTTCCCCTTTCTTTCATGATATTCTTTCGTTCTAGTGTATGAAATTGAGACTCATGCACCCGGTCTTTTTGTTCCCACTCAGAGAAAGCATTCTTAAAAGACCTGTATCCACGCTTCTGCGACTAACCTGAATCTCTCATCCTTTTTCAGTTCTTCAAATGCAACTAGAAGACGGTTAGATACAGCCTCCAGCGCCGGAAAGCATGCACCATAATTCCATGTTCTTGCAAAGCCTTGCGGCTGATACCGATTCTGGAGACCGTGAACACTGGCGCGACGCCTTTCCTCCTCAAAGTTCTCCATGAATAGTTCCAATTGACCGACAATCAAGGAGTCGATATGAGACAGGATCTCGTCCAGGACAGCATCAGCTATCTTGTTCGCTTCGTCGCTGACGAGCAGATGTGATAGCGTGTAGCCAGGACATCGGCAACTGTCGACGGCATCATGGCACTCCCACTTGCCGGTTCGGCTGCTACCGAATTGGATCGAGAACCTCCTCCAGTGATCCTCAATGAAGTTTGGCAGAGATCGGTCGGCAAGGAAATTTGCGATGGTGTACTTCCCCTGCAGAGCGAACCATACAGCCGGATTGAAGTATTCTAGAGTGATGTATGATTCATAACCCGGCGTTTCTATTCGGATAGGGAGGGGGACCCGCCATAAGATCTTTTCAGCGGCAAGATCCCATTCTTTGGCGAACATTCGTCTCGACACCCGGGCTTCCCATGGGTGTAAAGCCTGGTATTGTGGTCTGGGAAGGTTGTGAAGGTAGGCGACAAAGTCGCCAACGTGGAAAGGGACCTCGTCCCCTCTTCTCCCGTACTGTATCATGAATAGATCGTTGCCCGGGATTGCACGCATTGAGAAATTCAGTGATTGGCACACATCCTGGTGCAGTTCCAAATAAAGAAAACAAATCCAATTCTTGGTATGCTGGCAGAGCGATGAGGTGACGACGGTATCCAGAAATAACATAAACTCATTCGGTGAGCCGGTTTGAAATCCTTCGGGATTGAGCGGATCCATCGAGGGAAGATGGCAGAACTTTTTCAACGTTGTTGGGACAAGGAGCGTTTCGTAGAATAGCCGGCGGTAGAGAGTGGTATGAGGTTGATTGGATTAACGCCATGTTATTTAAGAATACGCTCGCCTTTACAGAGGGAACGCTCTTGATCATATACACTCTTTCTGACCGCCATTTTTCATCTCTCGCAAGTGGCACAATGAACGAAACACCTCGTGGATTCATGGAAACAATGACTTTTTATCTGAGCAGGTCATTCAATGTATGAAACTTCCCTTGATGCCTATTTACATTTTGAATATGTGACAGCTCAGCCGCTTAGACCATTGACCTTTACTCTCCTACCAGGGGTCGTGGTCTCGAATTTCTTCCTATGGACCAGCTGATGTCTTAGATATTGTCGATAACTAAACGATCTGCTGATTGGCCGAGCGAATACCCCTGCTATCTGCAGTACGTCTCTTTACAAATTAACCTGAGCTCAGGCATTGTCATTAGCTACAAAGTAATTTTGGATAAAACCTAGCAAGTTGAGTATCTCAGATATCTCAGAATGAGCCTTTGCATAATTTTCAAGCCATGTTTGTGAGCGAAGTGCGCATTCGAGCTCGGCTTTTCCGGCCACGGAGCATGGAAAAGCCAACCGTCTGCAACCAAGCAACTTCAATCGATATTGAAGACCGGAAGCACTGCTGAAGGCTGAAGTTACAAAAAGTGTGAGGCCCACATTAAATGTAGTCTTTCTGGATTATAGCCTGTCCAATGTAGCACAAGCACTTTGTGGCAAGGGTTCGTCCCCTCTGCTCCCCGTTGTGAGGCTCTTTTCTGGTCCCATGTCGGCGTTCACTTCGGGTAAGTCAAGGTTTTGTGACACGCGACGGACATGGTTTCCACTTTGATGTAGCGCGATTTGACCACGCTATACTCTGTCAGTCAAATGAGCCAAGTAGTGAAGAACAACTCCTTCAAGGGCTAGATGTCGGTTATGCCGGGCACAGCCCCCGGGACAAGTATGTACGTCAATATTTAATTATCCAAATTTCAAATGAGTTAGAGGGTATTTATCAGCAACTGAATGTGGCGACAAGAGAAAGAAAAAAAAACACTATAGATGGAAAACCTCATTCATTGGAAAGAACATCGCGGGTAATGACCCATAGCTTCTTAGAAAAAGGCCCCTTGGAGACCCACGTGACGTGCATCCCAGACGTCAACCCAATAGCATCGCCCGCCCTGAACGAGTGCTTCTTGCCACTCTCCGTCTCCGTCACGTCTACCTCTCCCTCCAGAAGAAAGATCGTCTCATCGCCAAGCGTCCCAGTATACGGTGTAGTCAACGTCCCGTCCGGGGCAACGTCCGTCCCAGCGATCCCCTTGCCACAGCGCCAGACGCCGCTCAACATGGAGCCGGTAGACCCGCTGTTCCGGATAAAGTAGAGCTCCCCGGCCACCTGAGCCCCTTCATTGGGCTCGGTGAAGTGGTACTCGGTCCAGTCAGGGGGGTTGTCGCTGACATGGTTTATCCCTATGGTGGTGGGTGGATCCGCCGCCGGCTCGCTCCCGTCCCAGATGCACCACCACTTCTTGAAGAAGGGCGCGTCGATTTCCCACTGGACCTCAAGGTTCTTGGGCGTGCTGATGATAGTCCCGGGGCCGACCGTGTGTTTCTCGCCGGTGGACACCACCGTCAGGGTGGCCGAGCCGTCGATGACGCACGCGGTCTCGTCGCCCAGGGGTGACGAATAGGTGCTCTTGTTAGAGCCATCGGGATTGGCCCCCGGCGAGGTGGCGCACATCCTCCAGAAGCCGGAGGATAGCGTTCCGGATGTCCCGAAGGACCGCGTGATGGTGACTTCGCCTTGGCTCTGCTCCCCCAGCTTCGGTTCCGTCCACGTGAATGGGACCCAGTCACTGCTGGGCGAGGCCTGGAGGCCACTATGGACTACGTGGGTAGTGGGTTGAGCCATTTTATAACTCTCAAGGATTTGTGGGGGGATAAAGAGACGTTGAGTGTATATGGAGCATGTAGGAGGATTGATGGTCAGGGTTGGCTATTGTTCAATCGTCTCGTTTGCGTGATGAGAGGATTTATTTGGACAATTATATCACTGAGCCGAGAGTTACGAAGACCGAGCCATGCATGTCGATCCGAGAGTTGATTGACCCGATCATACGATTGT
This sequence comes from Diaporthe citrichinensis, assembly GCA_014872995.1. NCBI lineage: Eukaryota > Fungi > Ascomycota > Sordariomycetes > Diaporthales > Diaporthaceae > Diaporthe > Diaporthe citrichinensis. The sequence continues at coordinate 618,543 of JADAZR010000027.1, forward strand.
TATCGTGACAAAATAATCACTTGTCTCTTCCTGGGCTGGTCTGAAAGTCAAACAGACGAAGCAAAGATGACGGCGGGGTCACCATGGCAAAGTCGCAATCATCTTGTATAGTGTTGCCGAGATCAGCCGTCCTATTGGTGTTGATCAGAGAGGGGAAAGGTCAGCGCAGACCTCGGGAGTTCCAGCCACACCTGGCATGCCACTCCCTACTCGCCATGGAGGTGTCAGGAGGTAGTGTGTAAGGAGAAAGACGATGCTAGGTCGAACGCCAAACGCGTGTAATATTCTTGGCACCTGTGCTGACTGCATAGGCGCGTATAAGAACACTTTTCGGCCTACAGGTGTGAACGGCTGAAGGACTGGTGGAATTGAAGAGAATGAGACCAGAGTAGTCGCAGGATAACCGGAATTGCATTCGATCCTGCGCTCAGGTTCTTTCATCAATACTAGGACCCGCCAGACTAGGTGGATGGCCATGTTATGATACTAAATTTACTCCCATAGCCATCAAACCCCGCATCATTCTTCCTTCTTCTCTGTGTCCTCTGCCGAAGGCAACACCACGTCTTTGAAGACAGCAAAGCTAGACGGCTGCTCCTCGAGGACTGGGAAATGAAACTGGCACTGGGGGCACTGCTCCCGCAACACCGCCTGCTCCTGGGCGAGGTCATATTTCTTATCTTGCGTGTGGTTGCAGACCGGGCAAATACGCAACAGCCGCGTCCCGACGAGCTCGAAGTTGGTGATGATGTCCTCCATGATGGCGCCGTTGGCGGCCCACGACTTGCAGTACTTGTGGTAGGTGTTCTTGTGCCAGTCGTACAGTGCCCCGCGGCTGGTCCAGAAACTGCACTCGTTGTACCAGCTCCGGTCGTCCGGGTGCTCCCACCAGGTGAGGTGCAGGAAGCCGGGCAGCGTCATGAGATGGCGACGCGTGTCGGCAAAGAGGACCTTGAATTTCTCGTAGGCATCTGGGCTTGAGAAACGCACCCGCTGCATACTCAGGTAGATAGGCATGATGAAGACGACACGGGATGTCGAGGAGAATCATGAAAATTTGAATGGTTTGGTAGAGGTTGTCTCGGAAGTCAGCATAACGGCTATATACTCAGGACGCTGAGGAGGTTCCGACATTGCCAAGGTTATTGGATAATGGCCAGTGAGTGATTGGCCGTTCAGGTGACATGAGTGACACGAGATAAAGTCCGTGTGCGGGGACGTTGATCGATGGATACTAGATAACCGGAGGCACCGGGTTATGTTGCTTCGGAAATCAATACGTACTTCGGCCGGCATGATCCCTCTCAGGATGTTTACGCACATTGCAAGTCGAACTTTAATTTGCTTCAGTGACGGTGGGGCAAGAGGTAGGTCTCATAGTTCTTATCCATAGGTTGACTGTTGAAATCAAATACTGGCATTAAACCCGGTGGGGAACCCCGATGGCAAAGCCAGCTCCATTTCCCATTATCTTGTTCCTTGTGTTGTGGTTTCTATGACTTCGTCCCCTTAGATTGAGAATTGGTGTGTGAAATCTGACGTTGTAAAATCACAAGCGTGAGTAGGACGTTGCAACACTTCATCTAGGATGCTCGCACGTGCAAGACGTGCGCTTTATGGATAAAGGGACGACCGTTCTCAGAATACCTTGCAAATTATGCTCTGGCTGCTAAATACAAGCCGCTGGTCCTCCGATTTATGTGACCGCGCAGGGTGCTCGATAACGGCTTGAGTGACCAAGTCCCTTGTGATTGTGTCACCTTGTATATTCACCAAAAAGAATAAGTTACACTTTGCCTTATTTCAGTAAAAGCAAGTTGAACATTTCGGGTGCTTGAGAAGGTGTGGAAGAGAAAGGCATCAAGTGGACTGACAGATGACATTTTAAAACGCAGAAGGCTGACAAATACAGTATTAATGGTTTCAATGCCCCACCTCCGGTCCAGCAGTCCGGCTGCTGGAACATGCTCCATTTTGCTGTACCAGATTGATGGATTGGGTGCCAGAGCAGCGGCGTTAAGGTACCTCAGCTCCATTCGTGAGGCCGGTTCCGGGTACCCTATGCTTGAGTGGCCTAGCTATCAGATGACGTGCCTAAAGCTTCCTCGCCACTCTTGGTTTTGAAAGAGTGCATTATCCTGGCCTTGGGGCCAACGCTATACAACACACCTTTCAAATGCGCCCCTCTCGCAAGAGAGATCTGCCACGCGACAACTCGAATGGGTGCATAGCTCTAAGCATCCCTTGCAAATCAACATGTAATGACATACCGATGCTGGACCAGTGCTTTCCACACAAGAACTCTTGAGACGCTCTGCAATGTCTCACTCGTCGAAGTATAATTGAGTACTACCTTTGTACTCAAGGCGCTAATCTTTGGCGGCTTTAGACGAGACCAACCCACAAATCCTGCGCGGATGCTCCAAAATGGTATCCAGGTGGTCAATATCATCGTGGTGCCGAGCAATATAGAGACAGATAGCCTGGCATTCTAGAACGGATCGCCGCCAAACGAACCACGCGTGGTGCTGGCTGAATTCGGCAAACCAATACGCCAGCAAGATGAGTGCGTATGGGTCTTTACTCACAATCAACTGGCTGAAGTCTGCTTGCATGAGAAAAATGAACGAAAGAAAGGCCAGAATGCTGGTCTCGCTGCTCTTCATAGCCATCAGGTTGTTCAAGATGTTCGCCGAAGAACGATACGGATTGGATAGAAGGTCAACATGGCCGTGCAAACCGAGCAACTGGCAGAGCTCACCAGGGAGCCGCTTCAGCCCGGGATCTGTCACCAACATCTCTTGGCGAACCATGTCGACTTCTTGGCTCAAGAGACGTAGGCAGCAGTCGGGACGGGTAGGATCGACAATGCGCCAAATCTCTCGCTTGCCATGGTACATCCGTAGCCAGTCCAGGTCGTTCTTAGAGGACTCTCGAAGCGGCCAGGCCTGTTGCGGGGACAACGCATCAACACCAGCGAGCGTGGATGATCCGAGGAGGGTGGCTGCCGCCCAGATAGCATCTTTCTCCGACGGCGTCAAGGGCCCAGAGAGCTTCATATTGAACAGAGCAGTACCCCTGGTAAAGTGGGCTAGCTCGGCCATGGAGGGAGGACGAGGCGGGGAGAAGATGAGATGACGGTCATGCATCAAGGTAAATCCCAGGGCGATGTGCATGAGGAAGGGGTGCTGCGTCGCCCCAGCAGTGACGTTAGAACCCGGCAGCCTTGAACGGGCGTGGGGGGATGACACACCTGACCAGTGAGGGTTAGTATTTCGGCTTGGTACAAACCACTTGGATGTGATACTTCTAAAGTAGGAACGGTCCTAGTGTGGAAGCGGCTGAGGATATCGACATCGCTGCTGGTCAAATTATCGAAAGGGTGGTCCGCCCCGTGGGAAAGGCGGCCCACCATTAATGAACCGTTCAGGGCGCCAAGAATTGTGTTTCGAAGAGACGGAGCCGTCAACAAGTCGAGATGGCACATTTTCCCAATGGATGGCTGGAGGATGCCCTCGCCCGGAGTGATCGGGGGTTGACCATAGCTGCACAAGACTCGGAAGCTGAGGCACTTCTTGCAGCTTGGCTTGGCCTCGTCGCACTGCACAAGTCATGAGCGGTCTTCTCCTGCAAGATGGAACCTCTATAGTTAACCGATAAACAATACCAAGTTACAAGAAATGCGTACCTTTGTGTGACGCATCTTGCAATTACCACAGCCCTTCCGGGATTTGGTGTGTGTCTTTCGTCGTCGAACGCCGGTCTCTTCCGGTGACGGAGACTCGGCACGTGTGTGCATTGTTGCGACAGGGCCTGCAAGGCGGCCAAACACTCGGCGCAGATTCAGCCAGGACCAGTTCTTGAGAGCCTCTGCTCAGATAGTAACACTATATACCAACGGCACGCCCCAGCGCTTCCGAGGATCCGGCGTTGGCGCAGGGACAGTTCAGTCACTAATAAGTGCGAGAAATGTAAACGAGAGGGCGAGGTGGTTGGGACGAGGGGACAAAGCAAGACGCAGGGGAGTGAAGTGTCGTTCGGTACCCGAGCTGCAGCTGTTCCCTAATTAATGGGGTGACTTGCAGAATGCCCTAACCTCAAAGCGTATTGACATATGGCACTAATCCAGGTACGTTCGCAAATTGGGACGCTAACCCCAATACGTATTCATCTAAGACGCTAACCCAAATACGTATTTCAAGTCGTGTAAGACGAGAGCCTCTCTACTCCGGATGGTGGACAGAGTGTCAATAAAAGCAGTCTGTTTTGTGAATATATATATCTATGTTTCTTCTCATGTCCCCCTCCTCGTTCCAAAGTGAGATGTACAGGCTTCACCCCTTGCCAGACATTAGACAGTACATAACTTAATCCAAACTGGAGCGCCAAAAGCCATCAAGCCAAGCCCTCGAATTCAACCTGGACATCCACCCATTCACTCGGAGCTCCGTTCTCTGAGCTCTCTGCCTTTGGGCTCTAAAGGGAAACAAACAAACCATCATCATGGCTCAACTTCTCCCTGAGATGATGCGCGCCCTAGTCTGCGACGGGCCCGGCCAGCCTCTGGTTGTCAAGACAGTGCCCACTCCCCAGCCCACGATGGGGAGCGTCGTTGTGAAGGTGCTGTGTGTCCAGTCCCAGCGCAGTCTGCAGGTCATTCTGAGCGGCAAAACACCCTTCACCTTTCCCCAGCCCATGACACCAGGAAACACGGGCATCGGGCGCGTGGCGGCCGTCGGACCAGACACCACGAGCCTCGCCGTCGGGCAGCTCGTCATGCTCGACACCTTTATCCGCGCGCGCGACGACCCGGGCCTTCAGATCCTCTGGGGTTTCTGGGACGGGCCCTCATCCGAGTCCAAGAAGTTCGCAGCCGAGAACTGGTCGATGGGGTCGTACGCCGAGTTCGTCCGCGCCCCACTCGAGAACACCTGGGCCCTGGACGAGCGGCGGCTGTGCGGCGACCCGGCCGACGGCGGCCTGGGCTACAGCCTCGGGGATCTGGCTGTTATCCCCGAGGCGCTGGTGCCCTACGGAGGCCTGCGCAGCCTCGCCCTGCAGGCCGGCGAGACGGTTGTCGTGGCGCCCGCCACGGGTGGCTTCAGCGGCGCCGCCGTCAACGTGGCCCACGCTATGGGCGCCACGGTGCTGGCTATGAGCCGCAACACCGCCGTGCTGGAACTTATCGTCTCTCGCTTCCCGCATGGCGCGGTGCGCCCCGTGCCCAACACGGGTGACACGCAGGCCGACGCGGCGGCGCTGCGGGCGGCGGCAGCGGGGTCCATCGACGCCTGCCTCGACTTCTCGCCTCCACAGGCCGCCGCCTCGACCCACCTGCGCAGTTGCTTCCTGGCGTTGGGCAAGTACGGCCGGGCGGTGATGATGGGGCTGCTCACGTCGGACCTGCCCGTGTCGTACTTGCACTTTGGTATGCAGAACCAGACCATCCGGGGCCAGTTCATGTACGAGCGGGCAGACGTCCGGGGGCTCATCCAGCTGGTGGAGAAGGGCCTGCTCCGGCTCGGCACCGAAGGTGGCTACGAGCTCCGCGGGAAGTACAAGTTGGAGGACATCGACGAATGCTTGCGCGCCACGGCGGCCGGCTCCGAAGCCGGTCAGTTTGTGCTAATCACGCCGTGATAAGACAACAAGAAAACAGAGCTGGAAAACAAGCTTGGTTCCGTTACAGATAGCATCACTCGTCGATGGGGTTATATGCCGGAGAGTGTGCAGTAGGACTGTAGTAATATGACTCGAGGGGCAAATAAACCAAAAGAAACACGCCTTGTGACCATGGGATGTTGAGCATTGGGTCCACGTGCAGCTCTGGTCCACAGCCGCACTCGTTAATTCGGAGTGTAAGGACGACCACAAGATCGCTGTACTATTTGAGGAAGAGATACAACAAGCAGTGGAGCAGGAAACCAACTCCACGGATCCATTTCGAGCCGAGATGGAGGAGGACCGTAAGCGCCCAGACTTGTTCATGAAGCGTGCAATCAAATGACCTCCACAGGGCGATGTGGGCATGAAGGAGGCCGTCTACTGGTTTCTCAACATTCTGTGGGTGCACGAGCCCACAATCGACACCTTTGGGAGGTATCCGTGTCGGAATAGTATCGTCGGGAGAACGAGCACGGCTGCTGAGGTACAGTTCTTGGAGGACACGGATCACTTTGGCGAGGTGGATGAAACTGTGGCAGCGCATGTATCAGACGATGTCAAGACTGGACATTGGACGCCTCTCGGAATCATTGAATCAGCGACTTGAACAGCATAACTCAAAATTTATTTGCAAGTGCTGCGAAGCATTTCTCAAGTGTTGATATATTTTCAATGACGGCCGTCGATTCTGTCACTGGATCCTCGGGATTTTCGTTGGGCTCCAACCGAGAGCACCATGTGATCGCATCAGTGTGGCTCCATCGCTTGGGAGCCTAAAGAAATGGTTAAACTCGAAACTATGTCAGACCTTGTTGAACTACAGAGGAAAATGGATGCGCTATTATTTCTGCAGCGTGGTCCTCGTCGACTTGTGATGACTTCCTGATTTCACCAGGACTTGCTCCAGCTTCCAAGGTTGCTCCCATGAACAAAGACTTACCGTCTTGCTTCAGCCGATTCTTTCTCTGGCCTGCTCTGTGGTGCCTGACCATCCTTCGTAAGCCGATAGGACCAACAAATTGCTGCCAAGGAGGTCTAAGGTGGACATTGTGAATTGCTCGTCAGTACGACGACGGGCACTCTCTTAAACTAAACCTGTGTAACCTTCTACTAATTGAAAGAAGAAACATGAGGTTTCTCCATCATCGACATTTTCTCCCACAGATTCCTTTCTAGAAGAATGGCATGTTGCTTCTCAAGCCGATAATACTGTAACGTAAGATATGGGTGTAAGGATCCTTCTGCTGAACAGCTCGAGGGTGGGCGCCCGTATTTTCAGCGCAGCCCACGCGGTCCGACGCGTAGTGCTGACTGACTTTTGCGCCACAGGTTGCACATCGAACGGCTCCTAACCTGATTTAGTAGAAAGGAGCTCACTGCCCTGCATGGAAACACGAGAAGCTGGACTGCAAAGCTCAACAGGCAAAATCATAATACGAGGTAGGATTAGGAATCATGTGCTGTGCGCAGTATAAGAACTCAACAAGTTTTCCAGAAGACTCGGCTGGTGGTCATATCTCTACATCATCTAGCTCCCGCCCTACAGCAGGTTCCGTCGTGAATCGTAACGCTGCTAAGATGTTCTTCTGGAAAGCTTTAGTCCTGGCGGTCTCCACGGCAAGCCTCGGCACCGCCGCCGTCCTAGGCTCAAGCCATACAGGGATCAAGAGATCCGAGGGAACAGTCCCCGGAGCAGAAGACGGCACATCTTACCACTTTAACTCAACTGGGACGTCCGAAACATGTGCCGGGCTTTCAGTGGCTGATCTCGAATCGAGCCTGGCGAAATTCGACCCGCTCTTCCCTCCACAGTCAGTTCGAAGCCATTGGCGGGGATTAAGCCTCGCGAAACCTCAAATTATCAACTAACCAGTGCGCAGGTACAGTGCAGGACCATTTTATGAGGGTCAGACGGTCTTCGGTGTCGGCTCCTTGTACCTCGACACGGCCTCTGGCGTCAAAGGCTTTTACCTCTCATATGCATCAGTGACGCCGAACACGACTGCCACCTGGGTGGACGCCGGCGCCGACATCTCGAATGTCTGGCTCGCGGTGCGGGAGGACATCGCCGAGCAGTGGGCTCAGGGATTAACTTTCCAGTGGGGTTGGTATGACATCGACAAGACAGTGGACGGAGTCAGCAACCACGCCGGACAATTCACGATTCAAATCCAGACGCCCACATTTGTCAAGCTCTGCGATACGACGTGTGGAGGACATTGTAACCCAAATATCTGTACCTGCTAGCCAAGGGAGGTCAAGCATAGAATAGTATTGCATCTCTCGTGCAAGGGCATTAGCTACGCTTCGCTAATCAAGTCCCACTTCCAATTGTTCTGGTCGCAGAGAGATCCACAAGCCATGGCCTAAGACAGATTTCTTTGTCTCTTCATCCCACTTCGCCTCCTGGACGAACCAGGCACCCGTCTTCTCTATCGCTTCGGACTGGTGACCTTTGGCCTATATCCTAGAACCCTTTTCGCCTTGCCGCACTTCAAGGTCCGATGAATGCAGGAATATCGCACAGTCTGCCTGCTTAAAACTGACTCTTTTTTCCCAAACGACGCGGTCCAAACCCACCACTCAGCAACAAACCCCATAACCAAGGCCAAGTTTAGAGGGACGATTTTGATATCCTCCTTCTTCACAGGGTATCCTACGGACGCAGCGACAGCTCGCTGATAATCCCAAAAACGCCAGTCATGGTCTTCGTCGTTCGTGATGAAGAAGGCCTCGCCGTCAACTCGCGGCTCCGGTAGTGGTGGAGGTATTTTCCCGTGAGCACGGGCGAGGGCTTCGGCTGCTAAAATGTGCGCGTCGACGAGGTTGCCGACGTACGTGTACGAGAACAAGTTTTGGCCGTTGCACCTTGTAAAACTCGTGTGATATAATTCTGTTGGTTGATGTCGTCGTCAGTTCTGTGTGTGCAACCGAATCCTACTCGGCGCGGCGGACCCACTGCCTCTACCGGAACGGGCTCCGGTAGAGGTGGTGGGCCAAGAATCCTTCTCGTTTTGCACACAAAGACCAAAATACTAGCACAATAGTTGTGAGTGGATGATTATTAGCATGAGCGTGAATACCCGCGGTATCGATCGCCCTGGTGCTTCTTGTGGTAAAAGGCTTGAAATTTGACCAGAATGCTAGCGAGTACGGGGACAGACCGACCACGAGAAAAACGCTGTTGTGGATTGCTGAACATCTAACGTTTGAAAGATCCGTGTAGTGATGAACAGAAGATATTGTTGTATCGCGATGGATGGTTGTGTGGACTGGACTATGACGCCTTTTCCTTGATGCAACGTTATCAATACCCTATTGACCGCCATGCCCTATGCCTGACCACTACCTGAAGGAAGATCAAGAAGATAATCCAGGGAGTGAACGTCGAAATTCTCGAACACCATCTGGTCTGGATGGATTTGATCAGATGACGGCATGTAGATATCATCCGGCGCCGTCCCTCCCATACTCAATGCTAAGCTACCATAAGGGGTGTCCTGGGCTACTTCTCCTTCGGCTGGGGCCACTGGGTCGGGCCGTGAAGGCATAATCAGCGTGCCGTCAGAACACATGGTCCCATAGTCCACCATCGACCACAAGGTCGACTCAAACTCTGGGTCAAGCCCGGCCTGCGCACGGGGGTCAAGGATGGACGCGAAGATGTGTCCATGTTCCTTAAAGGATAATAGTCGGCTTTTCTGCAATACGTGTGTTAGTTAAAAGTGCGGGCAAACTCGCAGACAAATTTTGAAGCTATGTGTGATATTTGTTGCCCGTTGAACCCCACGTTGAAGAGCAGAGAAGCGCTTACCATTTTCGAGGCGTGACGCCAGAATGAGCCCATCTGGTCCAATGTGTCTATGATACGTTGTATGCTCGCTTCGAGCTCTGCACACCTCTGTAGCGTCTTATTTCGTGCCGCATGGAAATGAAGGACGAGGACGCTACCAGCGACGGCGGCTGAGTAAGCATAAAATGAGGAGCCTACATGACAGCCGGACTTCGCCGCATCGACGAGGAAGTTCGCAAGTTTACGGGCATGATCAGCCCCGGTCCGGAAAGCACGTGATAGGAAGCTCGGCGGGGCTCCATCGGATAATTCTGGTAGGCGCAGCCGGAGGAGGAAAGGATGATTTAGCAAGATGTGGCACAGATGGAAGACCGCGTGGGCAAAGATGACATGACCTATGGCCTGATGATCAATACCATCGTCTCCCGTCGTCAGCTTATTGTCAGCGATTATATCCTCAATGGACCGCTCGTCGACTTGTAAGTGAGACTCAACCAGCAAGAGGAAGGAGTTGATGGATGCCATATTGGACGTGGACTCCCAAGGCGGTATCTCGCCCCTTCTTCGCTCATGAAGGACGTAGCGGGCGCATCTGCCCAGAGCCGACCCAACCAGCAGGGCTAGAGCGAAATTTCCGCAAGTGGATAGAGACTCGGCATCCCACTTATGTAGTTGGTCGAGTGTAGCCGTCGTCTTCTGGCCTCCACTGCGAAATGTCTGTTCGTCACAGGGCAGCTGGACCTGACAGTCCTCATCCGAGATGGCTGGCGGGCGTGATTTACCACACGACACTAGTTTGTCTAGAAGGTAGATGGACCAGAAAACCCGCCTCTGCTCTTCTCGTTCAACATTGGAGAGTTCCTCGCTGGACTCTTTCGTCAGTTGGAGGTCTTGGGCAATTCTGATGGCCAGTCCAATCTTCAGCCATCCGGAGCTGATTCGGCCAGCTATGAGTGGGGAGTGATGTCAGCTGGTGGGACGTATGGAATGGTGGCGGTCTTGACACTCACATGTGAAATCGATGATTGCCAAGATATTCGTTGTTTGAGCTACGTGGATACTTGGCGAATTTTCGGCAGTCATGTGGTCATTCAGGACGGAAAGCCATGCCTCCCTCGCATAGGCAGCCTGCGCCTCTTGAGTTGCACCACGGTAGAAGTCGAGGTCTGCAAATCGTAGAGCACTTGCGATGACGGCGAAGACAAGACATTTTGGCAATGAACCACTTTCAAGTGAGCGCCTAAAGCTCTCCTCTTGGAAGTACGAGTATGGCTGGTTATGGACTCGGATGAAGTACGTATCGATGAGTGCTTCCACGATGTTGTGAGGCGGCAGCACATTAAATCTTCCGAACTATGTAAGCATCTAGTCCATCAATACTACAGCGGGAACGGTATGCCATACTGTTGATGCGCTGTAGAGGACTTCCAGGGTCTATAGAGCACGTGAGAGGGTCGACGACGACGCGCTGTTGTGTCTTGGTTTCCTTCGGTCGTGTTGGAATGTGGCGAAGAACCTTCAGGACTGGAAGGACCATCGCTCAAGGACCTATAATTGATCGTCAGCTTGTACATATACAGAGGGTGAATAGGTAGGATTACGTGCCTCTGTACCTCGCTCAGCCTAGCGAGCTGGTCTTCTATCGTCCTTATCCTCTGCAAAAGCTCGGACTGTGTGTCTCCTAGTCAGTTTCTACAAGTATAGACCTCAAGAGAGAGAGGAATACCCCACATTTTGAGAGCCTGGTTCAGCAGCAGATGTGATCTGCGAGCTCTGAAGGGTAGCAAGAGCCGTAGACGCGGAGGTCACCGAATATGGCTCATAGTGACAAGAGCGCTTGATACGCTTGCAATTGACGCACTGGGGCTTCTCGCCCGAGCACTTGGTCTTGCGCTGCCTAAGACGACCATGAGTCAGCTTGTCCTCTTCTGAAGCGCACACTTTCGATCCCCATCAACCTCATGGTGACTGGCGTCGAAAGTGCGCGGAGTCACCTGGTCAAGTACGGAGGTATGAATGGATAGCATATCGGATATTACAAGTCCTCATGCTCGGGCGCCTGGAACGAGTTACGTACCGGCAGTTGCTGCAGGCCTGACGAATGCGTTTGATGACACCGGCGTGCTGCGGTTCCAGGCCGATGCGTGAAGGGAACTGTGAACCCAGGCGAGCCGACTCCATCATTTGGATCCTTCAGCGACATTGCTCGGAAAGAGCATCAAGCAGCCTGGGCTGATGTCGGAAGTCAACGGCAATCGTGACCAGCGTTCCCCACGGACCCGAAGCATAGCCGCCTGTCAAATTGCAGGGAACCTTGGTTGTCTCAACCCATGATCCATCCTCTCAGGCTCCAGAATAAGGTTTGCGAATCTCCATATCCAGTTAGCAAGTAATCGGTACCTGCTGTATACGTGTGACGCAGGGACTAAGCCTGGCTGAGCCGGCATTTTAATGTAGTCAGTACATGTGGGTGCATGAGTGGTAGTGGAGACATCTCCACCCGTCTTGCGTTGGCTCTTCGGTGCCAAGCAACCGAGTACAAATGACGACGAGTGGGCGTATTGACCAGACCGCAAAGGAACTTGATCATAAAATGGCAATGATAGGAATTCCGAGGTCCCTAAGCAGCAAAAGATCTCATAACTGGCTCAAGAAGTCGGGATTGGGTCAATCAAATTGTGTAAATACCATGATGAACGAGCAAGCCTCATGAGCAGTTTGTTCGCGAGTTAAACAACGGCCGAGGCAGCATTCCTTCCATAACATCGAGACTTATCTGGGTGATGGGTTTAAGGGAACAGTCAACTATCTTCCAGAATTTGTCGAGGGACCCTTACTGAAGATCCTCTTCCTGCCGTCCTATTTCTTTCCTGAAGAGAAATCAGGAACATTTTACCAAAGATTTCTGTATGGACTCATGCAAAAGCTGCTCATCATAAACTAGAGCACTACATGCTATTCTTATCTAGTCATCTACTTATATTGCTGACGTGGTAGTTTCTAGACCGATGTCAAGGCCAGCTATTTTGTAGCCTCTGTCCTGCACCTTGTTCTCTCTGGGAAAAGAGCCCCAAGAATTTTGAGCAAAGCCTTGTCTCAACCCAACAGAATGGAACTACTGTGCAGAGGACAGCGTGTGGGAAATCAGCCCACACAGAGTTTCACACGGTCCAACTGAGCTTTGAGAGACGAGGTTCCTGCAGCCAAAAATATTCACGGTCCATTTGGAATTGAGAAATGTCATTGCTCATAGTTTTGGCTTGACTGTATTTTGCTTACCGGCTTGATAAGCATCCCAGTCGACTTTCCGCCGTGCCTGAAATTCTGATGATCCGTGGGCCCCGTCAGTCCCTGGTCGCAACATTTCATCAAAGAGCTCAGAGACGCGTTGATGCTGTTCGGACTTTCCACCATGTTTCCATCCCAATACAACAAGCTCCTTGGACATCCGTGATCCGCTGGGAGACAAGAAACGTAGAGAGTCCAAAAGACTATCCGTAGCGTGCTCTAATTCACCCGCATGGCTGCATGCAACAGTGACAGCACCGATTGAATGCAACTCCTCCGCCGTCACCGGTCTTCCGGTTAACATTGCCCGGCGTGCAAGTGCAATGCCCCATTCTCTGACAACATACTTGGAGATCACAGCCGGACAAAGTCCAAGCTTGGCCTCTGATAGCGTAAAGCTTGTTGATCTGGGACACAGCCGTACTAGATGATCAAATTTAGTAGCTGCGGAAATATGAACGGGTGACAGGTTCACAGAGGTTGGCTCATGGACCTCACTTACAGTCACAAGCGAAAGCCAGTCCGACACCTCCGCCAAGAGCAGGTCCATTGGCCACAGCTATCGTCGTCTTAGAGCAATTGCCGATTTTTTCGAGGATCCCAGTTAGGGCTTGAAACAATGCGGCTCGCGCTGGGCTATCGCTGGCCTTTCCTACTGTTCCTAGATCCATCCCGGTACAAAAGAACCTTCCGTTTGCCGTGATGACGATTCGTGTTATGGACTCGTCGTTATCTAGGAGTGAGAACGCGTCATCGAGCTGAGAAATCATCTTCGTCGAGAGGACATTGCCTTTCCGCGGGTTATCAAGAACGATCTTTCCGTTGAATCCGCGTCGAAAAATTGACACAAGGCCACTCTTGCGTAATAAAATCCAGTCAGGTCGATTCGATTCCGCTTTGCGGTTTGACCGTTGGATTTCGTTAGCTTTCGCCAACAACGCCGACCCAGCTCGACTCTGGTTGTCCTGCCCAAGCTTCCTAGATATCCAATCCCCCACATCCGCCAACTGCGCCATGTCAATGCCAGTGTGGACACCTGCGTGCTCGAAGAGGTACACCAGGTCTTCAGTGGCGACGTTTCCTTTAGCACCCGGGGCAAAAGGGCAACCACCCAGCCCCGCCACGCTGCTATCAAACGTCCGTATCCCACATTGGTAAGCCTCCCAAACGTTGGCCAGCCCCTGCCCATACGTATCATGAAAGTGCCCAGCCAGCTTCTCTGGGCTGATTCCTTGGCCACGAAGGTAGTTGAGCAACTCTCGTACCTGCAGTGCCGTACCGACGCCGAGTGTGTCCCCCAGGCTGACCTCGTAGCAACCCATGTCGAGTAAGCTCTTGGCGGCGTGGTGGACCGCATTTATTGGTGTAGGCCCATCATAGGGATCAGCAAAGACACATGACACATATCTGTATTCCAGAACATCCTGATTAGAGTGTTGTATCAAGGGGGGCACTGCTGCCTTTGAGTACGAAAGCAAAGCATTCTTACCCGCGGACAGTCAGGCCACTCTCAATAGCTTTGGCTGTGACGGCCCTGGCTCTGTGGAGACCCTCATCAACGGAGCAATTGGTGTTGGCCCGACTGAAAACCTCAGTTGCGCTGACGAAAACTGCCACCTCTTTGATGTTATGCTGGATCGCAAGTCCCAGACCCCTCTCGTTTGGTATAAGACAGGATAGTCGCATGCCTGGCTGTTCTCGCAGAATATTCTGCACCAAACTTGACGAAAGGACATGACGATTGTCGGCGAGCTGGGGGATTGCTCGAGGCGAGACAACTGACGTTATCTCAATATCTTTGATACCAGTTTGCATGAGCCTTGAAATCAAACCCAGCTTTGTATCTGTGGGGATGGTCGGCTTGACGTTCTGGAGGCCATCTCTTGGTCCAACCTCGAAGATGCGAACCATTGCCATGTTTGCTTCAAGCGCAAGTAAGTGGTTCCACAGTGGGTATTGGGCGCGCCTCTAGTTTGAGTTATGAAATGGCGCTGAGGCACCATGGCCGGAATTGATATGAAAGGGTCAGTTTAGTTGGTCTCTCGGCCCGTCGAATTGTCTGGGCAAGCGGTCCGGGCCCTAATTTCCGGGCGTCCCCCAGGCCGGGGTCACAAGTGACGGGGGGTAGAAAAGTCTTGGTGGGGGGTAGGAAATGTGGACCCAAGTTGGGCATACAGTTGAACGTGAGTCACTATGGGCTTAGCATGAGTTTGCCTAATTGGGCTTAGTGTAATGCATAGGTTTAAACTTATACTTAGCTTATAAGAGTGTAAACCTAGTTTAAACCCTAAATAAAGGAAGTAAAAAAAAAAAAAAAAAAACTTAAACTTAGTAGAGTTTAAACTTATAACCTTAAGATTTTTAGTTTTATGCTTTATTAATTAAGTTATAAGCCTTATTTTTAAAATTCTCTTTAAATTTTATTAATATATACCTTTATTTAATATAATAAATTATAAAAAGGAGAAATAAGCTTATATTAACTTACTTAAAAATTTTGTTTAAAATTTACAAGGTTACAAATAAATATAATTATATATATAATTATATAATGCATAATTAACTTAGATCTAAGGTGTTTTAATATAATTAGGGGTGTATGCTTATAAAGAAAATTTGGGGGTGTAGGGGGTTTTTGGAAAGTTGGCCCTGTCGCGCACCATAGTCATGGTCAATCGCCCTGTCCAGGTACCTAGGTACCTCGTCTGCGTACTCGACGTCCCCAAGTCTGGCTTCACGTCCTCGTCAATACATTTTCTGTGCACCCGGCGCCGATCCAGTTCCGTGTTTCTGCCACCATTGATCGCCCATCCCAAGCCCGGCCGGTACTTTTATGCAGCTGATTGGTTCTATAATAAGAATGGCGACCCCAACGGACTGCGGCCAGCTGTGATGTATAACCAACTACCAACGACCAACGACCAACTACCAACAGCCAACGGCCAACGGCCAACTGCCAAATGCATTGCCATTTTTGTCATGCAGGGTGTCATCGGCTCTCCTCGCGCGCAGGAGGTTTCCATCGAAAGGAGCCATTGTGACTCCAGTACCAAGCAGCGTGTCGACTGCACGCACCACCAACAGCACCTTGGCACTGGCGAATGCTGCAGTTATTTTCAACTCTTGGGCCGCGCGAGGCTGTTCTCCGCCTCCTTTGCCTCCTTGACCTCACCCACAAGCGACTTCTGCCGCCCGGCCCGCCTGGCTCCTGGCCACAGTGGCATCGCCATCAACGATAAAGTTCTGACCAGTTACCGGTAGCTGGACCTGCCTGCACTGACTGGCTGGAAGGATGATGCCTGCGAGGCTGTTTCTACCTCCCTCTTTCACCCTCCTCCTCCGATTACCATGCCCGGCAGTCCCCGGTTGTCCACGCGTGGTCTGACCGCATGAGCCGTTGGTTGCTTGCATCTGGCGATCGGACCCATGTGTCTCGAGCCGCCACTCGGTGGAGATGAGCGGCTGCGCGTCGTCTCGCTGCACTACGCATGATGCGATGCGATGCGGCGCGGCGCGGCGCGGCTGCAGGACTGAATCTACAGACTCCACAGTAGTGTGAAGACCGAAACCTCAGCAGTGAACGCAAGTGACGCAATTGTCCATCTTTCGACTCTCCTGCGCTGTAATGTGCTGCATTTTGTGCGGGAGCTGAAGGATTCCTGCCTCTCATGCGGCCCAACATTCCTGCAATGCCGATCGCTCCGCACACAGAGCCCTACTGTGCACTCCAACATGCCAACCAAGGGTGTACCGCACCCGACATTCAGACGCAACACAATCATTAGCAGGCAAGCGAGCATTTTGACAGCAGGACAGGCGACCCTTCCTCAACACGGAGCAAATCGAGACTTTATCTCGCCGGTAGCCAGGGCGACCCTGTACTTTTTACCGTCCAACGGCTCTTGTGAGGGGTGCACACTGTGCTTAACAGGCAGACTAGGATATGCGAGCACCAGAGCAAGACTAATATTGCAGGTTGATAATCTGCCATGGCTGAACGGGTACTGTACGGTCGACAGTCGCGTGATCCACCCGGCTGCGTTGCCGCGGCCCTCGATAAAATCATAGGCCGTGCAGCGTCGACGCTGGTTGGCTCTTGAACGGTCCGGCCAACAGCCGTGGATAATGGCCATTTATGCAGCATCAACCAACATGTCCATCCTGACACGCTCTTCATTTACCAGCCCGCCGGTTCTCTATCATTATTCGCCGCGCCCTGACTCGGTGGCGACCTCATCTCTCCCTGCAGAGGGACTTTTGAGCGCGATGGAACCCGAGCGCGCCTGAGTTATGGGCAGTCAGTCAGAGCCCACGCCGCCGTCGTTGCGATCTGAGGACATCTTCACCGGCTTCTACAATACCCGTAGCCTCACCTGGCAGCACTGTTCGGGGTCGTATCGTATCATGGATGGCAGAGGCTTGCCCAACTCCCCTTGTTGGCCCGCTATTTCCGTAGGATGACCCATTTCATCAGCCTTCCTCCGTCGCTTCTCCATCAACAATACCACGGGCCGTTGGCACTAGATCCACTAGACCAGATGGCCCGCAGCCACAACAGCCAAGTACCTAGGTAGGCAAGCATGCCACTACTTGTGCTGTACAAACGCTGCACTCATAGACTACATAGTGTATGCTTCCTGGTACCGACACAGCGTGTCGTCTGCTCGTTTACCTCTAACGACGACGGTCGCGATTCTGCAACTGGTGTGCCGTCCCCTGGCATACCACAGTAAACGGTCGTTCTGTTTGGTTTGCAGCACATTCCGCCCCTTGTGCCTGGTGCTATGCCCTATTGTGCGGGCTAGGCTCGGTTCGGGAACGGTGTTTCTTGCCGTTGGGGTCAAATGCAACAGCGTTTCATTTTAGATGAATCCTTTCAGTCGTCCACGCTGTGTAGCCCGCAAAAGATCCCTGCAAGAGCGTGCGGGTTGCTCGAAATAGGTCGTCAGAGCTTCTCAGCTCGCCCTTGGCCCCACCATCGCAGTTGTCGCCAGTCTTACCCGCGTCCGATGCGCCTGTGCTGTGCTGCGCTGACCGTTGACGGACTGTTTAGGGCCCCGTCGCCCAATTTGGGCATGTCGAGAAACAAGACATGCACCGGGTCATAGGGCGTGTAGGGCTACTTTTAGCTCAGGCGTGCTTCGGCTCCAGCTTCAGCTTCTGCGTCTGCGCCTGCGTCTGCAGCAGATGCAGCAGGTGCAGGTGCAGGTGCAGGTGCAGGTGCAGATGCAGATGCACCCGCACTCGGCGTCTGCGATTGCAACCACTCCAGCCTGCTTCTGTGCCGCGTGCGTTCCGACTTGTCTACAGACGCCCGGCCCAGGAATGCACCTGGTGCCTGCTCTTAAGCAGGTATCTGTCTGTCTGTCTGCCTGTCTGCCTGTCTGCCTGTCTGCCTGTCTGCCTGTCTGCCTGTCTGCATGTCTGCCTGTCTGTCTGCATGTCTTGTCCTCTGCCGAGGCACCGGTTTGCGCGAGCTGCTGAGTCACAGGCCAGCCAGCTCGTTGGTGCTTACGTCTTGGAAGGCACGCGGAACCCAAGAGCCGCGACATACCCCGATGCGGGCTCTGAGTCTCGGTCTATCTCGGCCCATTGGGCCAGATGAGGCTCTGCTTCAATTGTGCCGTCATCCGTGAGCGTGCCGGTACCCACTCGGACGCAGCAGCAACCACCGACATCACAAGCTCACCCATGCGCACTTATCTCGGGGCCCCAAGAAGGATCTGCGCATTTGGCCACTGCCATCGAAGGTTGCACTGCACATGGAGGTTTGTTGCCGTGTGTGGCCTTTGATATCGTGTTGCGGCCCCCAGACTCAGAGCCAGAGTGCCCCTGGCCCCCATCTGTCTGTGTCTGTTGGTTCTACCCCGGCGCCCTCCTCAGCCCACTCCGCCCGCACCCTGGTCCATGTCCATGCCCATGTCCATGTCCACATCCGCACCGCCCTACCCTCATCCTTCCTCTTCTCTTTTCGTGTGTTGGTGTTGGTGTTGGTGTTGGTGATGGGGTGTTGGTTGATGGTCCATGTCCGCCTTCCTCTCCTCTGCCCTGCTGCCCTGCAGCCAGCACCGCACCATGCGGCGTGGTCAAGGACTGGACAGCCCATCCTGTCCGTCCCCCGTCCCCCGTCCCCCTCCCCCTCCAGGCAGGAAGTCTGGCTCGCGGACGGGACCAGCCCTCCACTTCAAGCTTGCAAACCCGATCGCATCATTCTCCATCCGCAAGGCTCTGCGTCAAGCGACTATAAACAAACCGGTGGGATCCATAAGTTGCAGCCCGGCCCAGCCCTCCTCCTTGGCGCCGGTATATCTGCACCCCAGTCTGCCCTACCACGAGTGACAGGCATACCTCCCCATCCTTGCCCTCAGTCTGACTCCCATTCCAACCGGATATGTTGGCGGCTTACCTCCTGCCAGACGTATAAACTGTTGCTTGTAACTACTTAAAATATCCAGTCTCACCCGCGCCGCCTCCGCCTTCTTGTTCACACCCACACACCCTCACCCACACCCACAGCCCGCCAATCGCCCCCCTCCTTTTTTGTTTTTATTCTCCCACGGCCTCGCAAGCCATCGATAAACGTCGGCCGTCATCTCTTGGGCGACCCCTTCAAGTTTGCTTGCATACACATATCTGTTTGGTCTTCCCCTTGCTGAGTGTTCGCCGTGTTGACCAACGTTGCCTCCACGGGTCTCAACTCGGACAGCCTTGTCCAACACTTGCGTACGTATCGACCCACACAGGATCTGGCCGGTCGAGGATACTGCCTGCTATAACGTGCCCCGGGGCTCATCGGAGACTCTGCTTGGCGAGCCAACCGGTCTTCGAACGCATCAACAACCCTCGGGCCCTGCCTCGTCGCCTCGAGCCATGGACCTCACGCCGCCCCTGACCCGATCACCTGCTTCGACCCCGAAAACATACTGCCCATCGGAAACATCATCTTCGGACTACCCCTCGCCCGGCCTGGTGGAGCAGCACTACAGGATCTCGTCCATTTATGAGTCTGACGCCCCCTGCGCAATGGCACCAGAGAACTCACTTCCTCCACTCGACGGCCTGGCCCAGGGCGAGTGGAACCCCGCCGCGGCCCTGCACCCATCTCTGACTACTGCGTCCATGTCCAGCGTGCTGAGCGCCGAGTACGACCCCTTCGCCGCGTACGGGGGCCCTATGCCTGGATCCTACTCCCACGACATGTACGGCAGCAACCCGCACACGCCACCCCATACCATGGCTGTGTCGCGCTCTCCAGATCCATCCCTACGAAGGGCCTCGCTGGCTTACCCACCCGTGCCAGCTTCTTCAAATCCAACGACGCCGAGAATAAAGGCCGAGACGCCATCCGAGTACGACAACACGGAGGGCTCGCAGTACCCGTCCCCGCGCATCACAAATGCACCGTACCCGGCTAGCATGAGTCCGTACCCCCCGCTACCCTCGCTTGGACAGCCAGCCATGCAGACAACTACCGGATACGCATCAGAGGGCCCCGTGGCAGCCTGGGCCAAGCCAGAACAGTATCCTGTGGAGCCCGACCATTTCTACTTGACAGCAGGCAGCCAGTCGCCAGCTGCTGTGTTCGGACAGCCAGATGCGAGGAGACCGGGCCGGATCGGGAGCCGGTCGAAACGCACGCCGAGGAAGCTCACGACCAAGGAGGAGGCCAATTTCCAGTGCGATGTGAAAGGGTGCGGCAAGCTGTTCAGCCGCAGCTACAACTTCAAGGCGCACATGGAGACACACGATGAGAGGCGCGAGTACCACTTCCCTTGCCAGGTCGACGCCTGCACCAAGAAGTTCGTACGCAAGACGGACCTCCAAAGGCATCACCAGAGTGTGCACGTGAAGGAGCGCAATCACAAGTGCGACTACTGTGCGCGCATGTTTGCCCGCAAGGATACGTTACGAAGGTATGCTCATGACGCACCGGCTCTGCACCGAAGCTTACGCTGACCCTTTGCTCGTCGTGTAGACACATGGATGATGGTTGCTCTAAGAGATTCGATATCGGCACGTTAGATTTGCGAGCGGGCGACGAGGATGGCGACTCTCGCATCCTGCCCCCTCTCGCTATGCCGCCCCTGAACCGAAGTTCGTCTGATATGAATCCGAACTACTCATGGGGGAGATGAAGGCGATACGGAATTAAAGGCTGTCCTACTGGTAGGACAGCCGTGTATAACAGCAGCCCACCCATCCATGTCAGTCAGTCGTTACGACTGGCGGCACACCGGCGTGGGCTTTGTATAATACGGCACCGAGGTCCCAGTACCCGGGCATGAACCTCGCAGCGTGGTGCCATTGACGGTGCGGAGGTCGAGTGACGTGGTGACCATGGCCTGAGAAGAACGGTCGTAGTCTGGCGATGTGCCCTGTCAAACGGTCGTAGTCTGGCGATGTGCCCTGTCAGGGGCCCCCGCTTGCGGATGCAATGGATGCCGAATTGATTCCTGTCAGAGGCAATCAATGTGTAGATTTAGCTCTATTGCAACAGAACAGATATGAATATCTACAACATAATAAATAAACCGTGTGCCCGCGGAGAAAAGACTGGCCGCAAACACATTTTGATGCCTGTCTGCCAAACCTGCACATTACCTAGGTAGTGTTTGTAATATTGAGTACAGGCCGGTCGGAATCACTGATGCAATTCACGGGTGCAACGGCTGCGCTAAAGGCCAAGGGACTCAACATTAACCCTGCCAGAGCTGAGCTGATGAGGATTTGGTCCGGAAATGAGAATGAAACGCTTTGGCTTATCATCATTCTGTCGGGTTTAACGGGTCGCTGAGTCCCAGTTGGGACATGGACCACGGTATGCAGTCATGAACCAGCGGCTATCAGCTTTGTGTGATCACGTCCCAAACACAGGAAATCTCTCTGGACAGCTCCCTAATGGCTCGTCCAGCCATACTCTCTGGACTGTCGGCACGCCCACGTCACCTTGGGTTGAGCGTGACTGGTTTCTCAGCCCAGTTTTCTAAGAAAAGGCGACGTGCTGCAGGAAGGAAGGATTCGACCCGGCAGGACACAGCTTCCGATTCGGACTCACTCATTGGCCGAGAAGCGCCTGTTGGAACAGGGGTATCGGCCCCCATTGCAGCCAACATGCACTTCCGTTGTCTGCCCTGTCCAATGCTCGACCAGCGACCAAAAAAGGAAACCACCATCCACAGCCCCCCCCCCCCACCAACTAGAGCTAGATCCATCAGGGACAGGGACACACACATACATCCTGGGCCAAGTGGACATGCTCGGGTCGTTCGCACCCGTTGTTGCCGACCTACACAAGATATCCTAGTAATTTGGGGCCCCCGGCCATGTGGTGGTCCCTAAATCCGTGGGTGAACCACGAAGTGCAGTATTCGAACACTTCGACGACAAGAGAACCGTCACGGGGACGGCGAACAGGAGGGTGAGGCAGTCAACAAGCAAGAGTAAGCTAGGGTTCCTTGTACTCGGGGTTCGTCGTGCCGAAGACTACCTAGGTAGTATGAATTTGTCCTTTCTCTATATCCAATAATCGGGTTATCACCACTTGAACGTATCCCCAATGTTTCGGCGTCAGTTGTGCTGCGATTTGAATGTCACCGGCGGTCAAGTAGAATGCGTGGTGAGGACTTCAATTCGAAACGCTTACTGCAACGCCTGCGTCGGAATCCAGGTCTTCAAAGTCCTCTCGATCTAATACCTGCATCTTGGTGAAGCGGCTTAAAAACCGACCCTCAGTACGGTCACCTCTCCCGGGCCCTTCCCCTCAGAAAGGAGGAGTGCTATCCGTGGACGCTGCAAATATTCTGCTTCCAACTTGACCGCACTTATTGAATCCTTATGCAGTCTGACTGTGGCCCAACACGGTTCCATTCCTCAGATAGCGAGACATGCTCCGAAGACGCGCGAGGGCGGTAGGCTGCCACGTCTCCGAGGACTGCCGAGGAACGAATTGTATCATGCCAGCAACGTCTGGCCCTTTTCACGATTCGGAAGGTGTGCGGCATATCTGGTGCTAGGTAGCTAGCTCATTCTGGCTCTTGGGTGCGCAAGAAGAGACACGAAGTGTCCAGGGGAGAAGTATAGCGCACTGCGGGACGCGTTAGCCCACAGCTCCCGTGGTACCGCTTTGGCGATGAGCGGACATTCGCTCCCTCAGACAAAGTCAGCTGACTAAATGCGCAGAAGCTCATGGGCACTTCCATAGAAGAAGAACAAGAAGCTGACTTGAAACAGAAACAGGCCAATGATGCAAGCCTGCTCGGCGTCCTTTTAAGCCATACTCCTCGCCTGGGACCAGAAGTTCTCCATCTTCGACCGGGCGAGAATGTCGCGTGCTTCGCCATCAGTCTCGGCAACCTTGGAAGTCCAGCGCTTGAAAGCCCTGGCCTTGACCTCGCCCTCAAAGACGAGTTTGCAGTAATTGAGGGTCATATCCCTGAGGGTGCCCTTCTCGTCTTCGGCCATGAGCCACGGTTTCTGTTGTGCTGGCTGGACATCTCGGGAAGGCGTATTCTCGGTCCAGTCGATACGATTGCACATGAGCTTCTTGTACTTGTTGATACTCCATTGGCCACCCTCTACCACGACCAGGTTGAATTTTGGGTGCATGACGCAAACTCCTGTGAGGGCCAACTGCTCGGCATTCTTGTGGATCTTGAAGCGGTGTTGGCCGTTGGCCAAACTTCCAATCTTGAAGACTAGGATGTGGAGGCCCTTGGCCGCGTCCTGTTCTTGGTTTGCTGCGAGTTTTTCGTGTTGTTGCTCCTTGGTCAACATTCGCTCCTCATTAGTCTGCATGTGCTTTTGATGTCTCTCAGCAATCTGCTGGTTCACCATCGCCTCGACGGCGGTAGGGTCCTTGACAGCCTCCTCGCCCAACACGCGCATGAGATTGCCCTTCTTGACCTTTGGGGGAGGGGCGGGAACAAGGCCCAGTCTGATCTTTGCCTGTTCCTCCTTGAGCTCTGCCATTCTGCGCTGTCGTCGGAGCTTGGCTTGTTCCTTGGACGTGAGATACATGGGCTTCGGGGCTGGCGTGTTCTTTTCCTGGGGGGGTTCCAGTGCCACAGGATGCTGGATCAAGTTTGTCACAATGCTGTCCTCGGTGCCGGCTTTGATCGAGGAGGGATCATCCAGGACGTCGTACGAGGAAACCAGCGCCTCGTCCCACCATTCGATTTCTGGAGGGGCCTCTATGACAAAATTCTTCTCGCCGAGGTCCTCGTCTATGCCTGCCTTCCTAGTCTGCTCCGCGATCCTCTTCTTCATTGCCTCGAGGGCAGCTTGCCTTCGGAGGGCGTTCGCCTGTTGAATGTATTTGCCCTTTTGGTTGAAGAGGAGCTGGCGGGGCATTCTCTGCTTCCCGGCCGGGACGGTCGAGTCGGCCGGTGGTAGATAGGGGTTGACTCCAGAGCCTCCAGCTTGCGCGTTCCGCAGGGCAGTATTCTTCTTGTTCATGGAGAGCCTTGCTTGTTCGGACTGGAGCCGTGATGGCGGGCCAGCGCCCGGCTTTTGGTCGGCCGACGTGGAAGGGGATGGTCTCCATTGGCCCAAATCTTCCAGCGCTGGATGGAGCCCTACATTGAGACCTCCTTTGGCCTTGCTGCCATCGATGGCAGCAGCCACACGTGCCTTGAGGGCAGCCATTCTATCGGCCGCGGACTCTGGTTTCTGGATGCGTGAGGAGGCGTCATGGCGCGGCCCGAGGCCGTTGGCTGGTGGAGTCTGGTTCCTGTCCATGATGGAGATTCCGCCACCGAAACCAAGGGGAGCGCGATGCACAAATATGTCGGGCGAGGCGCAGAAGCCGTAGTGTAGGGGTCAGAGAGGCAAAATGTCTTGATGGAGCTCAGGGCTGGAGACAGACAGACGTGCAGTCAGACAGGCGGGTCGCAAGCGCGACTGGTCTGAGGAGCTACGCGGCGCCGTTTGCAGCGAGCTTCAGGTTGGGCGGCCTGAGGTCTGATCGGTGGTCGAGTCTGCTTGCAATGTGCTGTGCACCTGCCAGCTTCGGCAGTGACAGAAGATGAACGAGGGCGGCGGCGGCGGCGGCTTGGGTTGGGATGGCAAGACGGAGGTCGAGAATGCCTGTGGAACTAGGCAGGTCTTCCCCATTCGCAGGAATCCGGTACCTTGTAGTCAGATGCTGAAGGCGAACTGCAGGTAGACGGCTGACGGGGTGCACAGATACTGGGGTACTTGCTCCAACGGCAGCTAAAATATATAAAATAAATAACCTTTAATTAATATGAAATGTATTAATTAAGAAATAAACATAAATATTAAAAATATTAATGGCATAATAATATGCATATAAATTTAATGTGTTGTAATATAGTGGTATTACTAGCGTGGTTTTGGCGGTGTGGAATGCAAATGAGTGTATCGGAGAGCGTCTGCCACAATACCTTGCACAGGTACCAGGATACCTATTTGACAGTATACACAGTATTGCCGCCCCTCGCCGCCAAATTTTTTCTTGCGCCGTATCGTCTCGACGGCGGTCGGCCAAGGGAAAATTTCACGGCGGCTATCGTCCCAGTCCGCTGGCTGCATTCTCACCTGTCTGCTCACCACCTCACCACCTCACCAGCTCGCCCGCCGCTTCTTGCAAGGTACCGGCTGTGTCAATCGCGACGGTGGTGCTGTGCCAGCTTAATAGTAACATCCACTGCAGATCGCAGCCCTCGGGTACTGAGCATCTCGTCACAGCTGGCCCACAGGGTCTTCACGGCGCAGCGGTGACGCCAGTGCCGTCACATCCCCATACCATCATGAACATCTCGCAGCCCGTGTCGTCCTCGGTCGACCGAGTCGAGTTCACATTCCTCACAAAGGAAGAGATCCACGCCGTGTCGGTCAAAAAGATTGAGAATGACACCACCTTCGATACCCTGCTGAATCCCGTCCGTGGCGGCCTGTATGATCCTGCCCTTGGATCATGGGGCGATTCAATGTACGTGACCAATGCAAACCCGCCGCTCCTCCCGGCCCTCTGTCTTTCCACCCAGTCTTTGTCCTCAGACATGCCGTATCTAAGTATAAGCTCACACTCTGCGTCTACTCCCCAGCTGTACGACGTGCAATCTTGGCCAGCAATCCTGTCCCGGCCACGCAGGCCACATCGACCTCCCCGTTCCAGTCTATCACCCGACCTTCATGGACCAAGTCCTCCGCCTGGTACGCGCCCAATGCGTCTACTGTGATCGCCTGCGCCTGGCAAGGCGAGAGATCCACCGCTATGTCTGCATCTTTCGCCTGCTGCAATATGGCCTCCTCAAGGAGGCAGGCATGGTTGATGCCATAGGAGAGAACTTCCACGGCCTGGCCATGCCCGATGTTCCCCAAGCCGACACAGCCGACTCCGACTCCGAGGATGAAGCCGGTGCTGCTGACGGCGTCATGCGCGCGCGTGATGCCTATGTCCGCCGGGTCCTGCAGGACCCCCGAGCTGCCCTGGGTCGCCGGAAGCACGAGGGTGCTGCTGAGCTGCGCACCGCCTTAGTTGGCGAATTTTTCAAAGACATCGTCAAAACAAGGGTGTGTGCCTCATGCCGTGGAGTTTCCCCGACCTACCGCAAGGATCGATCTGTAAAAATCTTCGAGAAAGCCCTGTCACCCAAGGAGCAGGCCAAAATGGCACAGGCTGGTTTTAAGCGAAACGAAGGTATTCCGAGTCAAGCATGGAAGAAGAACGGCAGGAAAAGCGGATATGGTTCTGATGAAGGCGTCGCCGATCTGTCGTCGGACGAAGGGAATGCCTCAGACGAGGGAAGCGGCGACGCCCTAGATGAGGACGGCGAGGTTGTCCCGCGCAAAGCCACTGGAAAGAAGTCCGCGGAACAAGCAAGCGTCGCCCAACGATACCTCTCACCAGCCGAGGTACGGTACAGACTGGCGACCCTGTTCGACAAGGAGCAAGAAGTATTGGCCCTGGTGTACTGCAGACAACCACGCGCCAAAACGACTCCGGTGCTTGCCTCAAATATGTTTTTCCTCGAGACTATCCTCGTACCGCCAAATCGTTTCCGCCCCGAAGCTCGCACCGGGGACTCTCAGATCGCTGAGGCCCAGCAGAACAGCCTCTACAAGAACATCATTAGGGCGTCTGCGCAACTAGCATCCATATTCAGGCAGATACAAGATCAGTCGAGAGGGATAGTCGATCCGAGAGGAAGAAGAAGCATGACAGCGCTCCATGAGGCCTGGACCGAACTTCAGGATTCGGTAAACGCTTTGATTGACCGCAATCTCAACCCGGTGCAAGGAGCGGCTGCGAAGCGAAATGAGGAGGGCATCAAGCAGAAGCTCGAAAAAAAGGAGGGTCTGTTCCGAAAGAACATGATGGGAAAGCGAGTCAACTATGCCGCCCGAAGTGTCATCTCCCCAGATCCCAACATCGAGACCAATGAAATCGGTGTTCCTCCGGTCTTCGCCCGGAAGTTGACCTTCCCCGAGCCTGTGACAAGTCACAACTTCAAAGACATGCAGCAGGCTGTCATCAACGGCGTTGAGAAATGGCCGGGCGCATCGGCCATTGAGAATGAGAACGGCCAAACGATTAACCTCCGGAACAAGTCCTTGGAGGACCGTATCGCGCTTGCCAACCAGCTGCTTGCCCCGACCAACAACACCTCCAGCGGACTGAGGAACAAGAAAGTGCATCGTCACTTGGCGAACGGTGACGTGGTACTGATGAACCGCCAGCCGACACTACACAAGCCCTCCATCATGGGCCATCGGGTCAGGGTTCTGCCTGGCGAGAAGACCATCCGCATGCACTACGCCAACTGCAACACGTACAATGCCGATTTTGATGGTGATGAGATGAACATGCACTTCCCTCAGAATGAAGTGGCGCGCGCGGAGGCGTTGCAGCTGGCCGACACAGACCATCAATACATCTCAGGGACAGCAGGGAAGCCACTGCGTGGTCTTATCCAAGACCACTTGTCGGTTTCGGTTGCGCTCTGTGACAAGGATACCTTATTTGACAGGCAGGCTTATCAACAGCTGATATACGGTGCTCTTCGTCCGGAGAGTGGTCACATCCTTGGGGAGAGGATTGAAATGGTGCCTCCGGCCATTCTCAAGCCCCGTGCGCGATGGACAGGCAAGCAGGTCATCACAACAATCTTAAAGAATATCAGGCCGCCGAACTGCGGTGATTTGTGGATGAGTGGCAAGACCCAGATCCCAGCCGCACGGTGGGGCCCAGACTCGGAAGAAGGTGCTGTTCTGTTTCAAGACGGCGAGTTCATTTGCGGCATTCTGGACAAGTCCCAGCTCGGGCCGAGCTCTGGTGGCTTCATCCACTCCGTTCATGAGGTCTACGGACCTGCCGTTGCTGGCAAGCTACTCAGCAGCATGGGCCGTCTCCTGACCAGATATCTCAATATGAGGGCGTTCACCTGCGGAATGGACGACCTAAGGCTGACTAGAGAAGGGGAGGAGAAGCGGAGGAACACGCTGGCGGACGCACCTCATATTGGTTTGCGGGTTGCTGCCAAGTACGTGACACTCGACGACCAGCAACCCGGGCCATCAGACCCCGAGCTTCTGAGCCGCCTGGAGGAAGTCATGCGAGATGACACGAAGCAGGAGGGTCTCGACGTGCTGATGAACAAGGGTTCATCTGATCTGTCCAGTGCCGTGACACAAGCGTGTCTGCCCAACGGTCTCGAGAAGCACTTTCCCAAGAACCAAATGCAGTCCATGACAACTTCGGGTGCCAAAGGCTCTCTGGTCAATGCCAACTTGATTTCATGTAATCTTGGTCAGCAAATTCTGGAGGGTCGCCGAGTCCCACTCATGGTCAGCGGTAAATCACTGCCCAGTTTTCGACCATATGACACAGATATCCGGGCCGGCGGGTATATTGTGAACAGATTCTTGACGGGCATAAGGCCACAGGAATACTATTTCCACCACATGGCTGGCCGCGAAGGTTTGATCGACACAGCTGTCAAGACGTCCCGTTCGGGTTACCTTCAAAGGTGTCTCATCAAGGGCATGGAGGGCCTTGTAGTTGGTTACGACAGTTCAGTGCGAGACTCGGACGGGACACTGGTCCAATTCCTGTACGGGGAGGACGGGCTTGACATCGCGAAGCAAAAGTACTTGACAGACTTCGGTTTCGTGCTCCGCAACTATGAATCGCAGCTGGCGCAGACTAACGACGCCACCGCGCTGGGCTTGTTCGATCACAAAGATGAGTTCAACAAGAGGAACAAGATGGCGATGAAAAAGGCCAGGGCCAACGTGGTCAACACTGAGGAGCCTGTCAACTGTGCCGTCGCTTCAGCACGGCATGCGTTCGCCACCTCTGAGAAATTCTACGCGGCCATGGCGGAGTATATGAAGACCAACCCAGACGCCCTGATCAGAGACAAGAAGGACAAGGATGAGGGCAAGCGATCGGTGGGAGCCGAGCTCCTTCCTCGGAAACAAGTGGAGAAAATCCTAGCGGCCAAGTATCTAAGGTCTCTCGTGGAGCCCGGCGAGGCGGTTGGCATTGTCGCCGGGCAATCGGTCGGAGAACCGTCCACGCAGATGACGTTGAACACGTTCCATTTGGCTGGCCACTCGGCTAAGAACGTCACGCTTGGTATTCCTCGACTGCGTGAAATCTTGATGACCGCCAGTGCGAACATCTCGACACCGTCCATGACACTTGTGCTCAACGAGGAGCTGTCAGCGGATGATGGTGAAAGGTTTGCCAAGGCCATCAGCGTCTTGCCTCTATCTCATGTCTTGGACAAGGTGGCCGTCAGCGAACAAGTCGGAAAAGGTATTGGCTACGCTTTGGCAAAAATATTCCGCATACGCCTCAGGTTCTTCCCTTCTCATGAATACACGGAAGCATACAACATCGGCATCTCCGATGTGCTAGACACGGTGGAGAAAAAATTCTTGCCACAGCTGAACCAGGTCATCAAGAAGGAAATCAAGAAGAAGAGCAGTGGTGTCACCTCGGCGACGCCAGAGGTCGGCGTCAAGTCCGGCACCATCGAAATGGCCGACCCTTCGCGCGAGGTGGGCGGCCCCGCGGGTGGCGACAACGAGGATGGTGACGATGACGACGATGATGACGGCGGCGATGACGATGCTACGAATGCAAAACAGCGAGCCAACCGCGGTGAAGAGGCGTCGTACGGTCCCAACGACGACGAAGATGACGCAATTCAGCAGCGGCTGGACAAGGAAGCGGAACTGGATAGTGAGGACGAGGATGAAGGCTTCGAAGGAAGCCCGCCTGCAGAGAAAGCTGGCGGCGCGGCGGGCGAGCACGGCGCGTCGGCAAGTGACTCTGATACGGAGGGCACCTCACGCGAGGGTCGTGTCAAGGAGAAGATTGCAAACGTCACCAAGTTCCGGTGCGACGAGTCACTCGGCGAGTGGTGCGACTTCGTTTTGGAGTACGACGTCAACGTGCCCAAGATCCTCATGCTGAACCTGGTGGAGGTTGCGGTACGAAAGACGCTCATCCAGCAGATACCCGGCGTGGGCCAGTGCACCTTCGTCGCCAAGGACAAGGTCTTTGACGTTCGGACCGGTGGGGAGGTGGAGGCGGCAGTGGTCCACACGGCCGGCGCCAATCTGCAAGCCATGCAGAAGTACAGCGACTACATCAACCCAAACAAGATCTCGACAAACGACATCGCCTCCGTTCTTGCTGTCTACGGCGTCGAAGCTGCCCGGAACAACATCATACGGGAACTAAGCAATGTCTTTGGTGGCCACGGCATCAGCGTGGACAACAGGCACCTGAACTTGATTGGAGACCACATGACAAGGAACGGCGGCTTCTCGCCGTTCAACCGGATGGGTCTCCGCGGCAATGTGAGCCCGTTCACCAAGATGAGTTTCGAAACAACGCTGGCTGTCCTCAAGGATGCGCTACTAGATGGCGACTGGGACGACCTGAGCACGCCAAGTGGTAGGTTGGTCTTGGGGAGGCTAGGGAAGGCTGGCACGGGATCGTTCGATGTATATACCTCCGCGCCTATGAGGCACTTCGATCCGATGCGAGCAGATGCGATGGAGGAGTAAGGCGGGTCGATACAATGTTGGAGACGGGCTGGCGGCCCGAAATGGTCCGGGCTCCGAGAATTTCAATGAAAGGAATGAATATGGGTTTTCCAACGACTGTGCTACGCGTACGTTGCATTGACTGACATGTTCTCAATCTGCCTCCAGATGACTGGAGGCAGGTCGACTTGATGCCCGGTTCGTGCGCGGGCACTTGGCTCCTTTACGGGCGTGTTGACGCCTCGCTCAGGCCTGGTTCTACGGCATATATCGCCCATGGCGAACTAGACTGCAGCGTCCAAGAGTCAGCGTGGTGACTCACTCGTGGACTGGCAGTCGAGCATGAAGGGGGTAGATGAGACGAACCACACCTGGATGACAACATCTCCACTACTAGTGATCTAAACGAGGCAGCAAGGAGACACTGTTGCTTTGAACACTGAGGAATGTCCTGGTGGCCACGACTAGCTACATTGTCCAGCCTTGTTCGCCAACGCGGAGTTCTTGTCACACAGGAAATGTGATTGTGCTGCAGCCATGGCCGAGGAAGTGGTAGGCCACAGGGGAGATGGGCGAGAACACCTATGCTCGCCCCATTCATTACATGCACCCGCGCTCAATACGGTTGGCTAATAGGACAGAGCACACCCGCCCTTGGGAGCCAACGCGATCGGTAATGTTTGTTGACAGGTTGGGTGGAGTCGCGGCGCGTCACGCTCCACAGCGCGAGCCGTCAAGGTCTACAAGTTGCACGGCTCGCGCGAGCAAGCACAAGTTAAGGTAGCATGGAGCAATCGCGAGGTGTAGTGTGTTGATCATGAATTTCCCTGTTCAATATCGGGCGGCGGCAGCGTCCCATTAGCTGCGTAATCTAATGTACAACCCGCCCAAGAAAGCATCGCAACTGAACGCCATGGATCCCCTTTCCCTGTGGATATGACCATCGTCAACCGAGCATTGCTGTTAAAAAAATCATCGTGACCGTCCCAAAAACCAACCCATCAAGAAATCCCAGTGCAGAATAGGCTAGAAAACCTAGTTGCGCTCACCACGGAGGCGGCGGGCGAGCTGGATGTCCTTCTGTGTGGTTGTTAGCGTGTGTCCCAAGGCGCGTGGCGCGTGTCGCGTGTGGGTCATGGAGTGTGTAACATACCGACTGGATGGTGACACGCTTGGCGTGGATGGCGCACAGGTTGGTGTCCTCGAAGAGGGAGACGAGGTAAGACTCGACCGACTCCTGCAGGGCGCCGATGGCGGAAGACTGGAAGCGGAGGTCGGACTTGAAGTCCTGGGCGATCTCACGGACCTGTTGGAGGCGGCGATGGTCAGCAGAGTGCGGCGTGGTGGGCATCCTGAGGGGTGCAACATACCAGACGCTGGAAGGGGAGCTTGCGGATCAGCAGCTCAGTGCTCTTCTGGTAGCGACGAATCTCACGCAGAGCGACGGTACCAGGCTTGTAGCGGTGAGGCTTCTTGACACCTCCGGTGGAGGGCGCGGACTTGCGAGCGGCCTTGGAGGCGAGCTGCTTGCGGGGAGCCTTGCCACCGGTGGACTTACGGGCGGTCTGCTTGGTGCGGGCCATTGTGATGATGGAAAGTGATGTTTTCTGAGTGTTTGATTGATGACGCGACAAGACGCGATGCAGCTGTTGATGGAAGTTGGTTGGTTGGGTGGGGTGGAGAGTGGTGGATGGATGCAGAGGGAAGAAAGCGGGAGAGGGAATGGGTGGGGGAGTTGAGATTTAAGTAGGTGGCGGCAGCTGGGTCGGGGGCACTGGCTGATTCGGGGTGCAAGGGGCCGGGTGCGTGGGTGCTGCGTGGGTGTGGTCTGTGCTTTCCCGTTTTGGGGCAGGTTGGGTTTTGATGGGCCGTCTGAGAAAAAAAAAGGCGGCAGAGCGATGGAAAACAAAGGGTGTTTTTGGAGGGCGAAAGTGAGCCTGTTTGGCAGGGAAAGTGTGGCAGCGTTTCTGGTGGGAGATTTGGGGTGTGCATACAGGGATCACGACAGCGCCGATTTTCGATTGGATGCAGCCGTGCCCCGCCCACGACACCTTTCCGTTTCGAGACGAGTGCTGTCCGACTTGTCGCTTCCAACTTGTCAGCCGGCGGCGCCCTCCTGTTGTGTGTCAGCAGTCGTCACTCGTCACTTTCCCTGGGACGGTCACAACTGCCAAACCTCCTGTGACATTTCCTGCTCCTTGCTCCCAGGCCCGACCAACCTCATGCTGGTGTGCTCGATGCCGGGCGGGCGGGGACCTGCAGACAAGGGGCCAACCTTAATAATTGTGGGCAAAGGTGAAGGCGCGCCTGACGAATGAATAGGCTAGACTAGACCAGACTATCCTAACCTCCTGTCCAACGGCCAAAGGACATCGTCGGTCGATGATTGCCTGGGTGCCTGGCCCGCGACGTCTTCTCTGCCCTCTACACGTATCACAGTACATATGTAGCAATCTAAACCGCACCGCTCGCACCAGACCCATCGTTGCTGCCAAGCTCTCTGTCTCTCATACGCAGAGGTCGGTCTCACAGCGCAAGGCAT
Organism: Diaporthe citrichinensis; assembly: GCA_014872995.1. Lineage (NCBI taxonomy): Eukaryota > Fungi > Ascomycota > Sordariomycetes > Diaporthales > Diaporthaceae > Diaporthe > Diaporthe citrichinensis. The sequence continues at coordinate 651,857 of JADAZR010000027.1, forward strand.
GGTGATATAGTCTATGCCACTACAGCTTGCCCATGTGCTTGGTCCAGGGTCATCAACAGGCAGCATCGTATGCTCGTTGCTGGCACCTTAGACATGCGGAATTCTCAATCTTCAGTCTCCCTACTCTACGGTAGGTAGTAGACCAGCAGACACATGCGTGCCTGCCATGTGCCCATGTACATAGATGCGACGCGGCCATGCGGATATCGACGCAAGTGGGGGCTGTATCTTGGGTCCAATAATAGACAGGCAAAACAACTGAGTGACTGAGTGACTGAATGATTGAATGACTGAAAGCTCGCAGGCGACAGATTTGGCTTAGTACGGATTCTGCTGGCCAATCACAAAATTCGCCCGTCCTGCCCGTCGACATTTTTGATGGGCCCCTGCGACTCCAAAGCTGTGGGCTGCGAGCTGCCCGCTGCCTGGGACGGGCCTAGCGTGCTGATCTGAGGTTTCGCTTCCTCCCTCCTGGCGGCCTGGCTGATTCGCCGCGCCCCAGTTCCAGCTCCAGCAGCCCCCGACCCTTACTTAAAACCTCCCGCTTCCCCGCGTCACAACTCTCGTCGCGATTGTTTGTTCCCCATCTTGATCCCACCCATTCATCAAACTACCACTCAATACAGCATCTTTGTCTGTAATACCCGTTGCGGTACCCCATCAATCAACCTTCAACAATCCACACTTTTCTCCCCCACCAATCAACATGACTGGACGTGAGTACTCCCCTTCCCCGTCCACACTCACGGCCCCGGGTGTCGCGTCGGTTGCAACGCGTCCTCCTCTTGCCCTCTTCCCTTCTCTCTCCGCGCACGTCGGCTGACCAGGCTCTCAAACAGGTGGCAAGGGCGGCAAGGGCCTCGGCAAGGGAGGTGCCAAGCGTCACCGCAAGATTCTTCGTGACAACATCCAGGGTATCACCAAGCCCGCCATCCGACGTCTCGCCCGTCGTGGTGGTGTCAAGCGTATTTCTGCCAGTAAGTCTCTACCCGTGACCCCCGCGTCTTCCCGTGGCGGCTGGCTGACCACGCCCGCCCGCAGTGATCTACGAGGAGACCCGCTCCGTCCTCAAGTCCTTCCTCGAGGGTGTCATCCGTGATGCCGTCACCTACACCGAGCACGCCAAGCGCAAGACCGTCACATCTCTGGACGTTGTCTACGCCCTGAAGCGACAAGGCCGCACCCTGTACGGTTTCGGTGGTTAAACATCTCACGACTCTCGGCATTGTTTTTCTGTTTGAGGCGGGGTCGGCATCGGCACTAGGGCTGGTTTGGATTGTGCCTACTATGATGATTATGGGATTCGGTTTCTGCTTTGGGTTCTCTGTACCATACGGGCAAACGGTGTTCTGAGTGGATAACATAATTGATACCTCCATGCTTCAGGAGGGCGGTACTTGATGAAAACACAATCTACCTGGCATGCTCCGTGCACCCGCGTCTCTGCACTTGACTCTGTCGTGTTTGTGGCATCACCAAGGACCGTCGACGTAGGGTGATGCAAGGGGGCCGAGGTCCTGCCAGAGCGATGTGCGACATCGCGTGTGTCCGGGCTGCTCACACGACCTGCTAGGCATCCAAACTGGAAGCTCGCATACATACCAGGTAGGCTGGCACATGTGAGCTCCGGCCTCGTAGCGGACAGAGCCGCCTGGGGACATGTAAGGTGACCGAAGCCCAAGCCTAGAAGGCCGTCGTATGGCCTCAATGCAAGCGCACTACTTGAAGTTTCCTTCTTGCTGCAGATTTGAACGGATACACCCCGTGTGGTCGCGACGCGGCACAAGTGGCAGCTGTTGAGCGGCAAAGTCTCGCGTATTAGCCATAGGCCTTCCCCCCAGTCGGTGAGGCCGGCAGGACGTTGCACGGATCCGCTCTGTTGGGCAAGGATTTACGAAAGCTGTCTCTCATCCTAGAGAGAACTCAACCCTCCTGTCCTCCATTCGTTTTTATACATGTAGACCCCACTCCTTCATGGCTTTCTTTTTATGCCAAAAAAATATTTTTTTTTTTTTTTTTTTTTTTTTTTTTTTTTTTTTTTTTGGATGGGACGCTTCACCAAATTTTGGTGGGAAGGTGAGAAACGATAGAAGCAATCAATCTTCTCATAATTCCATTGTGGGCAGGGCTTTTGTCAAGTGCAAACAACCTTGTAGTTACTGTTTCGCCTTGTTGGTAACACACACAGCAACTTTGTTATATTGCCTCACGTGTCAAAGTGTCCGTGGTTCAACCCTTCAGCGAGGAGTTGTAGCGTTAATGTTGGCCCAGCCATGCAGCAACGCCGCAACCAGTTCTGGCGCTGAAGCAGAGCTGGAACAGGCCGCATGCAACGGCGTCATGCCGTCCTTGTCCCTGAGACCATGGTCCAGAATCCAAGAGGCGAGAGCGGTGTGGCCAAAGATCAGGCATCTCATCAGGGGTGTCAGGTCTTTGTCGTTCTCGCAATGCGTGTCTGGCAATTTACACGACTTGTTTTCTCGTCCAGATTCATCACTTTGGCAATGTTGTTGGCCGTGGCCATCTTCTGCGTCTCACGTATCAACCTGCAATGACTTGTCAGGCATGCAAGTAGAAGGTTGCGACGGTCACTCTTCCGGTGTTGGACCTCGATTTCGGTCAGCGTCAGCGTGTCATGCCCTTCAGACTCGAACCGCTGGGCTTCACAGAAATGTTATACCCAATACAAAGATGCATAAAGAAGGAAGCTATTGAAATTTAGGGAATTAAGTATCCAAAGTGACTATAAATATAGCACATTGTGTGAGTGCCTTTTTCGGTCAGGTCATGATTTGTATAGACGCCAGGAAATCCAAAAGACAGTCTAGGATAAAGCTCAATGCAAACCAAGCAGCACTCAGCCATGATAGCATGGGCGGAGCGCTAATTCTTAGATTATCTGAACGTAGTTTCTTTGCTTCTCCCCGGGTACTGGTTCTCCTTACAGCTACAATTAAGAAGGTACTCGTTGGCAATTTGGTGGATGAAATACAGCTCTGCTGAATGAATTGTCACGAAGTAGCCGCACATCTAGAGCACCCAGTCGTGAAAGCCTTCCGCCCTAAATTCAGTAGTGATCTCTTCCCTATTCACTGCATGGGGATATCTTCTAAGACCAATAGCGATATCGGCCTCTCTCAGGTTCAATGGGCGGCGAGCAGATATGATCAGATCCAGGAGAGTGGTGACATCCTGGCGGTCGTCATCCTCAATCTAGCTTGGGAAAATAACATATAATTTCAGGATGTCCTATGGACCCTTATTTGTCACATCCTCCAGATCAATAAAACCCATCTCCTAGCCATCCTAGCCAGCTTTTCAAAAATATGCCTAACCCATAGGTATGTTCACTGCTCAGCACCAACCCTTTTAATTAATGCAGCCCGAATGGTCTCCATAGAATCGAGATCATAACCTTCAATGACCAATTCATCTACCTCCCCCCTTATAACAATCCTGATTTCTCTCCAGGCTAGTCATGATCAAGACGGATCATCAAACCGTGGAAAGTTTCCGTTGGTAGTCAGCCGGCTCACTGCGATGGCTGCGCATAATCCTAGGATTTGGGTGTGCTGTGACCAGAAACCTTACTGGGATATCCAAAGCATTAAAGAGAGCTCCTGGATGGCCCTGATCAAATTGAATGGTTCTTCTTCAGCACACTCGTCGAATGCATCAAATACGAGGAGTGGTTTGCTTGGTACCTGGCGGGGACCGGCCAAGGCGATTGATTTCTGAAGAATCCGGACGAGACTAGTCAGGTTGTCGACTTCCTGACCACTCCACTGTTCAATCCTGACTTTCCGCAGCCCTGGTCAGCTGCTCAAACAGGCGTCGTATCAGTGCTAGGTTTTGTGTCCCGTATAAGCCAATCCAAGAACTGCTTGTCTCGAGCTGTGCACTCGCAGGTGCCCTCGACCCGAGCTGCAACGCGTTTCATCGCGTCTGCGTACGCGCAGACATTGAACTCTTTGACGAGGGCCTCATACTCCTTTTCGTCGACCCTCATCTGTTTGATCTCTGCAGTAAGGACTGTTTGACATTCTCTAGCACGTACTGGTTCGGGTACTTTCTCATAATCCTTTCTGAGCTCCGAATGGAATTGAGTTTGTCGATCCATTTGTTTCAGTTGAGCATGTCTTTGAGGGCTGTGTCCCAGATGCGAGACACGGCACAGACGCACTCGATCTGATCTTCAAGGAAATTTTGATAGAGTTCGGTCAGCTCCTTAGTAATCTCGCCTTGTGGACGCTGGAACTCGTTTTCACAAATCCAATTGTCGAAGACACACCCTACTGAGATCCATCCCTTTAGAGGCGGTAACGGCGTAAAGTTCTTCCGTGACCGTTTTTGGAAGGACAAATCCTTGATTACAGCACTCAATTGGTTGTATTCCCTGTCTCGCTTAGTTTACGCCGAAACAGGGATTTACCGCCTCTAAAGGGATCTACCAGCTGATTTGTTTCGAAACGTGTTCGAGGCCATCTAGCATATACCGTCTGCTGAGAACAGGGGTGAGAAGCATCTGGTAGCAGTCAAAAGGCCGCCTAACGTAATCTTGATGACGGCCTGGGACAAGATGCACCCACCGGAGTCAAATTGCACATCCATGGATGCCAGACCAAGCAAGCGCGGCAACTGGGTATGGCCCGAGTGCTGTCGACACAAAACCCTTCGCCATCTCGAGGACCTTGACAATATTCTCGGCCGTCTTTTCCGCCTTCGGATAACGTCTGTCTGCAGGTCTCACGAGCCGTGACAACACATTGATGCGCTCCCTAGGTGAGCCATCGGAGACCGAGCCAACCTGGTTCAGTTCACCTTCCAAGTCTTCGAGAGTCTTCTCCAGGTGTCGGTCGTAAACTTGAACCAAGTTCTTGGAATCGGGTGAATTCTTGAGCTGCGCAGATGCGTCACTCCATAGGCCAAGAGCAACATCACTGGCAGTATTGTGTTCCGCCGTGGGCTCTGGCATCTGGACTTCCCCGTTGGACGTGGCAATTCGCGCGGGATCGTGTCACCCACAGCATTGCTGCACGGTGCCTTGAGGTGCTAGGTCTCCTCTTATCGAAGTGTTCGATCCGACCGGAACCCGCATTCCCCACGACATCTTGAGCTCCATGGCGAGTCGAGGCTTTGGGATGGATGATTTTACTCTTCCCTTGGGCCCCACGTTCACGACCGCTCAGGAATTCCTTTACTTTCTGCGTTATACCACGACAACCAGCCATCGTGGGCTACCCAGCAAGCATATAGCACGGACAGTGTCTAACGGGGGGTGGGGGGTGTATCGAGCCCTACGGTCAAAGATTAAGTTGAGATACAGCTGTGGCAATGAACAAACTCCCGAAGTCCTCGAACTAGAGCAAGTGGATCATTTCGACTCGTCGCAGAGCCTAATATATCTCGACCATCACGTAGCTTGAGGCTCAACCATGTCGCTTGGTGGGTGGGTTACACAGGATTGTAGGTAAGGGTTAAAACCACTCTTGTGCCAGCACGTACCCAACATTGAAATTCAGACGAACGCAGCCACAGCTACGCCATTCAGTGGAACACTGAAAAACAAGAAATCTTACATACATTAGACTCTATCTAATCCGCTGTGCGTTGGCTGGTCGGCGCCTCTGCGGCTGTGCAAGACTGGTTGAGATGGTCTGACAAGACCTAGCTATTGTGGGAGCATTAGGCCATGGGCCCCTAATGGGGCAAGCCAACTACTTCACCATTGAGCCATCAAAGCCGGACCGTACCCATATATCTAGCTAACTTTTCTCTTCGGCCTGGCTCACCTGGCTCTTTGTTTGCTCATGGCAAACGTTGTAACAATATGCAGCTCAGCCTATGCCTTTCCTTATTAATAATTATTTTTTAATTAAATATATACATTTATATACATTTTATTAATACTTTATAATTGAAAGTTAATATTTTATTATTTATAATATTATTTAAATAATAATAATATTTAATTTAATAAAAGAAATATAATAATAAAAATAACTTATAAAAGTTATATATAAATATTTATAATACTTACCTTATAAAATTATTAATCTTTACATATTTATATTAAATATAAGTTAATGTATTATAATTAATATAACGCTTAATTAATTATAATTAATATAATATAATTAAATATTATTATATAATTAAAGTAATATAAATAATAATAATATAATTTATTAAGTATTAATATTATTAAAATTATTATACTTAAAATTAAAGACTTTAATCTTCTCTTTCTTAAGCTTTATTTAAGAGAAAAAAGATAATTTTATTTTTATTAAAAAGGGGGTATCTTAATACTAGCTACAAGGATTTAAATTCAAATTTTTAGCTAATAACGGATTACGCTAATTATTGCTATTATTATTAAAGTTATCTAAGTTAAAGCTGTCAGGATTACCTTTTAAAGCTTTCATTCCTTAGCCTTTATTACTACCACCTTCTCATTTATTATTACCTTTACTATTTTTATTCCCACCTTTACTACTTATTAAAGGCAAAGAGTCTTTATATTTATGTAATAATTAAGCAGTTAAGAATTAGCGCTTCACACTTTTAAGAGCATTACTTATCTCAAAGCACAAATTAAAAAAGGTATTAATCTTATTAGCATCTAAACCTAAATCATTAATTAAGGCTTTTATTATTCTATTTATAATATCTATTTTAATATTAGCCTTCCATGCCTCCACCAAAGCCCAATCACTTATCTATTAAGCATCAGCAACCTTAACCACCAACTTATTAACTATCTTCTTAATATAATAAATAAAGTTCTTAAAGGTATTATTATTTAAATAAAATTATAGCTTCTTAAGCATATTTAAGCATTTAGCCTTTATAATAACACTCTTGCATTTAAAGGGATCTCTAACCTCACTCATTAAAAAGCTACTTAAGGGAGCTTTAACCTAAAAGGAGTTCTCATTTAAAAAGAATCTAAGGAGCTTAATGCTTCCAGATATTAAGTATTTAAATCTACCTAACTAAGCAGCTAAACTCTATACAATTTATTATAAGTTCTTCTTTAAGAGTAATAATAATTATAATAACTATGATATTATAATTTAAAATAATCACCAAATATTAAAAGAAAGAAGCATAAATAATAAAACAAAGTAGCAAAGTAAAGTAAAGAAAATAACTCCAACTCCCTAAATAAGTATAAAGTAGCTAAAGCAACTTATAATATTTACAATAAACAAATTATCCAAAATCAAAGTAATATTATAAGAATAACTACTATAATTACTTATTTATAAAAGAAATT